>CP049711.1:7507412-7981764 GCA_004148225.2 Heterodera glycines | reverse complement strand
GCTTTTTCTATTGTTCGCATTGTACTGAAAAAGGGATGACTCCTTTTTTGGCATAGTTTTGTGAATTCGATTGGCCATGCCACGGGAGGGGGCGGGGATGATTTATTATGCGGTGCCTTCCCTTCCACCATTCCATCCTTTGGGACCCCCCCCCCCCCTCTCCGTCCTCCACCCTTTTCCTCTTTTCCTTCCTGCCACTCCGCTCCCACCAAATCCCGAATTGGGAATGAATGAATGGGATGGCCAATCTTCCGCACAATTCATACATAGAAAACATTGTCCCGCTTCTCATTCTCCCCTCCCCCGTCGTCCGTTTACTCACTGCACCCGTCGTAACCCTTCCCCCCCCCCCAAACGGTCGCTGTTGCAAAACCCACGGATTCCCCCCCCCCCCCACTTTTTCCATTCTTCTCATTCGCCTTTCATTTTCATCGTTCGTCCCTTACATTCATTCTCTATTATTGTTTTCAACAAATATTTGGCATTTCCATTTCATTGCCTTTATAAAATTTCAAGGATGGTTCAGAGAAATTTGAATTGACCCATTCTCTCAGAATTTTCCAATTGTTTAAAATCAAATATTAAAGTGGGTGATTTGTTGGAAATTAACTGGTTCAACTGGTTTCCCCTCGGGATTTGTGACACGTTTCTCTCAATTCGCTCGGTTTATTATTAATTATTCTTTCCCAGAATGTAAAAGTGAAATTTATATAAATATACCAACATAAGTAATAATAATCAGTTATATTTAGTTTTTGATTTGTACATTCTTTTGTTTTTCTGTGTAGAAAGGTTTGTGTGCATTGCAAGTGCGACCGAAACGAACACGAGCCCAGCAGCAACCAGGCACTGAGTGTGTACGAAAGACTCGGCCTCAAACCCTCGTCGGACATGGCCAAAGTGCTGCAGCAGCGCAAACTCTCGCCACAAAAGCAGCAGCAAAGCGGCGGTGCACAACAACCGAATAATAACAACAACGAAGTGCAGGCCATTGGTTCGGTGGGGCACGGCTACGCGTGGGTTCCACCGGGCATCAGCAGAATAAAAGTGGGCACGGGAGAGGGGGGGGGGAGCATTCGTACAATCGAACGAACGAACGATTAAGATCGAGGAATACATGTCTCAGGTTGGCAATCACTAATCGCGTTCGGATTTTTAATCATTTTTTGCCGACTTTTATCAGCTCCCTAATCATATGATCCCGCGTCTGAACAGCATCGGCGAGAAGAACCGGGAGAAACAGTTGATGATCCAATTGCCGCGCCAGGACCTGTCCATTGCGTATTGCAAACACTTGAAGACCCCGCAGGAGCGTCGTTTATACGACGAATTTGTGAATGCTCGTAACGAAGTGGCACTGGACATCGGCTTTATAAATTCGAATGTGCCGAAAGCCATGGTTTTTGACCATTAATCCCTCTCACAAGCAGAAGAGGAATAATAACAATTCCATTTGAGGAGTGCCGAAAATGCCGAGGAGTCATTGAACGGAATGAAATGGCCATAATTGCGCCAAAGTTGGGCGAGTCCACCGGATGGCATGCTGCCTGTTTTACCTGCAACACTTGTGATCAGGCAAGGAGAAGCTGGGACAAAATTGATTAACAAAAGTTCCAGTCTTTTCAAATATTTTTAATTAATTCTTTTGACCAAATATTTGGCTTAAGTTGCTCGTCGACCTCACTTATTGCGTGCGGGACGAGAAGGTGTTTTGTGAGCGCCATTTTGCGGAGTTGCACAAGCCGCGCTGTTCGGCGTGCGATGAGGTGGGCACACACTTTTTACTTAATTCAAATGACTTAAATTTTTGGATTTTTTGTGGGACATCACTTCGTTTTATATTTTGCATTTTGTCATTACTTTTTTGTTTTAAGCCTCTTCCCTTTCCTCCCTTTTCCTCCCCCTCCCTCAATTTGTCTCCTAACTCCTTTATGACTCCATTTTCTTTGTTCTTCGCCACCGCCATTTCGATTCACTGACATAATAAAAACAAAAGGGAACTTGCCTGTGGGCTTGAACAACTGACTCGAGAATGGGCTACTCTCGAGTCCATTTCCCCTTCCGTATGCTTTTTTTAGTGCTCGATTCTTCTTCAAGTTGGCACCCTTTTATACATTTGGCATTCTCTGTCCGTTTGACTAATTATTTGTTTTTGTTTTTTAAATTATGTCTTAAAAGAGCCATTACCGAAAACATTTGGTAGAATTTCTTTTTATTCCGTTTGACCCTCCATGGGCCAAACATTTTTTAGTATAAAACAAAGGGACGAAAGACCAACCAACAGTCTGATCACTCACTCACTTTCCCTATGCTGCAATGATTAATCGCGTTTCGGTTTCCTCCCCTTCGTTCATCCGTCCAACTGTTTGTCTCCCTCCCGCCAACAACAGAGGCTTCTTCCCCCCTCCCTTCCCCTCCCTTCCTCTGCCGTCCGTTGTCTCATCAGGTTCCTCCCCCTCCCCTCTCCTCCCTCAATCCACGAATTCGCCTTTCACCCCCCCCCCCCCACTCCTTCACATCCTTTCTGATCCGTTTCTCACCATTGATCCGATCAATCCTTCGCCTTTTAAATATTTTCTCTTCCAAACCACACAGACAATTCTTCCTTCGCCTACGAATAATTAACTTTATTTTAATTGCTTTTAAGTTAATTTAACGCATCTTTCCTTCCGAACGCATTTTGGAATTCTCTCGTGGATTTGACTCACTTCGCTTTCGTCCTTTCCCTTCCAATTTTGTCCGCTGCCATTTGTTTAATCAGCCTAATGTGGCCTTTCACTTCCATTTTTTAACCGTTTCAGCAAAAGCATTTGAAAACAAATTTCACATTTCCATCCTTCGAATTCCAATCGATGGTTTTCAATTGCGTTCGTCCAAATGATTTCATTTCTTTTCATTATGAAAGGTGTCCGTTCTTTCGTTCGTCTTTAATTGAAATCAAAACGGGTTGAACACATTACCATTAATTGCTTCTCTTCTTTTGTTTCGTGTTTAGGCGGATTTTGGGCTCTCTTCTGCGTGTCCAATTCTTTTATTTTTGGCTCCAATTTGTCCGCCGTTTCTTCTCTTTGCCCGGGCGTCCGCCCCCCCCCCCCGCCCAAAAAAAAGTCGGTGAAAAAATTGGATATTGTCAAGCGGAAAGAAACTGAAAGGAGTTTCCTCCGAGAGAAATGAGCAATTTTCCCCACGGGATTTCTTCTTTCCATGTGCCACCCAATGTTTGTCTCGGCCCCTTACATTCTCTTCCGTCCGTTCTTACTTTTAGCCCTGTTTTCGGGAATCTGTCCCTAATATTTTGTCTGTTCTTTATCGGTTTATTTTTGTTTTAATTTAATTATCATTTTATCATAATTGTAATTTCCGTTTTCTCTGATGAATTATTTCGCTTTCAGCTGATTTTTGCCGGTGAATATACCAAAGCGATGAACAAAGACTGGCACGGTGACCACTTCTGTTGTTGGCAATGCGACAGCCAACTGACAGGCCAACGGTACATTCTGCGAGACGACCACCCGTACTGTATCAAATGCTACGAAGAGATATTCGCCAATGTGTGCGACGAGTGCCAAAAACACATTGGCATCGATTCCAAAGTGAATCTGCTCACACTTTGTTTAGGGGGTCCAGCGGTTGGTCTTTCCTTTCGTGTGACACCCCCACCCCCGAGAGTTTTTATTATTTATTACAGTCATCAAAAAATGAGAAAAGTCACGATGACATTATTTTGCTCTTTTGCAGAAAAATCCTTTTATGGGTTTTAGGCAAAAAGGGAATTTTAAAAAGGAGAGGCCCGATAAACGCCTGCGTGTAAATATTAACAATTTTACAAACCCCACACTATACTTTAAAAAAATTGTTTTTTTTTTAATTTTTCGAAAGATACGGAGACCGGTAACCCCAAAACACAGCCGCCGAAAAAAAAGTTTTCTTTAAAAATTCTATGAGAAAAAAATTTTTCAAGAAATTTTCGGCGATTTTTTTTTGAAAATTTTTTCTTATAGAATTTTCAAAGAAAAATTTTTCTAAGATTTTTTTCTTGAAAAATTCTGTTTGAAATTTTTTTTTAATTTATTCCCGGCTGTGTTTCGGCGGCTGTGTTTTGTCCTGTTCCATACGGAGACGGACGTTCCCTAACCACATTTTAAATAGATTATTTTCTCAAATATTTAGAGGAGCGGAGGGGGGGGGAGGGATATGTACCTCATTTGCCAACTCAAAAATGCAGTTATTTGTAAAAACCAAAGTTTTAACATTCTAAGGATCTGTCCTACAAAGACAAACATTGGCACGAAGACTGTTTCCTCTGCTCAATGTGCAAAGTTTCACTTGTGGACAAACCATTTGGCAGCAAAAATGAGCGGATCTTTTGCTCAAATTGTTATGACCAAGCATTTGCCACGCGATGCGACGGATGCGGGGAAATATTCAAAGCAGGTGACAACTGATGAAATGGCCGGAAGATATTCCCAATGTTTTGATAAAACTGACAATGAGAAAGAAGCCCCCTTTTCCACAGGGATGAAGAAAATGGAGTACAAAGGGAAGCAATGGCACGACAAATGCTTCTGTTGTGCCCACTGCAAAACGCCCATTGGCACACGGAGTTTCATCCCCAAAAACGAGGAGGTGTACTGTGCCCCCTGTTATGAGGAGAAATTTGCCACTCGCTGTTGCAAATGTAAAAAGGTGCCTTTTTGTGTGGCCTTTGGGCGGGGGGAGGGGGAAAGGCACTTGTGAAACATCAATTAATTATATAAAATCCACCAAATTAATGTCTCGTTACAAATCGTTACTTTATCTTGCCAACAATTCCTTGTCTCTCTCTCCAAGAATTAACCCGTAAAATGAATGAATGACCAATGATGATTGCGTGGCGTTCCAATGGCTGTGCCTTTAAGGTGATAAGCACCGGCGGAGTCACTTACAAAAATGAGCCGTGGCATCGTGAGTGCTTTTGCTGTACCAATTGCAACACCTCCTTGGCCGGCCAGCGGTTTACTTCCAAAGAGGAGAAGCCGTACTGTGCGGATTGCTACGGCGAATTGTTCGCCAAGCGATGTTCCGCCTGTGTAAAGCCCATCACCGGTAAATGAATGGGATGATTCGCCTTAGTTGACAATTTTCTATTCTCTCCAGGAATTGGTGGAGCAAAATTCATCTCATTTGAAGACCGACATTGGCATAATGACTGGTGAATTTAGAATTTTTTTGGTTTTAAAATCGGTCAGCTTATGGTGTTTGAAGAAATCATTGCTTTTAGCTTCGTATGCAGCCAATGCACCGCCAGTTTGGTGGGCAAAGGATTCATCACAGATGGGGCGGACATTCTTTGTGCGGAATGTGCAAAAGCAAGGCTTATGGCGGCGAACAGCTGAATATCCATCTCCGGAGACACTTTTATTTTGCCCCAACCCCCATCAATTTATTAATAAAAAACTCTGTATTATTTTTAATTTTTAACTTTTAAAACGGCGCTAATAAAACATTTCAACATGTAATTCAGTATAATAAAAGAAAAAAAAATTGAAAAGTGCATTGAAATTGTTGTCCTCTTCTGATCATGAGAATTGAATCTGTCCCAATCTCCAAACCAACGGAGCGTTGTTTCTCATGCGTACATACTCTGCGCCTGGTCAGACATTCGGGGCGAGCACAGACAGACAAAGTGTTGGAAGTAATCGGTCAGTTCCGCCAGGCCAAGGTCTCGTGTCTGCTGCTGTTGCGGTTGCACGCGTTCGCTTCTCCCTCCGCTTCCGTCACATTTTGTTGTGTTGATATTCGTTGAAATTTGCGCTGTTTTCGGTGCATATTCCGCGGACGCGTGGAAGTGCTGAAGCCAACACGGACGAGGCGGTGGTGGGGCGGTACGATACGCGGAAAAGGCCGAAGTGGCGGAGGAGGACGGACAGCGAGGACGCTTCTCCGCTGTTTGTTTGCTCTGCTGTACGTCAGCGAATTCTGAAAATGGAATTTCGGATGGAAA
The DNA here is from genome assembly GCA_004148225.2 of Heterodera glycines. NCBI lineage: Eukaryota > Metazoa > Nematoda > Chromadorea > Rhabditida > Heteroderidae > Heterodera > Heterodera glycines. The sequence continues at coordinate 7,975,781 of CP049711.1, read as the reverse complement.
TAATAAAGGCAATGAAAGACTCGTATTTTGTGTCATTTTTGGAAAATGCCGAAATATTCAAACTTTAATTGGTACTTACAAATTAGATGTTAGGTTTAACGTATACTTTTCCTATACATTTTTTCGATATTCAATTTTTCATGCATTCTTGTATTGAAAACACGTTGTCTGGGATTTTCAGGGTCGCTGATCACGATTTTGGTACCCATTTTGACAAAGCCCCGAAAATCAAAAAAAAATTCAAAATTAGAATAGGAATTTTTTTTGTAAAAACTTAATAATTCATCATATAGCTTGAAAAAATTTTCACAATTTTTTTTCCTTGGTATGTTCTTATAAAAAATTTCGAACAATAAGATTTTTTGAAAAATGTCTAAGCCCTAAATTTTTATTTTTTTAACGGTTATTTTTCCCTCCGACGAAAAGGACCAAAATATGCGCATTTAAACCTATTTTTTCTAAGAAAATAAACATTTTAGGCGCGGGTGGCGCATGCCGCCGGGGAAAAAATCCATAAACATTTTATAGGCAACTTATACAATAAAGAGAGTACCACCGGCACAGTTACCCATTGGCCTTTTTAGGAATTGTTCGGTTCAATTAAATTAATGTTTTACCTTTGGTGTCCGATGTTAGCGATCGTCCGTCAAATTCACACCCGTCGAGACGCGCATTCAGCAGAGAATTCTCATAAGAAAATGTCGAACCGGCGGAATCGCTTTGACTGTTGCGCAGCTTTTGGCGTTGTTTGGCGAGCAAAAACCTGCGCGGCACTTTGTAGGGGAAGTAACGCAACGGCACTTTCGGCAGATGGCAGTCACTAAAAAAAAGGATTATTTATCTAAAGAAATTTAATTTTCAAAAAATGCATTGTTAAGGGCTTTTAGCGTTGTTTTTCAGATTGTACCTTTGCAGCATTTTTTCAGTGTCCCGTCCAGCAGAATGTTTCGTATCCAAATTATTTGCTCGGGTCGTATGCACCGACAGATTACCAAAGTTGAAAAGAATTGTCTCCAAAGTTATTTTTGTAACCACTTCTTCTGAGTGATCAAATTCTTTCATCTAATGAGATTAATTTTCAAGAATTTTAATTTTCATCAAAAAAGAAAATGGAAAAGGCTTTGACTGCGTTTGGCAAAAACAAAACACCAATTAAGATTTAAAATATTCATTGGGTGCATCTGTGGCGCTCTCAACGCCGCTAGGAAGTACGGCTTTATCTGAACAGTTTAGTGTTCGGGTTTTTCTCACTGGGACTCAATCTCACTTTTTTGTTTCTGCATTTTCTTCTTGGGACTCAAACCCACCAATCACTAGGGATACGATTTATAGTTGCTAAAAAGTGCCAAAATAGTTAGTTTTTAGTTTCTAAAAAACCCCCAAAATAGTTGCTAGAAATGGGTCTATTCCCCGGTATAAAAGGGGTCGGGGTCACTTCGGCGCGGACCATTTCGGCGCCGCAAATTTTGAAATGCTATAACTTTTTTATTTGTCAGTTAGCTTTAGCCAATCTGGCATCATTTGAAAGCTCTATGTGTGCTCTATATTTACATGTAAAAATAGAAATGAATGATTCAAAAATAAAAAAGTTATGCCACGCGGCGCCGAAAAAGCCAAGAAAAAGTTAATTTTTGAGGTTTTTTTGGCCATAACTTTTTTGTAAACTGACGAAATTTTTTGAAATTTTACAGGCTAATAGAGAATCTGAAGAGCTATCGAATGATAACAAAAATTTTTAATTTGGTTGATCAGGAAAAAAGTTGTTAGCAACGGCGCCGAAAAGGCCGACGCCGAAGTGGGCGGTTCCCGTATAAAAGTTAGTCAAGCGATATTTGTTTATTTCCTTTAGGAAACAGAATATGACTTCTATGCTTGACATTTCAATCGCTTTTGAAGACCAAGAGGACTCTGATGTTAATTTGGTGGACTGTTCCCGCGAACTTGCAATTTCAGCTCATGGAAATTTTAACGAATTGCGCTTATCCGGCAAAATGTGTGACATTAAAATTGAAACTGAAGGCATCAAATTCAAAGCGCACAAAGTCATTTTGGCAGCAACAGTGCCGTATTTCATGAAAATGTTCGGCTCGGAAATGGTCGAAGCGCATTCCGATTCAGTCCAAATGAATAGTATGTTGAGAGAGACTTTCAAAGCAAAATTAATTGACTATAATGCCGTTTTTTCAGCCATTGACGCGGAAATAATGGGATTGATTTTGGATTTTATTTACACTGGTCGGTTGTTTTGATACCAAATAATATTTCTCATCCAAATTAAGGTCGTATAAAATTTACCTCAAGAAACATGGAAAGACTGCTTAAGGCCGCAGTAAGTTAGCAACATTTGCATTCTTTGTCTGGCAATGTGTCACTTTAGGATTATTTGCAACTCTCCGTCCTCTCCAATCGCTGCTCCGAAATTCTAAAAGCGCATATCACTGAAGAAAATGTTTTTTCTATCCGAAAGTTTGCCGTGCTTTACAATGCCCAACAGGGTTAGTTCAATCGGTACAAATTGTATTGTAATCACTCGTCTCTTTAGCTGTGCTCGACACTGAAAGTTTTATTCAGCGTTTTTTCGAGTCGGTGTCCAAGTCGGAAGAGTTTCTCCAATTGGATTTCCAAACACTCGTCCAAACCCTCGACTGGGACAATTTGCATGTCGGCTCGGAGGAGTGCGTGTTCGAGGCCCTCGCCCGTTGGTTGGATTTTGACCCAATGAATCGCCACACTTTTGCTCCACGGTCCCACATGCATTAAATAAATATTCTAATCCAAACGCATCACTGCATTTTCAGTCTTTTGGCCACCATTCGTATGCCCTTTCTCAAACCCGCGTTTATCGTCGACGTGGTGTCCAATCACCCGCTGCTCCATTCATCCATGGAATGTCGCGATTTGATTGACGAGGCAAAGAATTTCCATCTCGTACCCGGTGCTCTGATTGGTCTGTTGCTAATTTTTATTTCCCAATGTCTTTTAGAGCGTCGGTCGCAGTTCAGCACACCTTTCAAAACGTCCGTTCGCATTTGTACGGATATGCCCGGCCGAATTTATGCCATGGGCGGAATCAATCAGTTGCAGCAGTCGCCTTCTGGTGTCGAATATTTCGACCCGCCCACCAAAAAATGGATTTTGGGAAAGCCAATGCTATCCCAAAGGACAAGGCAATTTTGAAATACATTTCCTCCGAAACAAATTTAATTTTTTATAGAATAGGCGTTGCTGTTTTCGATCGAAAAATTTACGCGGTTGGCGGTTACAACGGCACAGAACGACTAAAAAAAACCGAAGTGAACTTTTAGACCCACTGGATAGATGGAAAAAACGAACATTAAGCACACTAAACAAATAAAATTGGGTAATTAAATAAATTAAGGTTTTCGACACGAGGACAAATCAATGGGAAACGGTGCGTCAATTTTCTAGATTACCTAATTACAGTTAATAAATTTCTTAGCTCTCTCCAATGCTCAATCGAAGGTCTGCGATGTGTGCGGTTACTTTGGGAGAAAACATTTTTGTGTGCGGTGGATACGACGGAAACCACGCATTGTGCGCATTTCGAATTGGCTTGTAGAGAATACATTTCCGTTCCGTTTCAATTTCAGGGATTCCGTTGAGTCATTTGACATCCGAAAGAACCAATGGTTCGTCCGTCCGCCGATGCTAACCAAACGATGTGCTGCGGCAACGGCTGTCCTCAAAGGACAGATTTACGGTGAGCATTTTCAAATATTTTTTTTTCTAAGTCAGCAGGGACGAACCCAAGCTTTTGACTTTTGTTGGTATGGGGCAACGACCGTAAAAAAAACATAGGTCGATTGATTTTTTGGGTTTGCTGCCTTATGCTCATTCCTTGCTGTTCACTATGCATACGCTATCTCTGTTTAAGTCATTGGTGGGCATAATGGTGTTTCAATTTTCGACACCGTGGAGAGGTTCGACCCCATATCGCAGCGATGGGAAACAGTTGCGCCCATGCAACAGCCGAGATGTGAGCTGATGACATAAATTTGGACAAAAAATAATTGTCACTTAATCGTAGGTCGTCTGGCAGCCACAACATACCAAAACAAAATTTATGCGGTTGGCGGGTAAAGAAAAAAACAACATTAAATAACAGTTGCTTTCAATTAGGGCTATTTAATTCTAATCCGATTCCGGAAAAGTGCTTTTGAAATTTGTTGTTAGTCAGTTTTTTGTTTAGCTATTACAACACCGAATTCATGTCGACAGCGGAAGTGTACGATCCGGAGATGGTGAATTGAAATTGTTCATTTGTCTTTGTTTCACATTATGTGCTTTATCGTAGGATCAATGGTCGTACATTGCGCCGATGGGTGTGTGCAGAGCTCGTGTTTCATTAGTGACCAATGGCGATTTGCTGCAAGCAATTGGTGGATACGACGGAGAGGTGGCAAATCATAGACTATTAGATATAGTAACTTAATATAACATGAACATGATGAAATATTCTAAATGCATCTTCACTGTTTTTAGAACAATTTGAGCTCTATGGAAATTTATTACCCGTCGCAAAACAAATGGGAAAAGGCAGCGCCAATGCGAATCCATGAAGGGGTAACAGCGGACGGCAGAAACAGCTGAGCAATTGTCAGAATTTTCAGGGTGTCGGTTGTGCCGTTGTTCCCTTATTGCCTCCATCTTTGAACAAATTCAAACGTCCAATGACTGAAAGTTATTTTGGAGAGAGACAATCCGGGAAAAGAGACGGGGCGGACAGAGTGACAGGCGATGGAGAAGAAACCGTGGCATGTCAATCCTCGACTCACCAAGAATAATATTAAACGGAAAAACAACCAATTTAATGTTCTAAAATTTGTCAATAATATTAAACGGAAAACAACCAATTTAATGTTCTAAAATTTGTCAATAATATTAAACGGAAAACAACCAATTTAATGTTCTAAAATTTGTCAATAATATTAAACGGAAAACAACCAATTTAATGTTCTAAAATTTGTCATGTACTTTCATCATTCCTTCACTTTCATTTTATTTTGTCACCATTATCAGGCTTATTCCTACATCAGTGGTTCGTGTAAATGATCTCATGGATTATTTGTACATCTGAAAAAAAGTGATTTGAATAAATTGTTTCTCAGGAATAATAACTATTGTCGGGTAAATTCAAGTCGAGTTCTAAAACAAACAAGGCGCTTGATTCGACAAACAGCCGAATCCAAATTTTAAAGTGACGATCCTTTCTTAGAAAAATGAAATGTAAAGTTTTGAAATTTTAATGGCTTTTCAAATGTTTTGCAATTATTTATTTGACGAGTAGTTAATTCATAGATTGTCATGCTTCTGGCTGCTAATATTTTTCCGTACTGTTGTAAAATGACAAAAAGAACTTTCCTTTGCCTTTTAGCCATGTTGTCCAAAAAGAGTGAAGGGGTCACAACAATTGCACTTGAAGAAGGACTAATTGACGTAACACGAACCGAGTGAGACGAATCAATTAATTAATTAATTACACATTCTATTGGTTTATTCTCACCTTTTGTTTCTTTCAGCTCCGAATCGAAGCCAATTTGGCACGATGCCATCCCCCTAAACCACGTGGTCGCCGTCAGGCAAAGCCGCGTCAAATTGCGCTCCGGCGTGCCAACGGGGAATGTCTCCTCCATTGAGTCGGCAAATAGCAACTCGCTGTTCCTTTACTACTCATACAGACGAAATGCATACGCATGGCGAATTAGGGAGTGCGTCATCAAATTCGAGACGAATACGGACGTTGAAAAATGGTCAACTTTGCTGGGAAATGCACTCACCGGTAATCATTTTTGGTTTTTAATAAAAACGCCAAAACTGAAAAGTTTTAGCCCAAAAACACCGACCGAAACGTCTGTTGGTGTTCATCAACCCATTCGGTGGCAAAGGACACGCAATTTCCATTTGGGAGAAGGAGGTCGGATTTATAATGAATGGCTTACTGTTAAACCCTTCCAAACAATAAAGGTTGAGCCAATTTTCAAATTGGCCAACATCCAATACGAAGTGCGCAAGACGGAAAGGGCCGACCACGCGTTGGAAATTGTGCGCGAGTTCAGCGTCGACTCATGGGAAGGCATTGACGGCATCGTTTCGGTCGGTGGCGACGGCCTTTTCAACGAAATTCTCTCCGCCACAGTCATTCGGTTTTGGTTAACATAAACAAGAAGTTTAACATCTTTTTTAGCACACAAATTGAGCATGGGAAGAATTACAACAACATCGAAACCGTGTTGGAGAGGCCACGCATTCGGCTGGGCATAATTGGGGCCGGCTCGGCCAATTCGATTGTGTCGACAGTGCATGGAGTCAACGACTACCAAACCGCTGCCATTCACGTGGCGGTAGGAAACGAACGGATGGTGGACATTTGTGCGGTCTACGAAAATGGGCTGCTTTCACGATTTTCTGGCGATGCGATTTCGTGCGGATGGTAAAACGAAATGGTTTTGAGTGGCCAATGCTTTTGTCCGTTTTTAGGCTTGGCGATGTGTTGCGCGACTCGGAAAGCTACCGATGTTTGGGGCCCGTCCGCTACGTATATTCCGCACTGCGCACCTCCGTCCGCAACCCGACATACTTCGGTCGTGTTTCCTTCGCTCTCAGCCCCTCCCAACCGCCTTTGACTGTCAATTCGACCGTCGTCGACGTTCCCTCCTCCCCCGTCAACATTCCGCCATGCGTCGGCCATTGCGACATTTGCTCGGGGTAAAACAATTCCATGGACATTTCCTATTTGAATTTGATCGTCTTTGTTTCAGGCGCATCCCTCCGGATGAGCATTTCCCATTCCATTGGCAAGCCAACTTTACCCATGTCATTTGCTGTGTTATTCCGTGCGTTTCGCCATTCACTCCCTATGGTCTTGCGCCATACACCGGGCTTAATGACGGCACCATGGATTTGGCATTGAGTGAGTTGTCCATTTTACTTTAAATAATCAAAAAGAAATTTTCCGCCAGTCCCCAAAGTCTCCCGTTTCACCAACTTACAAATTATAAGAAAGGTATTGCGAATTGCGAATTGTTTCTTTTTTACTCGCTTTTTATTCGAGGTGGCCATGTACGGCGCTCGTTTCATTCCCGATGAGTACCCCGACGTCAAAGTGTACCGGGTGTCCCGTTGGAAGTTCACGCCCGAGGCGCTCATCGTTCCGTCAGGGGAGGACACGGACAAAGCCGCGGAGCAGGGGCAGCACTCGGGTGCTTGGAATTTGGATGGGGAAATTCTGCTTCAGCCATCGGACCGACCATTGCATTTCAGGTGGGTTTTGTTCGGTTTCCATTCCAAATTATTTTGACAAGTTTCTCGAATCACTTACTAACAATAAGTGTTTGTTTTTAGACTCCATCCGGGACTGATCCGATACTTTGGACTTGCTGAGGAGGTCGAGCTGGAGAAGCGGGGCAGTTGCTGCTGTTGCTGATCACTTTCCCAATTCTCATTGTCGTGCCGATGTTCAAGTGATTTTATGGCCATTCGTCCGTTTTCCCCCTTTTTCTTCTCTTTTGTCACTTTGCATTGTTTTTACCTTTCTATTTTCACAATGCATTTACATATTTACCTTTTCTCATTTGTGTAAAACATTGTCTCTTTTTCATCTTTCATCGTATTTTTCCCTTTTTCTATCGTCCAAAGTGCGCTTATTCCTTTGCCATTGTCCCTCACTTTTTGCCCCTTTAGTTTCTTTCCCTCATTCTTTGGTTGCTGGGCTTAAACACTCCGTTTTTCTGTTTTCCTTTCAATTCTTTTCAGTCATTCGGAAGTATTTTTTATTTCGCTTTTTTCTTGATTTTTAATTTGTTGCTTAAACTTAATCCTACCTTTTTGTCATTTGCTGTTTTTCTGGGTCAACAATATAAATGTTGGAGTGTCCAACGCGATGGACGTTTTGGATACGTATCAGAACATTAGGGACTTTGACTCGCTTTACGGTTCGGTTTTTGTTTTTTTACTTTAATATTTATTTGTTTTTGTTTTAGCTTGGCAACGTGAATGTTTGGAGGATGAGCGACTGGTCGAAGGGAGGGAAAATTTCGTTTTATGGCTGCCGACGGGGGCCGGGAAAACGGTGGTCGCGGAACTGATGATGCTCAGGGAATGTGTGCGGTGGCGACGCAACTGTTTGCTCATTTTGCCATATGTGGCAATTGTGCAGGAAAAGGTGGGCAATTAATTCCTTATAATTTCCGTATGTAAAATCCGTTTTCCCTTCCGATTATTCCATCTTACCCTTTAGGTTATTTCCCTGTCTTCTTTCGAAGAAAAATTGGGAATAATTGTGGAGGAATACGCCGCGGCGAAAGGGCGTTTCCCACCCATCCGACGACGGACGGCCAAATCCATTTACATTTGCACCATCGAAAAAGCTAATGGGCTGGTCAATTCGTTGATTGAGAACGGAAGGGCACACGAATTGGGCCTGGTCATTGTGGACGAGGTGAAAATGTCAAAAACAAATAAATGATTGTTTGGCACCCAATTTGTCATAAATGGAAATGCCCTAATGACCTTACGAGTCATTATGTCCTCCTTAGATTCACATGTTGGGTGAGCAGGGCGGAAGGGGCGCTTTGCTGGAGCAGTGTCTGTGCAAATTGCTCTTCCGTCCCACCAATGAACAGCAACAGGAACGAGTTCAGCTCATTGGAATGTCCGCAACACTTGGCAATGCTTCTGAACTGTGCCGTTTTCTTGGTGCCAATCTCTTCCGAACTCATTTTCGACCCGTTGCGCTGATTGAAAGGATAAAATTGCACGACAAACTGTTCAGGGTGGACGAGCAGGGCGAGTGGAGGATGGAGAAGGAATTGGAGAAGGGCAACAAAGTCGGACAATTGGGGGAGGGGTCACAAAAAACGAATTCATTTGGAGGAACTCGAGAGGAGAGACCCGGACGGACTGTTCAAATTGTTGGGCAATTTGCTCAAGGGATCTGTGCTCATTTTCTGTCCGACCAAACAAAGCTGCGAAAACGTGTGCCAAATGCTGTCCAATTTCAGTCCGAAGTTGGCATTTACATTATTATTTGTTTTTTTTTTGTAATTTCCCATTTTCAGACAATTGCGTGACCATAGAGCCGATGAGAGAAATGCACTGATCGGTCGACTTATGGACGAACACGAGGGCCTCATCTGTCCGGTGCTCAGTGCGTGCATTCGCAACGGCGTGGCTTACCACCACTCGGGACTGTCCAGCGACGAACGCCAATTGGTGGAGGGGGCGTACAAAGTTGGCCACCACTTCTTTATGTCTGTCCATTTTATATTCTCCATTTCCTTGTCAGAGTGGCATTATTTCCGTCATTTGCTGCACTTCAACGCTCGCCGCCGGCGTCAATTTGCCCGCGAGACGAGTGATCATTCGAAGTCCTCATGTTGGAAGAGAGCAGCTGAAGAAGGCACAATATTTGCAAATGATTGGCCGGGCGGGCAGGGCGGGGTTGGACGACAAAGGGGACAGCATTGTGATATTGCACCACGGGACAGAGGCACAAACGGTGGGCAATTGGCAATTAAAATATCATGAGAAATCTTTTAGTTCAAGAAAATGCACGAGGGACCCATTGAGCCGTGTCTAAGCGGACTCAGTGACCAAGTCCAATTGGAAGGCTTCTTCTTGGATTTGATTGTGCTCAAAGTGTGTGGGTCATTCGTTTTCCATTGTCCAATTGCTCCTCCTTTTCTCAGCTTTGCTCCTCACTCGACGATCTCTTCCGATTTCTACGCCATTCTCTGTTCGGTGTTCAGCACACTGACGACACGGAATTGTTGTCCTTTGTGGAACGGACTGTCCAATCGTTACTCGACAAAAAGATGATTGTTCGACAAGAAATTGTTCCGTTCTTCCATTTCAAATGGAAACCCTAATTCATCCATTTTAGGACATGTTCGAAGCCACACAAATCGGCTCGGCCACTTTCAACGCGAATTTTAACCCCCAAATGGCACTTGACATGTGCAACGACCTCGGCGCCAATTTGGGCAAAGGCATCGTGCTAATTTCGCACTTCCATTTGCTTTACAATTGTGTGCCGTTGGACGTCGCCGTTCAAGTGGACTGGAATTTGTTCTACAACGAAGTCAGTCAGTCTTGGCTTCATAGAGGAAAATTGTTTGATTGGATATTTTAAGTATTTGGGGCTGAGCAGCGAGGAGCGGCAGCTAATTCATTCGATGGGTTTGTTTAATCCCCAAATGGATTCATTTTGCGCCTTTATTGTCGGTTTGCTGACTTTTTCATTTTTGTTTGGTTTTTAGGTCTTTCTGAGGCTGTTCTTATCCGTCACATTCACTCGCACCACCAACAAAAGGTCCGTCTGATAAATGTGTTGTGATTAATTGTTACACTTGTTGTTTTAGGACCCGAGCAAAGGGATGCGAATTTACGTTGTAATTGTTTTGGGTGTTATAATTCCGCCATTTTTTCCACAAATCTGTTCTTTCAGGTGTTTATGCTTCGTCAAATTTGGAATCAGAAGCCCTTGTGGGAGGTGGCGCGTTATTTCGGCGTCCCCCGGGGTTGGCTTCAGTCCGTTTTGCAGTCCGCCGTCTGTCAGTCGAGCTCAATCGTTCGTTTTGCGGAGGTAAATAAAACATTCGCTTCGTTTGCTTACAATTATTACCATTTGTCATCGCTTTTAAGCGAACGCCCGACCTTTGGGCGTTGCGTTCGCTGCTGCCGGAAATGGTCAGGGTAAGTGAATGAGTAAATGTGCCAACATAACAAATCATGGACAACCAATCTTTAGTTTGTTATTTCTTCAAAATTGCTTTCCGATCACTGAGTGCTTGTGAACATTCTCTTTTAGCGTCTCTGCGAATGCTCCCGCCAGGAATTGATTCCGTTGCTTCGCATTGAATGTGTGAAAATTGGACGCGCTCGTCAACTTTACGAGAACGGATTTCGCACTGTCGGATCGATATCGAAAGCGGAGCCATGCCAACTGATCAAAGCGCTGGAGGGGAAACTGAGTTGCTGGCAGTGCAGACGAATGATCAGCAGTGCTAAGGTCGACTACAGGTCTAATCAGAAAAGAAATTCCGAAGGCGTCATGTGACATAAATTGGTCTAAATTTTTCAAAAAATAACACCCAAATAAATGAGTGAGAATTGGTCTCGGGGATACGACAAATTCAAAGCATTTTTAAGCCGAGTTTTCCTCATTACTGCTTGGCCTTTGTTCAGGCAATCATCCGCGACCAAATAGCAGAAAAAGCGATGGAATTGGAGGAATTGGGAGCTGATGGACTGCTCGCTTTTCCACCTACCTTTTCGCTTGATTACCAAACGGACCAACGACAGAATTACGAGTCGGCCGCCAACACACCGACGAGTGACGACGACTCGGGGACCGGCACTTTGTCGTAGGAAGGAGACGGACGATCTCAACGGCATTCACTTTGTATCACTCACTCATCTCTCTGTCTCTTCGTGCCTTTTTTGTAATTTATTCGTTCTTTTTTTGTTTGTTTTTTAATCTTAAGCCTTAATTTGCTTTCTCTTTCTTTTATTTTGATTTATTAATGTACAATGAATTAATCTCTTTTTACTTAAATTGTTCTGAATCTGAATTCAAGTTCTGCTCGGACTATGTAATATTTCCAATAGTTTTTTTACCTTTTTATTATTTATTTTTTGCTAATTTCCATCAGAAATAAATGTCAGACGAAGGTCAGCAGTTGTTGGAGTCCACCTTGCGCAATGTGTTGGACCAGCAGTCGCTTCGATGGATTTTCGTTGGCGGAAAGGGCGGCGTCGGAAAGACCACGTGCAGGTCAGTTGAGTGGATATTACAAAGAACGGAGCTGCTTTATTGTGCGAAAATGATGCCTTGAATTCCGTCAAAATCTCCCAACTTTTAATTACCATTTCGAAGTGCCAAATTTTTAGTTGCTCTTTGGCCGTTCAGTTGGCCAAATATCGTCGCAATGTGCTGATCATTTCCACCGATCCGGCCCATAACATTTCGGACGCGTTCAACCAAAAATTCACACGGAGTCCCACCAAAGTGAACGGCTTCGACAATTTGTTCGCGATGGAAGTCGACGGGTCCAATTTCGGGGACCATGGTGTGCCCAATTTGGGTGACGAGGACGACAAGTGTACTCACTTACCAATCTGTATTCATTTAATTCATTGTTTCCGTTTTTCAGCTGATATCTTTTCCATCGGAAAGAATTTTTTGGCCGATTTTGCTGCCGGACTTCCCGGCGTTGACGAGGCCACCAGTTTTTCTCAAATGATTAAGTAATGCCATACCAATTTGCTATTTTTTCACTAATTGGGTTCCAATTGACCATTCAAAATGTCCATTTTATCGCGCCCTTTCAGACTGATCCGTTCCATGGACTTCGAAGTTGTTTTGTTCGACACCGCACCCACCGGTCACACTCTCCGGTTGCTCCAATTTCCGACAGTTATCGAGAAGGGTCTGTCTAAATTTCTGAAGGCGAAGACGCAATTTATGCCGATAGTCTCTCAGGTGGTTTTATGATTATTATTATTGTAATTTGGTGTACGAAAAACAGAAAGGTAATTGCTCTAGGCCAATAATCTGTGATTGTATTTCATTTCGTTTTCTTTTAAAGATGGCACCAATGTTGGGTTTGCCCGACTCGACTTTGGACTCCACGACGGACAAATTGGAGGAAACGCTTCAGGTGGTACGGCAGATCAAAGACGAATTTAGGAACCCGGTATAATTTTGAATTGTGTTTAAATACGATAAGAGGTTCTTTAGGATCTCACCACATTTGTCTGTGTTTGTATTGCCGAGTTTTTGTCGATGTACGAAACGGAGAGGCTGGTGCAGGAGTTGGCAAAACAGGCACTTGAACATTTATTAAATATTTTTTGGAATCAAAGACGAAATGTCAAAATGAAAAATCCCTAGGAAATCGATGTGCACAATATCATCGTTAATCAGCTGCTGTTCCCCGACAAAAATTCGGACGGTTCTGTCAGCTGCAAAAAGTGCCTTTGTCGTTTCAAAGTGCAGCAGCGTTATTTGGCACAAATCACCGAACTCTACGAGGACTTTCACATCACAAAGCTTCCCATGCTGGACGAGGAAGTGCGAGGCCCCGAAAAGATCAAACAGTTCAGCGAAAGGCTAATCACCCCTTCTTCTTCTGCTGTTGTTGTTGAGGATGACAAATGAATGCGTCTCTCTTTCTGCTGCTTGTGAATTGATCCTTTTGTTGTTCTGCTCTGATCACAATGTTTGGTGATGGATGAGTTGGCGTAACGTTCTTTGAGAATATCAAAACATTAAAGTTTATTCCCTTTATACACACCAATTTATTAATTACCTTTCTTTGTTTTACTTTTGTTGGACTCTTTCTTTGGTTTTGAGAGTGGTTGTTTTTCTGCTCATTGTCAGAATTTATTTGTGTGTTTTTCTCCTTGGGCTGTATTTTTTTCTGTTTCTGTTGTTTTTTACGTATAAAACATTTTTTGACAATTTTAATTGTACTTTTTGCTTTTTCATTAAGCCGTGTTTTATCTTCTCACAACCTCTCGTTTTATAAATCATTTTTTAAATTTAACGGTGATTGTTTGGTAGTCCAATGGATTTGCCAAATAAATTCAATTCCGACCAATTTTGTACGCTTGCGACGGTTACCGAACGCCAAATTTGCGGTGAATGCGGAAGAAAACGGATGTTTTTTTGCTATGTGAGGATACAAATTAATAAAGAGATTATCTGGCATAAAAATGAGTGAATTTCGATTTAGGATTGCAAAGTTTACGTTGGGCGCGTCGGTTCAATGGCACCGCGGGTTGAGGTCCTTTTTTGTTTTGTTTATTTATGTCCAATCGATGAGCATTCTCTACTCCCTCCCCCGGTAATAAAAATTTCGATCCATTTTTTGGGTTTTTATTGACCATTTATACCTTTTTTTTCACACGCAGCTTCTCTTTGTCTCTCTTTTTCCTCCTTCTTCCTTTTCACTCTCTTTTCTTTCCCTCTCTCCCACTTCGTCCCTTTCACGTGCACTATTCCCCTCTCTCTTTGTCTGTTGGTCACTTTTGATTCGTTTATCTTCCCCTTTTCAGCTTCCTCTGCTCGTTGACATCGTTAAGCATCGTCATGAGCTGAACAGCAAATCCACGGCCATCCACGCGCTTCTGATTTCTCCCGGACAAACGCGCATTTTCGACAAATTCGAGGAGGTGCCAAATTACGCTTTGGGTCGGTGAGTTAATTCAATGCCTCCGAATTTTAGAATTTCACACTTTTCAGAATGTTCCGCCACCGAAAATGTCGTCGTTCTTTTCCCGTCAAAGAATTCGCAGTCCATCGCCCAATTTGTGCGTGAAAATGGCCCCCTTCACCGTATCGTCGTGCTCGACTCGACATGGAACACCGTGGGACAACTCAGAAACATGGCCAACATCGCCAAACTACCGATGGTTCACCTTCGACAGTACACAACGGACTACTGGCGACCGCAAGTGGGCGAATGGGGGGGGGGGATAAATAAATAAATGAAAAATGGACGGAAGGGCTCAAAAGGGAGATGGGGGGGGCAGAGTCTGCGTTTAGTGGCCAAGTTTTAAGGTCCGCTTTTCAAAAAAATGGATATGAGAGGGCCGCAGGCACCGTCGGGGATAAATTTCGTTTATGAATTTCTTGAATGTAAGAAAATAGCCAAAACAGTATTTCTTGAAAACGAGTCCCCAGGGGCTTTATTTTTCAAGCCCCTCAAAAGGGGGCTCTAATTCAAGGGGGATATTTATATGTTGCGTATGTTTTGGTTCTTTTATGATTACGGTACCCATAATCTTAATTTATTTTTCCCATCATTTTCCCCTGCTAAAAAGGAATTTTTTGGGAATGTTATGAATAACATAATGCATTACATTAAATTCAAAAATTATTCTTGGCGTCGCATCACTTTATATTATTGATCATCTTTATCACTTCAGAATGGTCTTTCAGCCGACCATTTGGCCACAATCGAAGCAATTTACTACGCATGTGTGGAAAGTCAGGAAGCTGAAAGGGAATGGAGGAGAACGGAGGAAAGGAGGAGGATGGGAGAGGGGGAAGAAAAGGAAGTGAGAGAAAATGGAGGAAGCGAAGAGAAGGCGGAGGAGGAGCAGCACCGCCTGGACAAGCTCCTCTTTTGGTTTTACTTCTTCCGCAAAATGGTGCCCGCGAGGATATTTCGGATGAAAAAATAATGTGCCAAAGTGCGTTGTGCCCTTCCCTCTGTTTGGCTTAGCCCGTGGCATTATCTCCTCTCCTCTTTTGTTCTGTTTTTCACTTTTTGTTTTGTCATAAATTATGTTTTCGTACATTTGTCACTTTCTCCGATTGTTTTCGATGCTTTCGATCATCGACTGATTATTTTCTTGTTTCTGTGGCTTTCTCAATCATTGGCACATTTTCCGCTTTTGCCAGGTGTATGAGGCCGGACCCGACTCAGTTGAGGAGGTACCAGTTAAGTACAGCAGCAGCGAACGGCGTCCCCGCGGGTGTTTTTGTCGGCAGTGCCAACCGAACGCGGCGACAGTGGCGCTTTCTGCTGCTGCTTTCCGTGCTTTTCTCCGTCACTTTCACCTTCGGATTTTGGACTTTTCAATCGGATGGGTCCATCTTCTCGCCGCCTTACCACAAGTTGGAGCAGTTCGGTCAGTGATTGGTTGGCTTTTGGCCGTCCATGTTTGACTAATTCGTCTTCGACTGATCGTTGTTTAGTATTGGTTGAAGAAAACGTTTCGACCTCAGCATGGAATACAACAGCGCAAAGTTCGACAACGGAAGGGACGAAAGAACCAAATGGAAATGACAAGGGAATTTCTGAAAAAATGGCAAAAACGAATCGGTAACGTTTTAATGACCGATTGGTCACATTTTTGACTAACATTGAAATTCATTTTGTACTTTCAGTTCCTATGAAAATTTCCCAGTGGAAGTGAACGGAACATTGTCAAATCAAATTGAATTGCTTTCCGTAACTTATGCCCAAAATGCCACTGAAGTTGCGCTAAATGTCTCTTCGTCTTTCGCGGTTCCCCCGCGGCATTCCGTCGCCGATTTGCCCGCGTGCGCTGACCATCCCCCGGGACTGATCGGTCCCATTCCGGTGTGGATGGACGGGCCGGGATTTGAGACGCTCAACAAATTGTACCCGCGTGTGAGGCAGGGAGGGCACAATTGGCCGGACGCATGCGCGGCACGGCATCGAGTGGCCATAATCATTCCGTACAGGTGGAAAAATTGGGGATAGAAAGGGTGGGCGAATTAACAATTGAAAACTGCTCTGATTTACCCAATGCGTTCGATTATATTCGTTTTCTAACTTACAGTTTTATTTTTTTTCCCCGAGAAAAAGATAAATTTGTAGTTTTTTATTGAAAATTTCAGGGGGAGGGGGGTGGGGAAGTACAATAAGGGGGAAACAGCGGGGGGGGGGGGGCGAACTGTTCCCTGCTCCTCCTCATTTGTTTTGCGCTGTTCAGAGACCGCGAGGCGCACTTGCGCATTTTCCTGCACAATTTGCACTTTTTGCTGTCCAAACAACAGATGGACTACGCCATTTTCGTCGTTGAACAGGTGAAAAAAGGCCAGAAAATTGAAATTTTGCGATCACTCCCAAAAAGCGATGTTAAGGCCACCAACCAGACATTCAACCGGGCGAAGCTGATGAACGTCGGCTTTGTGGAGGCGTCCCGTCTCTACGACTGGCAATGCTTCGTCTTCCATGACGTCGACCTTTTGCCGGAGGACGACCGCAATTTGTACTCGTGTCCGGAACACCCGCGGCACATGAGTGTGGCGGTGGACAAATTCGACTACACGTCAGTGATGAGGGGAAACACTTTGAAATGCCATCCTTAGGCTGCCTTATGCTCAAATTTTTGGCGGTGCGACAGCGATGACGCGCAAACAATTCGAACGGGTGAACGGATACTCCAACGATTATTGGGGGTGGGGCGGCGAGGACGACGACATTTCGTACAGGTGAGGCGGGGGGGGGGGGAAAGGGGAGTTAATTGTAATCGAACCTTCGCGAATTATCTCAAAATTGATGCCCACCAGGCAGCATTAGCTGAGTGTATGCCATTTGTCGTGTTATTGTCTAAATGTCTGGTTTTTTCGGCCTAATTATCTCTCAATTTTCCGAATTTGCCCCTTCTCTCCCTTTAGACTCGCTTATGCAGGCTTAAAAATCAGTCGATACCCTGCCAAAATCGCGCGTTACAAAATGGTCAAACATGAACATGATGGGATGAACCCGTCGAATGAGTGAGTGATGGGACTTCGCTGCCAAGTTCCGAATTGGCACTTTGCAGTTGCCGTTGGGAATTGCTCGACAAGACCAAAAAGCGTTGGCGCCAGGACGGACTGTCCAACCTGAACTACACTCTGTTGTCCACCACTTTCCACCGGATGTACACCAACTTCGTGGTCGATCTGTTGGAGGACGACTCGCGCAAAACGTTGGCGAACGAACGCATCAGCCGAAAGCTACTCAAAGGCTGCTGAACTCCGCGAGGTCGGCAGCTGCGATCTCCGCAAATTTGCATTTATTTCAATGGCATTTCATTTTATTTAATTTTCGCATTTCTCATTCCCTTGGATCATATCGCAACTTCCCATCCGTCTTACTTATCTGCTAATTGCACAACATTACTTATTGTTTACTTATCATTTGCATTTCTCTGTGATTTTCTTCCACGCGTCTGACCCTTTGTCCCTCCCTCTCTTTTTTCTCCCCTCTTTTTTATTTCTTGCCAAATTTACCTCCGTTTTTGACAACGCGGGTTTTACATGACACTTTCTATTTCGACCATTGTGATAACTTTTATATGAAAGAAGAGATATTTGGGCATTTTAATTCCAAAAAATAAAAATAAACATCTTGTTGCAATTTCGTTTGAAAATTTAGTATTTATGATGTGATTAGGGTGGGTGGAATTGCATTTCCGGTCTAATGGAAACAACGGAAATTTTTCTGAAGCAATGGGAAAAAAGACAAAATTTAATGGAAAGTGGAATTCCACCCATCCGCCAATTTGCTGTGCCACTTCCAAATCACTGCTTTCCCACTCCCCCATTGGTTCATTCGCTTTTCTCCGGCAATTCCGCTTGCGCCACACTTTTGAAGGACGAGCGCACCAAACGCGAGTTCAACGGCTGCACCGCACGGATGGGCTGCATTGTTTCCTCAACTTCGTCCTCCGCCCGACTCTTTCGCAGTTGGCGCAGCCTTTCCAATTGTGCCGTCGAAATGGGCACCGCCGATCGGCACACGACCCATTTGACCTGTCATCCGTTGGCATTTTCATTGGCACTTTTCCGCTTTTGCCTACCGTTTCGCGGAAAGGCTCCGCCGTTTCGGAGCCGTCGTACAGCCAAAACTCTTTGCTCTTCTCCACGGGCATCAGTTGGGAGAGGCGAAGCGAATGCATTGGGCACTCGGCGCCGCGGAAAGTGACGCGGGCCAAAGCGTCGTCCAGCGGCGCCAGCGTCGCGTTGTCCTCGAGGTTTTCGTTGAAAAACACCGCCACGGCCAACACTCCGTCCGGCTGCTTCAACGCTTCCCCAATGTTCGGCCATTTCACGCTGCGGTGCACAAAATGCAATTCGCCGGCGTAGCCGACGCCGCCGACGGTGTGCTCAGACCCATTCATTGGTTCTGACAAAGCGATGGCAACGGAAAATCAAATGAACGGAGCGGGGGGGGGGAGGGACGGCACCTGTGCCCCAGTGGAAGTCAATGCGCTCCAAATGGTACTCGTCGGGAAGGAAGGAAACTGAAGGAGCAAATGGAAACGAAGGCCAATCAATGGGCGGCACCTTTGAGGTGGGCCGAGTCGTTGTCGGGGCATTTGATGGACAGCCCATTGCCCTCATTTTTCAGCACGAATTGGCACGTCTCATCGTAAGAAAACCTTGGATAACAAAGCATTGGTCGGAATGAAATGGGTAGGAATTCGCAAATTCATTCTCCTTCCCCTTTTTTCTTCGATCATTGCTTATGGTTACTGATCTTCCTTCCCCTTCTTATCAGAAGATGCCACTTTGTCCTGTCCCCATTTCCCACTCGAAGACGGCCTTTTCCAGCGTCGGGTCGAACGCCGTGTTAGCGGGCAAAAGGTCGACGGGCGACTGCTTCGGGTTGACATTCGCCTGTAGAATCTTGCCCAGTGTGTCCAACTGTTGTCCGCATTTGTTCAGCATTGGCATCAGATTCTGCCGTGCTTTGCTTGTCGCTTGGTTCGCCTGTTCCAATACCGCGCTGACTTGCGGCATCGCCTGCATTTTGATCTCCTGCAGCTTGGACTGCAATTGGCCGAGAAAGGCCATTCGAACGGTGCCGATTTGTCCTGTCGATGCTTTGACTCTTTTTTTATTCCAAATGCCAAACGCTGAAAAGTTGCAAAATCCAACGCAACGAACCGGCGTAAAGCCAACGAACAATTGACCGTATCAACACACACAAGCGGAGAATTCACTCCATAGAAAAGAGGGAGGGGGGGGGGGATTGGATTTGTAAAGTGGCAGCAGTGGTGACGGATTACTTTGTTGGACTTTGCTGGAGCAGGAAAAGTGAGGGGCGGGAGAGGGGGAGGGCACTGCGAGAAAAAACAGGGGGGGGGGGGGCGACGGAGGACAACGGACAGACAACCTGTGGCACCACTTGGACAGAGACAATTCCCAGCGCTGTCTTCAGCTGTTGGCTTATTTGCACTTTTTATATGTGTCGGATGAAGCGGAAAAGAATACATTCAAAAATTTCGCAGAGAAATGGGCAAACGGAGGGGGGAAATAAAGGGGAAAGGAAACGCAAACAGTGAAATATGTGGCATAAAAATTGGATTTTTGGCATTTAAAGGAAGAAATTAAAAGTGCCAAAATGAGGGGTTATTGGTCCCTCCCTTCCCCTCCTCATCAAATCGTCAGTTGACAATTAATGAGTGGGTGTGCTTCTTCGTCGCAACAAAAGGACATTTGCCCCCAGCTGTCCCAAGTGAATTTCCTTTGTTCCGCTGTTCATCCTCTTCAAAAAAAGAAAGGCTTAACAAAAAAGGGAAGAGCATGTCATTTTGCCAGAGAAGCGCCACCCCTCGGCTTTCTTCTCGCCGCTCAAACACTCGCAAATGGAGCGAATGTGCCAAATGGAGTGAGTGTGGCAATGCCAACACAAACAGTCCCCCCCCTCCCCGCCCCCTCTGGGGGGGGGGGGGCACACCCGGCAACGCCGACGGAAATGCATCGATTATTCCGTCCTTTCGGCAATGTCCCATCCATCTCTGTGCGACTGTTTGCTTCTGTATCATCACTAAACTTTTGCCTCGTCGCCATCGACAGCCCCATCCCTCCCCCCTCTATCGCCATCCCCTCATTAGCAAAGCCGTAAATGATATTTATTCACTCAATTGTTTTTCGAGGCTAACAATAAGAAAAAGAAAGAAGGAAGACCCAGCAGCAGCAAATACAACAAATTCATTAAGCAACTTCAATTCCTACAACAAAATGGACGTCGTTTATGCCGTCGTGGAAGGTTTTAACAAAATGAATGGGCAAAAGAGATAAACGGGCTGAATTTAGAAAAGCATTTCATCCACTTTACATCATTTAAAGAAATATTATTTAGGTAAATACAAAATTTGATGTTAATATACTTTGAGAGAAAAATGGGGGAGGGGAGGGGGAAAATGAATGAATAGTCTATTTAAAATAAATTTATTCAATTCGTATTTCACAAGCATAAGTTATTAGGTGCGCAATTATTTATTCCGTTCTTCGCTATCTTTGTGCTTTTGACTGTTCTTTACCATTACAATAAAAGTGGACGATTGCTGGATGGAGAAAATCATCGGATTTTTGGGGGAGAAGCGGACAAAAGAGAGGAGGAAAGAAGAAGTGATGAAGAGGAAGAAGAGGAAGCGGAGAGAGAAGAGGAGGAGGAAGAAGAAGAGAAGGATGGGACAACGGAAGGTGAACGAAAAGGACATAGAAATAGGGGAGAGTGACTAGAGAAAAGGAGAGGGCAGAAGAACGGGCAAAAAATAAATAGGGACAGAGAAAATGAGAAATTGGCATAATGCAATCCAAGCAAAAGCCAACCCTTTCCCCCCCCCCCCGGTGATTACGATGCATTCATTGCTTTGTTCAGATTATTATGGTGCTAATAATGGAAGAAAGCAAAGGCGACAGAACGACAAGGAAAAGTAGGGAGGAAAAGGACAAGTGACAGAGGAAAAGAGAGAAAGTGGGCGCCGTGAAGGGAGAACATAAGGCCAAAGTGAAAACGGAATTAATTAGCCATTGTGCCTGTCTATTGCATACAAAAAAAAAAGAATGCCAAAGAATAGGCAAATGATCAATCGAATTGCGAGTGATCGGAAAAGCGTACAGAGAGAAGGGCAACGGCACTCGCGAATTGTTGTGGCAAAAGCGAGCGAAAGTTAAGGGCGCCGCAAATCATCCCATCAGCAGGGCATTGCTATTCCGACTGAAATTTATAAATTGTAAGGCCAAGCTGAACGTTCATTCGAGGGGAGGGGAGTGAAAAAAAAACGAAAATTCCATTGTAAGGTGTCAAAAGTTTAACTGCAATGGACGAAAAACAGCCCCACTGTTGTCACCCTTTGTACTGCCATTTTCCACCAGCACCCAACTCACTGTTCGATCACCGACCGAACCCATGCGGCGAATTCGGCGGTTTCTTCCATTCTTTCGTGCCGTTTGTAGAAGGCGTCGGTTGCCAACAGCGCCAGCGTTGCCCTCTCCGCCACATTCTTTCGCAGACACCGATTCACAAAGTCCACAAATTGGTCAGAGAAAAGTCCACGCGGCAGCACGGGAGGGGGCTGAACAGAAAACGGTTTCGGGGGGGGGGGGGGGCGTCGGTCCCTTTGCTTCCAAATGACTCACTCTGTTCACAATGTAATCCAACAGTTCAAAAATGGCCATTGTCTTCGGCGTTAGGTCGTCCGCCGTCTGTTCCTCCTCCGTTCCGTTCTTTTCCATTTTCACATCGTTCGGATGGACCCCGAAAAGTTTGGCGTACTCTCTGCGCGACGGGGCCGGGATTGGGTAGCGGCCGATGACGAGTTCGACCAGCGAAAGACCGAAACTCCAAACGTCCGATTGGACGCTGTAGCGGGCGCCGGTCAAACGTTCGGGCTGAGAGAAAGGGAACAAATGACTTTCGAATTTGCTTTTTAAATGCAACAGATGAATTCCGGCATGACCCATCCCCTCTCACCGCCATGTACGAGCGCGTGCCGACGAAGGAATTGGCCATGCTGTCGATTAACATGCAGGAGACTCCGAAGTCGCACAGTTTGATCTCGCCCTGGCTGTTCACCAGAATATTGGACGGCTTCACATCTTCAAAACACATCAACAACGACAACAGTTTTAGCACAAATGCCGAAAAAGTCGGACCGACCCCTGTGCAAAATGTTGAACTGTTCCTTCAGATAGGTCAGTCCGTTGATGACCGCCACCGCTATTCGGCCCACCCATTTCTCCTCGACGCGACCGACCGATTGAAGCACTATGTCCAGGGAAAGACCGTCCATGAATTCCATGCAAATAGAAATGTCATTGTTGGTGGTGAAAGCGCCGTAAAAGCCTAAACGGACAAAGGCATGTGAAATTAATGGACATTCAAAACCCCAATTTTAAGAAAAATAAAATGCAAAAATTAAAAAAAACTGACCGACAATGTACGGACTGTTGCATTTGTGCAGCACTTCCAACTCCTTCAGAATTTGGTTACGCACCGACGGCTTCACCTCCAAATGGACCAATTTGCGGGCCAAAACCACGCCACCGCCACTTTTTGTGTGCCGCATTTTGTGCACAACGCCGCCATTGCCGTGGCCAAGGTCGCAGATCCGTTCCAACACATCGTCACTGAGTTCGCCGATCTTCAATTGGGAAATGAGTTTTCAAAAAGCACTATGGATATGAAATTCCTCCAGTTTGCTTTAGTCTTGAATTATGCGGATGCTTAGGCTACCTACATAAAGCCCATTAATCGGCTAATTAACCGCGTTGTCCTTACGCCAATTCGTCCCTTTGCGTTCGCCGACATTCACCCATTTCCAATGGGCCGTGTCACTTGCCTGTTTCTTCAACGTTATCCACTCGTACATTCGCTGCTGTTGCGAGCCTGACAAATTGAGCGAGCGCAGTTTCGAGTCCAACGACGCGTCGGCCGTTCCTTCCGTTCCGACTCCTTCCGTCGGCGGTTGTCCTCCGACCCATGCGCCATCGGCGCCGACCGCGCCCTCCTCATTGACAGTCGGCGGAAGGCTCAAATTGAGCGGATTGCGTCTTTTGCTGGACATTTTGTTCATCGAAAAAATAACACTGACAAAATGCAACGAAATTACGAGAACGAAAATCAAAGAAAATATTAAATAAAATTTACAATTAATTTAAATGTCAGGAAAAATAATGCGTTTTCTTTAATCTTTTATTTTCTTTTTATATACAAATTAAAAGCATAAGACAAAAAATTGGTTGTTTCAATTATAGAAAACAATTAGAATAATCAAAATAATTGAGAGGTGAGTTTTGGTGGGGAAGGCCCTGCAGAAAAAAGAAAAACGAACGACTAATTAAAAAAGAAAAATATACAAAAAAAAGGAAAACGAAATGGGAAAGCAAAAGCAATGGAAGGAAAAAAAGCGTTGAAGAGAATGGCAAAAGGGTTTATATGGCAATTTGTCGCGAGAAAAACAAAAGGAAAAGAATTGCAAAACGGCAAAAAGAACGGAGCGATTGCTGGGATTTGTCAACGTCAAAAATTGGAGGAAAGCGGCCAATGGGCGACCGATTTGACTGCACAAAAGAGGGCACTGTTTGCCGTCCGTTTTCGCTTCCGTCAGTGTGGCCGAGTTGGCACCCGAATTGGCCTTCCCCGGCGGTGACCGCGCGAAGAGAAAAGTCGCGCCAAAAAGTCGCCGTAGCTGGCCACTGTTTTGCCGTTCAGTGTCCACACCACGCATGCGATGCCAATGGAAAAGTGGGACAAGTACTTGAGGAAGAACAGCACGGGGTCAGGCTGTCTGCTCAGCTGCACGCCGTCGCCGACGGGGCATTGGGCGCGCGGATGGGTAAAGCCAAAGGCACTCCGCTGGGCGTGCAGACAGCGCGTGGAATACCTGACGAAGGCAATGGAAAAGGAAGGTTTGTTGCAAGAAAACATCATTTGACCAACCAATTGGTCAGCCAATGGCCAATGTTTTCAGTCTGATAAAACGCGCAGAAAATGCCGACGGCCATCGGAAGAACGTAAACCAAAGAGAAGCAGCCGATGCGGAACATCAACTTGCTCAGTTTGTCACTGGCGTCTGTCTGCTCGAATTTGTCGGTCACGAAACGGTGGCCTTTGATGTACGAGCGAATGCGAAGGATGGAAACGAACCCACTGGCGAAAAGCACCAATCCGACACATAAAAGAGGGAAAATAATTGCCAAATTCAAGGAAAATTGAAAACAATGCAAAAAGTAAAAACAAACCAATGGCAATGCTTTGAGGGACCAACGCGAGTCGAAAGTAAAACTCGGGGCGAAGATTGCCAAGGGAGCAAATGCCGGTGAACATATCGCCATCAACGGCACCCATGGCGACGAGCAGAACGGAGCCAATGGCAGGTAAGGACCAGGCGAGGATGTTGAAATAGGAGGAGAAAACCCAAAATGGAAGTGGACAAATTGAGAAAATGAGAGAGATAGAGGGAGAGAGAGAAAGACAAAAAGGGAAGGACAGACCTGGCCAACCGGCGCTTCTCCCCATTTGAGGGTGGTGACCAGAAACCAGGAGAAGCACAGCACCAACCACCAAAGAGTGCCGGCGAAGTTGAAAAAGTAATGGACGACTGCCACCGCAGAACAGAGAATATTCTCATTGCCCTGCGGGAAAACGAAAGTTGAAACAAAAAATGGACACAATTTTGGGGTAGACTGACCTGAGTGACCAACTGTTGTTTGGTTGCGGAGGAAACAGCGCAGGAGAGACTGTCCTCCTCCACCAGGCCGACCATATAAGTGGCACTGACCAGCAAATAGCAAATGGCCATGTAAAAGATGGCCTTTTCGGGGAATTCGAAGCTAAACCAAAGGAAACAGAGTCATTGGCCAATTGAAACGAAGGAAAAACCGTTCGATGTCAATGAGAAATGTGACAATTGTGAAGGCACAGCAAACGCAGCACGTCACGGCCCAAGCGCCGGTCCAAAGGCGCAAATAGTGGCGAATGTGAACGCCGAAGAAAGTGGGCACAATGCCATCGCCATGGCACGGGAGGGAACAGTGGTCGATGGAATGGTTGGCGATGAGCAAAGAATGGCTGAAAATGTTATTCACTGCTGCCTCCACACATGCCAATTTTCTTGGGGCTTCTCCGATTGAGTTACAGACATTTAGCATGATTCGCAAGCCTACCAAGGGAAAATTAGAGAACAAATTCGAAAAATTTTGGCATCAAATTTCTGTAACATCGACTGGATTTATTTAATTAAGAGAGAAAAAAACAATAAAATCCCATATAAAAAATATGAATAAAAATTTCCTAAGTGAATTTGCATTACAAAACCCACTTCAGCCCCCAATTTAGGCTTACCTTCGTTTGCTGAGCACTTTCATTGTGTGCGGACATTCCATGGCCCATTTTCCGCCCCTTTCCGTCGGCTCTTCCGCGCCCTTTCCGTCCGCCGATGCTCCGCCGTCCGTTTCCTCCGTTTTGCTCTCCCCCACACACATTCCGTCCCGACTCTCCGGCATTTTGTCACAGTCGAATATCTCTGGCCATTGGTAGCCAAATTTGCGCATCAGTGTTTCGCAGCCGTTCTTCGCGGAAAGGCAAAGGTGGCGACACGGCGGAATGGGTTCGTTGAGAATGGTGCAGACGGGCGTGAACAAAGTGCACAGGAAAAACTTGAAGTCGGCACTGCACTGCACCTTCACCAGCATTTCGTATCTGAAAAAGGCAGGGCAAATGAAAAGGGCAAACGAAGGCAAAAGCGAACTGTTTGATGTCCATCTCGGCCTCCTCCTGTTTGGCATGCTTCAGCAAGTTGGGATAGATGGTCATGTTGTACTAAAACAAACAGTTTAACTGACAAAATGTGCGTACCCAATGTCCCAATTCCGCACATTTCCCTACTTTTTGGGTTTGCTTTTATCCTTTCCATTTAAAAAATTCCGATTTCACTCTCCCTTTTCTTTCTACCTGAATGTCGTTGCACATTTCAATTCGGATGCGCTCGCACTTCGGATTGACATTTGTAAACTGAATTTTAAGTTAATGTTTTTTCCGAGAGAAAACAATTCAAATTCGATCGAATAATTAATTTTTTGTCACTCGCCTGATATTCTTCGCTTTCCGAAATGTGAGTATGCGCGGCGTTTCGAGAATTGGCCTCGACGGTGTTAAATAGTTGCAAAATGGACAACAAAAATAAAACTGATGATGGTTTCGCCAACGGTCGGCGACGGTGAAAAATGTTTTGATGACGGAAAACAGCAAAAGGGGGTGAAGAGAGGGAGGGGCACATCCTTCCTCTTTTCCTCTTCTTCCGTTGTCCGTCGCCGATAAATTACCCACTTTTATTGCCGTCGTTTCAGTCGCCGCTCCTAGCAACAATAATTGCCTGGAAATGGGTCTTACCATCACCAAACTTAATGGCGAAAATATAAAAATCATTGCTATCCCCCGAAAGGGGCCGAGTGTGCGTTATGCCGAGAAAAGAAAGGGAAACGAAGCCACCACCACCGCAGAGGCGGCCCCACCCAATACAATCCGCCCTTTGCCCCTCCCCCGTCTTCGTCAACCCCCAACAGCCACTCACTCACTCTATCCATCCATCCATTCGTATGGACACGGATGAAGGGGAAGAGGGAAGAAAGAGGAAAGGGAAAGAAAGACACTCATTTCGCCCCTTTCCCTCCTCCGTTCTTTCTAATTCTCTTTTCATTCTTCCAAAAACAGCAAAATCAGCAGTCAGTCATCAGTCAATTCTTTCTGTGCTCTTTGTGTTTGACCTTGCGTCTCCCCTTTCTACCTTTATTTACCCTTTCTTTGAACTCGGAAATGAGTGACAAGTGAATTAAAATTGAACATTCGGCATTTTAATAAAACAATAACTAACATACATATGTACAATTATTGTATTATTCAGGGGGAAAACTAAGGCGGGCGGTCAAAAACAAATATATACATTATATATATCATATATACGTGAACTGTTTCATTCAGATTTAAAATAATGACAGAGCGGGATATGCCCGAGCCAAATTTGCCACTTCCTCGCAAAAGAGTCGGCTTCAAAGAGCCGCACACGGGGCTTGTGAAAAATGATTTCTTCGGGTATTGGTACTTACAATATTGGTGAGTCTAATTTGTCAAACTCAAATCTACCGATTTTCTTTAAGCCTTGTGACCGGTCTTTACATGTTGGAGCCGTGGGAGAGGAAAATGTTCAATGTTTTTGTCACGGGTTTCATTGCCGTTTTATGCAGTGCCTTTTATGCCTTGTGGAATGCGTTGATTAATTAATTTAATTTTTTAAAAGCGTAAATTTATTTATACTGCCAATTTTATTTATTTAATAAAGAGTCAAAAGCAATTTTATTTGGTTACTTTACAAGTTCTCTTCAACCCCTTTAAATTGAAATAGTCTGTGTTAGAATGGTCAAATTGTTGTCATTCTGAAATGGAATTTACGGTCCCATATTGAATAGTGATTTAGGTATTCTGATTATTTATTTCCAAAATGTTTCTGAAACTTTTTCACAATGGGATATTGTAGTTCAGTAGTAAAAGTCATGGAAATCTTTCAAAATGCTCTTGGACAAACAGCACGCGAAACAAATTCCGATGATTTGCAGGGCGCCAAGAAGGGCGCTGGCACAGCCAACCACCGTCGCATTGGTCACAATCCAATGCTGAACTGCCTGCACACAGCCCACCCCATAAAGCAGCGGTTGGGCCATTTTGGCACATCCGTCATGAAAATGCACGCAGCACGAGTCGGGTGCGTAGATTTTCCAATCGGTGGCATTATTTACGCCACAGCAGTGCAATTGTCGCTGAATGATTTTTCAATTGGTTATTGAATCAGTCGGTTGGTTTCCCTACTTGGACTTGGTTCCAAGCCACAGAAACTCCCTTTGAGCGGTTATAGCGTTCCATTCCCTAAAACAAAGACGTGAAATGTTTGTTTGTCATCCATTGCCAATGGTCAAACGGTGGCCCCATTTACTTGGGTCAATTGGCTTATAAGTGCTTCATTGAGTGGCTCGTGAAGAGCATAGACGAGAATGGCAATGGCAGTCTCGGCCAGCAGCAGAAGTGCGAGCAGAACAGCGAAGCTGACCGTTAAGCAGTAATTCTCGCGGATGGCGCCGCAATAGCCGACAAAACCGAGCAAAGTGCACAGACAGCCGATGGCCAACAGAAGCACGGGGGTGGCGAGCCGTTCATCGCCAAGAATGTCCAAAAGGCCCGTGTACTTGAGTTGAAGTACGACACCGGCGATTAGAAAGGCCAAGCCGAGAGTCTGTAGAGAAAGCGAATAAACGAATTCGGTCGGATTAATCACCCAAAGGACGAAGTTGGCGAAGAAGAGGAGGTATTTGACCAAAGTGATTCCGCCCTCGACCATCTCAGAAGCTGACAAAACGCAACTTTAGAAGTCCAATTGTGGCTGTTGTCTTTGTCCTCCTTTTCCCAGCCCCCGTAATTCGATGCTAATTAAAGGGAATTGTCGGTCGTTGAATTGGGCGGTGCGCTTCCTCCGCTTTAACCTCTTTCACTTTTCGGTCCGTCCGAAATTCACACGACAACAATTCCTGTCAACTGGGCAAGGGTCCTCTGGGCTCTTGGAGGAGCATTGGCCCTCCTCCCCTTTCAATGGACGCCTAAAAATGGAGATGAGCGAGCGCCTCCCCCCCCCATGCCGTGCATCGTCTGCCTCGCCCCAGAGGGAATATCCCAACGGAATTGGCCCATAGTGCCCACACCACCCAACTCCTTGGTCGGCTTCCGCCCTTCCCATCCCTAAAGCATCAATAAGCAACTTAACTAACCAAACCAATGAATGTTTCTTACAAGGCAAGTGCCTTTTTCTCCCAAGCATTTTCCATTCAGAATAATGAAAAGGAACAGATTTATAAGCAATCAAAAAAGAAAAGCCTGGGAATGAATGAAATTTGAAATTGAAAGAAAACGAATGAGTGTTTGAAATTGAAAGGAAAAACTTTAAAAGAAAGAATCTGAAAACATGAAAATAGTGAGAATCGACAGTTCATATGACAGAAAGTCACTGTAGAAAGTGCTGCTGCTGTTCTGGCCAAACTGACAATGAGCCGGAAGCATTGTCCATTCCAACGGCTGTTCCGATGCTGCTTAATTGGGGCAGCCACCGTCTTTGATCCTCGGAAACTATTGGCAATAAAGCATTTGAGTTTGGTAAATACACATTGGGAGAAGGGTTCATCAACAAATTGTAGTTCAGTGAGGTCGGTGCAGAGATGCCATTGCCTGGCAAAGAGAGGGCGTCTGGCCAATCCGGATTCACGCTGTTGTGCGGCATTGGTGGGTCAACAAAGCGCGTCTCTTGTCCATAGTTCGGTCCATGCTCATTTCCAATGACCATTTGCTGGTGTTGTTGGTAATAATTCATTGTGTTGTTCTGTTCTGTCGTTGCTCCATCAGTTTGCCCCTCTTCGTCCTGTTCCACGGCGATTGATGCAATAAGAAATTCGAGTTTTCCAGAATGAGGGTTTGTGAAAGCGGAAATGCAAAAAGAAACCGGCAGATGACCAAAAAGTTCCGTAGGATTTTGCGGGTCGTACTTGCACCATTTGCATGAAATGATCTGAATTTGGAAATTCAGTTGAAATCAATCAGAGAGAGAAAGCTTTTTTAAAACAACATATTATAGTAAACGGCATTAGATTTCTGGGAAGATAAAGGTAAAACCCGTAATTCTAGAGCCCGGTTTTCCCAAATTGGCCGGTGATACACCTGTTGATGTTGCTGAGTTGCCGCATTAATGGCATTTTCGACTAAATGTGCATCTATCGGATCAACAAATGTCCAGATAAGTTTGCCCAACAGTTCGGCACTTTGCTTATTCATTAGTTGGTTGATTTTTTCGTCAGCGAATGTGACAGTGCCTTCTTTGGTGAGACGGAATGTGCAATTGCGGTTGTGTCTCGCAGCTGTGCCAACAAATTTTTGAGAAGGGGAGAAGAGCATGCTTGGCAATTGGAGACGAGCAATTGCGACCAAACATGGACCAGCAACGAAACAGTGTTTGTTGGGGTCGGCATCGGCACCGACTAACGGCGCGTTGTTCTTCACATAACCCGTGCAATGGACGGGGATGAAAGAGCGCCCTTCAGACTCAAAAATTGGATGGCGATTGCGCAGACGTGGCAAACAATTGACGTCACCTGTTCAAAAAAGAGAAAGCGCATACAAAAATAATTTAAAATCGGAGGAATGAATCACCTATTCGCATTCGACAAATGAATCCCCTGCGACAGTTCAAATGCACGCGGGCAGAGCTGTGCTCCCTCTTGACGGTGCCCGTCTTCAGGTCGAGCACGCGACTGTTGTGGCTGAAATCGGTACCGAGGAGATGCCCGCGGACTTTTTCCACGTCTTGCGGATGAATGACATCGTAAAACGAGGGAGAGTTCAACCATTGTTCCTGGAAATGTGAGAAAGAATGTGCTCATTTGAACAAAAGCAGCGGAGAACCGGCGAAACATTCAAAATGGGCCCAATCGAATCGGACACAAAGACAACTCTCGCACTTTCGCAGGAAACCACAAACAAAAAGCCATTGGCCGCCTCAAGAATCAAATGTTTAAGTTCCTGATCCGTGAGGAAAGACGGTTGGCTTGGCATTGTGCCAGACAAATTGTTGCTTTGCGCATTGGCCCCACGAATCACTTTCATATGTGAAACGGCCATACGCAGAATGGTCAGCTGAGCGAAAAAGGACAACATTTTTTCGATATTCTGTTATCGGATTAACTTTGTCAGGTTTACGACCAAGTGCAGCGCACTGCGGCACCTGAAAGATTTCACATGAAATGTTTAATAGCGATGGCAACAGCGACTTTCAGTACCATGTCCGCAAGTTCGTTGATGTAATGTGTCATTTTGTTCCGTCTTCGCCGTTCAATTTCACTGTGATTTTCACGCGCAAAACGCTCTTTTCCCTCGGCTCCAATCGAAGGGCTTGGCCGTGTCGAAAGCATTGGCTCAGTCAATCCATCCATTTGTTCTAATGAATAGTCAGACGCAAACCAACAAATGCAAATGATTTTCTGTAATGCAATGTCTTTTATATTCATAGAATCAAGAGGACTTCTCAGCCTCATAAATATGGAAATTCTTATGAATCTCTCCCTTTTATTTTTCAATTTGCTCATTATAAAATAAAAATAATGCATTAAATAAATATGTCGGAGTATTTCACATGAGAAGAGAACAAATCACTAACTAAGGTTTTTAAATTATAATTCATTTTTTTATTTTACAAATACATGTATGAAAAAAACAGCTCACATCGCCATTAATAATAAAGGGGATTGTGTGTCACCCAATGGGCTGTTGGCTGCTTTTTGGCCTCTTCACTGGTTGTGAACATCGACTTGACCGCCTTCGGCACGTTCGGATTGTCCTGAATGCTGCTGAACTTAGTCTCTTCTTCGACTTTGCTCTTCTTTTGCTGATGCTCCGCGCCCTTTGAATCGCCGGTCGTTTTGCGCTTCTTTTCCCCCGCCTTTAGTTTTCTCTGCGCAATTTCATCAACAATTCGTTGTTCGTACAGCAGAAAGAGTTCTTCGTCCGGGTACAGCTTGATGAACTGTTGCTCCTGCATTGGTCCTCCGCATCCGTAACATGCGTCCGTCTTTAGTTCGTTGTGGGCTTTCTCAGAGAACACGCAACCGCACTTCCAATTGACAAAAAAATTGTTTACTCCGTTCATTGGCAAGGCAGTGATTGGGCAAACCCATGGCGTCTCATTCATGTCTTAAAGTACAAATGTAAATGGGAAAAACAAAGTAGAACAAGCATTTGATGAGCAAATTAAACGATCTTAATTCTAGAAAACAGGCTAGGGATCGTACTAATTAAATTACTCAAAATTTTGCATTTTTATTTTCATTTTTTTCTGAAATTTCAAGGACCCAACACTGGCCAACATACAAATACCCGAGATTGGAATCTTTCTTATGATTAAACCTATTTAAAAGATTGGGGATTATAGTGAATGCTTCACCGATGTAAATGTCTCCTTTCTCCGGTCCATTGTCCTTCCACGCTTTGTTGTCGGTCAACTTCAACTCCTTAACATCGGAAAACGCGTGAATGTGTTCAGTCGCTTTGTTTTTTGCCAAGGTTTTGTCCAGCTTTGCCTCAAGCACCGCCTCTTTGTTGTAAAGTCTAAAAATTGCAATTTCAGCTGAAAATACAGTGAATAAGAAATGAGAGGCGCTTCACCTTCCAAGCTTGCAACATACAATCGGCTTTTTCAGAGGTTGCTGTGACAGCTGGCAAGTGCGCCATTTTGTAGCAGCCTCATACGATTTCTCGATTTTTTCTTTCTTTCGTTTCTTCTTGACGAGTTCGCATCGCTTTGGAATAGTTCCTCCATCTGCACCCATTTTGTATTGCTAGAATAAGAAATTGAACCTAAAATTTGATTTTTCTTCAGTTAATTTGCTGCGTATACATTGTTAGAGATACAAACATATGTATGTATGCATATGCCAATATTTTCGCAATCTTGGCATTCTGTTTTGAATTTTTGCAGCACAATGTAAGTTTTACATCGCTTTTTATTATCAGAAGCGCGAAAAGGGATAAATGTGTGATCTGTCCTCATAAACCAAAAGATCGAAATAAATAAACAAAATCATTTTGTTTCGTCTTTCACTTCCTCCGCTGTCGGCGGAACAGAGTTCTCCCACAGAAATTTAGTGGCAGATGTAGCACTTGTCAACAACGGCGAAAATTCCGGCTTGGGAAGTATGTACAAATTCTGACGAGTGTCTCTCCATTTTGACGGTGTCCACATCCCTTGCACAGATTTATTGTGAGAAAAATGGGAGTTTTCAACTGAATTTGGGGAGCTTATTGTTAGTTACAAAATGTGTTGTTCTTACATTTATAAATTGGAATTCCACTGCGCGTCCTAAGGTTGTTCATATGCAAACAAACTCGCTCCATGCTTTAAAAAAGTAATTACAAAATAAAAATTTTCATATAATAAAAATAGTAACTTCTTTATGAAGAGAGAGGACACAGATATATGCGTGTCCAGACATTTTCGCCTCGGATAAATTTGAATTTTTTCATTTTTTCAATCCAAGAGGTCATAAACAGCATTAAAGAAGTGATAGAAAGTGACTGTATTCGATAGTTTGATTGTCAGTAAATTTTTGAAAATAAAACAATTACAAAAAATTAATGCCGCTAAAAAACTAGAAAAAACATAGTTTTTCTTATCTCTAATTCTGCTTATGACCTCTAGGATTGAAAAAACTAAAAACCCGTTTGGACATAGGCGCAAATGTCTGGAGTGAATTTGTCCGCAAATATGGGGTAACTGAAATAAGTGGTTTTTGGAATAAATTGCCATTAATTCCGATTTTCTAGGTAGAGCAAAGATAAGGCACAAAGATTTCAAAATAAAACGGTCATTCTATACAAATCCAAAAAATGTTTGAATAACTTGAATTTCCAAAAAATTTACTCATTTTTGGTCTCTGTTCATAATTATTCACCTGAAAGCCTTTGCGTTCACGTGGACTAGTCGCCCATTTGAATATTCCGCCCTTAGCACTGGCGTCGCGTTCCTTCCCGGCACAACGTAAATGGCACAGTATGGGTTCTCCGTCGCAAATTTAGTCAACGAATGTTCGATGTAATTGCGCATGCCAACACTTGTTTCGCTTTGCTTGCAAAATCTGTGGCAAAAGAAACGGAAATTGCAAGTCAAACATCCCTTGGGATGGGTGTTCGTCCCCCACTTTATTGTAATCCGTTGCAGTTGCGGTTGGTAGGCGGACACCCCATTGAATGCTGGTGCGATTGGATTTGTGGCCGACAGTCGAAAAGCAAAATTCAGTGCCTTCGCTGAGGAATAAATGGTTTTCAGGCGATCCGCGCGGGGAATAGCTGGCATTTCTTTTTTGATTACCAAACGAGAATAAAATAAAAATATAATGCAAAACAAACGGAAAGATACAAAACGAATGGAACTTCGTTTACTAAAAATGAATGCATTTTCTTTAGTTTTTCTGATTGTGATCGCAAATGTAATATATGATACAGTAGTATTTTTCCTTCCTTCTCATTTGGTCCAAGACACCTAAAGATTGATATGCCTCATTAAAAATTAATGGGTTTTTCGGCCAACCAACCTTTGGGATGTCGTTGAATTCCGTCAGTTCCTCCATTTGCTTGTTGAACTTCTCCACTTTCTCCCGGTGACTGATTTGGGCCCTTTTTGACAAACGGTCGAACGCCGTCTCCTCCTGCCGTTTGAGAAATGCCAATTCGGCCTTCGTCTTCCGCGGGCCCTCTTGTTCCTTCTTTATGGTCAGATCTATTGTTTTCGGGTCAACATTTCGCTTCTTCTTGAAGAGAGTGCCACGCTTCAGTTTCAGTCCGGTCCTCACCAGCAACATTTGCTCATTTGTCTGCAATTATTCAAAAAGCATTTAAATAAAATGAAGCGAAATTAACCCAACTTTATGATCAGTCTTATCCTCTTTGGCGCTTTGAGTTTCCTCCTCCTCTTTGTTATCATTTGGGCTTTTGCTCCGTCCTTTGTCCATTATCAGAGCTATTTGTGGCTAAAACAAAATAAATTTGTAATGTAAAAATAGAGAGAGGCGGGCTAGGTTTTTAATGGGCCCGGTGATTTTTGGGAAAACCCAATTTGACCGGTTGGGAAAAGGCGGACAAAGGAATTGTCTGCTTTTGAAGATCCAATCCCACCCTGCCCGGGAAGATTTGAAATCATGGTCTCTTAAAATGGATAAAAATAGAAAATGAAACTAAAACATTATAAGGCTGGAAGAATTTTTTCAAACAAATCAAAATTTAATAGTTAGGAAATAAAAAATTAAAATGGAGGCAGAAATCGTTAAATAAACAATTGAAATTGTTTGATCAACATTCCATTCTTTCTTCAGTTATCCTTTGTTCAGAATGTCCGAAGATAAATGAGTGAAGGCTGATCGGATCATTTTCCAATTCTCTGTGTCCAACTCCGTTCTCATCCTCGGACATTTTTTCCTCATCAGAAGTCTCTTCCTCGCTATTCTCTTCAATTTGATGACCAATTTGTTGGATTATGGCTTCTTTTTCATCGGGGGCCAAAACATAGCATTTGTTTTTATTTATGGGCTGCCGTACTCTAATTTGTGAGGGAAGCGACGAATTAGAGAAAGGCAGAAAATTCCCAAAACTTACAATGAATGAATTCCATAATTATTGAGAACTTGAAATGTTTTTTCGAAATCATTCAAAATATTTGCACAATTTTCATCTAAAATTTCTTTGGGGTCAAACGCTGGATGATCTGCAGAAATCTTCAAAAGAGTGTCGAGAAGTCTGTAAATGTTTTTTTTTTCATTTTTTGTCAGAAACGTCCAACCGTTCAGAAATAGTCTCCCATTTTTGGCTCTCGTTGAGTTCCTCCAATTTAACCAAAAGCGATCGGAGCAGAATAACACAGTCCATCAGAGCTTTGTTGGTCGATTGTAAGTCGTAAGCGATACGGTAAACATTACAGAATGACATCCAACAATAACTTAAATGATCGATGAGTTGCAAACCATAAAAAAGACCAACCAATCCACAAGTTGTTCGTAGATGAGTAAATGGTCCTGACCAAATTCACCAGGGAGTCGCAAAATTTCAAACGAATTCGAGTCTCGGGAGAGAATGTGTATTTTTTCGTCGTAAATAAAAAATTCATTTTGGAGATTCGAAAGAGAACGACAAATGGTTGCTGATTATGAACAAATTTGTTTAAAAAAAAGAAGAAAAATGCCCACTCATTTTACCTTCGTTAATGCTTAAACGACGGATGAGCAAAATTCCGCCAGAAAAAATGTCCACGAAAGTGTCAGTCGAAGATAAAACGCAAAGAAAAGAAGAAGAGAGCGAATTTGGCAGAATATGGCGGTAAAAGTGTTCAATTGCACAACAAACATTTCGATGCTCACAATCAGTAGAAGTATTTTGAGTGGAGTTGGAATTGACAGCCTAAACCAACGGAAAGCTGAACACCTTTGAAACAGAAAAGCATATTTAGTTCCCTATAAGATTCGCTTTTGCTGTCAAAAAAGCAATCCGTTTTTAAAATAAATTGCAAAAAAAGCATGAAAATGTTCCAATGCTTTGCCATTTTACCGCTGTCAACGACGACTGCTCGCCAATACGCGGAAATTTGAGTGCAATGCTTGGTCGAAATTTTAGCCATTCAACGCAAAAAGGCGAATATGACAATTTTTTAACGAAAAGAGTGTTGCCAGTTTGAGTGTCCAAATAATAGAGTAAGCCACTTTGGAAAACAGTGAGAAGCACTTGGCCATCGGGGGACCAACACAGAAACAACAACTGATCCTTCGACTTGGAGGACGACGGAACGGACGAAACATCGCCAAGAAAATCAAAGTGTTTGGCGGAATCATCACGAGAAAAATTTCTCTAAAATTAAAAAGGGAAAAGTTTAAACTAATCGAATTCAAAAGCAGCACCTTCCACCCGGTCTTCCACAAGTAACGCTTGACCACCACTTCTCCGTCAAGTGACCCAAGCGCAATAAGACTGATTTTCGGGTTCCAAACTGCGTGAGAAACCTAAAAAATAACAGAGGCAATGAAATTTGTTAGACATTCACTGATGAAACGAACCTCAAATTTAGTCCTAAATTTGATTTTGTCAAAAATGTCCTTGTTTTCCGCAACCGTTATTAATTCCTTTTTCATATTCCAATTGCTGAAATTTAGAAAAATGATTACTTTTTTATAAAAAGTTTTCTTGAAGAAGACATATGTTCACATTTATTTCATGGAAAATTGCAAATTCAAAATCCGAGGAAATCTTTCCTTGTAATAAAAAGAAAGTAAACTAAATAAGCAATCTTTCAGCAAAAACAAATATAAAAATTTTGAAATTGGAATAAATACGATACGATAAAAATAAAATGATAAATAAACAGAACAAACCAAAATCTTCTAACAAAATATTTTAGTAGTATAAATCTTAAGATAATAATACTTTAAATGGTGGGCATTAAACCATTTTTAAAATTCAAAGGATTTGAATTTACGATCTTTTTGTTCGATTCCGGGTATAGTATAGGACGAAATTGATGCCGGATTCGTATTCTCCGACCCTGAAAACAGTTTTTTTCAAAAAGGAGCCCACCATCTAAAGCATACCATTTAATTTCAATCGTTCTCTTTGCATTTTTCTCGGCGACACATCCAATCACTTCTCGACGGTTTACCCAAATTCCGCTTGACCCGTTCAAAAACTATCTGAGATTATGCATAATTATGTTTAAAAAGAAAAAAAATGGGATTCTCGGCGCTACTTGCAAAGAAGGCCCATTTGAAAATTTTTTCATTTATTTGGTCTAAATTTTTATCAAATTTTTTTCCGGTTTAAAAAGTCCTGAAACCAAGTACCCAGGGGTTTTCGAGGTCCTGATCACGAAGATTTTGGGGTCGGGATCTCGAATTGGTCGAAATGGATGCCATATTCGTGATCAGCGACCTCGAAAACCCCCGAGTATTCATCATTATGTGTAAAAAACAAAAAAAAAATTAGACCAAAAAAAAAGTGAATTTTTTTTTCAAAAGGGCCCTCTTTGCAAGTAGCGCCGGATTTCACCTCAATGGAAGTGACAATTATACGTTCAATGCTTGAAAAATATTTGCTGTACAAAATTTGAATCATTTTTCGCATCTGAGAAATGCGCTTCTCAGAAATAATTGACAGATAGTCGTAAATCTGCAAAAATCCGCTTTTAAATGGCTTTAATAAGCGACTTACAAATAGGGCGGTACGTTCTTTCCCGAAAATGACAGCTTCGGACCAATTAATCACTTCCGAAAATGGCAACACCCATTCATCGGAAAGAATCACCGGAATACAAACAGAACGAAGTGCCTCGAGGAAACTGAATGGATGGACGAGTTTGGATTTTCTGTCATTCAATTGGGACAGTCATTTGTTTTAGGACAAAGCAAAAGCACAAACCGAAAAGAGCCGAGCCGACGACCCCGTGGAATCAAACAGAAGGTGGAATTCGCCATCAACTGCTCATAGTCCCACCTTCAATTTGGCGTTGGAATTCGATTTCCTTTCCCCGTTCCGTCCTTTTCACCTGCCATAATTCGCATTGTCAACTTCACAACGTTCGTCCTCGAACTTCTTCCAGTCCGTGTTGTGCTTGCAAGTGGTGGCAATAACAATGGATCGGTTATCGTTCAAATGGTGCAAAATGTTGCGCGTCTTCGACCCAACTCCGTACACATATCGTTTTCCTTTAAAACTGGCCAAGTATTTGTCATGGTTGGGAAAATGCGGTTGGAAATGCTAAAAATGAAAGAATTTATGGCGAAAGGAAAAGCAATGGCAAATTACAAAGAAACAAAAAATAAATAAAGAAAATTACCCATGGTTTGTCGTCCTTAAACGGGTGCTCATTGTTAAATAATGGGAACGAAAGGTCGAAATTTGGTCGAAAATTCTAAATTTTCAAAATTATTCGTATAATCCTGTTATAAAACCAACAATAATTACATCCATAAACCCATTTATCAATTGGACCTGCAAATTCGAACTCGCCCACGCGACCATTGCCTTGCCAAAGTCGAAGCCCAAGTCGGTGTTAGCGTAGTCGGGGAAAGTGCCAAAGTATAAATTAAACACCAAATGATTCCGTCCGTCGTCCCATAACTCCGTTTTGGTGTGCTCCGTCCCAATTTGCTGGTAATACTCACTGAAAATGGCTTTTCGAGTTGCCATTCGCCGTTTCCCTGCCTTATTCGGTCTCTGTCCGTTGTATCCGCACTCAACACAAATAAACACGCCTCCTCCGCCCTCTCCGTGTAAAAATGACTTTCTTTGATCACTTTCAACATTTTTGTGAACAACGGACTCCGTCTCACCGGCGATCGATCACTGTACACGTAAATTTTCAACGATTTTGGCGCTAAACATTTGCTGAAATTGAAACAATTTGACATTGAACAGCTCTCAATGCCATCTTTCGATGATTTTCTAAATTTGTATAATTGGGATTAAATGCAATGACTATGTATTATTGAAGATCACTTCAAATCCAATAAAGTTGTTTCACTGTTCCATAGCGAATGAGGACGAAAGTGCGGGCGATTTGGAGAAACAATATTAGCAGAAAAGACAAAAAGCAAAAAATGGAACAAAAGGGACACTTTCCGATGCATTCATTTGTCCTTGATGTTGAATAAATAAAAAGGAAAAATAAATAATTAAACACTTAAGAAAAATAAATAAATAATTAGGTAATTTGTAAGTGAGAGTTTAAAATGAACACAAATGCCAGCAGGGAATTTTACTCGTTCAGTGGACTTAATGAAACGGCACCCCCACAAAGTGTCCAAGCCACGAAATGTCCAAAAGAGTAAAAACCCACGAAATGTCCAAAATTTTTCAAAATTTATAAAAACAAAATGAGTCTAATTTAGGATTTTTAGGGTTTTTGGGGTCGCTAAATACGAATATACCCTTTATATTACCCCTTGTCTAACCTTAGGCCCATCTGAATAATAAAAAACTCAAATTCGAGACTTGGACATTTCGTGGGCTGGACATTTTGTGGGTCAGCGGGTGAAACAACATAAGGGGAACATTTTGACTTGTTAAAATTTTTTGATCTCAATTACATTTTAGGGTCGCAGGGAACAAAAAGAATTTTTTTTTAATTGGTCAAAAAGAGAAGCATCGGTCCACTAACAAATAAGTGAGAAAAATGCCGCCAGCTTCTGCTGAAGGGTCCTTAACACAGCGGCCCAATTTTGGGCTCTCACAAAGGAGGGGTCGGCAAGTGACCGTGGGATTTCCAAATGAAATTTTGTGGGTGGGTAAATCACCCCTAGTTTCTATTGTGAAATTTTAACCATTTTTGCCAAATGAGCATGAGTGCCGAGATATGACGTGCCAAAGTTTTTACGCTTTTTTAATTAGAAAAGATATAATTCTTTTTGGCCAAGAAAGAAGCCATTGGTGTAGAGGTAGTAGGTTAGTCAAATCTTTTTTATGTCACAGGTTCGAATCCCATGCATGTATATATTATTTTATAATTTTTATTTTTGATTTTCATGCAAAGTTAACTATCTAAAAATTTTTAGTAAAAACATATTTTTTATTATCATATGTACCAAAATAAAAAGTAAAATTAAAAATAAAGTCTTTTTATAAAACTAATCTTTTGAGAATTGACTTTTCATAAAAAGCAAAAAAAAAAATTAAAAAAAAAAAATTGCATATAGCGGATTCGAACCTGGTGCGACTGTTACTAACGCATTACCTCTACACCATTTGACAATGCGAATGGTTGCAAATAATTATTTAATTTGTTTGTTCATTAAAAAAGTTTGGCACGTCATATCTCGGCACTCATGCTCATTTGGCAAAAATAGTCAAAATTTCACAATAGAACCTGGGCGTCATCTATCCACCCACCAAATTTCATTTGGAAATCCCACGGTCACTTGCCGACCCCTCCTTTGTCAGTGCAAATAGTAGGTTTATTATTTATTTAGTAATCAGAACGCCAAAACTTTGCAAAACTTAAAATTTTTTTGGGATTTTCCCTTGTAAAAATAGAAGAGCCGATCTCGAGTTAAAAACTAGACAGCTAAAAAATAAACTGTGATTCGATAGAGGGGGACAAAATATGGGCCTATACAAAATTTCAAAAAAAGTTACCCACAGGAAAAAATTTTTTCCCATGGCAAACATTTCAATACTTTAATTCTTTTTTAGCCAAGTGCGCAATTTAAGGCCAAATCAAATAAAACTAACAATATTCTCTAGAATTTTCCCTTCAAAATGAGCATAAAATGGTTTTATTTGCTCTAGTATTTCCAAGTTATAAGCTAAAAAAATTTCATAAAATCGTCGATGTTGTACGTAACCAACACTTTTTGAATATGATGTTGTACGTAACCAACACTTTTTGAATATGATTTTTTATTGCCACGAAAACTTTTATTAATAAAAAATATTTCTGCCTTCTTCTTAAAAGAAGAAATTGAAATTAACACACAACATAGGGAGGACTTGAACCTGGGACCCCCCTTTTGGTGACTAACTCACAGACCACTAAGACGAAAAATCCAACTTAATTGTACTTGGAGCCCAAAATTGGGCCGCTGTGTTAACTAAATTTCAATGGGAAATTAATATTGAATAGATATTCAAAAAATCAAATTAGAATTCATTAAAAACAATTAGTTTACAGCATAAAATCTTTTTTATTTAATTATTTCCAGAATTATAATTATGAAAATTCAATCAATGATCGAAAATATTAAGCTGATAAAAATGTAGAGGATTGGGAAGAGATGAGAGTGGATGAGTTTGTTCGGCGATGTCCGCCGTTTTGTCGCCGTGCCATCGAAGAAAGCGCATCCTTCCGCCAGCGGATCTGAATGTGTGTTTAAATCGCTTTTTCTTCAATTTGCCGTTTCACCGTCGTTCCGTCCGCTGCGTTTTGCCTTTGCCCCCCTCCTCCGCTCGGATTCCCCGCTTTGTTCTCTTCGGTTGCCCTTAGCACTGCCAAAGTGCTTCCCCCGCTGCTTTGACGTCGTCGTTGATTTGCGTCTCCCCTAAAGGAACAAATAATTGGTTAATTATGGGCCATCAAAGAGCAGTTCATCTATTCACCGTGTCCAACGCCAATCGGACAGCAAAAGACGGCACGGCAATTGGTCAGTGATCACTGAGTGGTGGGTGATCAGCATGGGAAGC
Organism: Heterodera glycines; assembly: GCA_004148225.2. NCBI lineage: Eukaryota > Metazoa > Nematoda > Chromadorea > Rhabditida > Heteroderidae > Heterodera > Heterodera glycines. Next base: position 7,933,713 of record CP049711.1, on the reverse strand, counting down.
GATTGGAAGTAACGCTTGGAACCCTGAGGAATGAATGATCAAATTGCCAAGGGCAAAAGTGGCACAAAGGAAGCAAACAATGACTGCTCACTTTGATGCGAAACCCATGCTCATTGCGAAGGACCAAATAGTGGGCAATCCCTTTCTGATTCTTCTCATCCCTTTCCACTCGGATACTCAGTGCCAAAAATCTGCAAAAGGAAATTTCGATAAATTCACTTTTTAAATGGCAATGATCGAATGCCGTTGACCTTCGCCTCGTGCCGGACAGTCGCAGCGCGAAATGGCCAACGGGCATTTCCCGCAAATGGTTCATCACAGAGTCTCTGAATTTTGCTCTTTTTCCACCCTAAACCATTTCCGGATGCCCACTTTTCTTGCGATCGACAAAAATAGGCCAATTTATCCAATTCTTCAATCATTGGGCCGACGTCCATCGGATAAATCCATTCTTTGCTTAAATTACAGTAATTCCAAAACTTTGACTTGTTTTTCTTATGGTATTATGTGCCCACATTCTGTCGTCGTACAGTAGTTCTTCTCCCTCATTTTTTGTGGCGTTTGGCGGTGAAATTTCGCAGCATTCGTTTTGCTTCTATTAATTTGGATTTAATAAAGTTTCAGTTCATTAACTCATAATTTAATATTGTGCCTTACTTTTTGATCTTCCGCTGACTTTTCCAATGTTCGAATTGGTGAAGAAAGATGCCATCGGAAGTTTTGGGGGATTTGGTTGGAAGAGCGTTTTGTCAGTGCCGTTGCGGAGACAGCCGAAGAACGCAAATTGGAGAGGGGCCAACGCGGTTTTCGAAAGCGAAAGCCTAAGAAAATGAACGATGACGGAAGAGGACAACAGACAAATCAACAACGGCAAATGCAATTTTCGGCAATAAAGGCAAAACCCAATAATTACAGTTTTTGTCCAATAATGCCCCATTAATCAGTCACTCCCAAATGGCGCTTTTCCTCGTAAATCACTCTCTTTCTGATCATCGCATCTCCGCCGGTCGTTCCCTCCCGTGGTGAGTCGTTCCACAAAAAAGCTCAGTGTGGGCGTTCCACAAAAAACTCAGTGGTTGATTGGTCATTTTCCAAAAGCCTATCGCACCACTTTCGGGGCACCAAAAGTGCCTGATCCGGAATCCGGACCGGCCCGGTTAAGAACAATTTTTTGTTCAGTTTTTTCAAGGGCTATCTCCCTGGCCGGGTCCGGTTCTTGATCCATTCACTTGGAGCCCGTCATGGGTCGGGCACATCTGCCGGAGGACCCTCAGCCTCGCCCCCGACCCTGTCGGTGGCCAACCCAAGCTAAGCTTGCCGGTACCAGCGGCTTTTTTGTACAGCTCGATGAGCTCTACAAAATGGTATCAATGGCGTCAGGCTATGTCTACTACAAATGGAGAAAATTGGTGAGAAGTGATGTCAAAAATTTGAAAAATTAAAAAATTTGAAAATGACTTGCGTCCCGCCGTAGATTAGTATTAACCGGACGGCACCGTGTTTTGTGAATTGAATAATTAAATTTATTTATTTAATTTTATCGATCACTGAGCTTTTTTGTGGAACGACCTAGCACCGTTCCCTCCTCATTTGCTCATTATTCCCTTCCTTCCCCAACCCATCGTCCGACTGACCAATTGTGCTCGGCGTCATCATTTTCTTTGCTGGACTGCATGACGTTCCCGCATCAGCAAATTGCTTCTTTGGCGTTGAGGAACCGCCGCCGAAAATTCGTTGAAATAGCGACGAAGACGAAAAGCGCATTTGGGCAGAGAACGGCGAAGAGAACGGCGACGGAGTGCCCTTTGGAAATGACCAAATCCAAGCAATTAAACAAAAGAATGTGTTGTATTTCTTTTAAGCCGTAACATGCTATATTTTCTCTCATTGTATTCACCGATCGTTAATTAATTAACCAATTAATTAATTAATTACCCGCTTAGTCGGAGTGTTCAGCAGGTGCTCTCCCGCTGCTGCTGTCCCTCCATCCGACCCGAAATTGGCTTTTCCCCGGCAAATTGCCATGGCATTGTCCGGTGGATGCCATGCCATTAGCATCGTCGTGGTCCCGTCATCATTTTCCTCGTTGTCCATGTGACAGTTGGCCATTTCGTCCGCCTCCCCCGCGGCTTCGTCCCACTGTTTTTGCTGTCGGAATGCGTCCGCAAGTGCCGTTTGGATGTGCTGTGCATTGAGCGGTGTGCTGACGCGGAACACGTGGCACAACTTGCGGCCCGGCACATGGTGCCCGTGGTGCGAGTGCTGCTCGCGAGTGATGTACGCCAACTGCGCGGTGCGGACGCGGCACACGGCGCAGCAAACCTTGCGCAGAGAATGGCTGAGCAGCGGCGGAGGCGCCTGCAAATGCGAAAAACACTTTCCCAGCGAAATTTGCATTTAATTTTGTCAAAATGCTCTTTTTGCCCAAAGGATGGCCATCATCATTCCCATGACCTATCATTTACCATTTTAATAACATTTCTTTCCCGGGAAGTGCCGAGAATAATTAAATATGCAAAATGCCAACAGAGAATGACGAATGTGATGGATGATGACGAAGAAAATTGTTCGGGAATTTATTCCTTCGAGGGTCAGCCATTGAAAAAGCAATGGAAAGGAAAAAAGGGTCAATTTTATTTTCAAAATGTTCATCATTCAAACAATAATTTTTTTCATTTTAAACTTTTCTCTTTTTTGGTCACTCAATTCATCATTTAACGCACCGAAAACCAGCGGAAGAAGCGGACAAAATCATTCATTCTGATCCGGCGGATGCGAAAGAATGTCAGCAGGTGGGAGAAAGAGAGTCAATTAAATGGGGGACGGAAGGGGGGGGGGAGTCGCAACAGGACAAAAGGCAAATGGTGGAGGAATGGACGACGCATCTGTTGGGGCTGACATTCTTTGCCCTTTTAATGCTGCGCAATTTGAAATTGAGGGACATCGGCGGAGAAATACGGACGGAAGGAAAGATTAATTGAGGCAGGGGGATGAGAGGGCGAAAGGCGGGGGATAAAATAGCCCGGGATATATTTTGAATTGTTATCAAGTGCCACTTCCTCTCCCCCCCCTTGAAACTTCGGTGTTTTGCTTCCGTTTTTGGCACGGTTCCCCTTTGCTTTTTCCCTTTGCTTTTCCTTCGCTTTTCCTTTTGCTTTTTCCCTTTGCTTTTCCTTCGCTTTTCCTTTTGCCTTTTCCACTCACTTTTTTCTCTTTTGTTTATTTTCTCGTTCTCCCATTTTGTCCATTCCTTCTTTCCTTTCATCAGCAGGTGGTCAAATTCTCCGCTTGCCTTTGATTCTCCGAATGTTTTCTCCGAAATTTGATACTTTTCAATTTCAATGGGCCTATTTGTCTATTTGAACACTTTGACAGGTTCATTCAACCGATTGGCACAGTTAAACAAACACTGGTGATACTGTAGCATAAAATAATGCAACAAAATACCAAAAACGCGGACTCATTTCATGAGTTAAAATACAAAAGGTCATTAAATGCTCCAATTGTCGGCATCATTCCGTCTTCGCTGCCTCTTTTATTGCTCAGCCGCGCCCCGTCTTTCTTTTTTTTTATACGCCGGGGATAATTTACTCCAAAATCGGTTCTTTCTCTTTTAGAGGGGGGGGGGGGGAATTTGGTTGGCAAAGACGGGGAAAGAAAGGAACATTATTTGACTGTATTGACGGAGACGGATGGAATGAGGGGAGATCAAAGGGAAAAAAGTGGTGGAAAAGAGGGAGAGAGAGAGGAGAAGGGGGGGGGGAGAAAAAGTGGGGAGAGGAGAAGGGGGGGGGGGGAGAAAAAGTGGGAGGGTGAGGGGGGGGGGGTTGACCCATCAAAAAGAATTTTTGATTGGCATTGAATTCGTAAGAATTTTAAAAATCACAGTCCATTTTCAATTTGGCACATAATTTGGCTTAACTCCGACTTTTTCCCGTCTCTTCCCCTGCAAAAACCCTCCAATCGTTCATTTTGCTGGCCTTTCTGCTGCTGGTGACTCCCCCCCCCGTCCCAATTTCTCTGCTTTTCTAAACAATACTTCACAATTCCCCCCCCCCGCGGCCCTCGGGGGATGAATTGGAACACAAACAGAACACTCTTTTGCTGCTGCCCCTCTTAACTCGGTTTCCATGCCCATAAAAGTGTCAAGTGCCATTCACTCGTTCATTACTTGTGCCCCGGCAATGGTTGGCCCTTTTCATTCGCTTTTTCTGCCAATCCCTCCCATTTCTTCCGATGTTTTGTTTTGTTAGGCGGACAAACCGATTAAATTTCACAACAAAGTGACGAAAATGCACTGAGATTATCCAAATTGGTTGAGGTTGACTGACACTAATTAGCGCTTGTCAAATCTGAAACCCCGAGAAATTCGCTTAATGATGGGAAATTTAGGCGAAGAGCGAATGATTTTGTCAAAAAAGGGGACAAAGTCAAAATGACAATTTGAAGGACAGGTTGGAGATCAAATTTCGTTATTATCACTTTAAACGAAGGGAAAATGCCGATGAAATTTAAGCAAAACAAATTGGGACAATTCAACGAAAAAAGAAAGAAAAAATGATTTGGGCAAATGAATGAACGAATAAACGAACGGACGATGAGAATTTGAATAATTAAAAAAAACTGTGCCATCGGCAAAGGATGGACAAAATGCGATAGAAAAGAAACTGACAAAGAAAGACATTTTGGCCGAAAAAGATTGGACGAGTGTCGGGTCGACAAGTCCAAAAAAGGTATTTATATGAGTGATTTACTTACTCTCTGTCCAACCATAGGAATTCCCGACCGAAAGTGGCATTGTGCCAATGCCATGCCAAATTCAAACCGACTCCTTCCCGTTAAAGTTTTTCACTGAATATTTATGCAAATTTTGTGCACAAATTCCGACGGATTGCAAATGAATGAAATAAATAAATAAAAGACGAAAACCCCCAAAAAGAAGAAAGCTTTTCGCGTCCGTTGGTCAATTATTTATGTAAATAAATTTGGTATCGTATCCCATTTTTGGTTACAGTAATTTTTTAAGTTTTTCGTCCGTTGGTTCTTTTGGCTGAGTGCCCCCCCCCCAAAAAAAAACGCATTTCTCGCCGATTTTGCACATTTTCTCGTCTCTCGCCTTAATTTGTGGGCGAGATTAAGGTCATCATCATCCTCCCATCACTCACTCACTTAATCCATCAGCCGAACTGTCCTCATTTTATCGCATTTTGCAGAAATTGGGTAAAGTGTGAGGAATTAATCCGATTAGTTGCGTAAATAAAAGCCAAAACGGCGCTTTCCCATAAGCTAAATGCCATTTTAATATTCAGAAAATGGGCAAACAATGTTTTGGAAAATTTAATTTAAATATCGGAGAAGGGACAAAACATTTTAAATTCTCTCATTAACAAATTTCCGGCAGACATTCCAATTTTTACAATGGAAAAATTATTTATTTATTTTCCGTCTTTTTTTGAAAATGAAAATTAATTGAAAAATATTCTCTTTTCTCTTCTTCCAGAGATAATTAATTATATGCTTTTTAAAGAAAATGTGAAGGGTGGGGGGGAAGGATTAGGCGAATGATTCGGCCAAAGGTTGGGAAAAAGGGGGGGGGGGGGAGAGAAAGAAAAGGGAACCCAAAATTAAATTGAGAAGCAAAGGGAGGAGAGAAAGGCAGACAAATGGGGCGGAAGCAATGGAAACGGAGAGAAATATGGCCAAATTTGGAAATAAATGATGCTGATTAATTTGCTAATTGCTTTCCATTTTATCCCTCCCCTTTTTCAACCCCCCCCCCTCTTATTTTGCCCCTTTCCCCCCCCCTTTTTTATCCTCCCCCTCTAATTTTGATTTCGTCCGTTCATTTCCCCCTTCTCCCCATCCTTTTGTCCCACCTTTTCCATTCCGTCCTCCGTTTCCCCTGCCACTTCAATCCCCGTTTCCCTGATCCGCAAAAATGCCCTTCTCCCGTGCCGTGCTGTTCTCCCGCCCGATGCTCCGTCCGCATTGCTTCCCTCCTCAAATTCGAGCAGTGCGTCCAATCGTTTTGCCACATTTTCTGACGTAACTTTTCGAATGGGAAAAGTGCCGAACCACTGAAAATAATGTAAAAGTACTGGAGAACAAAAGTCAATTTTTTGAATTTATGACCTCCACTGGCCAACTGAGTCCGTTCCGAAGTTGGCCAATTCCTTGGCCAATCCCTCCGCCGTTCCCTTCGCTTCGTTCTGTGCCGAATTCGTCGCTCGTCCCCTGCTGATTGTGAGGCGACGCTGCCGTCTCTTTGGCTGTCCTTTTTCTGCCGTTACGCATTTGCTAAAAATGAAATTAGCATGAAAAAAAATTTAAATGACGTCATCAGAAAATAGGCAAAAAGAAAAAAGAAATTAAAATGAGTAATTGGATGAAGAATATTTGTGAAAATTGATTTATTGGGAAAGAATTCTGTTAATATTTTCCATTAAATTTCTCGAAGCTTTTTAGGCCATTGAGAGAAGGGCAAAGACAAAGGGATAAAAAGGGGGGGAAATCCCTTCGCATTTTCCCATTTTCTCACCCCCCCACCGCCCATCGCGTGGCCAATCCGTCCCATCGCAAATTCATTCATCAACTCAACGTCCATTAATAGGAGGTGCTGAAGCACAGCAGAATATGTACGAGGTTTAGAAGAAGGGACGAAACAAATGGAAAATTGGACAAACAAAGCAAAAAAAGAAACCAATGGAAGGACAAAGACAAAACAAAAGACGTAAAATGGACAATTGGAAAAGAAATTGACACAGAAATTATGGAAGGAATTAAAAAGGGCAGCTGATGGACGGAGAGGAGAGAACAACGGGAACACAGCCCAAGTGAAAATGACCTCAAATTTACTGGCGGTAGAACCAAAGCGGAGAAACGGAGGGGCAAAATGGGGAAATATTTTTGAGATTTGTGGGGTTTATGCAAGAACCCCCGGTGGAGGGGGGGGGGGGTAATGGTAATGATTGCCTAATGGGCGGGGGACACCGAGAAAAGAGGACGAGCAAAGGCACGGGAAGGAAGAGGAAGACGAAATTCGGAGGAATGGAGTGGAAAGATTGTGTAAACGATGGACGGAAGAAAGGGACGAACGGACGGAAGAACGAATGAATTAATGAGGAAGTGACGGAGAATAAACGGACGAAAGGAAAGAAAAGAGAGAGAGAGAAAGTGAATGTTGTGCCCTTTCCCTCTCGACCAAGGACAAAACATCGTTTAGAGGTCAAAATGGACGGAGATTAAAGAATTAATTAGTGACTTAGAAAAAAGGAAACGGCGTTCAATCGGCCGAAGGATTGGGGGGGGGGAGGGATTTGCAACAATGCCTTGGGGGAGAGGGATTGTTAAAAACAATGCGAAAATTGGGGGTGGGGAGTAGCCACTGATAGGAAAATTAAAGGAAATGTGGTAACGGATTAATGAAAAGAGGATGAGGGAAGAATTGAAGTTGTCTGATGGGATTTAACCGGAAGAATGGCGGGGGGGGGGGGCGAGTCCATCGCTCGAGGGGATGAGGGGAGGGGGAGGGACTTCACCCTCCGCCGGGGGCGGACCATTTTTGCTGCTGTCCATTCTCATCGCATTCCATCCCTCCCCTCCGCTTCTTTCTCTCTCATCTCTGTCTTCTCTGTCCCTCTCTCTTTCTCTCTCATCTCTGTCTTCTCTGTCCCTCTCTCTTTCTCTCTCATCTCTGTCTTCTCTGTCCCTCTCTCTTTCTCTCTCATCTCTGTCTTCTCTGTCCCTCTCTCTTTCTCTCTCTTAACACACACACCCAAAAAGCAAAAGCTCATAAAAGCAATCCCTTATCTGATTAATTCGAGACTTTGTGAATGACAACACGGACAAGGAATACGCCGCATGTTTCTGGTCGGGAATTCGGACACACATTAAACCGCTCGAAGATAAATGGCCCTGATGGTTGGCCACCCCTCCGAAGACTTTGGTTTTTATAGGGCGGACAATCCTTCAAAATTCGAAGCTTATTCATCACTCACTTCGCAGCTTAGGCATTATCTGAATGCGCCATCAGCATAAAAAAGACGAGACCAAACGAACAGAAAACGGTGACAAAAGCAACCAAACAAAGCCATGGGATATGGAAATGCAAAGGGGGGGGGGGGAGGACACGGAACGGATGGGACGACGGCCACCGGCGCTGAAGGGCCCCTTTTGTCCTTCTCACAGTCATTTCCATTCAATCAAAGGGAGAGGCGATGCTCATAAAGCAATCAAAGTGATGGCGATGGAAGGAGGACATTCACTCGGAGAGATTCTTCGATTATGTTTTATTTTATGGGTTGTTGCCCGAGGCAACATTTTGCGATGGCAAAGGGATAATTGAGGAGGGGGGGGGGGTGATTAGGGTGGGAAAGCACTGATTGGGATGGAATTACGAGTGCAAAACGCAAAAGAAGAGCAAATCCAAAAAGCAAAGTTTTGCAGGGAGGGATTTTCGAAAAAGAAACAAAGGAATGAACACACGGAAATCCAATGATCATCAAATTCAAATTGATGGAGGAATCAGTCGATTTAAGTTTACAACGATTGGAATAGAGACAGTTCTGCGGATTTTCATTTTCATGTTTTTGAGAGTTATCATTAAAATTTAGAGGGAAAAGTAAACTTTTTTTTCCAAAAACTGCGTCTTTTTTAACTTTATTAATTATTAGATATAATTAGTAAGTTTTTAACAATTAAGAAACAAATTAAATCCGAGGGAAAAAAGAAAAGGGAGTGACGGGAACAATAAATGTAAGTATCACAAGGATGAGTAAATAAATGTGCACGTTTTAGAATTGGCATGAGAATTCGAAGAATTGAAGGGGGAGAAATGTTTATTCTAAAGCCATGGATCGCCTGATCAGCCATTCGTAAATGCCCTCGTAAATGACCAGCATCATTCCACCGCCAGGGCCAAAAATGAACGCGAAGGGAAACAGCATTCTTAACGGATGGCATTCATTACCAGGAAAAAACAAACAAATGTAAGTAAAACAGTCAGCGTTCTGATTAAAGTTCGACCTGGGCCAGGATTAGATTTTTATCCAGGAAATCCAGGTTCCAGGAGGCTCTTTTCAAAATGCCGAGCTCTAGTTCACAAACATAGTTTCGTATTAAACCTCCCCCTCCCCTTTACCTGTAAATGGAGCAGAACCCGTGCTGTCGCTGTAGCAGTCCGATGGATTGCCAAGTGCTGAAGTAAAGTCGGCCGGTGGTTGGCTGAGGCCCCTGAATTCGACTTTTGGCCACGTCGAATGGAATGTTGGCCAAATTGGCCACAATTGCGGAGAGTGAGGCGATCGTAAGACGCATGGTCAAGCTGGCCGTTTCTAAACGATCGGCGGAGGACTGAGAATTTTTTGAAGGGATGGAGCAAAGGAAAAGCCTAAAAGGGAACTAATTTGAAATACCAACGAAACACCCGAAGAGAGGAAGGACCTCAAATTATGGTAAATTCCGAAGTAACACGAGTTCCACACGCCGTGCCTCCAAAGGTTAGCACCAATGCCACGGTAAAGGCCCTCAGTGCCCCAACCATTCGAATGAACAATTTCACGGGCGACGGTAGCTGAACTTTTTTGCTTAACAGATAAAAATTGAGTGGAAAAAGTTTTTTTTAAAAAAAGCAAATTCAAAGCGAAATTGAAAAGGGAATAAAAAAGGACAAAATTGAGTCACTTGAAAGAAGGGCGTGTTCAGCTCCGATTGGAGTCGCACTTTGACCACTTCGAAGGGACAAACGAGCACAGCTTCAGTGAGACCGGTGAACAGTCCGGACATGGAATAATGCTAAGGGAAAAAGAGGAAAATGGAAGCGCAAATAAATGGCCAAACATTCAATCACCAGCCAAGTGGGAAGCGCATCCGAACGGAGAACACGCCAATAGCGGTCAAAAGCCATGAATTTAAGGGCACGTTTTGGCGTTTCAATGACAAGCGGTGGCAAAAGGCCTTTGTAAAAACCTAAGAAAATGGGATACATTTTCACTGGATTCAGGGCTTGTAAATGTAATAACTAAATCCAAGATTAGTATTGGTTGGATGGCCCGAATCAGAAATTTAAATACCCTAACTTCTAACAATAAGACTGTCCTTATTTTTGAGTGTTGGAAATTTTTTAATGTTATCAATTTTCAAAGTGTATAATGTGCCAATTTTTTGTCTTTTTTTTGTGGTTAAATCCAGATTTAGCCTTTTTCTTATTTTGAAAAAACGGTAGTACAAGATAATCGAGCTCCACAAAAAATTCATCGATGTAAACATTGAGAGGATCATAGAATATCAGATATCGACAAGGTTTTGTCTTTGATTTTTCATCAAGTACTTGATTTTTTCCGAAAACATTAAGAAAAATTAATCGGGCGTAAAAAACTCATACACAGAATTTTTAGAGCTCAAAAAGAGCTTTCGAATGAGCTATTGAATGTTTAGAGAAGTTGTTTTTCGTTTTTTACGATTTTTTGAAATTTAATTACTGGCCCTTACGGGTCATGTGAGACGGGTCTGGGGTTCAAGCCCGCTTGGCAGCAGTTTATTTTTTGTGAGAATTGATGAAAAATCAAAGATAAAATCAGTGATTTTACAAAATCTAAGCTCAGATTCGTAATCAGCACATTTTTTCACCCCAGGAAAACCAAAAATAAAATTTTAAAGTTGATTTTCCGTCGGGACCCCAATTCTACATCTTTATCTGAACTCATATCAATAAAATTTCGAACTCCTAACACCGATTTCGAATTTTTTTTCAAAAAATAATAATTTTTTTTTGCCGTCGCCTAAGAAATAACAAAGCATTAATCTGAAAGAGCGAAATTTAACAAAACGCAAAATAATGTGTGTAAAATCAATCGTATGGAATTTCATTGGAGGCGACGGCAAAAAAAAAAATTATTTTTTGAAAAAGAATTCGAAAAATGTTCGAATTCGGGTTAGAAGTTAGAAATTTTATTAATCTGAGTTCAGATTCGTGCTTTTCGACCCCGAAAACCCCTGGAAGCATGTTTATAATGCCTTTTAAAATAAATTTTATTTATGTGGTCTAAACAACATAAGTGCCAACATGTGTTCAAAAATATCGTTAAATCTTATTTTTTAAATCACTGATTTTTGCAAATCTAATAAAATATTCGTGGTCAGAAGCCCTAAGACTTCCGGGTTGGCCTTTTCAAAACAGAAAAATGATTATTTTTTATGGGGTTAAGATCCTCCAGTATTACCGAGAAAACTTGCGAGCCCTTGATTGAATTATCAATTTAAAGAAAAATAACCCAAAGGCAAAGACCCGAACAACTGACCTGATGGGCCTTCATTAAGCAGCGTACGGCGCGCACAATCGAGAATGCCATGGAATTGGCCGATTTGCAATCGCGTTTTCATACAGTCGAAAGGATGTGCGAAACAAACCTCGGCCATACCTAAGGAGCGGAAAGATTACACCCAAAAAAAAGATTAATGGAAAATAAAAAAACAAAATTAAAAGGAAGGATTCCATCCACTTCCTAACCCATTTTGCTGATTTTATGACCTGCAATTCCCCCCGATACAAAATGTCGTCCGCTGTCCTTAATCCCTTCGAGCACCGGAGAATTGAGTACATTTGTCATTTTCACTCAAAAAGCAAAATACGTTAAGTATCGCATAAATATGTATAATTTGATAAATACATATGAAAAAAATGAAACGGACATGAAGGATGAAAAAAGCTACAACAAAAATATATTTTATATTAGCGAAAATTGGCGTTCTCTCATACACATCCATCGGACGCGTAAAAATGGATGTGACGCGCATTCTGCACTTTCGCCAGGGTTGAATTGGCATTATGAACCGAATTTTTATTAATTTGAGAAAAAAAGAAAGGAAAAGGATAATTGGAGGTGCAATGGCACAACAAAAAAGGCTTCCCCCCCCTCGCATTGTCATCAGTCAATTCGTCTCTCTCATCTCTTTCCCCCTCAACAGTTCGTCTCTTTCGTCTCCTTCTCCTGCGCCCCCTCGTCGTCTGCTGTTGTGCCATTGATTTTCTGCGCCGCTTTTGGCGATTTTGACCGACGAGGCGAATGAGAAGGAGGACGAGTGAAAAAAGCGGTCGATGACAAAAGACCCATCTTCCGAATGGTCGCGTACTGAATAATGAAAAATGCCGTGGACAATGCGTTGTTTTGCCTTTACTTGGTCCGGAATTTCCAAAAGTGAATGGACGGCAAATGCCAATTCTCGCGACTCAATCGGCTGATCAGCCCTTTGGTTGATCAGTTCATGAAGCTCCACGAAGTGAAAGTTGTCCCACGGCCTTTTGGGCAATGACTCATCAAAAATCTTAAAAAATTATTGAAAATGGACTGAATTGGGCCTGTTGATCGACCCGCATCATTTCCCAGGGCCCATCGCCGACTCCAACAACAATAATTGACAAAGGAAATTGACACGCGGAAACGATGGCCTTCACCGTGGCCTTTTCATTGGTCACTTGGCCATCCGCAATAATTACCAAAATGTGATACTGAAAAACAAAGTGATTACTTTTGATTATAAATGCTTTTGTCACGTCTCTCCGCTGTTGGCAAATTTCCATGGCGCGGTAAATCAGCGGCGCGAAATTGGTCGGTCCGCTGAGGTCGACGTTTGGAGTCATGCGATTGTACACGCTGAAAACGCGACGAACTTCCTTTGTCAGCAATTCGCCGACTAACCTGAGAACCTCCTCTAAATTCTCACAGTCTTTCTCTTCGTTCAGCGAGAAGACCGTCCAATCGCCGGTGGCCGAGTCGCCGAATCCGAACACGGAAATGCCGTGGTCATGGCCAGCGAATGGGGCCAAAGTGCGTCCCATGATTTTTATCACCTGATTAAGCCAAATTGTTTGCCATTTTGCCAATGTTCGCCCACCGTTTGGTAAGGGTTGTCCCTTAGGGAATCGATCGAATGCAGCGATTGGCCACCGAATGAGCGTTCGCCCTGGTATTTGTTGGAGGCGGTGTAATCGATGCCGAAGATCAAATTGGACGACTCGAGGCCCGCCTTTCGCATTGCGTCTGACAACGCCCCCAGGCTGGTCAGCCGAAGCAACATCTCCTGGGTGCTGGTCACGCCCAGGGCACTGAGAAGCGAACTTTGCCGGATGGACTGAAACTGTACGATCCGGGAGGGTTTTTCCCTGACAAATTCCAATTTTCTTCCTTTTTGATCATATCCCATCAAAAAATTATTGATTCGAAATGGCCTTACCGTCGATGACAGTGATGAGGTGGACTCGTCGTTGAAGTAACTGCGCAAGAATTGCGGCGCCTGTGGCACCTGCGCTTGGTCCATCCGATGAGGCCGTGGCGACGGCGTTCTGCGCAATCTGTCGATGATCCGCTGCAGATTTTCCTCCTCATGCGGCGTCAACTCTCGCTGCGGTGCTTCTCCGGCTTCTTGCTCCTCTAACTTTTCTGGTTCATGCCGTTCTCTTTGCTTCTCGGCTTCCTTCGGTGGCACTTCGTCTTCACCATCAGTGACAATGACCCGTTGATGCTCCTCCGAGAATTGTTCCTCGTCCACCAAATTCAGCGAGTCCGCCTGGCTGAGTTGGTCCGGCGGAACTTCCAACGACTGAATCTCCGGCGCATACGTCACGTCCTTGTCGTCAATGTCCTCGAAAAGCAGTGCTGCGTCCGCTGGCCTGTCAAATGCTTCGTTAGTGCCAATTTGTCGGCTCGTCGCCATTGTAGCTGAGCTGCCGCCACCGCCCTCCGCCGGCTCGGGACTCTTGAGCAACACTAAGTGCTGCTGCTGCACTTCCTCTTTTCCACTGGTTTCCCCCGTGAATTCCACGTGTCCCTCTTTGCCCGCCATTTCGTCCGCCACACTTTCCAGCATTTCCTCCTCCACTATAAATGACGATGGCTGCGCCGTTCCGTCCATTTTTCCCTCCTTTCTTCGCATTTGCTGTTTCTCCAATTCGTCCGAAATGCCCTTCTGTTGTTCTGCTTCTCTCTTTTGCTTTTCCTCTTCTTCCTTTCTTCTTGGCGTTGTTTTCTCCTTGCCAAAGATCGTTTGCTTCTGTTGTTGCTGCTGCTCAATTTTTTCCGTTGACTCGGCATGTTCAACTGAATGAGTGAGTTCAATATTGGAGTTTCATCATTAATTACCTCCAATTTGCGTGTCAAATTCCTCGGCCATTTCGCTGCCGGGCATCTCTTTCTGTTCATGGACTTCGGCTGATGATGCTGTAGTAACCTATGAATGTACGACATCGCTATGTTTCTATTAATGTCAATAGTGCCAATGGGCCTATATCCCCATCGAAGCCAAGGATTTGGCTATTCCATTGATTCTGCTAATGCCAACTTCGATTCCGACCAGCGGATGAATGTTGACAAAACCGGCCGAGTCGGGCGACTCGGGCACGGAGGAGCTGCCGGCTGGCGTCGTCCGCTGGGTCGACCCGGGCAGCGAAATGACTCCGCCAGACGAGCTGACCGCACCGGAGGACATTTGTCGTCCCCATTGGGTTTTCTGCCTTTCCGCTGTGTCTTCCGGCAACGCCGTTGGCCGATCGGTTTCCGGAATGAGTACTTCGCCTGCTGACAGGTCGTACTCCTGCAGCAGTGCGAGCATTTGCTCGGCCTCCTCGGCCCCCAACGGTCGCTGCTTTTGTCGCTCGTTTAACGGAGGGGACAAATCGGCGGAACACTGAAAACGCAAAAAACAAATTAGAAAATGGCATTTGTAAAGAGTCAGAAATGTGCCATTGTTCCCCTCCCCTTCGCCACACCTTCGATGGCCCCAAAATTGCCGGCACATATTCAATTTCGTCCGCCGTGGTGCTTCCGCCGTCGCCCTCGAACATGCTGACCCGCACCTGCTCCTCGTGCTCCTCCGTCGTCGGCCCTCCCATTTGTGGCGACGGCGTCAGTCCGTTTTGGCCTCCGTCGCCGCTGGCCATCGCCGCATTCGCCTGAATTGCGTTGCGCAGTGCAGTGCCGGCCGATTGGCCATGGTCCACTGAAAGGGGAGGGGGCGGTGGGCGTGGGCTGTGCCCTTTCCGTTTAAAAGGCGCACTTTTCTCCCGGGCTGTCCATTCGTGCCTTTCCACCTTAACAAAGTCGCCCTCGCTGCTCTCCCCGGATGAATCCGTGCTCTTCCGCTTGTCCCGTTCTCCTTCCCCCGTCAATTGTTCTGTCGTTGTTTCTGTCCCTTCGCCTGCCAATGCGCTGAACGACGCCCTTTTGCGCATTTCTTCTGCTACAACAATTGCCACATGACTCTCCAATTGACGCGCCAAACGATGGCGCATTTCCTGCATAAACCGAAGAATTTTCGGGTGCATTTCGGCGACGGATTTGCCCAATTGGGCGAATAAATTACGCTTCATTTCATATTTTGCTTTTAAATGTTTAAAAATAAACAAACAATTTCATTCGAATTTCTGTCATTTAAATTATTGGAATATGTTAGAAATTCAACAAGTGGACAATTAGCATTGGCAAGTGTTTGTCGACTCATCCCATGATCATTCCGATCAGTGGGCTCCAATCACTGACCAACTGATCAGTAGGTTTTGGCCAATTGATCGGTGCCCGTCCATTCGCTTCTCATAATCAATCACAAACAAACAAAAAACAAAAATTAAGCTGTTTTCCCTCAATGTGAACAAATGTCTTTTTTTAAATAATAAATAATTTAAAGAAAAGTGAAAAATAAAAAGGTTTCCTCCAATTTGTTTAATTACTTTGGCTTTTTATTTTTAAAATTCATAATTTTTCGTCCCCCCACCAATTATTTTTCAGTTATTGCCCCCTTCCCTCACCGGTGACGCGGCGGTCCCCTCCAATCCCTCGGCAATGTCCCCCCGGTGCCGTCTTTGCAGCTGTTCCGCCATTTGGCACGAGTCCATCTCTTCCGCCTCCATTTCGTCCAATTCGTTTCTCAGCTTTTGCGTCAGTTCGTCCGCCATTTGCCGATAATGTGCCGCCAATTCATTCTGTCCAATTCCGTCCGGCGGGGTGCTCGGCGGAGTGGCGCCCGGATGGGATAAAGCAAAGTCGTCGGATTGTTGAACGATACGAATCAGCCTTGGAAGGGAGAACAAGCTGAGTGATCAGTCCACACAATCGATCAGTGATCGGACGAAGTGCCAACAACCAAAAAGCCAAAAAAAGGCATTCCGTGACAAAAAGCATTAATTTATTCATTAAGCTTCTGCTAAACAGAAGAAAAAACGACAATATCATAATTAAAATAGCATTTCTGATCTATTTCGGGTGACACCTTTCACTGCAATCGGCCAAACTCACTGCTTCGTTTTGGCCCATTCACTCATTGGCACCAGCAATTCCGCCGTTCTCGCCTCAGGCAATTTCTGCACCGTTTGTATTTGCTGATCAGGGAGAGATTGTTGTTTTTGTCTATTTGATGGTTGTTCAAATGCCACTTGTTCCTGATCACTCGCCGCTGTTTGTTTTCCGCTGATCAGTTGCGGATCCCTCCCCCAAATCAGTTGTTGATCCGTCTCTGCTAGTCGTTCCGCTTCTTCCCCTTCCTTTTGCCGCTTTTGTCGCTCTTCCGTCCCCTTTTGCGGTCCGTCTGCTTCTTGCGCGGCTCCTTCGGGCCGTTCGCTGCTCTCTCTCCGCCCCTCCGCGTCACTGTCCGGCTCTTCAGACGCTCTCAGCCGCGTCTCCGCCGTCCGCTGCACCTCCGCCTTCCATGCGAGCAGTTCCGCCTCCTCCGCCCTGCTCAGCTCGCGCTTGGAGTTGCGCCTCCGTTCGGGCTGTGCCTAAATCGGTCGTCCTTTTCGGTTCGGTTTTGTCACTTTTCTTTCACTTTGAGTGCCGCTTCCTCCGCTGCCCTTGCGAATTTGCTGTCCACCGTCTCTTTCTCCTCCTCTTCGTCCTCCCATTCCGTCGGTTTCGCCCCAATCCCTCGCTTCTGTTCCGTTTCCACGTCGTTCTTCCTAAGGTGCCTTCGTTTGTTGGCCTCCAACACCCAAAAGAACAGCACGGAAACCATCACAGTGCCAATGCTCAGGCAAATGCGAGTGAATGGACTCATGGCCAAAAAGTGGTCGGACTCAGCACACTCTTCCCACTCACTTAATTAGCTAATTAATTAAAAAAACAAGGACAAAACGCCATAAAATGGACTAAAGATGGAAAGAGGCCAGACCAAACTCACTCTGGATCATAGCCGAGCTCAGTCGAATAAACCATGACGAGGAGAAAATCGGAAAATGAATGAGGGAGGGAGAGAGAGAGGGAATGATCGATGGACTCCTAAGAGAATTAGTTAATTAATAGGCAATTAGCAAACCAAAAAAACGAATCGAAAGGCAAAAAGCCAAAGGGAGGCTATTAGCAGTACGATTTGACTGAAATTTACTAAGGATTATCTTCTAAATACCCTAATGAGTGTTAATGGGTTCTCAGTTTTCCCATTTTTGGTAATTGAAAAATGCCTTCGAACTTAACATAACAATATTTTATTAAAATTGGCATTGAAAATGTGAATCGTTGGCAAAGAGAAGGGAAGAGACCCAACGCCGCCGGGGAAAAGCGACGGAAGGGCAATGTCAGCCGCATAAAAAAGCGGTAAAGCAAGACGAATAGATCGATCGAAATGGCGGCCAAAGGGAAACGAGAGAAGGGGTTTGAGGGCGGATTTTGATTAGCCGAACGATTGGAGACCAAAACAAATATTTATTAGAACAGCAGGGACCTTTCAAATAACAATAACGGAAAAAATTGGTTTAAAGGCTTATTTTTTTCCTCTGGCCTTCTTTTTGCTGTCCTCGTACTCGTCCATCTGAACAGTGAGTCCCTTCTCTTCGGCCATAAGTTGGGTGAGATCAATCGGAAATCCGTAAGTGTCGTAGAGGCGCCACGCGATGCTCCCGGGGAAAGTTTTATTGCCCGAAGGCAAAGCATTGACCGCTTTCTCAAACAGAACGTGGCCCCGACGAAGCGTCTTCAGAAATTGTGCCTCCTCCTCATTGATAATTTCCATGGCTGAGCTTGGGTCCTTTCGAAGCTCGGGAAAAGTGTCGCCCTTAAGAAATTGGGTTTCAAGAGACCACCATACACCAGACCACAAAAACAAAGTACTAAAATGTCGATGACCACGGGAACAAGCGAGGCGAAGAAGCCGGGCTTGGCCCCCAATTTCTCAGTTGCGTAGCGAACTCCGCGGCGCAAAATGCGACGAAGGACATAACTAAAAACAAAGCAAGCATTGCATATCATCATCAGTGATTTTTAAACTCCCAAGTGAGTACCCCCTTCCGGTCGAGTCAGGCGACCCCCCGTCACTCAGTGCGATGGTCAAAGTGCGAATGTGATCTGCGACCACCCGGTAAGCCATGTCCACACCGTCGACGTCCTCGGAACCAACTTTGCCAGTGTACTCGCGGGCTCCGGTCCCCTGAAGCTCCAAACTTACAATAGCAAAATTTCACCACCTACAACCTCCTGAATTGCGCTAAAAATTGGGGTGAACAAATCGGTGTCGTAGTTGGAAGTCTTTTGCTGCGCCACAGCGACGAGACGTTCAAAGCCGAGACCACAATCGATGTGTTTGTTGGGCAACGATTTCAACACTCCGCCCTCCTCCCTAAAGTTAAAAAGTCATGCTAATGGCTGCCAATCTCACAAGACACCGGTTGAACTGAATGAAGACCAAATTCCAAATTTCCACCACCATTGGGTCATCGGCGTTCACCAGATGGGCCGCATCTCTGCCACCAATTCGGTCATAATGAATTTCGGAACACGGACCGCAAGGGCCCGTCTCGCCCATCTCCCAAAAGTTGTCTTTCATTCCAAAGGGAAGAATGTGTTCACTAGGAACACCGATGTCCAACCATATTTGGCTTGAATAACAGGAATAAAATTAAATTTGACAGTTGCAATTTACCGACACTCTTCGTCCGGCAGCAAATTATTGGCTAAATCGCCGCCAAAAAAAGAGACGTAAAGGCGTTCGGACGAAATATGCAACCATTCTGTTAGGAACTGGTAAGCCCATGTACAAATTTCCCTCTAAAACATTTAAAAACAGAATAGCAAAAAAAGGAGACGACTGACCTTGAAATAATCGCCGAAGGACCAATTGCCGAGCATTTCGAAAAAGGTGTGGTGGTACACGTCCTTCCCCACGTCGTCCAAGTCGTTGTGCTTCCCACCCGCCCTTATGCATTTCTGTGTGTTGACGGCACGCTTCAGCTTGGCCATGTCACTGTTCGGGTCGACAGTCTCTTGGAAAATGGGCTTAAATTGATTCATCCCGGCATTGGTGAACAACAGAGTCGGATCCTCGTGGGGAATCTGAAAATGCCAATGGTCAAAGGGAGAGCGGAAACGACCGTTGCATACCACGGAAGAGGAATGGTAATATTTGTGGGCCTTTTCCTTGACGAAAAAGTCGATGAACATCTGACGCACTTCGCGCCCACTGTGATGAACATTTTGTTGTTGTTCTTGTTCCATTTCAAAAATTTACTTCACGCCTAACACAAAAGTTATATCTTTTCAAGTTTTATCAGCCAATGTCCTGTTTTTGTTCCCCATGGAGAATTTTTTGAAAATCTGTGCTAATTTTCCTGCAACACTTATTTTTATTGGATTTTTTGGGACCGATTATCTGATCATAGCCTGCAAGAAATTTTTTCTTCTCAGTTCTTTGATATCATTAAAAGCAAGTCTTATGAGTTCAAATTAGGTAACTAGTTATGCATAAGAAATTGAATCTCAATTATAAACCTAATTTCTTATCTTTCAAATGATACCAAATTTTTTTAAAGTTTTTGGCAATTGAACCCAACGAAGGTGTTTATTAAGGTTTATAATATTGAGTGTCAAATTATATATAAACAAAATATTATACCAACAATAACACTGACAGTGTCACACCAATCGCTGGCAAAAACAGTCATACGTTAAAAAAAGGGAGGGGGGTCAAAGGGGAGGGGATTGACGGCTAACTTTGCGAAGGGGGTCAGCCATGTAAACGGCCTTTTTTTCTTACCACCTTTTTTGCGGCATGTTTTTCAAAAAACTTTTGGGAAATATGGGGTCCGACAGTGCCGGTAGGTGCCGCTGGGATTTTTTTTTTTTTTTTGTAATTTTAATGGGATTTGTTACAGATTTTGTCCAAAAAGGCCAATGTTTGCGATTTTGTCATTTTTTAGGGAAATAAGGATTTTAGGCGCCGTCGGAAAAACATTTTGGGGTGCACCCGGAATATCGTATTACTCTTTCTCTCCCCCCCCCCTTCGTCGACCCTTCCCCTTTGACCTCTTCCCGATTACAAAGGCCTCCCTCCTCCGGAGCATTTATGACGAAAGATGGGGGCCGACCCCCCCCCCCCTCAACCTCAAAAAAGGTATGAAAACAGCTCAACACTTCGCCTGTCATCTCAATTCTCCACCGCTTCAGCTTTCTTTTTCGCACCGCTCTTTCCCTTGCTCCGTTTCTCTTCAGCTGTTTCAGTGCCATTCTCTTCGTCCTTCGTCGATTTTTTGAATGCCTTTTTGAGTTTTTTCATTGCCATCCGTAATTGCTTCACTTGCTCACGCAAATTGTCCCTCCTCCAATATGGCAACAATTGCGAGTTCAATTCCTGGCACAAACAATCAAAAACCAAGCCTTGGTTACCGAACCCTACCTGTTCAAATTCGTTGACCCTTTTGCCCAATAATCTGATGGGCTCTTCATCGCCAGTTTTAAGGGCCATTTCTTGGTCTTTTTTAGCCTCTTCTATCAATTGTTCCATCCATCTGTCCAATTTTTCAGCCGTATTCAATGCTTTAACCGCTTCGGGCCCCGTAACCGCAACAATTCGACGGATTCCCTTGGCAATTGCCTCTTCATTTGTTATAACCAAATTGCCAATGTGTGAAACATTCCTCAAATGCCTGAAAATTCGCATAAATTACCAAAAAATTTAGAATTTTGATTCTAACGTACGTCCCGCCACAGAATTCCACGGAAGTGCCATGGCCAAGCTCACTTTTCGGGTCTTCCAACAAACGATCAACCGGAACACCAACACTGACCACCCGAACCGGATCAGGATAAGCCTAAAGCATGACTAATTGTAAGTGAAGCGATGTTTATGAGAATGGCAATGTCACTTCTTCAAACACTGCGCGAAGGCCACTGATATCACGCGCCTCGGTCAATACGCACGGACGCGAGAAAACGGATTCATTGGTGTCAATCAGTTTCTGTGCTTCTTCCTCCACCTTTTTCACCTTAATTAAAACGAATGTTATTATAAAGTTTGGCAATGCATTCGAATTTTGTTGCAAAAACAAAAAATTAATTAAAAAAAACCCAACCCGGGAGAGGAGCGGGGGGAGAACGGAGGCAGGACATGTGTTAGCACTTGCCTGTTCAGCACCAAGTGCTTGTTTGGAAGTGAAATCGAATCGCATTCGATCAGACGCCACCAAAGAGCCCTTCTGGTCGACGCTGACCAGCACTTTCTGCAGAGCAAAGTTCAGCACGTGAGTGCCCGTGTGATTCTTCATTATCAGCCACCGCCGGTCCTCGTCAAATTGCTGGTTAAGCTCGTCCCCGACATGTAAAGTTCCCTCAGCGATCCCAAAAAAGAAAATGTAACCGGCACGAACTTGCACATTTGTGACGGAAAACCACGTGTCCTGAAGGGATATATATAAAATTTGCTAATGCTTTTTAAAATTATGGACATCATCGTCAGTTTTGGAGAGAACGCCCGTGTCGTAAATTTGTCCGCCTTGTTCAGCATAAAAGCAAGTGCGATCCAACAAAAGTGCACCTTCAGTGCCCGATTCAATTTTATCCACAAATTGGGAACCGGACCGTATCCGAAGAAGCCTTCCGGTGCATTTTTGGAAGTCTAAAAATGCATGGAGAGAAACTTGTGAAGATGGACTTACTGTATTTCGCTTGCCACCCCAAATGGCCGTCAAATGCGTAATTGTATTTTGGAGAATCGTCCGTCGTTGGCACATTTTCTTTTTGAAGTTCGGCAAGGGTATGCACGTCCAAGCTGAATGCGTCTTGAAACTTCGAAACGCCAGAAGTGGAAATTTCCTTTGAGAAAGGGCTTTTGTAATTAAAAAACAAAACAATGTTACAATGGCTTTCTTTTTGCTGTCCTCGTACTCGTCCATCTGAACAGTGAGTCCCTTCTCTTCGGCCATAAGTTGGGTGAGATCAATCGGAAATCCGTAAGTGTCGTAGAGGCGCCACGCGATGCTCCCGGGGAAAGTTTTATTGCCCGAAGGCAAAGCATTGACCGCTTTCTCAAACAGAACGTGGCCCCGACGAAGCGTCTTCAGAAATTGTGCCTCCTCCTCATTGATAATTTCCATGGCTGAGCTTGGGTCCTTTCGAAGCTCGGGAAAAGTGTCGCCCTTAAGAAATTGGGTTTCAAGAGACCACCATACACCAGACCACAAAAACAAAGTACTAAAATGTCGATGACCACGGGAACAAGCGAGGCGAAGAAGCCGGGCTTGGCCCCCAATTTCTCAGTTGCGTAGCGAACTCCGCGGCGCAAAATGCGACGAAGGACATAACTAAAAACAAAGCAAGCATTGCATATCATCATCAGTGATTTTTAAACTCCCAAGTGAGTACCCCCTTCCGGTCGAGTCAGGCGACCCCCCGTCACTCAGTGCGATGGTCAAAGTGCGAATGTGATCTGCGACCACCCGGTAAGCCATGTCCACACCGTCGACGTCCTCGGAACCAACTTTGCCAGTGTACTCGCGGGCTCCGGTCCCCTGAAGCTCCAAACTTACAATAGCAAAATTTCACCACCTACAACCTCCTGAATTGCGCTAAAAATTGGGGTGAACAAATCGGTGTCGTAGTTGGAAGTCTTTTGCTGCGCCACAGCGACGAGACGTTCAAAGCCGAGACCACAATCGATGTGTTTGTTGGGCAACGATTTCAACACTCCGCCCTCCTCCCTAAAGTTAAAAAGTCATGCTAATGGCTGCCAATCTCACAAGACACCGGTTGAACTGAATGAAGACCAAATTCCAAATTTCCACCACCATTGGGTCATCGGCGTTCACCAGATGGGCCGCATCTCTGCCACCAATTCGGTCATAATGAATTTCGGAACACGGACCGCAAGGGCCCGTCTCGCCCATCTCCCAAAAGTTGTCTTTCATTCCAAAGGGAAGAATGTGTTCACTAGGAACACCGATATCCAACCATATTTGGCTTGAATAACAGGAATAAAATTAAATTTGACAGTTGCAATTTACCGACACTCTTCGTCCGGCAGCAAATTATTGGCTAAATCGCCGCCAAAAAAAGAGACGTAAAGGCGTTCGGACGAAATATGCAACCATTCTGTTAGGAACTGGTAAGCCCATGTACAAATTTCCCTCTAAAACATTTAAAAACAGAATAGCAAAAAAAGGAGACGACTGACCTTGAAATAATCGCCGAAGGACCAATTGCCGAGCATTTCGAAAAAGGTGTGGTGGTACACGTCCTTCCCCACGTCGTCCAAGTCGTTGTGCTTCCCACCCGCCCTTATGCATTTCTGTGTGTTGACGGCACGCTTCAGCTTGGCCATGTCACTGTTCGGGTCGACAGTCTCTTGGAAAATGGGCTTAAATTGATTCATCCCGGCATTGGTGAACAACAGAGTCGGATCCTCGTGGGGAATCTGAAAATGCCAATGGTCAAAGGGAGAGCGGAAACGACCGTTGCATACCACGGAAGAGGAATGGTAATATTTGTGGGCCTTTTCCTTGACGAAAAAGTCGATGAACATCTGACGCACTTCGCGCCCACTGTGATGAACATTTTGTTGTTGTTCTTGTTCCATTTCAAAATAAACTGAAAAATAATAGGTAAAATAAATGAATAGTTTTTGCAAAAAGAATGCAACAAAAACAAAAGTCTTCGTGGGTTTTTGTGTTCCTTTTTAATCTTATATCATTTCGCCAAATTAAAAAAAGCATATAGAACTAAAGCAAAAGCTACCTACCTAATTCCCATTTAATTTCGCAGTCAATTTTCTATAATTTTCAAAAAAATTACAAAATTTAAATTTTAAAAGCTAAATATTTATAAAAAATGGCTTATTCTCGTTCACCAAGTCCCAATAGAGAACGTTCCCATCGCTCAACTCGAAAACGCTCACGCGATCGGAGCAACGAGAGGCGACACAAAGCGCCACGCTCATCACACAAAGAAAGACATCGAGACAGGTCATTTTATTTAAGGACGGAAACTAAGATGAGCTACTTTTTCATTGTGCAAAAAGAAAATGGGTCCCCCTTTTCACCATTTTCTAAAAATTAAATCCAGTTTTTCGTTAACTCAACAAAAAACATAGAAATTACAGGGACCGGCGCGGAGATAGGGACCGAGACAGAGACCGAGAAAGGGAGCGCCATTCCAGTGGTGGAGATAAAAATCGCGAGCACCGGAGCAAGAAGAAAGACAATGTAGCTCACGCTACAAAGGTTGTTTGTGAAGCTTGTACGAACATTTCAATTGTTTTTAGTCTAACCCTATTAATGAAATTGTCGATGTTGATGAGGACATGATGCGAATGATGGGTTTTTCTAATTTTGACACAACTAAAAATAAACATGTCGAGGGAAATGCCTCTGGTGAGTCGAAGATCAACCGGGCGCGCAAATATCGTCAATATATGAACAGGAGGGGAGGCTTTAATCGTCCATTGGATTATGTTGCCTAACTGTACACGTTGTTTTATGTAATTGTTTCACTTTTATATTTCTTTTTTGTGATCTCTATTGTTCAATAACTCTGCTTTTACACACTTGTTTATTTACAAAAATATATATTTGAAATACTATTCAGTCTTTGTAATATTGACTTTTTTAGTTGTATTATAAATCTCTTTATTGAAGTATTATCTTCAAATGGAATCAACTTCTGCTGAAGATGAAACGACGGTATGAATGAAATGGATACCTATTAGAAAATGTTTTCACAATTGGGATCATGGTTTGTCCCCCATAAATTTTCTGGAAACGATTTTTAGAGTCAGGTAGGACATCTTTTCTTAGGTTTTCGGTGTCTCTGACCACGAATCCGGCATCAATTTCGACCCACTTCGAAAACCGTACGAACAAAAACTCAATTTTCAACAAAATTCACTTCGATTCAATGCCACTAATGGCCGATCGTTGGCCATCGCCCGCATCCAATTCCAAAATCTATCTGCTTCCTTGTCCGTTGATCTGTTGTGCAATAAATGTAAATTTAGTTAATTTTGACTTGTCCGGATTCTTGGCTCGAAATGAGCCGAAAACGGATGCCGGATTCGTGGTCAGCGACCCCGAAAACCTAAGGAAAGGTGGGTAATGTTGCCGATGGTGCCCCCCTTTTTCGGCAGAAGAATTTTTTCTTTTAAAAAGTTGTGACTAGGGCTGCCAATTTTATGTAAATACATATTTTTTTTCCTGGCTTCTCCTTGCTCTAATAGCAGGAAAAAAATTCAAAATTTCGGAAAATATTTTGTACATATTTTCATTTTTTTAACATATTTTGAGGATTTTTTACGGAAATTTTTGGAAATATTCAACAAAAAAAATTCAAAATTTCGGCAAATATTTTTGTACATATTTTGAAAATTTACAAAGAAAAAATAAGTTTGAAAATGTTGCCTAAAAATACCAAAAAAAGTAATTTTTACGTCATTTTGTGGCTATTTCATACTTTACGGGGATTTTCTTTCACAAAAAATACGTTTAAAAAAATTATTTACATATTTGTGGTTTTTTTGTACATATTTTGGGATTTTTCTTACATATTTGGACCACTTTTTGTACATATTTTTGGCAGCCCTAGTCGTGACATCTTAAGGTTTTTGAGGTCTCAATGATCACGAATATGGCATTTATTTTAGCCTGGATTCGTCGTCAACGACTCCAAAACCCTTAGAAGCATGTTTTCACGGCTTTTTAAAACAGATTTTTCTGCCAAAAAAAAGGGGGGGGGCACAATCTGCAGTATTACCGAAAGGTGTTCTACCCGACTTTTCCAAAAAAAAGTTGGGCTTCTATCCGACTCTTTAACAAAAAATTTATTGGGGACAAACCATATAAGAGTCCCCAATTGTTTCTCTCGGCATTTTGGGTTTTTCTGTTCATATATTCCCCTTCAATCCTTTAAGAAGTGTGATGAAGCCACAGCTGAATTTTGCGGTTCTCTCGTCCGCCTCGATTGTGGTACTGAGGGTGTTTACCAGGGAGTTGTGCTGAAGGTCGACCCAACAAGTGCGCAAATAACAATTGAAAAGCCATTCAGGTTTAAATTTCTCTATTTGAAATAATTTCAAGACATTTTCAAGGGATGGTGTTAGTCTAGGCAATCAGGTTATCCAAATTCCCGGTCAACTGATAATTGAGGTTCTGGTCGTCCGGATGCCTTTATCTTGCTCGCAAACAAAACAAATCAAAGATGTTTTGGTTCCAATGAATACTAGCAAAAGGGCGCCGAATTTGTCGCATAAAAATTTTAAATCTTCGCCAATCGCAGCTCAAGAAAACAGCTCTATCTCAATTTTGCGAAAATCGAAACCGGTACTTTTATTTTTTGGCATTCCCTGTTTTGCTACCCCCGCCCCCTTCGAAAATTTTAGAATTTCAAAAAATATATTTTGTTAAATATGACCATATGTCATCAATGCCAAGACAAGCACCATTTTCGTGATAAGTGACCTTGAAAACCCCAAAATATTTAAATTTCTCGAGGGGGGGGGGTAACAAAACACGGAAGTACCTATTTGTCTTTAATTTGTTTTGTTTTAGAAACAACCGCTCAATAGCAAAGCTGCCCCTTTTGTGCCTTCTAAATTCCCAAATAAACCAATTGCATCAACTCAGAAATCCACACCACCCACACAAGTGTACAAGCAGACGGTGGGTATGCGCTTAAAAGCGCTTGGCAAACCAATTCCGACCGTTGGTGGCAACGTGCCGTTGAAAAAAGTCGTTGGTGTGACTGGCACCAAATTTGTTGGTGGCACGACCCTGACAACCACAGGCGAGGAGTTGAAAACAGGCGGCAATCCTGCGAATGTTGTTACCGGAGCGATGAAACCACAGGATTTGGAGGCTAATATATCTATTCTCCTTTTTATATTTTTAATGCTCTGTGATTTATAGAAGGCTCTGTTGGCGGACGTTGACATAAAACCGATTGGGCAAGAATACATTGAGGAGGAGACGGACACTAATGGAAAATTCATCAACTACAATTGCAAATTGTGTGATTGCAAATTTAGCGACAAAAATGCGAAAGACATTCATCTCAAGGGACGTCGTCATCGACTTCAGTACAAAGTCAGTAGTTTTTTATTGCAAATGAATGAATAATTGCATTGTAATTCAGCAAAAAGTCGACCCGAGCTTGAAGGTTGAAATGAAACAGTGGGGCGGGAAGAAGCAGCAACAAAAGCACAAATTCGGAGGGCCAGGGGCTTATGCTATGTCGTATGTGATTTGCTTCAGTACCCCCTAAACACTTGATTATATTAATTAGGTACCACCCGCCGCCACAGCAGCCGCATCCGTTTGTTCCAATGCAACGTGGCCATGAGATAATGGATGACCAACACGTGGTGCACAAACTTCAGCAGATCCAATTGTCCATGGATGAAGGTCCAACTGGAATGCCAGCTGTTGACTGTTTGAATGGGTATCGCAGTTACACGGATTGCTTTGGAGAATCGTGCGTAGGAAATCAACGTAATGGGAATTGGGTCAGCAACTCGGCTGGCGGTGGCAATTACAACAAAGGTTTTATTTTTTGCTTAATGATACTAACAAATAAAAAATTATTTTGAGAATTCCGCAAAAAGCGTTACGGGTTGACCCATCAAAACCAGGCCGTGCAACCGCAATTTTGTGAAGTTTTTAAGATAAGCTGTGCTGGACAAGCCGCTTTTGTCAGGTTAAAAGTTTCAATTTGTTCATTCGCGTCTTACTATTTCTGTTGTTAGCGGCGCTTCGCCTGCACGCTTTCATTGTCAAGAAGACCGTCCGATTAGTGGTCGCCATTCGACTGGCTCTATTCCATCCCGTCGTCGTCCTTCACCAGCTGATTCTGTCCGGTCCGAGCCCACCAAAAGCCTTTCTCCGCTTAACACGTCTTCAATTTCTGCTACACCTACCAGAGCACCACTGAATCACCAAACATTTGGCGAGTTCAAGCTATTCAGAGAGCAACAACAGGCAATTCCCATGCGACTTCAAGTCAACCATCGTCGGAATATTCATGGTGAATATGGTCGGATTTGAATGAATTTGCTTCATTTTCTATATTTATAATGTACTTTTGTTAAAGGTCCAACTGGAATGCCAGCTGTTGACTGTTTGAATGGGTATCGCAGTTACACTGATCGTTGTGGGGAGTTTTTTATGGGGGACCCATTGGACCCAAATATGGAGACAGACTTCGATTTTGCTGGAAACTTGGCGCTTTTTGACAAGGCTGTTAGTAATTAATATGATACTTGTGCAGTTTTAAATTAATTTTTTTTTAAATAATATCTATTAGTACAAAAAATACGCTGGTCTCATTTTGATTCCTTTCCACCTGCTAAATTAAAATCTTCGTTTCGGGATAATGTTATTCAAAAATATCTACTTGTAACAATGTAGTTTTTAATATCAAAGATTGTATATATCCTTCCTTTTATTTTTGAACCGTAAACACACACATTAATAGCTTTATTTTTGAAAAATAGGAATTCAACCGAGAAACTGAAAACGTCTTCCATGGGCTTGACTCGGCCGGCGATTGTTCTCGGAACTATCGCAATGATGAGAATGTTCTTCAGGTATGTAAATTATTGTTTACTTCTGCTCTATTCATTTCGCTTAAGGATTCTTCCCGTGTTATCTCGTGGACCAAAAATACCACTGCTGATGATGATGACAATCAAAACAATTCTACCTCCTCTCCGATCGACTGACCTCATTAAACGATTTGAATATCGCCCAATTTAGGTTGTTGCCTCGTGTAATTGTTGTCGTTTTTCCTAAACATTATACCTATGTGGATAGAATCCGATCTACCAAAATCTTATGATGCCTTTATTGATTTTCGTTTCCATATAATGTCTTACAACAAAACGACAATAATAATTATGAAACAACCCACTATGTTTTGCTTAAAATGGGAAAATTTTTATTAAATAAAATCTTCCAAATTTAATATGGAACATTGTTTTTAAATATGTTTTCCAACGTGTCTTTGGATGTTTGTTGCGGGTAAACGAATTCTCTAACTCATCGAAATTCAATATTTTGCTCTTCATTTGGTCAAATGACTTGTTTTTTTCAAGTTGAAAATTCAAATGCATTTTTATTTAAAGAATTGAGTATGACATTTGGTAATTCACCGACTCAAGGGAGAAAATTAGGCGAACAGGAGACGCAATTTGATGAGACTATTACGCGGACTGGGATTGCGTGTGATCGGATACGACAACAATTGAAGAAGTGCATTAAAGAATCTGATTGCATACAGGTGGATATTTAGTTTTGCGACTAGATCAAGTTCCCTTCATATAAAACAAACTATAAAATTTTATGACTTAAAAATGCTTAAAAGCTTCGGGTGAACCGATAGGTGTCATTACAACTCGTACAAGGCTGTCTAATTGTAAGCCTGAAAAGGGAACATTCGGAACTGTCACTGCTCAGATCGCTTTAAAACCGCCTTTATCGTGTAGAGCATATTCGATTTCCTATTGTCAATTTCCGGCTTTTTTGGCTCCGGTGTCAAAAATGATTAGAAAAAAATGATCAAATGAAAAACCCAGCAGAATTGTGTTATTCTTCAGTTATTAAAATTTGTTTTATGAAGCTATTTGATAGAGAATTTCTTCCTGATTCTTTTTAAAAAAAGTTTAGGTATTTTAGAATTTTTAAAACTTTTGTCATTTCCATCGATTTTTCGAAACTTTGATCACTTTTTTCTGAGCATTTATGACGCCGGAGCCAAAAAGGCCGAAAATTGACAGTAGCAAATCGACTATGCTCTACACGATAAGGGCGGTTTTAAAGCGATCTGAGCAGTGACAGTCCGGAATGTTCCCTTGTGCGCTTATAGGTTTGCTTGTTACTAGGTCTATTTCTACTTTTTAATTGAGATATACACTAACTGAGTTTTTCGAACAGATCAAGCGGAAGAAGGCCAGGGAGTGTCACGAAGAATTGGACCTGCCTCAGCATTGCATTCATTTGATGTATTCACTGGCCGAGTGCAAACGAAACAACATTGATCCTCGAGCCCGTTTTCGTGGACGGAAGGGCGATTTGTGATTGAATACTGCATACTTTTCATCGCTGTTTTAGAATAATAAAGTTTTTCTCGAATGTTTAATTAAATGGTTCTCGCACTTGCATAAAAACAAAATAAACGTGTAAATATGAATCTGATGTTAAGTTGAAGAGTGTGTCCAAAGAGCAGTGCCCGCGTTGACGCCTTCCTCAATTTTCATCAAACGTAATGTCATCCGTGGTCCAATTTCCATCAACCCTATGGGATGAATTCCTTATTTTTGTAATTGCGAGAAATCACTTACTCAATTTGGTTTGCTGTCCTCGTTTTTTGCCCCGTCCGCCAATATCCTGCGTGAGCTCCAATTCCGTCTGTTCGCCTTCAAATTCGCTGTCACTCAACTTGTGTAGCCATTGTTTTACCAATCATAAATGGCATCGCTTCCTTTTTGATGCAATTCGTTCCCAATTTTTAGAAAAATTCAGAGACTTGCGGGTGGTCGTTTTTACTAATGTGGTTATTTGGTCGGCGCACTGCAGTTTTTTGAAACACCACACAATTTTGGCGAAAATTTCTTGCCTCGATTTGCTTTTCTCTTCATTTGTTGTCGGCAAAATTGGGTTTTGGCTTGGTCTCGCTCGTGAACAGTTGCGATAAATGTGACCATAATCACTGCAATTGTAGCACCTGACGTCCGAATAGGGCCGCTGATAACTATTGGCAGGCCGCCTCGAAAAATTCCGATTTTGGTAAAAAAGATACACCACGGTTGTCATAGCTGTTCGTCCGATCAGCATTTCTCGAATTTATGTCCGCAAAACGTCTTGTGGCTTTTTGAGTGGACTCCGCAGAGCTGCAAGTGAAACGAAATGGTCAAGGCTCATGCCAGGTGTGCGGACAAGTTCAAGATTTAATGCCAACTCCGGGTTGGCCATTGCGCGGATCAAAAATTTGATCGCGTACTCATCACAAAAGTGCTGCGTCAGTCCCGCGTAGGCTTTTTGAACAAGTCCCGAAATTCAATTCGCCAGCGAATCGATTGTTTCGTTTTGGCCTCGTTTAGCTCCAACCATCAATTTTGTTTCCAGCGCACTGATGCGCTTTTTGTCGGGTCACTCCGATGTATAAGCGTCAAACTTTTTAAAGAAGCGCTTAACGGTATCGATTCCTTAAGAACCATTCAAATCTGCAACTTTTTCCAGTACGAGATGGAATTCGAGGCTATGCAAAACATCGAGATTTTGGTTTGGGTTGGCTGAATTTTGTTGCGGCTGATAATGCTGCTGCTCAAAACTTTGCTGTGGATAAGTCGGGGCATGTGCGATGCGTTAGTTCGCATACGGGAAAGACGGTGGCATCGGCACAGCGTATTGAATATATTGGCGATGGATGACGCTCTGTTGTGGCGGTAACGGTGGACGACTCAACAACAGTCGGTTTCTCTTCAAATTCGCGGTTATTCCGAATATTTACCCCCCCCCCAAGAGTTTGGACAAAATTCGTTAACAAATTGCACTATAAAATGCAAAAATTTTCCCGGCGGCGCCTATCGGCACCGCCGGACCCCCTGTTCCACAATAAGTTTTCTGGAAAAACCGCCGCAAAAAGTGAAAAGCAAAAAAAAAAAAAAGGTCGGTCGTCGCCCGGGGAGGTACCCCCCCCCCCACAAGCCGAAATCCTGGGACCGTCCCTGCGAACAACTTGAGCCCCAATCATGGAATTTAATGTCGATCCAAAGTTTGAAGGTAGCAAAATAACAACATCTCCGATTTTGTCAAAACTTCGTCTCGAATTATCGGTTGGGGTTGTCGAAAACGAAAAAGTTGTAGCACCGGTTATGAATTTATCGCATGCGAAAATTTCGCTTGAACCTAACGACAAAATTGGAAAAGTAGAAAAAATCGAACAAATAATGGATGTCGAAGACATTTTCATTAGTGCACTTCTTCCCGTTTCCGAAACGAAACTCGGAACCAATGTGATTCGCCAAGAATGCACCACAGAAAGAAAGTTATGTGAGGCTGAGATCGTCACCCTTCCATGCGAAGATTCGGAAGTTTTACAACATCTCATCACTAAATATGGACAAATTTTCGCAAACTGCGATCGCCAATTAACGCAAACTGACCTAGTCGAACATTCGATCGACAGAGAGAAGCGGCACCAATTAGGTCAAAGTCCAATCGTTATTGTTCCTAAAAAAGATGGAGCTCGCCGATTTTGCGTCGATTACAGGGGGATTAATTCTGTAACGCGAAAAGACAGTTTCCCACTCCCGAACATCGATAAAACGCTTTAATGCTAGGCGGAAACAAATTTTTCACGACTGGATTTTATGTCAGGTTATTGGCAAATCCGAATGGAAGAAAACTCGGTTGAGAAAAACGCATTTATCATTGAATTTGGGCTACATGAGTTCAATGTTATGCCTTTTGGGTTATCAAATGCAGTGGCAACTTTTCAACGGTTCATGTCAAAACATTTCGAGAGCATTTTAAATGATTATGTTTTCGTCTATGTTGACAACATTCTTATCGCATCCGATTCATTTTCCAACCATCTAAAACACATCGAGTCAGTTTTCCAACTCATATTTGGCGGGGCTAAAACTGAAAGTCAAAATGCGGCTTTGTTTGACTGAATTGCCATTTTTGGGCCATCTTCTCACACGCAACGGAATAAAATGGATCATGATAAAACCAAGCCTGTGCTTGACTTACCCACTCCAAAAACCAAAAAGGAACTCCAATCACTGCTTGGATTTCTCACCTATTACCGGAAGTTCATTTACGCATTCGGAGCCATCGCAGCCCCTCTGTTCAAAAATTTGAGAAATAATAAAAAATTTCTTATCGGAAAAGAGGAGGAAGAAGCAATCAGCGAATTGAAGCGAAAGATTGTGAGCAATGTAGTTTGGTACTTTCCGGACTTTGTAGCAGCACAAAAGGAGCCGGACAGACACTTCGTCATAATGACGGACGCGAGCAAAATCGGAATTTCAGCAGTTCTTTGTCAGCCAGACGCTGAAAGAAGAATTCGACCAATATACTTTGCGTCCCGACAATGCAATAAATATGAGGCAAAGTATTGCCCGACAGAATTAGAAGCGCTCGTAGTGTATTTTTGTCGCGACTCACGTCACGAGAAATAAAATGGAAATGATAAATTTTATAAGCATGATGCAATTTCATTAAAAATGCGAAAAAACCTTAATTTAATTGGAAATGTTCCCCCTCTTCGTCGTTCTATTCAAAAAATATTTGTTTGTTTACATTCAATTCTTATTCATTTCTCACACAAAAATGTATTAATCAGCGAATGACACCCTATTTAAGTCGTGGAATTGTTATTGAAATCGGTTCAGTCGGAATAAAACATCATTCCCCTGCTTGTCTACTGTTTGTCCCAATTTCTATTTTGCCAAAATTTTTGCCGGGCCGAATTTGCCTCTGTTTGGTCCCGACAAGTGGTGCAACGGCCGGGAACCTCTGCACTGATGAATGCTTGTGATCAGCGGGTGGCAGACGCTGGTACAAGGGCGACAGGACGGAGAGGAGTCAGTCTGGTCAACTGATCGCTGTCCACCGCCGCGGAGCGGATCTTCACAAGCAACAAGGATCAGCCTGGTCAACTGATCACCTCACAGATTTTACGATTAACCAAAATCAACCGCCCGCCTTTCTCAGCACAGACAACCCGGAATGAGGCATAAGAAATAAAACAACAACATACAGGCAGACTTGCAGCAACTGAACCCCCCGACAACTTTGCTGTGGGGAGTGTCGCGACTCACGTCACGAGAAATAAAATGGAAATGATAAATTTTATAAGCATGATGCAATTTCATTAAAAATGCGAAAAAACCTTAATTTAATTGGAAATGTTCCCCCTCTTCGTCGTTCTATTCAAAAAATATTTGTTTGTTTACATTCAATTCTTATTCATTTCTCACACAAAAATGTATTAATCAGCGAATGACACCCTATTTAAGTCGTGGAATTGTTATTGAAATCGGTTCAGTCGGAATAAAACATCATTCCCCTGCTTGTCTACTGTTTGTCCCAATTTCTATTTTGCCAAAATTTTTGCCGGGCCGAATTTGCCTCTGTTTGGTCCCGACAATTTTGGCGCAAAAAATTCGCTCCTTCATCACCATGATTCCTGTTAAAGTGATAACCAATCACAAATCTCTTGTTGAAATGTTTAAAAGCAAAAAAGACGAGAGTCGACCGATGGATTTTAGAATTGAATGCTAAATTCATTCTAAAAATTGAATACCGTCCGGGAAAGTTGAATGTGATTGCAGATGTCCTCTCCCGTTCTGGTGCACTTTTGGAAAAAGTATAACCGAACGACGAAGATACTGCTACAGTAGGGGCAGTCCGAGCTGTTGTGACTCCCATTTTCTCAGACGTAGAAAATCGAGAGGACTGGCTCAACGAAACCAAAAAGAGTGAATTGAGGGAAATTTATGATTTTTTGTCTAAAAACTCATGCCAACTGATCCCCGCCAACGTCAAAGTGATTTGGACAAAAGCCACAAATTCACAATTTTTGAAGATTTGCTCGATTTAAGCGACGAAAAATGAAGATTACGTCTGTTTCTCCCAGCGAAATTCAGACCGGAATTGGTCAAAGAACGACATGGAGGAAAATGCGCAGGTCATATGAGTGTGAAAAAGCTTTTCCTCCAAATCGCGGAAGCATATTTTTGGCCAAATATGTTAGCCGATTGTGTCCAAGAACACCAAAATGTCGAATTTATACCCTTACACGAACTGCGCGAGCAAATGAATCACCATTGAGTCCCATCCAAACTTCGGAACCCTTAGAAATCGTTTGCATGGATATTTTGGAGATTGGACCTATCCACAATATATGCGTAATTGTAAATGGGTTAGCAGAACGTGTGAACCGATTTCTTATTGGCATTTAAAAAAAGTCAACGGCGAGTAATTGGACATGGGATGAACGATTGGCATACGCAGTATTTTTTCCAGCTGAAAATGTCCCAGTTTTCCAAAAACCCAATTTATACGGTTGACTGCGATAAGTAGGGCTGGGATTTTTATGTTTTAACATATTTTTTTGCGGCTTAGTTATGGCGAGAGAAGCCCAAAAATAGCATTTTCTCCGAACATTTTTTGATTTAGAGCGACTTATAAAAACATAAAAACACCTATTTTGGCGTTTTGGCACATAAAAACATATCGCACATATTTGGGCTATTTTGGATTTTTTAGCACATATTTTGGCATTTTTGAGAAAAATCATAAGAAAAATACAAGAAAATCTGAAAATGCACCCTAAAAATTGACTACTTTACGTTTCTTAAGCATTTAGAAAATTTCTTTATATATTTAAATGCCTAAAGCAACCAAATCAAACGCTGTGTTAAATAGTCACTGGATTTCAAAGTTCCCGGAAGGAACTTATTCAACTGATGGAAAAATTAATCCGGGACTTTAGCACATATTTTATTACATATTTCAGGATTTTTAGCACATAAAAATCCCAGCCCTAGCGATAAGTACATCCAACTTTTTCGGGAAAACCTTATGAACATGTTGGAAGTGCGAAAAAATTCGGAAAATGAGCGAAATCAGAGCAAACTCTGGTTCGATTCTCAGCCAAAAGTCACGCCGAAAAAATTTAATCCCTAAAGGTGTACCGGACATTGCGACTCTTCCAAAAGGAAAAAATCCGTTCAAAAACGACCTAAAATAAATGTCATTGTATGCCGGAATTTGCTCAGGAACGGACAAATTAGAACAAAGGGATTAAATTTGAATGTAAAAGTCTACACTCTGCAATTGAGGACAATTGCACAAAGAGAAGGGGCCAATGGCAACTCGTACAAAAAAAAATTCTAAGAATTTTCAACTAAAACTTAGAATTTTTAGATAAAAAATCTAAATGGATTTTTTAGGCTAGAAAAACTTTTTTTTAAAATTCTTTAAAGTTTTTTACTAATATTTAGTTGATTTTTTTCATTTCTTTAATTTTTTAAAAATTTAAATGTTTTCAAAAGTTTTTCTAGGCTAAAAAATCCATTTAGATTTTTTTCTAAGTTTTAGTTGAAATTCTTAGAAATGTACGAGTTGCCTTTGTACGAGTTGCCTTTTGTACGAGTTGCCGTGACACCAAGAGAAGGGGGGAATGGAGCAGTTCGAAACGATCCGAAATTAATTAAAAAATTGGAGAAATTCATTTTACAGAACTCGGCTGGACCTCAACCTATTGCCCTGGATCGGAAAGCCATGAATTTTGCTAAAAATTGCTTTTGGCAGAGTTGGACCCAGTCCTTGGAAGCAATGCGATCGGGTCGCTTGCCGTCAAAACTCCAATGCAAGGCCTCCTTTCAATCTTTGTCCTTCGCTCGGGCACCATTTCGTCAATGGCAGCTGCTCGAAATTTTGTGGAAACCATTTTGGAATGCGGACCAAAATTGGAACTCTGCACATACATCGGCAAAAGAAGCGATTTTGTGACCACCGGAAAGTTGCCCAACGAAGAAGACCAATACAAGGCACTCACGAAGTGGATTGGCAGTTGCTATATCGCGCGTGACATTTTGGCAAAAACCGCCTATGGCCCACTGATGATGCATCCATCCAGGAGCGCCAAATTGGAAGATAGAAGACTTTGAGACAGGGCTGGGACTGTTGGACAACACTAACTAAGTTCAGACTCAAACACAATTCGAAGATAACAAAATAGTCGGAGGAGAAAGACACAAATATTTATTAACAATACAACTAACCATAATAACTACGAACTGAGGGGAACGAAATTAACAAAACAATTAAAGAAAGGACGCCAATTTTGAGAGTAATATTTAGACGTAGCAATTATACTGTTGATCTACCTAATTATGCTGAATTGTTAAACATTTATGATCAAAAGTCGCTTGAGAGTCGTCGTAGGTTAAAAATAGAGTCCGGTAAAAAAAATTTCCGGGAGCGGGATCGGGAATCCCGTGAAAATCCCGCTCCCGTTAAAATCCCGCAGAAATTTTACGGGAGTCCCGGGCGGGAGCGGGAGTAATTCGAAAATTTAATTAAAAACTAACAAAAATATTTTAATGCATAAATTTGAAGGACAATCCTTTTATTAAATTAAAAATATACAGAAATATTTAGTAAGGAGAAATTTGAAATAAAAAATCTTATTTTTGGGTCGAAAATCAGAAATTTTTTCAAATTGCTTCAAATAAATTTTTTTATAATTTATTTGTTGACTCCCTTTATTAATTTTAACAACTTTTTGCGACGTATTTTTTGAAAAAACTTTTTGGTGACCAGGGTGGAAGAGGGAGGCCGACGGTGCCGATAGGCGCCGCAGGGAAAATTTTTTTGAAATTTGACTATATTTAACAGATTTTCAATGAAAAATCATTATTTTTATCAAAAAAACTTAATTCTTACCAGTGCATTTTTACTCCCGTTTTTTGGGTAAAAATTTCCGGGACGGGAGTCCCGAACGGGAATCCCGTAAAAATCCCGCTCCTGTTAAAAATCCCGTTCACCGAAAAATGCGGGAGTCGGGAGCGGGACTCCCGTAAAATCCCGCGGGAGTCCCGATCCCACCGGTCTCTAGTTAAAAATAGACTTAAAACTTTTTCATGAAATAATTTTAGGTAAAATAAATTTACAAAATAACGAATCCTTTTCTTTTTCCAAAAACCCTGTAAAAACGAATTCACTATAAGAACAGCTTATTGCTCAACCAATGCTAGATACAATTCGTTATTTATTCGAACCTCTCGTCTCTATAGACTTTTACCTAAAGAGACGAGATTTCTTCTGGAAAAGTGCGCCGCAAAAAAGCGGTTTGAGAAGCAAAAAAAAAAGCACATTTCAATCATACAGTCATGGTCATATGTTTAGGAACACCTCTTTTTTTGAAAATTCTTTGAAAATATTGCTTCTCTGGATCAGCATTAAAAAAATCTAAAAAAATTCAGGTAAGAATAACTTTGGATGCTGATCAAAAAAGGTAACAACACCAAGTTGATCAGATCACTCCTTCATGGTGATCTGATCAGCCCATTTTGGCTGGGAACGAGGGGTAAATTTCAAAAAAAATTTCTAGGGGGTTGGGAAAATTTTTCTGGAAATTTTGAGTAGGCCCATTTTATAGAGCACAAAATTCTCTACAATATTCAAAAAACCGCATGTCTCTATGACTTATACCGGCTGAGGTATGGGCACTTCAATTTTGACGTAGTGTAAAATGCACTATTTTCTTAAGAAATACAGTACTTTTTATAGGCACCGAAATAAA
This sequence comes from Heterodera glycines, assembly GCA_004148225.2. NCBI lineage: Eukaryota > Metazoa > Nematoda > Chromadorea > Rhabditida > Heteroderidae > Heterodera > Heterodera glycines. The sequence continues at coordinate 7,895,167 of CP049711.1, read as the reverse complement.
AGTCGACGTATCTCAGCGGGCCTAAATCGTAGACACACTATTCTTCGGTAGCAAATTTTGTGCTCTATAAAATGGGCCTACTCAAAATTTCAGAAAAATTTCCCAACCCCTAGAAATTTTTTTTTGAAATTTACCCCTCGTTCCCAGCCAAAATAGGCTGATCAGATCACCATGAAGGAGTGATCTGATCAACTTGGTGTTGCTACCTTTTTTGATCAGCATCCAAAGTTATGCTTACCTGAATTTTTTAGATTTTTTTAATGCTGATCCAGAGAAGCAATATTTTAAAAATGAAATGGGACAACACTTTTGACCACCTATATTTTGATCAAATTGTGAATATGGTAAAATAAATCAAATAAATGTTTGTCACAAATGCAAATATGGTATCATTGGAAAGCCCATAAAAAATGCTATCCAATGGTATGCTACTTATCTGTTGAAATTGGAAAATGACAATTTTATACGCAATTATTTTTTTCAAAGCATGATGGGACAACACTTATGACCATGACTGTAAAATTAAGGCAAATAATTTTATTCACGGATTGTAGTTAGAAATGAAGTACATTTCGAAATTTTCAGGATTTAAGGGTGGGTGCATTTTTTGAAAATTTTTAGGTCGATTCTTAGGGGTGTATTTTTCCGAATTTTTTCGAGTCGATTCTTAGGGGTATATTTTTTTGAAAATTTTTAGGTCGATTTTTAAGGGTATTTTTCATTTTTATTGCATTATTGTTAATAATTTTCCCAAAAATCGCGAAATAGGGGCGAAACGCCAAAAATGGGATAAAAACTTATTTTAGGAAAACTAGCGGGGTCAGCGCCTTCGGCGCATCCCCCGCTAGGCAGTACGATTGTGTTATAGAATTATGAATGATAAAATCGACTGGCTCGGCCGCTTCGCGCCCTCGCATCATTTTCTTGGCTTTTCTCCAATCTCTGGGACTCAACCCACCAGCAATTCAATCTCGGGGACTCAATTCTCCGGCATTCCAAACACTGGGACTCAACCCACCAGCATTTCAATCTCTGGGACTCAAATCTCCGGCATTACAAACACTGGGACTCAACCTCAGCAAATTTCTTTAGCATTTTTAACTTTTTGTGTCTTGGGATGTTGAACAGTTGGGGAGGGCTCTTCCGCTTCGCGGCCTCGTACGGGGGCCTTCGGCCCCCCACAATTTCTGCGCCAATCCACCATCATTTAATCATTTATCAAAAGCATGACACACATTAGTGTCTCACACTAAAGTCACAGAACAAACCACTAATGTTTTTCAAAAGCATGACACACATTAGTGTCTCACACTAAAGTCACAGAACAAACCACTAATGTTTTTCAAAAGCATGACACACATTAGTGTCTCACACTAAAGTCACAGAACAAACCAAAGATATGCATTTCTATTTCATTAAAAGTTCAAATAACATTAAGCATAAACATAATTATTTCACGTAAAGAACACAAAAACAAAATAAACAAACAAACAGCAACCACTAAATCAAACTCAAACAATATACTGATAAATTTTTTCGTTTACAAAAAACAAATTTATATAACAAATAACTTAATAAACTATGAACATACATAAAAAAGCAAATAAATAGGTACAATTTTAAGAATGTTTATTGCAAAACAAATTGAAAAATCAAAACCAAACATTTTCATTTTTCAAATGCTTTTTTAACGCAAAACAAAACAGCACGCCACAATAACAAAACGCCAGGTTACATAAGGACACTCAACTTTAGTATATAGGATAGGTATTTTTAGGGCGAACATCCAAAATAGGGATTCCTAGGGTCGGATAGGTGCGTTAAAACGAAAGTTTTTCGAACAAAAATTGTGTTTTTTGTGCATTTCTCGTCGATTTAAAGCCGCAGAAAAAATAAGTAAAAACCTAAGAATCCCATCCTTAATCATAAATTGGATCAGATCGGTTAAAATTCTTCAAAAAAGGGGGCAACCATCCGTACTATGTATTACCAAATTTTCAAGTCTCTCCAATACCGTCTGTGAGTGACATATCTCCTAACCATAGTAATTTAATCAAAGCACAGTAGCAGGCAATTCCCATGCGATTTCAAGTCAACCATCGTCGGAGTATTCATGGTGAATATGGTCGGATTTGAATGAATTGGCCTCATTTTCTATATTTATAATGTACTTTTGTTAAAGGTCCAACTGGAATGCCAGCTGTTGACTGTTTGAATGGGTATCGCAGTTACACGGATTGCTTTGGAGAATCGTGCGTAGGAAATCAACGTAATGGGAATTGGGTCAACAACTCGGCTGGCGGTGGCAATTACAACAAAGGTTTTATTTTTTGCTTAATGCTACTAACAAATAAAAAATTATTTTGAGAATTCCGCAAAAAGCGTTACGGGTTGACCCATCAAAACCAGGCCGTGCAACCGCAATTTTGTGAAGTTTTTAAGATAAGCTGTGCTGGACAAGCCGCTTTTGTCAGGTTAAAAGTTTCAATTTGTTCATTCGCGTCTTACTATTTCTGTTGTTAGCGGCGCTTCGCCTGCACGTTTTCATTGTCAAGAAGACCGTCCGATTAGTGGTCGCCATTCGACTGGCTCTATTCCATCCCGTCGTCGTCCTTCACCAGCTGATTCTGTCCGGTCCGAGCCCACCAAAAGCCTTTCTCCGCTTAACACGTCTTCAATTTCTGCTACACCTACCCGAGCACCACTGAATCACCAAACATTTGGCGAGTTCAAGCTATTCAGAGAGCAACAGCAGGCAATTCCCATGCGACTTCAAGTCAACCATCGTCGGAATATTCATGGTGAATATGGTCGGATTTGAATGAATTTGCTTCATTTTCTATATTTATAATGTACTTTTGTTAAAGGTCCAACTGGAATGCCAGCTGTTGACTGTTTGAATGGGTATCGCAGTTACACTGATCGTTGTGGGGAGTTTTTTATGGGGGACCCATTGGACCCAAATATGGAGACAGACTTCGATTTTGCTGGAAACTTGGCGCTTTTTGACAAGGCTGTTAGTAATTAATGTGATACTTATGCAGTTTTAAATTAAATTTTTTTTAAATAATATATATTTAGTACAAAAAATACGCTGGCTCATTTTGATTCCTTTCCACCTGCTAAATTAAAATCTTCGTTTCGGAATAATGTTATTCAAAAATATCTACTTCTAACAATGTAGTTTTTAATATCAAAGATTGTATATATCCTTCATTTTATTTTTGAACCGTAAACACACATTAATAGCTTTATTTTTGAAAAATAGGAATTCAACCGAGAAACTGAAAACGTCTTCCATGGGCTTGACTCGGCCGGCGATTGTTCTCGGAACTATCGCAATGATGAGAATGTTCTTCAGGTATGTAAATTATTGTTTACTTCTGCTCTATTCATTTCGCTTAAGGATTCTTCCCGTGTTATCTCGTGGACCAAAAATACCACTGCTGATGATGATGACAATCAAAACAATTCTACCTCCTCTCCGATCGACTGACCTCATTAAACGATTTGAACATCGCCCAATTTAGGTTGTTGCCTCGTGTAATTGTTGTCGTTTTTCCTAAACATTATACCTATGTGGATAGAATCCGATCTACCAAAATCTTACGGTGCCTTTATTGATTTTCGTTTCCATATAATGTCTTACAATGAGTTGAATTCATTGTTTTTTGGAATTAAGACAAAACGACAATAATAATTGTGAAACAACCCAATGTTTTGATTAAAAAGAAATTTTTTAAAGAATTTGAAAAAAATTGCGTAATTTTTACATTCCAACGGATTTTTCTTTGTTGCCGGTAATATTAATTCTCCATCTCATCCAAATCATTGTTTTTTCTTGAAATTCAATTCGACCCTCTGGAATTTGAGAGACTGCACTTATGCTATCTATGATATCTGTTTTAAGTGTTACGACAGTTAATTGTTTTTCTTCATAATCCTTCAACTGTATTTTCATTTGGTCAAATGACACTTTTGTTTACCAAACAAATAACAATATACTGTATTTCAACTTTAAAATTCAAAACCATTTGTTTAAAGAATTCAGTATTAGGTATATTTGGTAATCTACCGACTCAAGAGAGAAAACGACCAACGTTGTGTGTGATCGGATACGACAATAATTGAAGAAGTGCATTAAAGAGTCTGATTGCATCCTGGTGAATTTGTGTAAAATTGAGGGCACATCTTTTTTATCCCGCCTTCCCCGAATAATTAAAAAGTTTTCTTAGGTTGGAGTTACTGGTCTCAAATTCGAACAACCATTTTCGTTAGAAATAAATTTCAAACAAGGGGTTTCCATCCGTACAATTACAGAAATTTCAAAGAATAAAGTTCTGTTAAGTAGTAGTAACTTATTACGAACCTAACAAAGCATGGACGGTAAAAAACGAAAAAAATTGCCAAAAAATAATTGGCGTAAAACAAAACGCCAACACACGCAAAAACAAAGTATATGCACTTACACTAGTAAATGCCTTTTTTGTATTTTTTATTTTGATCTGCCATAACTCGCTTCATTCCCAACAAAAATGAACAAATTTGGTATCTAAAAAAAGATTTTGAAAAGGAGAATCTTTTTCTAAGTGAATGCTAAGCAATTTGACATCTCAGAAAAAAGTTGTGATACTTTCAAATTTTTATCACGTTATAACTCAAGTCCTAAACTGCTGTTTTCACCAAAAATGCTAAAACTATTAATTTCTCTATTAATTCTAAATGTCCAAAGCGATTTTGTACCCTTATAACCAAAATTATTAGAATTTTCGAATTTATGTTTTTTCATGTGTTAGAGACATGAAAATAGTACGCCAAAAAGAGAGAAAAAGTAATGCATTTTCATGTTTTATATATATCTTTTGAAAAAGTGTATAAAACATAAAATGGCTGTATTACTGAATGTGTTATTTTTTTCTCTATCGATATGCAAAATTTGGTGCAACTTGTATGCATAGAAAAAAAGTTATATGGAGAGAAGTAAATGTAGTTTTTTACATTATTAAGAATGAAGAGATAGTACGTAAAAGTGAGAGAAATAAAGATAAAAAGTAAATGTGACAGAACGCCAATTTTTTCCCATAATTATCCATAAAAAGATTTATTGTCGCTTTTTTTCTTTTTTACCGTCCATGAAAGAGATCACGTTTATAATCTAATTTTTGTCGCGCATTTGTTAATTAGGATGTCGTGACACGCACACCAACGTTCCCGTTCCAAATCGTCCTCCTCATCTCCTGAAATTGCTGGTCGAATCGAATTGAAAGTCAACGCTGCGGATGTTGACATCGAACCGGGGGGGGGCTGTCAAGTTTTTGACAATCAAAAACAACGAAAAAGTTTTTGGGTTATTCTCTACAGGAATGAAAATACTATTCAGATTCAGGTCACGTTCCTTGTTAAATTTGACGACAAATGTCCGTTAATCTCCTTCACTGCCGTCTTGGCACAAGGGGAGAGAGTGACCGCATTTATCACATCCCCGGCCTGCCGGTCCCCAAGCAATTGGACGTGTCCCCGGCTGTTCTCACTTCGGCAAATGCCCAAGCGCTTGGCAAACCAATTCCGACCGTTGGTGGCAACGTGCCGTTGAAAAAAGTCGTTGGTGTGACTGGCACCAAATTTGTTGGTGGCACGACCCTGACAACCACAGGCGAGGAGTTGAAAACAGGCGGCAATCCTGCGAATGTTGTTACCGGAGCGATGAAACCACAGGATTTGGAGGCTAATATATTTTTATATTTTTAATGCTCTGTGATTTATAGAAAGGCTCTGTTGGCGGACGTTGACATAAAACCGATTGGGCAAGAATATATTGAGGAGGAGACGGACACTAATGGAAAATTCATCAACTACAATTGCAAATTGTGTGATTGCAAATTTAGCGACAAAAATGCGAAAGACATTCATCTCAAGGGACGTCGTCATCGACTTCAGTACAAAGTCAGTAGTTTTTTATTGCAAATGAATGAATAATTGCATTGTAATTCAGCAAAAAGTCGACCCGAGCTTGAGGGTTGAAATGAAACAGTGGGGCGGGAAGAAGCAGCAACAAAAGCACAAATTCGGAGGGCCAGGGGCTTATGCTATGTCGTATGTGATTTGCTTCAGTACCCCCTAAACACTTGATTATATTAATTAGGTACCACCCGCCGCCACAGCAGCCGCGTCCGTTTGTTTCAATGCAACGTGGCCATGAGATAATGGATGACCAACACGTGGTGCACAAACTTCAGCAGATCCAATTGTCCATGGATGAAGGTCCAACTGGAATGCCAGCTGTTGACTGTTTGAATGGGTATCGCAGTTACACGGATTGCTTTGGAGAATCGTGCGTAGGAAATCAACGTAATGGGAATTGGGTCAGCAACTCGGCTGGCGGTGGCAATTACAACAAAGGTTTTATTTTTTTATTTTTGAACCGTAAACACACACATTAATAGCTTTATTTTTGAAAAATAGGAATTCAACCGAGAAACTGAAAACGTCTTCCATGGGCTTGACTCGGCCGACGATTGTTCTCGGAACTATCGCAATGATGAGAATGTTCTTCAGGTATGTAAATTATTGTTTACTTCTGCTCTATTCATTTCGCTTAAGGATTCTTCCCGTGTTATCTCGTGGACCAAAAATACCACTGCTGATGATGATGACAATCAAAACAATTCTACCTCCTCTCCGATCGACTGACCTCATTAAACGATTTGAACATCGCCCAATTTAGGTTGTTGCCTCGTGTAATTGTCGTTTTTCCTAAACATTATACCTATGTGGATAGAATCCATCTACCAAAATCTTACGGTGCCTTTATTGATTTTCGTTTCCATATAATGTCTTACAATGAGTTGAATTCATTGTTTTTTGGAATTAAGACAAAACGACAATAATAATTGTGAAACAACCCATTATGTTTTGCTTAAAATGGGAAAATTTTTATTAAATAAAATCTTCCAAATTTAATATGGAACATTGTTTTTAATATGTTTTCCAACGTGTCTTTGGATGTTTGTTGCGGGTAAACGAATTCTCTAACTCATCGAAATTCAATATTTTGCTCTTCATTTGGTCAAATGAATTGTTTTTTTCAAGTTGAAAATTCAAATGCATTTTTAATTTAAAGAATTGAGTATGACATTTGGTAATTCACCGACTCAAGGGAGAAAATTAGGCGAACAGGAGACGCAATTTGATGAGACTATTACGCGGACTGGGATTGCGTGTGATCGGATACGACAACAATTGAAGAAGTGCATTAAAGAATCTGATTGCATACAGGTGGATATTTAGTTTTGCGACTAGATCAAGTTCCCTTCATATAAAACAAACTATAAAATTTTATGACTTAAAAATGCTTAAAAGCTTCGGGTGAACCGATAGGTGTCATTACAACTCGTACAAGGCTGTCTAATTGTAAGCCTGAAAAGGGAACATTCGGAACTGTCACTGCTCAGATCGCTTTAAAACCGCCTTTATCGTGTAGAGCATATTCGATTTCCTTTTGTCAATTTTCGGCTTTTTTGGCTCCGGTGTCAAAAATGATCAGAAAAAAATGATCAAATGAAAAACCCAGCAGAATTGTGTTATTCTTCAGTTATTAAAATTTGTTTTATGAAGCTATTTGATAGAGAATTTCTTCCTGATTCTTTTTAAAAAAAGTTTAGGTATTTTAGAATTTTTAAAACTTTTGTCATTTCCATCGATTTTTCGAAACTTTGATCACTTTTTTCTGAGCATTTATGACGCCGGAGCCAAAAAGGCCGAAAATTGACAGTAGCAAATCGACTATGCTCTACACGATAAGGGCGGTTTTAAAGCGATCTGAGCAGTGACAGTCCGGAATGTTCCCTTGTGCGCTTATAGGTTTGCTTGTTACTAGGTCTATTTCTACTTTTTAATTGAGATATACACTAACTGAGTTTTTCGAACAGATCAAGCGGAAGAAGGCCAGGGAGTGTCACGAAGAATTGGACCTGCCTCAGCATTGCATTCATTTGATGTATTCACTGGCCGAGTGCAAACGAAACAACATTGATCCTCGAGCCCGTTTTCGTGGACGGAAGGGCGATTTGTGATTGAATACTGCATACTTTTCATCGCTGTTTTAGAATAATAAAGTTTTTCTCGAATGTTTAATTAAATGGTTCTCGCACTTGCATAAAAACAAAATAAACGTGTTTCAAATATGAATCTGATGTTAAGTTGAAGAGTGTGTCCAAAGAGCAGTGCCCGCGTTGACGCCTTCCTCAATTTTCATCAAACGTAATGTCATCCGTGGTCCAATTTCCATCAACCCTATGGGATGAATTCCTTATTTTTGTAATTGCGAGAAGTCACTTACTCAATTTGGTTTGCTGTCCTCGTTTTTTGCCCCGTCCGCCAATATCCTGCGTGAGCTCCAATTCCGTCTGTTCGCCTTCAAATTCGCTGTCACTCAACTGCTCCGGTCTGAATAGATAGAAAGTGATGTATTGGATTAGTAATTTCTTTTTGCATTTGATTCAAATAATCTCGAGGATGACGCACTTGAGCATGAAGTCACTGATGTCTTTGTACTTGGACAGGTCTGGGACTTTGCTCTGCATCAGTTTTTTGGCCGAACGAGAAACGCCCGCGGGCACTGACTTTATGGAGCTGAAGAGAAACATTGCAAAAGGTCACAACTTAGAGAAGACTTACTATTGTCTGAACTCCATCAGTCCGTCCTCTGTGTCGTAGTTTAATAGCAAAGTGCGACGAATGGACGCGAGTTTCACCTAAACTAAAAAGTAAGCCAATTTTCACACTTTTCTTTAACTCTGTCCACGTCGATGGAAGGGAACATATTCTGCACCACCGTCTGCACCAATTGTAAATGTTTTTTGCTGCCGTCTTCACTGGAAAACCCATTCATCACCACCAAAGGCGCGTGTTGGAACAGTTCTTCGTAGATGACCGGTCTCTTCTGCACGGAGAGCACGTCGCGTGCCAACGAATATTTTTCAACTATTTAAAATTCAGAAATTATCTCTTGTCATAAAAACAAATTCTCAGTATGTATAAAATATCAATTGGTAGGTTTCCAGGAATTCAACTCACGAATTAGGCATCAATTTATTTTAAAATTACATTTGTTGTAAAAATGAATTCAAGTGCTCGAAATGGGAATTCGATAGGTGTAATTTTTCACCTGCGCTTAAAACCAAATCTAGAAACAGATACGGATTTATGACCAACGGTCCCTGAAATTTATAATTCCCCATTTCAGTGTGCACTTCTTTCTCTCCCCCTCCCCCTCTGATGGGCTCTTCTTCACTGTTACCTCTGAAGTGCAATGTTGGGCCTTGCGGGTTTCGAATAATGCGCAAATGCGTGGAAAGTTCTGTTCTCGAGAGGATGATCAGATGAGAGACGCCCAAAAATTGCGAATGCACGACAAAGTCTTTCAGTTTGTTGCGTTTCAGCACCTAAACAAGAAATTTGTTGATTTACCAAAATATTTTCTTATCTTAAATTAATTTTCCTGTTAAATTCTCACCCGCAATGCCTTCGAAGTGTTCGGACTCATCACCCGCCGTAAGTCCATCTCCAACTGTCGCACATATCGTCCCACTCCTGCCGAGTGAATTACAAATGCATGCGGCGTTCTCGGCTCCTCTTGGGTCTTTTGTCCGGCAATATTTTCACGCAAAATTTCCTCCGTTCGAACATCGTCTTTTCTGTCCAGTCTTTGATTGACTCTCTTCTCCTAAAAACATTTTCTGAGAATTAAAACCAGCATAAAATTGCTCACAAATTGTTTTGGCTTCTTTCCTTCTCTTGCAATTCGTGTAAATCCAAGCAATCCTTGCCGAGCTCTTCTGGCAGTTTTCCCCTGTAAATTAGGTTGGGAAAAACGAAATTATATTTTTAACAAATGATTTAATTTACCTTTTTTCTACGTGCTCTACCCATTGAAAATTGGTAAAATCAAATTGAAAACGATTATTTTTTTGAATAAATATTGGATTTCCGGGCAATGGTGCAGTTTTGTGGTTTCTGCGTAAAATTAATTAAAAAATTTAAGAAGCATTTTTTCTAGGATAGAAAAATGCGCTGATTACGAATATGAGCTCGGATTTTGCAAAATCTTTGATTTTGTCTTTGATTTTTCATCAACTACCTGATTTTTTTTCTAAAATTTTATTTTTTAAAAATTTTCTTTCCGATGAATTAAGGGTAAAAAAAATGTGCTGATCAACAATCTGCACTTTGTTTTTGATAAATCAATGTTTTTGTCTATGATTTTTCATCAAGTATCATAAAAGATAAACTGCAGTCAAGCGGGATCGAACCCCAGACCCCCCCCCCCCCTCATCTCATACGTGGCTGGTAATTTCGACACTGGGTAAATTCGACACTAAGTAATTTAGACACTACATTTTCGACACAAAGAAATTTCGACACTGAAGTATTTCTAAAACTTTCACTGTTTTCCTGCATTTTCGACACTGGACTATTTCGACATTGAGTAAATTCGACACTATTGAGAACTTTTAAAAATTAATATGAAATTTTGAAAGTGTTAGTATTTATGTATGATAAATTTTCCTATTTCATTTTCCAATTCGTTTTTTAAAAGATTAGATGGTATAACGATGGGTCAAACCAAGTGTTAGACAAAATGATTCATAATGCCAAATAGCGTAATTCTGGGTGCTAATCAAAAAACATACTGATCAGTGATCAATTCCTTTTTCGCATTGGTTGTTTTGAGCATTCATAACTCGCAACATCTTCAAACTAAACAAAACAAATTTTTATCTAATTTTTTGAAAAGAAGTGAGTGCTAAACAATTTGACAATAGAAAAAAGTTATAAGAATTTCATCTATTTCGTAGCTGTCCTCATCAGTCATTTATGTGAAAATGCACTATTGATTGTTGTATACAAGCCGTACGTAACAATTTCAACAATGTTCTATAGCGGTGTGCAACATTTGTCTTGAAAGATAATGCTTAAACCTTTTTGATTGCATATTGAATTATATCAGGAACTAAAAAATTTGGTATTTGGACTGTAGCTCTTCCTGGGCAATACGGCTGGTGTTTAGAATATTTTTTAAATGTAAATCCGATGGCTTTAGTTCAACCGTTTAGAATGAGATGGAGTTAATTTAAAATTAGAAAATGAAATATGAAATTTATTATAAATACTAACTCGAAAATGCAGGAAAACAGTGAAAGATTTAGAAATACTTCAGTGTCGAAATTTCTTTGTGTCGAAAATGTAGTGTCGAAATTACTTAGTGTCGAAAATACTCAGTGTCGAATTTACCCAGTGTCGAAATTACATAGCGCCATCTCATATGACCCCTAATTTTATTAAATTTCAAAAAATCGTTAAAAATAAAAACTTGACTTCTCAAGACATTCAATAGCTCATTCGAAAGTTCTTTTTAAGCTCTACAATATCTGGGTATGGGTTTTTTTAGCCCGACTAATTTCCTTAAAATTTTGAAGAAAATCAAGTACATGATAAAAATCATAGACAAAATCACTGATTTTGCTAAATCTGAGCTCAGATTCGTAATCAGCGCATTTTCCTATCCTAGAAAAAACTGTTCTTAAATTTTTAAATTTATTTTAAGCAGAAACCACAAAACTGCACCATTGCCTCCAAACTCATATTTCATTGCAAATTCATATTTAATGCGCACTAAAATTTTTTTTATCGCAATTCGCAATAGCTTCGGACCCAATTTATACAACATACAGGATAAAAAATTCTAAAAACTAGAAATTCATTTGATGAATATCGATGTCTAAAGCCCTACGCCCTAAAAGAGATGAAAGATGATCATTTCTCCTTTTTTTAATTTCCTGTCATTCCTTCCCGATTAATTTGTGTCTTTTCTTTCAGTTTTCTTTTCATAATTGTCAATTTTTTTTAATCTTCAATGAATGCCTACCAACAGCAGCAACAACAGCAACTTCTCCAGGCTTACTACAGCCAATTCCAACCCCAAGGGGTGGCAGGTGCTGACGGACAAGTGCCGGCCAAGTACAAGAGCACACTGTGCAACATTTGGTTGATGGAGGGCATTTGCACGCGCGGAAAACAATGCCATTACGCACATGGGATCAAAGAGCTGAACTACAGGTTCATTTTGGACGAAGATTTATTTGATTACTTCGGCTGAGATGGCCAAAGTGTCATTTTTTGTTAGTGAAGGTTTTAAGGTGTGAATTGATGGTCACTTGTTTTTATAGAATATTTTTGAGCAATGTTGGTTATAGAATGATGTCTCTAATTTAATTTTGTTATTTTGGAGCTGAAAATTGGGGCTCTAATGCACTTTATGAGTCCAATCAATTGACAATCCCGGGTTTTTATACAATAACTTTTTCCATGTTCGAACAAACCCTATCTTTTTGGTATCATTCGAAAGCACACAGTCTAACGAAGCTAAAATATATAAAATTGCAGCGTTCAGGCAATTACCAAAAAAGATTCGATTAATTAAGTAATTGCTGATTATTTTCGTTCGTATAGTAACTTTCTTGAAATGTTAGAATTATCTTGTTTTCTCGTATTATTACATTATTCAGACTGTGCTTTCGAATGATGCCAAAAAGATAGGGTTTGTTCGAACATGAACAAAGTTATTTTATTAAAACCCGGGATTGTCAATTGATTGGACTCATAAAAGTCGACTGGACTCATAAAGTGCATTAGAGCCAAATTATGAGTTGACCAACTTGTGAATTTTCAAAGTGTATTCCATTTCCAATGAAAACACCACAAATGAAGCAAACCTTAAGTTTAGCAAATATTGACCGGATAATGCAGCGTAATTTGTGAGAAAATATTATCTAACATCCAAACGGAGACATTGGGATGTTAGGTAGTAAATAGATACACGGAATTTTGTTAATGTGTTTTTCCTATTATTGTCTTGAAGCTTTTGCCTCATTTTTGCAGCTCCATGAAAACCCCAATATACCAATCTTTAGCTCAAAATAACTTTATTAGGGACATCCATTCTGCAGGATTGAATTTTTTCGTTTCATTCCTTCTGGTTCCTTTTAGACAAGATGACACAATGAGTCGCTTCTACAAAACATCTCTGTGCACTTTTTACCAGCAGCGCGGCTTTTGTAACAACGGCGACCAATGTCGGTGGGCCCATGGCGAAGCCGAACTTCGCAAGGGGGCAGTAAGTGAGAAGAAAAGAGTACCCCGTGTTAGACATTTGTACTAAACAAACATATACTTAAGGACGGTTCTTCTAATGGACTGGCGAATTATTACGCTGCGACAATGCAAGCGATGGCCACCGGTCAGCAGAACGCCAACGGCTCGTCAGCCGAAGCGGCGGCGGCTGCCGCTGCTGCCGGTTGGAATTGAATTGATTCTCGATCATTTGTATAACTAACCGATTGTCAAAAATTGTTAAGAATGCATAACATTTGGGCAAAAATGTATCTTTCAATTTGAGCATAAATCGCATTTTGGCGCTTTTTATCTTTTGGTTTATAAACCTTTTATATTGCAGTTTTTAATGATTCTTTTTTTTCTGTCATTTTCCTTTTTGATTAAGCTGCTGCCGCTGCGGTCTCTTCGCAACAGAACAATTCCACCAGAGGGGAAGGCCAAATGATCGGCCCTCAATTGGACGCCCTTCTCAGCCAGCGGACGACGACGGGCGTCGAAACGACGGCCAACGAAGAGACCGACGCAGACGAAGAGAGAGGGACACGAAAGAGAAACCGAGAGGAGGCGGGCATTTGACAAGCGAAAATTGACAAATTTGGTGTGTTCCTACTTTACTATTTCTATACTTAATTAGGGTAATATATGTGGGCCCTCTTTTTTCAGAAATAATTTTCGTTTTTTTTTGTCGGAGTATTCATGCTGACATCCATTTCGAACCCCCGAACCTGGACTCGAACAAAAGTGTAGAACTTACTTTTAACAAAGTCTTATTCTTGCACCAAAAAAGCCAATTCTTCGATGCGATTTTTTTAGCTTGAAATTTAAACTTTTTACGCAGCCAAACTAATTTAGTTTAAAAAAGGAAATGAAAGTTAGAGTGTGAAGACACGTGTATTTTGATTTTTGGTCAAAATGTGAGTTTTGGAAAAAGAGTTTTCGACTTTTTGTTCGAGTGGGTTCGGATTTGAAATGGGTCTATATTAGATATCGTAATCAGTTCTTCAACACCGAAAACCCTAAAATAATCTCAAAACAATTCGAATTTTTTTTTGTTTGAAAAGAGGTACCACATTAGTGCTTAAGGAATTTTGGCATACGTACCAAACTATTAATTAATAAAATGTTTTAATCTTTTATGGCTGTGTTGTGTTAATGAATTTTCTTTACAACGATAAACGAAGTGATCCTTCCTATAATTGCGATTTTTATTTTATAATGAACTTACTATAGTAAAATAGAACTTTGCTAAAAAATGATCAAATTCAATAATTAAATCCTTTTTAATATTTGAAAAATCAAAACAACAAATTATTAACAATGAGCTGTGTGTCTTGGATCTGTTATTTGACTGGTATTTACCGTAAAACAACATTAGAAATGTTTTTCACAATATGTTGTTTCTTTTGCTGTTCCTTCCTCCGTTTCCTTTCCTTCCGTCTCTTCCACCATTCTGTCCCTCTCATTTTGCCCTTCTCTTTTCAATGCCGTCCAATCCCTCTTTTGGAATTGTTTTTCCAATTCTTCCAATGTTTTGTTGCGCGTTTCTGGAAGAAAATTCCACACAAACAATAGAGAGATGAGGCCAAGAAGGGCAAGGCATGCGAAGTTGGCGGCCATGCCGATGGAATGAATTCCGATCTGTCAGGATGGTTTTTTAATATAAAAAGCGGGGAATTCGTTCCATTTCTTACGGGGATAAGCATAGTGACGGCGAACGCAGTTCCCCACGCGACGGACATTCCAATCCCTGAGCAAATCCCCCTCAAATGCAGCGGAAAGATTTCAGCCGTCAGAAGCCTTTGATACAATAATCAGTGGACAGAATCATTTCACAGACCATGTGACCGTAGAAATAAATCCTTGGCCAAATGTGAGGAAAACGAGCAAAAGTGCCAATGTGAGCCATCCCCGAATTGGTCCGAAGGGGAAAAAGCCGAAGCAAATTGCCATCAGAATGTTCATTCCAATGACTCCAATTTGTCCCGTCATCAGCAGCGGTCGTCTGCCAAACCGAGAAACGAGAAAAAGTCCGGCCCATGAGGCGAAGAAAGAGACAACCTTTGGAAGGGAAGGGAAAGCGTCGCATTTGATTGATCACTCTGATCAGATCACTTAATTTGTTTGACCCATCCTTTCCTCCATTTAGTCATCTTCTGATTAGCTAACTTTCCCATTAACTCGGCCTTTAAACTATTTTCTGATCACTTTTTTTCATTCGGAGGGTCGTGGTCGTTTTGGCGCCGACGTTTTGGCGCCAGCGCGAGTTTTTTGATTATAACTTTTTTTATTGTTAACCAAATTTAACATTCTTGGTATCATTCGAAAGCTTAACGTGTTTAGAAGCTATTTCTAAGCTATTGTTTCGCGATTAGACAATTATCAAAAAAGTTATAACCTGAAATAACAAAAAACCCAAAATTTTGGAAGATTTTTCTTAATAACTTTTTTACAAGCTAAATTTTTTTTTGTTTTTTGTAAGGTTAATAGAGCTTGTGAAGGGCTTTCGAATGATACCAAGATTGTTAGATTTGGCCAACAATGAAAAAAGTTATAATCAAAAAACTCGCGCTGGCGCCAAAACGACCCAGTCCCTCGGATTTTGGCCTCATTTCATTCTTTGCCTGATCTCTTTTTGATGAGTTCCTTTTGAGTTGCCCTTTCTGATTAATTGATAACGTTTGTGCCCCACCCCGATGATAATGTTTCCAATAAGTGCAGTTTTGATCTCCAGTCCGCCTTCCTCCAGCAATTTTGTGCCGAATACCATGCCGATGATCACCCCGTAACATTGTTGGGAGAACCCAACTCCGATTCCGATCAGCATAATGCAGCGAACCCACGGAACCGTCAGAATATCAACGAAATTTGTCTCTTCCGAATTGGCGTTGACGACCTGTTGGATTTCTCTTAATTTCCTTCCTGTTTTTGACACTTCATTTGGTTGTGGTTCATCAGTTTGATTGACATGCTTTCTGGTGATCACCGGAATTCCTTTTGCGTTTGCAGTGAATCGCTGCGCATTCGTCGCAAAGTGTCAAGACACTTTTGCAACTGTCCATTTTGGGCCAACCATCGTGGACTTTCGGGCACCAGGAAAGCGTGGCAGAACAGCAGAGCAACAGCGGGGATCACCACCGCAATGTTAATCCATCGCCAAATGGACACACTTTTGGGGAACGGAGGCAATGGGACGGACCCATGGAAATGAGAGACACTTACGTTTCGTACCTGAGAAGGGGCGGGCAAATGTCTGTTTTACACGCTTTCCCTTTTCTCTCATTGCTTTACCAAATGTTGCCGAACACCGCGCCGATGATGAAAACGCACAGTTCGCCAAAAACGATGAACAAAAGACTCATCGACACACTTTGGGACCGAAATTCTATGGTGGAAATCTCGGCGAGGAGAACAGGCGCAGACGAACTGATGCCCCCGCAAGTGAAGCCGTAAAACATTCGCGCGATGACGAGAAACTGCAGGGAAAAGCGAGCAAATAACATAAAATGGGACAGATGAGTTCAAATCCAATTGAATGTCAGAGTTAATTGGTCCAACAAAAGTCATTTGGAAACGGAATGGGCAAAGGGTACGGTAATTACGCCCTTTCGCAATGCCAAAAGATTTAATTCATTAAAAAACGAATTTCTGATTTTTGCTCTCACCGTAAATGTTGGAGCCAATGAAGTGCACACACTGAACACAATGAACAGCGCGTCGAACAGCACCAAACTGCGCTTGCGCCCAATTCGGTCCGCCAGCCTTCCGCCAACAAAACCGCCGATGCCCGCGCCGACCATAAAGCAGGAGATGACCACGCCAACCTCAGCAGGGCCAAGACGCATCTCACGGACGATGAAAGGGAGCGAAAAGGGGGGGGGACAATGGAGGGATGGGGACGGAAAAGCCTACCAAATCATTAATGGAGGAAGAAGCGTAGCCGAACAGAAGGCCACCCATTGAGCAGACCCAACTGACCAATCGGAGATACAAAGTGATCGGAGCGGGAGAAGGGGAAGAAGGACAGTCATTGGTCAAACGGCGAGGGGAGGGAAAGGGAAGGGAGGGCTTATCAGAGAGACGCAGAGGAACGTCACGAAGGGGAGACACTGTGCCAGAAGACATTGACGGCACTGTCTGTTGTGCCGTCCCAAGCTCTTGTCTGCTGAAAGATTCGACCAATTTTGGCATTTACCGGGCCCAAAAATATGTCAATTAGTTCCATGATATTTCGTTTTATTCCAACAAAAAAGCGTTCAATAAATTCTGATAAGAGTTGGACTGATTGACTCCGCCTTATCATCTGACATTGTTTTTTAATGTCTTTTTTTGGGAGCGATCAGAGCCTCCTCATATGAAAATTTTGTGTGGTGTGTGAGAAATACGGTTTATTAGTGCTACGCATCGTTAAACTCTTGTCATTAGTGTCAGTCAGTGGTGGACACTGTGCCTCAGCAGAGAATTGAAACATTTATTGGATATTAGCCAATTTCTCAATTAATTGCTTTCATTTGCCTTATACACTGAAAAGTCACAAAAAGGCAGAGAATAACAAAAGGTCATCCAATCATAAAAGGGGCAGTGCAAAGCCCATTTTCCTTCTCTAATCCGTCCCCTTCGACTACAATCGCGAAATGATTTCTTGCAACTCCGATTCCTCTAACCACACAATTTTGCCCAACTGAAAATGGGAATAAATAACAAAATTTGCATTTTCTTCCAATTGCTACCGTTTTGCCTTCCTTGTCCGTCTGCGGCTTAATCATAACAATTTCCACATTTTTGGAATTGATTTTCTCTTCCATCAGCTGTTTGAGTGTGTTCAGTGCGACTTGTTTTGCCTCGGCCATTTCCATTTTCTGCGAATGATAATGATAAAATGTGAAAAGCAATGAGTGCATTTTCCTCACTTTGTCGCAGTTTTTACAGTGCTCTTGCAGCGTTTGTTCCGCTGCATCGGAGCCGGCACCGATGGCCTTGGCCAAACATTTAATGTACGTCCCGGACGGGTCCAAATGGAAGAGATGCGCACCCGTGTGATCAATGCCGGCAAAAAGCATAGAAACTCCAAACGGACGGCCGAGACTGATCTGAAAGCAAGAATGAATTGGAAAAATGCCAATGGAAGAGAAATGATTAAGCAAAAAAGTGTTTGCAAAAATTTAAAACAAAAAGACTTTCTAAATGGGAAAAGTGATCCGATGGTTCCATAATAGCGCAGTAAAACTTTATTATCAGATTTTGTAAAAAAAGATGAGTTTTGTATTTTTGAAAAAGGTTGAGGGATTTGGACCAGCGCTTTCGATTGGTATCTATCAAGGAAAATTTTTTAAAATCCCTTCAGAATTTTAGGAGGGATAAGTGGTCTTGGGGAGGGAGGGGGGGGGGGGTACGTATCTCTCCCCACCCCCTTGGGCCAGCCTGACCCACATAATCAAAATAGTTAAAATGAAACATGTTTGAAACATGATTTTTAAGTGAAAATCAAATTTGAAAAAAGATACAGTTGAGTCGTCGTCTCCAAAATGCAGTGCCAATCTTGAGACCTGAAAGAAAAATAAAACGAAAATGAAAACGACCACTTTTAATTTTCCTTATCCACCTTTTGAGTAATGTCTTCCACCCGAATTTTGCCACCGTAAGTAAACCAAAAGTGTTGAGCCTCCACCCGCGCGTGTTCGACCCAAGTGCGTGAATCTGCGATGAGACCGGCCGAGGCGACGGCTAAACACAAATTGATTAAAAAAGAGGGGATAAAATAATTTAACAACAAATTTATTGTAACAATTGACGGTATTTATTTCGTTTACAGACCATTAAAATAAATCAGGGTCGCTGCTCACGAATCCGGCATCCATTAGCGACCTATTTCGAACCCCGGACCCGAACTCGAACAAAAAGTCGAAAACTCAAAAAATTTCAAATTCACTTTTATGTTCTAAAATAGATTAAAAAAGCAAAAAATTAACTATAAACCATTGCAACACCAAAAAATAATCCTTCTGCACAGGTTTGAACATAGAAGTGAATTTTGAAATTTTGAGTTTTCGACTTTTTGGCAGTATTACCCCCCATTTCGACCAATTCCGAACCCCGGACCTCTGAATTCCGTTCAGATTCTAACAAAAGTGAATTTTGGTAAAATTAATTCTCGACTTTTGTTCGAATTCGGGTCCGGGATTAGAAATTGGTCAAAATGAATGTCAGTTCGTGATCAGCGACTTTAAAAAGCCCATAACGTGTTTTCACGACTTTTTAGAACAGGAAGAATTTTTCTCCAAAAAAAGGGGGGGGGCCATCGGCAGTATTACCCTATTTTTTATGGTCTGTAAACGACATTAGTACCCATTTGACTAAATACATATATTGTGGAAAATGGGCCTTACCAATGTGCTTCTCAACTTCCGAAATTTTGCTCATTGAGTCGTCCACCACCAATTTGCTCATTGAACGCCTTTCCGCAGCCAAAAGAACGCCTTCTTTGGTGTGAATTCCGATGCTTGTGGAACCAAGCTATGAAAATTATGGTGAATCTGAATTGAATTCATCCAACTCACCTTGACAGTTTCGATGGCATATTCCACTTGGAACAGACGGCCCTCCGGGGAAAAAGTGTTCACTCCCCTGTCGTATTCGCTGCGGGTCAGAAACATTTATAGGTAAGTCGAAAATTCACTTAATAATTATTATTTTAAAATAGGGAAGTAGTACTTATAGATTCAGAAGTAAAAGTAGAAACGTTGTAACAAATAAAATTTTTCATAAATTTCATGATTATTTTGAAAAAAATTAACGAAATTGTCATTAGAGCGATTATTTTTTATCGATTACAACAATAGAGGACTGTCGCAAGAGGAATTCTCCTGCTGCTTTTTACATATTTTGTAAAAAAAAATCTCATTTTTAGCTTAATCAAATTTGTTGGATTACATAGAATAAGCTTTAATGTATTTTATTCTTTTTTATTTTTAGCCTTCCTTTTTTATTGTGCTCGCCAAATTGACACTAGCAGAGAATGTTCGGATATCAGCAGACTCAGTTCAATTACGGCGCTTACGCTTCAGCAAACGGTCAGCAGCAAAGTTTCATCAATTATGCTCAGCAACAAAACAATTCGGCGACTGCTCCGGTGGCGGGAAATGCCACAACAAATGCATATGCGTAAGGCTCCTTAAGAATTTCGTGTTTTGTCGACGCAAAATTTGGTTTTTTTAGTGCCTCCCAATATTCGTTGGCTGCTTCGGCTTACGCACAATACAGCCAAGCCGCAACACAACAGCAGTCCGTTGCTGCAACTTACGGAGTTCAGCCTCCGCCACCACCTCCTGACTATTCAGGTTTGGAATCCTTAGGAATTCGGTAATGGAATGTTTAACGGCACTTGGAACAAATGTTGACTTAGAAAATGATTTCTTTGTAGAGCCAAATAGTCATTGGTTTGTCTCACAATCAGCTTCGTCGACCACCGGCGCTTACGGCGTAATTGGCGGTGGCAAGGCGACCGGGGCCAACGCTACTTCGGCGGCCACCGGCGCAAATGCTTCCCATTACACCGGTTACGAAGCGGCTGTTTATGCGGCTGCCTCCTCTTACCTTCAGTCCAAAAACCATGCTCCACAACCGCAAGGAAATTGGGTCAACAAATCGTCGGGTGGGAACTTCAACAAAGGTTTTTATTTTTCTGCGTTTTTAATGTTCTAGAAATTTTTAAGAATTTCGCAAGAAGCGTTACGGATTGGGTCATCAAAATCGAGATGTGCAACAGCATTTTTGTGAAGTGTGCAAAATAAGCTGTGCTGGACAAGCTGCTTATAAAGACCACTTGGAGGGAAAACCACACAAAAAGAAGGAGATGGCGGCCAAGAACAAGAGTACGGTGCCCACTTACAAGGGCGTTGGGTTCCGTTGTGAAGTTTGCGAGCTGACTTGTTCAAGGTAAGAAGCACTGTGAACTTTGTTTTCAATGAATTCTATTCAGCAAGGACACTTACGATGCGCACATAAAAGGACAGAAGCACCAACGTACCGTTGCACTTCTGAGACGGATGGGCAAGCCGGTCCCCGAGCAATTGGACGTGTCCCCGACTGTTCTCACTTCGGCAAATGCCCAAGCGCTTGGCAAACCAATTCCGACCGTTGGTGGCAACGTGCCGTTGAAAAAAGTCGTTGGTGTGACTGGCACCAAATTTGTTGGTGGCACGACCCTGACAACCACAGGCGAGGAGTTGAAAACAGGCGGCAATCCTGCGAATGTTGTTACCGGAGCGATGAAACCACAGGATTTGGAGGCTAATATATCTATTCTCCTTTTTATATTTTTAATGCTCTGTGATTTATAGAAGGCTCTGTTGGCGGACGTTGACATAAAACCGATTGGGCAAGAATACATTGAGGAGGAGACGGACACTAATGGAAAATTCATCAACTACAATTGCAAATTGTGTGATTGCAAATTTAGCGACAAAAATGCGAAAGACATTCATCTCAAGGGACGTCGTCATCGACTTCAGTACAAAGTCAGTAGTTTTTTATTGCAAATGAATGAATAATTGCATTGTAATTAGCAAAAAGTCGACCCGAGCTTGAAGGTTGAAATGAAACAGTGGGGCGGGAAGAAGCAGCAACAAAAGCACAAATTCGGAGGGCCAGGGGCTTATGCTATGTCGTATGTGATTTGCTTCAGTACCCCCTAAACAGTTGATTATGTTAATTAGGTATCACCCGCCACCACAGCAGCCGCGTCCGTTTGTTCCAATGCAACGTGGCCATGAGATAATGGATGACCAACACGTGGTGCACAAACTTCAGCAGATCCAATTGTCCATGGATGAAATGAATTCAGTTGAAAGTTTAGCCGTTTTATCCGAAGTGAGACTTTATAAACCAATTTTTAGATCACTCATCTTCAATTTGTATACTTTTTAGAAAACTCTGAAGGCTGTTTCGGATTCAATGCTTTCCGAGGCTGATTGTCCCCCGGAAACGCAAGAAGAACATCGAGTTCTCAAGGGAGTGATGAGAGTTGGGCTGTTGGCCAAGCACCTGATGCTCAAGACGGACACGCAGGTGCCTTACTAAACACTTAGGATTTTATATTCTTCGAGTACTTTAAACATATTTATTAAGTTTGATTTGGTCGTTTTGTGTTCAAAAATTCCTACGGTCACTTTGCTTTACCAAGTGGTCGAATACTTCAAAAAACATGCCGAGGTTTTTTTTATTTTAAAACCTTAACTTCCAATGTAATTAGGTTTCTCCCGACGACAAATTGAGTGTATCCGAATTGGTCGAAGAGTCCGCTTTTTCTGTCTCGCTGAATTCTGTCCCTTTCACCTGCCGTGTCACGCTCACTTGCGTTCTTCTTCGTGAGCCTCAGCAAAAGCCTACCGAAGGTTCACTTGGAAAACCTTTTTTCTTGTAAAATCCAATTCCGCCAACTGAAACGCATTGTCTGAGACTTATAGGGGTGCAAAATTCGTTGTTTATGTTGAGATGCGGCTGGGACGGTTTTTAAAAATAAGAAGCTTTCCATTGAGTCGTCCATTTGCGTTTGGCCCCATCTGCACAGTAGCAAAACACACGGACCCGATCAGTCACCGTTGATCGATATTTATTGAAAACTCTAATAACATAATTAGCAAGTCATTAGTGAATTTATGAGTTGATGAATGGAATGTCCGTTGATTGATTGCGTGTGTTTTTCTATGTAAGACGGGACATCAGCCGTTTCTCAAGTGGAGGAGAAGCCACCCACTGATCCGTTGCCAAAGGAACCTTGCTTGAAAGCGTTGGCGGAGTTGCGTCATGCTAAATTTTTCCAGGTGAGTTTTATTAGACAGTTTCTATGCATTAAAAATGAGAATTTTAAACCATTTAATCATGTTAATTAGAAGCTGTCTTACATTTCACCCATAAAAATGTCTGTTCTTTCTCGGATTTCTTTTTCTCATGCTTGTCATGTAATTTGTCTGTTCTGACTTTTACGGTTATCTCATCTTCATTCATAATTTAGTTATTTTCAGGCGAAGTGTGTGCCGTTGCATTCGGTCAATTCGACTGTGAAAATTGTACGGGACATTGGAAATCGTGTCCAAACTTGGTCCGCATTGAATTGTTGGGTAATTTTCCATTTCCAAAATTTCTCTGATCCACGAGCCTTACTTCAGGCTATTGAATTACTTGTTGAGAAGACGCTCGCTTCCATTTCGATGCCATTAAGTCCGGGTGACGCGGTGCGTCGGCTGTTCGAAGTTATTTCCAGCGGACAATTCTTGAGCAGTGAGTTACACATCGTCTTGCCTAATGGCATTTCTGATTTACTGCAATTCTCTGTGCTTTTGTTTCTCTTTGTTTATTCTGCTTTTTCTCAGAACGTTCCAAACTGACCGATCCGTGCGAAAAGGATCAGGTGGACATTTTGGCTCATATCACGGATCAGGAACGTGAGGACATCACTTCGTCGGCCCAGCACGCGATTCGTCTGATCGCCTATAATCAGCTCTACAAGATTCTCGGCATTGAGCGCTTGCCCGATTTGCGCCCCGCTCCTGCGCCTCCCGTGGGAAATGGAGGTGCAGCATCATTGAAAAGGCCGTTGAGTCGCGATGAGTCTTCTGCTAACGGCGGTGGTGGCCCTGCAGGCGCCGCCTCCGCTGCAGCAGACTCATCGTCGGAAGGGAATATTGCTGGTGAGTCATCGACCAGTCCAAGTGATGGGCGATCAGTAGACAAACGCGCCTATTAGCTTTTAAAATTATGGGCCTGTTCGACCTTGTAGCCTATTAAGTCCCTAATGATGATGACTCACGAGAGCAAAAAGTTGCGTCCTCTTTAGTGCTTGGCTTTCATAGCTTTGCATTTCTAAATACTCTTAAATGTCAAGGATTTTTTGCATGTTTTTTCATGTTAATCTTTTTTCAGAGAAGAAGATGCGGATGGATGACACAAAGGAAGAAACGGAAGACTAAGTTTGATGGGAGATTTGTCTGTTTTACATTTCGTCAGAATTCAAGTAAATTGATCAATGAATTTGGAGACGCTTGGTATTTTAAATTGACTGTTTTAAAACCCTGCATTCGTCTGGTATCACTTCTCTTGTCGTTTTGTTTTGCTTTCAAACTTCTATTGCCGGACATTGCCATTGCAAATCCCTCTCCCCGTTCTATGCTAGCGGCTGTCATGGTCCCCTCCCCTTCGGCCAATTCCTTTTGCCCGTGGTGAAGAATAAAAAGAAAGGAGGAAAAAGAGTGATGTTTTGTCTCTATGCTTTTAGTTAATACTTTCATTCCGTCAATGAGATGGGGGGTCATGAAGAAGAGGGAATTGCCCCCTTTTCGTTGGCCATTGTTTCCCCCGAGGGAATGCCGCGTGGCATTCGAATTCTGGCAATTCTCCGCTTCACTCATTTTGCTGTTTCCCTTGTCAGGAGTCGCTCGTCCTCGGCACTTCCTTCCCCCCCCCCCCCTAAAAATGCGTTTTCCCCCGCTTTTTGCGTTTTTTTGGTTCGCCGTTTTTCTCCTCTCGTCAAAAGTTTGCTTTGTCCGCGCCAATGAGCAGGCGAAGCGTCTCTTCGACGACCTTTTGCTCCCTTATAATCGCCACCTCCGCCCTTCGGTCGCTCAGCCGACGGAAAAACGCGTGGGACTGAGCACAGTGAGACTGAAATTGCGACTCTCGCAAATCATTGACGTGGTCGGTGGACAACAAAGCTTTAATAATGAGACACTCACAAAAGCAATATTTAGGCATTTGGGTTGGAAAATGAAAAAACGAAGAGGGGAATTAAGCAATTAAAGCGGGGTAATTAGGTAATTAGGACGGGTGATAGTCCATCCTAACGCGTCTTCTTCAGCACGAGATTGAGCAGATAATGACGGTCAGTGTTTGGCTTCGTCAGTCATGGATGGACCCGCGTCTGACGTGGGAGCCGAAGGAATACGCAGGTGACTCACCTCACCCGCCTTGGCATTTCTTTTGGCATCTCCCTTTGGCATTTTGTTTTGCCTTCTCTCCTTCCATTGTCCAAAGGTGTGTCCGCTTTGTATGTGCCCCAT
This sequence comes from Heterodera glycines, assembly GCA_004148225.2. Taxonomy (NCBI): domain Eukaryota; kingdom Metazoa; phylum Nematoda; class Chromadorea; order Rhabditida; family Heteroderidae; genus Heterodera; species Heterodera glycines. The sequence goes on along the minus strand of CP049711.1, from coordinate 7,869,944 downwards.
GAAATGCTGTGGGTGCCCGATTTGGTGTTGTACAACAACGCGGACAGCCATTACAACATAACAATTGGCACCAAAGCGACTATAATTCACACGGGAGAGGTTAATGAATGGCAATGCACTTTGAGGACGTAATGTGCCGAAACATTCAGCGGATAATTGGCTAATTATCTTTTCATTTTCCCTCCAATTAAAGGTCTTTTGGGAGCCTCCGGCCGTTTTCAAATCGTTGTGCCAAATCGACGTCCAATGGTTTCCGTTCGATGAGCAGCTTTGCCAATTGAAGGTGGTGGAGGAATCCCCGCCAAAATTTGGCATCTCTTTGCTGTTTACAGTTCGGTTCGTGGAGTTATCCCGCGGATTTGCTTCGTCTCACATTTTGGGAGGACGCCAATGGCACGGAAACGGAAAGGGAGGACGGAATTGGCAAGCACTTTGTCCATTCATTCGTTGCTTTTTGCTAATAAGCTCCTCATTTTCTCTTAATTACGCTTTTTCGCTTTCATTATCCCCCCCCCCCTCTCTTCTCATCAGATTTGTCCGATTATTACCCTTCCGTCGAATGGGACATTATGTCCGTTAAGGCAGTGCGCCATTCCCACTTTTATTCGGCCCGTTCCTCCGCCGGTGGGCCCCCCGCCAATGTGCGGCAGAAGGACTTTGATGACATTGTGGTGAAGCATTGCCATTACAGTGCCATTCTCTCTCTCTCTCTCCTTTCAGTACAATTTGGCGTTGCGCCGTAAGCCGCTCTTTTACACCATCAATTTGGTGAGTTTTCCAAAGCAATGGCGGGGCAGGGCGATTTGATGATTGAATGGGACTGAGGATCACTACTGATCAATCAGATTAGTTGCTTGAGTCGTCTCCACTCAAATGTCTTTTCCTTCCCCTTTTGTCTTCCCAAATGCTTCTCTCTCTCTCTCTCGCCCTCCCTCTCTCTCTCTCTCTCCCTCTCTCTCTCTCTCTCCCTCTCTCTCTCTCTCTCCCTCTCTCTCTCCTCTCTCTCTCTCTCGCTCTCTCTCTCTCTCTCTCTCTTTCTCTTTCTTTCTCTGGCCCAATTTGCTTTTCTTTCCCCCTTTTTCTGCTTTAGGTTTTTCCATGCGTTGGCATCTCTTTCTTGACCATTCTCGTCTTTTATTTGCCGTCCGATTCTGGCGAAAAGGTCCGTCCGTTGGCTCCTCTTTCCCCAAATTTGATCATTTTCCCCATTTCCCCCCCCCCCCACAGATTGCCCTTTGCATTTCCATTTTGGTCGCTTTAACTGTCTTTTTTCTGCTTTTGGTAATTTTCTTCCGTCGTCGTTTTTTTTCTTTTCTCATTTCCCATTTTCCAATTCTCCAAAGACTGAAATTATTCCTGCCACTGGCACTGTCATCCCTTTGATCGGTTTGTCCTTTGTCAGTTTCTTTTTCTTTTCTTTTTTCCTTAATTCAGGCAAATATTTGCTGTTCACAATGTGCATGGTCACTCTTTCTGTGCTGGTCACTGTTTATGGTCCTTTTATTTGTCTTCACTTTTTATTTGCTTCCTAATTACCCATTAATTTCAGCACTTAATTTCCATTTCCGTAAGCCGACCACTCACACTTTTTCCCCATGGATTCGGCGTCTGTTCCTCCGTTGGCTTCCAAAAGTGCTTTTTATGCGTCGTCCGTTGGATTTGTCCGCGCGCCTTTTGGACGGACGACCGAAAGTGCCGAAAAGAGAGAATCGAACGGGTGCAAAATTAAAATTAAAATGGCTTGGATTGGTCGGTCATTTTCGGTTGCTTTTCCTCCCCAGTCGCTCAGCTTCACCAACGCTTGGACCATTCGCTGGGCCCAATTCGCGTGCTTCGTCATTCTCCGCTGGAGGCCATGTGCCGTCCGCCGTTGGACGAGCGGCTGAGAAGGCTTTACCGGTGAAGAGAACGGGGGAATGGCACTCACTTCCATTTCGAATGGAGAATAATCGTATTTAAATCCGACAAAAAGCGGACTTCACTTTTTCTGTTTTTCTTTTGGCTTAACACTGTCCAATCGCAACAGTTTTATTCTCCCTCTCTTTTCATTGGTTTAAATGCCATTCCTTTGCATTTGAAAGGTGCCCAAAAGTGGAGAAGGCTTTTGAAAACGTTTGTTTTGTGGCGGAATTGCTGCGGCGAAAGGACCGCGATCAAAAGGTGGCCCAGGACTGGAAATACGTGGCCAGGTCAGTCGGTCCGTCGGTGCTTTTGCGGCCCATTCATTTGCCCGATTCGACTGCTGTTTTTTCCATATGTTTTGCTGTTCCATCATTTACATTTTTTCCTTTTTTCTTCCTTTTTGTCCCTTTTTCCTTCCCATTTTCCCTTTCAGTGTTTTGGACCGTTTGTTCCTCGTTCTGTTTGCTCTTTGCTGCTTTTGCGGCACCGCTTGGATTTTGTTGCAGGCGCCCATTTTTTATGACCGTCGGCAGCCCATTGACCTCCAATTTCAACCGCCGAATGCTGTCGACGTGTGAATAATGGGAAGAGAAAACGAAATGACGAAATAATGACCGGGGGAGGGGAGAAAAACGGGGGAAAGGAAGGAAATGGGGAAGAAGCATTGGCCCAACGATTGGCCAAGGAAAATAAAACGGGGAAAGGGTTGGCCAAGGGGTTAGCGGAAAAAGAAGGTGAGGATTTGCTATTATTTCACTGGTGTTTTGGGTAATGGACAATTGCAATTGATGATTGACTTGTCCATTCGTCCGTTTCATAAAAATTTCTTTTGTGTTCTTTTTAAAAATGGTCATTTTGTCAATTACCTAATTTATTTTCAAAATAAATATAAATGAATTGTTTTCTTTTTGCCAAATGATTTTTCCGCCAAACAAAAAACCGGCGCCATTCAATCAGCTGATTGACCAAAGGCATTGAGAGAAGAGACAAACGAACGAAAGGAAGCGAAAAGGGGGGGGGGGAAGGAACGAATGGTCGACGGACGGAGGGACAAATGATAAGACAAAGTCAGTGAATGATAAGGCAAAGGCATTGATGGCACCCCCCCCCCATGGAATTCCCCCATTCCCTTTTCATTGAGTCACTCTTTCCCTTTCCTTTAAATTTTTCAAATTAATTTTGCTTTTATTTTCCCAAATGCTTTTCTCCCCGTCCACTGTTCTGCTATTGCTTCTGATCGTCCTCCCTTTCTCTCTTTCTTTCATTTTAATCCCTCAAAATGTCCGCCAAATTTCCCCCGCCCTTTCGTCGCGTCCCTTCCGCCGATTTGGCCATTTTTCTGTCATTGCCAAACGAAACCCAATTGTTCTCAGTGAGTTCGCGTTGTCTGTGTGTCGCCCATTGTCCAATTGGCCATTCATTTTGTCTAATTTTAGTCCCCGGCGACGGGGGAAGTCGGCTAAAGGCGAATTTGACGGGTGAGAGAAGAGAGGGGCTGAAGGGGGTAAGGCCAAGGGCACTTTAGGCAAACCGTCGGTGGTCCATTACTTTTGCCAGCGACAGACCAACGATTTCTTCGCGCTTTGGCTCGATTTGCAAGTGATCTCTTCCGTTCGCTTCTTTTAATTCCCTAATTGCCCAGCAATTTGGCCCTTTTGTCATCGATTGTTGGGCCGACAATATGCGCCTCAACTTCAACAGAACGAGCGGAAGGGCGCAGGATTTGGAGGGAGTGAAAGTGCGAGTGCCCGGCTTTGGACACACGCGAACCGTGGAATGGTCAGAGGGGGGGGGGGGGGAATGGAGCAGCAAAACGCATCCATTTGAAGAAAAACGCAAAGGGACGGAAAGGGTTGGGATGAGAGGGGAGGGACACTTTCTTCTTAAATGGGCAGCCAATTCACAATTATTAAAATGAGGTGGAATTTCTGTTGATTTTATGATTGACTCCTCCAAACGGTCGCCGAGCCGTTACTTCGCGCCCATCGTCGCCTCCCTCGCCAAATTGGGCTACCAACGCGGCATCGATGTCATCGGTGCACCGTACGACTGGCGAAGAGCGCCCGGTGGGAAGGGACGAGGAATTATTGGGCACAAAAAATTAGAAATTGCCAAAATGAGTTTGATAAGTCTGAAAATAGATCGAAAAACCTTTTACTGTTCAAAAACAAGGTTTTCATTTGGTCCACTCATTATTTATTTATTTTTTGCTTTAATTTTCATTTGATAGAATAATTTTAATGGTCTACTAACATGTCCCAGGTAGTATAGTGGTTAGTATCCGCGCCTGTCACGTGCGAGACCCGGGTTCGATTCCCGGCCTGGGAGTTCAATTTTTTTTGTTTTCATCGGCCGAAAATATTTTGGTATTTTAGAGGAACTCCTTCATTATTTTGTTAAATTGCGTTCACTGATTGAGCAACTTTACCACGCAAATGGCAACCGCAAAGTGATCGTTTTGGCGCATAGTATGGGAAATCCAATGGCCAACTTTTTTTACAATAAAATTGTGGACAAAGTGAGAAAAGGGGCAAAAGTGGTCAGAAGAGGAAGGACCAAACTGAATGTTGTTCAGAATTGGAAGGACACTTTTCTGTTGTCTCACATTTCGTTGGCCGGCGCGTGGGGCGGGTCGGCCCAAATAGTCAAATTGTTCGCCTCGGGTCAGTGACACTTTTGGAAATGCGCGGAAATTATAATTGGGGTCCTTTGCCCCTTTTCGGGCTACAACATGGACTATTTCCGCGTTCTTTTGCCCCCCTCGCGGCTCCGTGCCATGCAACGCTCTTTCACCAGCTCCGCTTTTCTCTTTCCGTCCGCCGCCCTTTGGAAATCGGACGAAATTTTGGCGACTACTCCAAGGCAATTAATTAATTGCTAATTGGCAATTAGGGAATGCGGCAAAAGAGTGCCCTTTTTAGGCAGAATTACAGTTTGTCCAACTTGGACAAATTCTTCGCGGACATTCAGTACCCTCAAGGGTTTGACCAGTGGAAAAGTGCCAGTGAGGCGTTGGTACTCGAACCCCCGGGAGTGAAGGCGAGTTTAATGGGCCCGGGAAATTAGGCATTTCGTAACTGTTTTTTTTTGGGAGGGGAAGGGAATTCCCAAACACAAATTCGACCATTTTCAGCGGCATTTTGAGTGACCTTCCTCTTAAGGTCCATTGCATTTTTGGCGTCGGCGTGGACACCCCCGACCAATTCCAATGGGCTCACAATTGGTTCTTCCCTGACTATCAGCCGTACATTCGGTGAGTAATCGCTTAATTGGCGTGCGTGCTAATACTTTTGAAGTTATGGCGACGGCGACGGAACGGTAAACATACGGTCGTTGGAAGTGTGCGAACGGTGGGCGAAGGAAACGGCGGACGGAACGGTCGAAGTGCACAGAGTGAACGGCACCGATCACATGGGCATTCTGAACGACCAGCGCACTTTGGAACTGATCAGAGACATTTTGACAAAGGGAGAAGGGAGGCGAAAGGAGGAAAATAGCACAACAAAATGACAGGGGGGGAAAGGGGGACCCCTCCAATTGATACCCAATCATTTGGGTTTTGTGCAAAATGCTACGTACAATTGCAATAATCTCAAAAATTTATTTTTAAATGGAATGTCTTTAATTGCCATCATAAAATGCTAAAAAATTACTAATAATAATAATTATAAAGAAGACACAACAAAATGCATTAATAGGCACAGAGTAAATGAGTCCAATCGGAATAGTACAAAGTGAGACCAGCAAAGAAAAGTGAGCATCCAATCGGAGAGGGGGGGGGGGGAGATGGGCAAAAGGAACACTCAAACAGAAAACAACCGGTTTGATCAGGCAGAAAAGGCAAAAGCCAATGCATCAGCAAAAGGAATTCACTCCAAAGGGTCAAGGGCAATGCCCATTTGCTCGGCCTCGCGCAACACTCCGTCAATCGCCCGTTTCGTCGCGTGGCTTTCCCTCTCCCACAGCAAACATGGCAAAGTGCACTGTTTGCACTTTACTTGGCCCGGGTTCCGATAATGCCTTAGGGGGAGGGCAATTAATGGGTACAATGGTAAATTACCAGCGAGAACAACTTACTGGCAAAAATGGTTGTATTGGATGTTGTGTGCCCGGCAAACGTAGCATTGGGTGGCCCCGCAACGGCAGTACATCCGATTACAACCCATTTGTTTGACGAAGGGAAGTGAACAACGCCGACACCGGTGGATGACCGCCTCGGAAAGTCTGTTTTCACTGTGCAAAAAAGTGGGAGACTTTGGAGGCATTCATTGGTTGGTAACAAATGAATGCCCGAAAAACTTTTCCCGAGACTCTCGCGCCAATGCAACGCAAATCCGTCCCAACCAAACTCACAAATAGCGCTTCATTTGCTCCTTCTCCGTCTCCACTTCGTTGCACGGCTTTCCCAAGTGAAATTCGTCCCACGGTTTCCCACAGAGACGGCAATGTTCGGCATGGCACTTCAGACAGGCGAAGACGCGGTGCTCTTCAGCAGAGACCTAAGACATTTATGTCGTAATTACATGGATCATTAGGCCCCCCCCTTTTTTCCCTCGATAATGATGGCAAAGTTGCACGATTTGCATCTAAATAAAAAATGAAAAGAATTGGCCAATTTCTTCATTATTATCCAAGGGGTGTCTTTTTGGATGCCATTTAAACGTCCCCGCCCCCCGTTTGTCCTTCCTTCCCCTCCCGTCCCCTCCATTTGCCCACCTTTCCAATTGGTCCAACTTCGCTTCGCCCAAACTCTCCTCCAAAATGCGTGCGTTCAGTTGTCGGCGAATGTTTGGCGGAATGTAAAAGCGACACTCGGCTTAATTTTCCACGACATTTATTTTGTTTGGCTCCAATATTCCGTTGGAATGAACTCACAAAAAAGTATCGCATTTGGGCAGTCGCTGGCCATACATCGCAATCCGATGCCGCCGTCCGCCAATGGCATTTCTTGGGTGGCGGCGCGAGAGTGGCCAATCAAACACTCGACACAGAAACGGTGGGAAGAGAGGCCGGCTGAAAAGGAGGGAAAATGGTAAAAAATAAAATGGAAAGGGGGGGGGCGAACAAGGCAAAGTCGGGTCAATGGTAATGGTCCAATTGACAATGTTTTGGCAACACACAGTGCGTGCGACGGGGAATTGACCGGTGCAAACGATGCATTCGATCAGCGGAAGACCCGGCATTTCGGTGTACACCGCCACTTCCTCGGCATTCTGAAAAGGAAAACAATAATTTAAATTAAATCAATGGCATAAAATACGGACGGGACTCAGTTTGTTGGAGTCGGGTAGGAACAGTTGCGGATAATCGGCACGGAAACGGGCGAGACGAGCGCGGAACTCGCGAATTGAATTGGCCAGCGTTGTGTCGTCCTCTTCCGACGGGTCGGGCAGCCAATTGGCGCGGCGTCTTCGCGCGTTTTCGTTCGGAATGGACAAAATGACCCATTCGGAGTGTTCAATGTGCAAAAAATCTAAAAAATATATTTATTACCAAGTGAAAATGTGCCATTGTCAGCACTTACATCGACGCATGAGAACGCCGAAACGACTCTCCACAAAAAAGCAAACCCACGCGGCGACGGCGTAACGACCGGCGAATTCGTCGGCGAGTCGTTCAATGAGCGGAACACGGCACTGAAGGAAAAGGGACAAACAGAAGCAAAATTGAGGAAAAGGAAAAACGTACGAAAGGGAAGTGTTGAAGAAGGAAACGGACACACAAATCCTTGTCAAATGTTTGCGAATTCGGACGGGAGAAATACGTCTGAAAATACTCCCGGAAGTCCTCCAAGAACGCGTCCAACAGCTTCCCCTTGAAATTCTGATCTCTAAAAACCAAATGAAATTGGACGAAAAGCAATTCGATGCCTTTGCATGGCTTGCTCCAGGGAGAGGAAAGTGGGCTCCAACACATCCTCGGGAACCTTCTTCTAAACTCATTAAAATACTTTTGAGATGAGAAGGGGGAGGGAACCTCCGCCGCCTTTCTTTTCGGGATGGATTTCTCTTCAATTGCATAATTGGCCATTGCATAAAGTCCGGCGCCGGGAGACAAAGCGGGCAATTGGGAGAGGTCGAGGTTGGTGAACACCATATTCTGACAAACGAATTGTTTGAATTTAAGGGACGGAGCATCGAAAAATGTCATAGGTATACAAATAGCATTCGAAATTTAAAAAAAATTAAACAAAACTCAACCAAGGAGGTATGACCCCCTCATTCCCCCCCCCCCCCCCGGTGGCCCACCAATGTTTTGACGATTTCGTCCTCATCCATGTCCACGTCCTCCAATTCCATGTCCGCCAATTGGTCCTCCGTTGTGTTCTGTCCATTTTGGTGCCTTTCGCGCAGACGCGGGGCCCACTGGGCACTGATTGTCCGTTGGATCTGCTAAATGAACACTCAAATCAGTGCACATCAATCCCCGTATTTCGTCTTAATGAGTGCTGCTGCCCCCCCCCCTTTTCGTTCGTCCCCCAAAACCACCAATTCCCCTCGCCTTTCTCGGTCGAAGTCCCATATTTTGGTGGCCATGCCCATTCCATGCCCCTTCTTCTTCTTCGTCCATTTCGTCCTCGTCAATTCGCGTCCGTTTGTTGCGCAAAAGGGCAGGCGCCGTTTTCCTCCGTCGGCCCATTTTCAAAAATAAACGTTTTAAAAGTTTCTTAACTGCAAAAAGCGATAAATACAAGAACAAAGATATTCAACTTATGATTTAAAATAAAAAATTAATTCGTGGAAATGAATTACAAAAACAGCGAATGCATTGACATGAGATAATCAATCACAAATCAAATCATTTAAGCGTTGCCAGTTTAAATGAAATTCTTATTGCCTATTTTACGTATATGCCGAGGCGCACCAAAAATTATGAGAATTTTACGAAAATAAGGGCATTTTCGAACACTAAACACACCGAGTCACAAAGAGATTCGCCAATAAAGAAAGAATCAAGAAAACACCGTAATTATTGTACCAAAATTGCCCAGTTTTGAGATGCTAAACTTTTAAACATTGGGCGAAATCCAAATCCACCACCCTTTGTCCAATTACTAAACTCAAAAAACGACCAACTTTTTGAGTTGGGAGTCCAAAATGAATCGGTGTGAAGCGTTAACCAAATAAAATAAAAATAACAAATCAAAGGTGTAATCTTAAGCAGAACAAAGGATGATATTTGAATGTTCGTGTGTTTGTGATTTTAACTTTGAGAAGGGGGAAATGCGAAAAGTGACGACGAAGAAAATGAAATGGGACGAATGATGAATGATTTGATTGATATATTAGAAAAACAAATAGGAAAATGACAATTTATGAAAGAAAAGACGAAAAAAACATAGGTCAAAGAAGCAAAAAAAGGCGCATGGATCGACAGAGATAAAAGCAAAGGAATTAAATCACAAAAGGCCGTCAAAAAGTTTTGTGTTTTAGTGACCAATAAAATGAATGGGTAAAACGAAGGAAAATGTGGAGTCAATGGGAAGAGAAGGGGCGAGACAAATTGCAAAATTTGAACGCTTTCGTCGGTCCTTGCCGTGCCGTTCATTCCCTCCCTATTGGGGCCGACCATTCTGCTGGTGCGTCTGTTGATTGTGAATCCCGGCATTGTTGTAGAACATCTGAATGGCCTGTTCGGCACCGGCAAGCGCAATATCGGTCATCGCTGGCGGTGGCACCATCACTTGCGCATCGGCAACGGACGGCTGCGGAACATTGGGCAGACGGTTCAGCAGAGTTTGGTGGTGGTATTGATGCTGAAAAAATGGGAGGGAATTCGCACACAATTCGAATTGTTGGCACGGGGAGGGGAGGGGGCGACTGCCCAACCGACCGGCATAGGCTGCGGCGGATTGTAAAACATTTGCTGTGGGTAAATGCGCGGGTCCTGCTGCTGTGCTGGCTGTTGGAAGTGGTGGTGTTGCCTTTGGTGGTCATTCGTCGCGTACGGAAGGGGCGGCTAAAAACAAAGAAACGGAATTCGCTGATTATGCTGATCATTCAAATGGCACCTGTTGCGGTGGTGCTTGGCTGTTGTTGTCGTTGTACATCATCATATTATATCCGCCGTGGTGTCGGTAAAAGCGCGGATCGTTCGGCGGAAAAGCGAAAGGCGGCGGCGGAACGTCTGAAGAAGCGAAGCAACCGAATTCAATGCAAAAAAGAAACCCACTCGGCTGAAAGGGCACCGGCAGCGGCGGAGGTTGGAATTCGCCGCCGTCGTACAAATTGAAAGGGGCGTAATTTCCATCCGCCACTACAAAAATGGGAGGAGATAAAATGAAGCGACAAAACTTCCGCCTGCTAACAAATAAGTACCGTCGTTCTGTCGTCGATAGGCCGGCGGTGGGTACTGTCTCCAAAGATTGGCTGCCAAACGCCGACTGAACTCAACGGAAAGGAATTTACAAGGAAATATACTAAACATATGCAATAAAAGCTATGGCTTATTCTTAATGTTTTAGGTAAATAATTATTAAAAAGAACATAATTATCATCCGAATGCTAATGATCCAATTAAAATGAGATTTGCTCGTTGTTTTTTTAAATCTATTAATTTTAAATGGGTTGTGTCATGAAAATTTTCTTTCACTTTTTTCATCAAAAAGTGAGTGAGATATTTGTTTGTTTGTCTTTGGCTTTTGGTCAATTCTTTTACACATGGTAAATCGTGTCCAGTTCACTATATTAGACCATGAGTTTTTTGTGTTACTACATAAACAAAATAGTAAATAAAAAATATATATTAATTAAAAGGAAAGAGAAAAACGAATTGTTTATAGCATAAATAATAGAAAAAAGAGAACAAACGAACGGAAAAGGAGAAAGACCAGAAAAAGGGAATGTGAGACAACCCGTGGCAAAAAGGGAATGAATTGGTGCGACCAATGAGAAAACCCATGGCACAATCTTATGGCCCCAACTCGACTCGACTCATCTGAATCCAAATTCATTTCCGCTTCGATCTGAAGAATTCAAGGACAAATGAAATTGACAATGCGCAAAGGGATTGGCAGAAAGAGATTTGAACAATTGTTGGGGTTAGAGATTTGAATGAAAAGGGATGGAAATGCTTCCAACGACGACCCACCGACAACACATCACCCCCCCCCCCCCCCGGGGACGGGACGAAATCTCGCCGCCGGAATCTCGCCGGCCGAAATCTCGCCGCCGAAATCTCGCCGGCCGAAATCTCGCCGCAGAAATTTCAAAAAAAAAAAATTCAAACATAGAAATTTTTCAAGGAAAAAATTTTAGAAAATTTTTTATAAGAAAATTCCAAAAAAAACTATTTGCTAAGTTTTTTTGAAAATTTTTCAAAAAAAACAGTAAATTTTCATAAAATTTCAAAAAAAAAATTGCTGAAAAATTTTTCAACAATTTTTTTATTTAAATTTTCTTATAAAAAAATTTTTCTAACAAGGGAACATTCCGAGCTGTGAGTGGGAAAATGCATATAAGCTATATACCATTGGATAGAGCGGGGTCGACTTGTATTGTGAATTTTTAATTTTAGCGGTGCATTCCGCCTGCTTCAAAAGTTACAGGGCCTCGAAACTCGAAAATTCGTGCTTCTGTGCTCATTTTCAACTTTTTTCACTTTATATCGATTTTTCTCCACTTTACAATGACAGTACACATTTATTTTAAACAAAGAAATAATTTTAATGCATTTTTCATATTTAAAAATGTATTTTTAAAATCTTTAATTTATTAAAAATTTAATTAAATTTATTTATTTTCATGTTGGATTCGAACCCGGACCCCCAAAATTAGGAATTTAACCAACTGAGCCACCAACTTCATGTGAAAACACATCCAAATTTTCGATTTTCGAGGCCCTGTAACTTTTGAAGCAGGCGGAATGCACCGCTAAAATTAAAAATTCACAATACAAGTCGACCCCGCTCTATCCAATGGTATATAGCTTATATGCATTTTCCCACTCACAGCTCGGAATGTTCCCTTGTAAGAATTTTTTCCTTGAAAAATTTCTAAGTTTGAAATTTTTTTTTGAAATTTCTGCGGCGAGATTTCGGCCGGCGAGATTTCGGCGGCGATATTTTGTCTCGGCGAGATTTCGGCGGCGAGATTTTGGGGTGCACCCCCCCCCCCCCCTCTCTCACGGGTGCACTACGTTTCGCCCCCGCCGGTTCCCCCCGCATCGTTTCCCCCCCGAGAAAATTTTTTTTAAAAAAAATTGCTAACTTAGAAATTTTTCAAGAAAAAAATCTTAGAAAGTTTTTTTACAAGAAAATTCTAAGAAAAAAAATTTTTTGAGAAATTTTTATGGTGAATTACTAAGATTTTTCAAAAAAAATTTCAAAAAAATCGCTAAAAATTTCTCAAAAATTTTTTTTCTTAGAATTTTCTTGTAAAAAAACTTTCTAAGATTTTTTTCTTGAAAAATTTCTAAGTTAGCAATTTTTTTTAAAAAAATTTTCTCGGGGGGGAAACGATGCGGGGGGGAACTGATACGGGGGGGAACCGGCGGGGGGGAAACGGCGGGGGGGAAACTAGCTGCTCCCTCTCTCACCCCCGCCCCTCCTTTTCCCGACTTCCTTCAAATCCGAGTCGCCTCATTTCGGTGATCCCCCCCCAATAAACCACCATTTTCCCATTTACCTGCGCTCCACCAACGCCTCCATCCGCCGGCGATGAGCCGTCGCGTCGTTTGTACGCGTTCCCCGCGAGGTGGTCGGCCGTTGGTCCAACTGCGGCTGTTGCGGCATTTGTCCTTCCGTTGTCGCTGCGGAAGTGCCCTCCCCGGCTGCCATTCGTCGCTCCTCCTGCTCTTCGCGCAGCCGAATCTGATCAATCACAACAGAGTCGAGTTTTTTGGCATCTTCGAACAACAGACATTTCTGAGAAGGCGAATTTATTATTTGTCTACGAAAAGTCAGTCATCGAAGTGACTTTGATGACTACTAACCCACCTTGTTGCACAAATTGCACTTCCAATTCGGATTTTTCGGATCGCGTAAATGTCTGAAACGCGGTACGGCTTTATTCAAAATGAGGATAAAACATGGACGGAAATTATTGATCAAACTAGTCCCATTCAAAACATTTTCGATCGGTCGCATGTTAATTAACAAATTTGTAAATGACCTGCAAAAATGACTGTAATCGATGTTGATCTGCCTGCACAAATAGCACTGTTTCATGCCGCATCTGTAAAAAAGATAAACATTTATTTATTATAGTTTATTTGTGAAAATAAGATTCAAATTATGCAAAATGACCGACCCCAAAGTCCATCCCAATGGCACTTCTACACTTTAAACATTACCGGCATGTCATTTTATTGCAGCCTTCGTCCTTCATAAATGCCAGGCCACAGCGAGGACACTTTCTGATCACCGCCTCGTTCAGTTTCTTCTCCCTGACATGCAAAGTTCCTTCTCTACTCCGTTTGCTTATCAAATGCCCACAATTCTCGCTCCTTTTTGTCCTTCTTCGTCTTCGTGCCCAACTCATCACAGCTTATCCCGAAATGGTCTTCGTCCCAACGGCGTTCACAGAGACGACAAAATTTGGCACCGCAGTTCAAACAGTCGAACACTTTGTTCACGGTTTTGTCCACTTCCATCTCAACGGCAAAGTTGCACAATTTGCACCTAAAAAAAGAACAATTTAATAAAACAATAAAAATTCAAATTAGTCGGAGTGCACGCACTCCATTCCACTCCGCCATAGAATTGTCCAATTTTTTGATAGAAATTTTTTTGGCCACCGTCATTGCGGAGTAGGTCTCCAAGAGAATTTTTTTAATTCTTCAAGACTTCGGCCTTCAAGAATTTTTTGGTATAACAATTCTAAGAATTTTCTTAATTTTTCAAATTTTTTAATTCTTAGGTTTTGATGAATTTTCGGGAGGGGATGGGGTGAGGATAAAGTGCACCCTCTTCACTAGCAACTCGCTCTGTCCGTAATCATCCAAGTTTGGTTTGGTTACTTACCTCTCCAAGTTTTGCAACGAGGCCATCCCAATGTTTTCCTCAACAATGCGTTCGTCCAATTTTCTCCGTACTTCGCGCTTCAGCAGAATTCTGATGTCAGCTAAAACAGAAAACATGTGAAATAACCAAATGTTACACCCACAGTAAAGAATTGGGTTTTTGCAGCCCGGCACCATACACTTCAGTCCCACGCCCCCATCCGCCAGCGGAATTTCGTCGGTCGCCGCCTGCGCCTGCCCGCGGATACAACCGCGACAGAACGCGTGAGAAGCGACGGGGGACTCGGCTAAATACAAAGAAATTTGGAGGACCATAAACCCACAAGACAAAATCCCTAACTAATGTATCAGGGTCCCAAAATTTCTCATATACAATTTAAGGTGTAAAAAAGTGTGTTTGATTTCATTTTTTAAATTTATTTAACAAGGGAACCACCCGAATTAAGTCGAAAATGCATATATACCATTGGATAAAGCAGGGTCGACTTCTATTGTGAAATTTTAATATTACGCCATATAGCAAGAATAACAAAACAATTTAAAAACAAATTTCGATTTTTGGGGAACCATAATTTTTTGGTTTCTTGCTATATGGGCGTAATATTAAAATTTCACAATAGAAGTCGACCCTGCTCTATCCAATAGTAGAATATATATATATATATATATATATATATATATATATATATGCATTTTCCGACTTACAGTTCGGGTGGTTCCCTTATAAGTGCAAATTGCAGAAGAATAGTCGTACTTTCTCGTTCATTCGATAGCAATTGGACCCGTGACGAATCGGAAGGCAATTCAATCAGCAGCACTTCACCCTCACTCTCCTGGGCGATGTGCTGGTGAGAGGCACCGCCCGTTGACGGACTTTCGATGGGTGCGGTGCAACAGACCATCCGACGTAATGCGACCCGTTCAAAGCAGACAAGGCACTCGACGAGCTGTTCCTGCTCAGAACGTTCCAACAGAATATGGCGAGCTTGCTGGAAAAAGGGGTTGTTTTTGAAACAGGACACCAAATGCTAACAAAAAGACCTGGGTGAGTTTGAGTCCGGTAAGCAGTTCCGGGTATTGGCTCTGGTACTGACACATCAGTTCGTTGTACAGTTTGAAGTGCTCACGCAACTGCTCAGAAACATAAGCCTGCTTCAGACGACGGCCTCGGCATTGAATGGGAATCGCCATTTTGTACCAAAATGACTGATTAAACGAAGGAGCAACTGTCGAATTGGAAAGTGCAAAAATAAAGTACAAAGTCAACGCGACCGACTCACTTTTCTGCAACTTGTCCCCAAAACTGTTCTCCACAAAGAAACAAGCGATTGCAGTTGGTACAATGGCACCTTCAAAATGGCGCACCATTTTGGTGACGAAGTCGGCACGGACCATTGGAAAGTGCTCAATCTGAATTCGAAATCAGACTATTTTTAATTGTCGGATTATTATTTTGGCATTACCATCAATGTTTTGACACCAGTCCATGCGGACGAATCGACCACAGCGCGTTTGCTTCGCAATTCAACTTTGCACGATCGTAACATTTCGCCAAGCATTTTGTCCACGAGAAGGTTGCCCAATTGTTCTGCCGTCTCACTGCCCCCCGAGCTACAAAATTTAATTTTTGAGGTGGGAAAATATGGAGAATTCAATGGCAATGGTATAGATTATTGGTACCGAAATATTTTTTTTAAATAAAATTTTAGAAAATTGTTTTTAGGGGTAAACTGATGCTGGTATGCACAATGCTAAGGATATTTATCTGTAGCTAGCGATATGTGGATAGGGTAGCTGCAGATAAAAAAATCTGCAGATAAAATCTCTATGCACAATGCTAGCGCTAACTATCTGCAGCTGAAGATTTTTTTATCTGCAGATACCCATCCGCAGCAACTCTCTCGTCACACATCTTTTTATCTTTTCTATCCCTCAAGAGAAATTTTCTAACTCAAATTTGGTTAGCAAAATTTTATTGCATAAAAAGCCGTAAAAACTTATTCCTGGGGCTTTTCTAGGTCGCTGATCATGAATCTGATATTTATTTCAACCAATTCCTAACCCGAACTCGAAAGGTCGAATTTTCGGGTTTTGTTCAATCATCATGAAATGTAAATCAAAAAAGTTTAGAGGTATTAAAAGTCATTTAGTACAATTTTTCCAATTTTTAAACTTATTTTTGGGAAAATTATCCTCATCTCGATGAGGATAGTGATTTTAATCTGCAGATATGTAGCTGCTACCCTATCTTTAGCATTGTGCATATGTAGCCTAGCTGCAGCTAACGCTAAGGATTATTTGTAAAAGAAACTGGCATTGTGCATGCGGATTTTAATCCTTAGCATTGTGCATACGGATTTATCTGCGGATAACGATTTATCTGCAGATAGTTAGCATTGTGCATACCAGCATGAGGCGCCGAGCACGAATCCGGTTTTGGCTCAGTTTCGAAGCCCGAACACGGATTCAAACCTTTTTTAAAAATTAAAAAAAAAATTTTTTTCAAATATTGCTAAGGGAGTTGATTGAATTGTACAACAATATGAGTATAAACAAAGAAAAAATTTTATTTTAGAAAAATGTTCGAAGCCGGGTTCGGGCTTCGAAACTGAGCCAAAATAAGGCCGGATTCGTGCTCGGCGCCTCAGATTACCCTAAAAACAAATTTCTAAAATTTTATTTAAAAAAAAATTTCGGGACCAATAACCTATACCATTGCCAACTTCAATGGCCTCCATGCGAATAAACCATCGAAAACCGATTCCCCGACTTACTATTCCGACAAAACTTCGTCATTGCTCTCATTGTCTGCCTTTCTCTTCTAAAATAAATTTATATCGGATAATTCAATCAAAAGGGTTAAAAATGCAACCAATGTTCCATTTTTCTTCCGAGGAATGAGTGCCATTCGGTCAATGACAATGCCGGCGAGGCCCTCAGGCGAAAGATGGCCAAATTCAGAGACAATTTGCGTCAGATCCAACTCAGGAAACATTTCAATCTAATTTAAGCAAAAGATAATTTCAAAAGTTTGAGACTTATTTTGCGCTGAAATCACTCACGACATCTCTGTGCACAATTTTCGGGTCTGTCCCTTGGTTTAATTCCCCGTCCATTTCGAACTGTTATTATTACTGGCGTCACTTTCACAACCACCACACCTCAAAACCTAACAAAGTGAAAAGAGAAATTACTGAATTAGAAAATGTTTGCCAAATAAAGGAGAGAGACAGAAAATGTATGACGGATTTCGTCCCAGTCCAAAGTTCCCTAAAAGATGGACGAAACCGAAATCACATGAAGCATAACTCCAAATGAAATTTGGCATAACGTTTGTTCATTGATTTAAAAATAATAAAGTAAAACTGGAAATCGGAATAAGTCATAATCTATCAGCAAATTGATCCTCTCAAAAAATACCCATGCTTTTGTTACCAGAGTCATTAGTTTAAGGTTATTTTTTATTTCGTTTCTCCCTTAAAAATAGACTAAAAATTATATATCGTTCTTAACAAACCTATATTTTTTAAAATTTTGCCCTTCGTTTGGACCCTTGTAAAATGGGACCGTTTCCCTAATCCCGACCCGGATTTCAAAATTCCAGGCTCTAAAAAACTAATTCGAAGTTTGAAAATTTTTTAAGTTAAACAAATGAAAATAGTAAAGATAGCATTACTTATTAACGAAATGAAATGAGTTCATAAAAGATTCAAACTTTTATCAAAAAACATCATTTGGTGTTATTGCTTTGTGATTTGAGCTCTTTGGTCGCCTTGTAAACTCCGTTTTCAAAAACAACCAAATTCTGTTTGATTTTTCTCTGCATAAATATTTGGACAGCTTCCAACGAGGGTGCCATTTTTCCGGGACTTGTGAAGTTTTTGAACATCCGATGCAAAAATTGGGCAGTCAGAGGTTCACAAGTTGCCCTGTGCATAAGCTGAAAGAAAAGGCAAATATTGAGCTTGCAGAAGAAACAACGAGGCAACCGCTTACCAAACCCTTTGTGTAGTTCCAATACTGCTCCAATTCCTCGGCCACATCCTCAACCAACGGCTTCTCCTCCTCCTCCTCGTCACTGTACATGTATTCGTAAAAAGTGCCGCTCTGATGGACAGCGCTCTGAGAAAGATTAGATTCTATGCAAATTGCTCTAAAAATAATATAATTGAATTTATACCACCCCTTAATACCTGCTTCAAATAGTTTTCAATGGCTTCCGTTGTCGAGACTAAATAGAATGTGTCCTCGAGAGTTATCGGGTCACTGGGCCCTTGGGAGAGAAGTCCTTTGGATGTCCACCAGTCCAACCGCTTCCTTAGGTCCAATATTTCCAGTTCGGTTGCCTCGGCAAGTGATGCGACGTCCCAAATCTCTGAAAATGAGTTAGACAGTTATTACTACAACTATTGAAAGAGCTTTTTGGAAAAGAATATTTTAAAAATTAAAATAAAAAATTCTTAAAAAAGATGAAAATTTTCGATATTTCTTGTAGGTACCCCTATCAAGATCATCTGTCCAAATCGCAAAATTCGCTGGAATCCAGATTTTTTCAAACTGAAATTGATTTTCTTTGCTAATGTTTTGTCCCGGCGAAGTTTTGTTCTTCTCCGTGAGAACTTAATGCACCCCACTAGCATTAAGTTGCTTCACAAATTCAAAACAAGTCCACTTACCCTTTTCCGTGAAAAGAAGGATAATTTGGGCTTGGGTTAATGGTGCAACAATTTGAACATTTCTCCCATCAAGTTCAAGCTCCAATTCCACCTCAATTGAACATTTACTTTTGTTAGTATTTACGTTCCGTTTACTTGGGCATTGTTTGTGTGCCAATTTATGGACCTTGCCGGTTTGTGTTGGATAAAAATTTCAGTGTAACGACTAACTGCTTCCTTAAAGACGGGCCGAAATGGCGTCTCGCTCTGCTGGCCATCATTGGCAACAATTTCAGGCCAATAATTGAATGAAATGATCCGTGGACAAACGGAAAATGGCAAAGATGCATTCGCATGACTTGCCATTTTGCACGACTCGCGAATGTCACGCAGCATAACCTACCAAAATGAACAGAAATTCCACCAACCGCAGTCATCCCGAGGTGTGCAAAGAGACTGACCTCGCAATGGTTCAGCTCTCCGTCGGTGAAGCGCCGTTTCATTGTCTCCAAATAATTGAACTCCGACTGCAAATAGCGGTCCCATCCGTTGTGCACGAGTCGCTCCGCCAGCAAGTGCTGATACTCCTTGACGAACAGGTCCTTACTCCCGTAAATGCTGACCAACATGTTGAACACGTCAGCCGACTCGCGAAAAAGGCGACTTTCTTCTGCAAAAAGGGAACAATAGCTTAAAAGATTCAAAAAACAAATCCAATCAATTTTGATTAATGTTAAAACACTTCGAGGCCATTTTAGAAAAATCTGTTGACAAATCCCATAAAAAATTGCCAATTGCCGTGTCCGAATTTTTTTCTGGTTACGGATCCGAATGAATGGAATGCCTTTTCCGCCCTTTTGTCATTCCCACTTGGATTTGCGTCTATTGGGTCCGGCGTCCATTCCATCCACCGATTCTCCAAATTGTCGTCAATCATGATCACGTACTCGTCATTCACTCTTAATCATTGGAATTTTAAGGAACATAAAATTAAAGTTGTTCCAAAAATGTAATTGAATGGGTGAATATTTTCTGTTTTATTCCATCCCAAACTCCACTCGTGCAGTTGGTCTTCGTCCAGCATCAGTGTCAGTCGGTTCGCATTTGCAATTGCCATTTGCGAGGATTGGCCATCGCCCGGCTTCTCCGTGGTGATAAATGTTATAATCGTTCGCATTGTGTCGGGGCGTTGTCTAAAAGAATTGCTAAATGCACATAAATTGGTTTGGTGAGCTTCGGTTTACTTCACATAGTCGCGAATGATCCGACAAATTCTGTGGACAAGAACAAACGAACGGTCGCATTGGGCCAAATATTCGACGATTGTCGCATAACCCTTCAAAATGTCGTGGGTATTGACTCCTGTGTAAACACAAAACAAAACAATGAATCCACACATTCCGCCAACCAATGTGCAGCAGTCTTTTTCTGACCAGCTTCTCCAATTTTTCGGAAAATTGTTCCCGCGAATACGAATCATAGTGACGAATGAGACTTTTAATACGCGAAATGGCCGAATTCCTATAGAAAACATGCCGGTCGAACATGTCAAAAAGCATAAAAACAATAAAATTCTATTGAAAAAATATCAAACAAAATAATTTATTCAGCATAAACAACTGTTAGGGGCACGAAGAAGGAAAAGGTTTATGTTGAGCCAGGAATTTTATCAAACAAATGAATTGACCAATATCAAGCGAAATCAAATGGACCCGTAATTGGTTTGGAGTTGAAATTAGAAATATTAGCATCGGCTGTTCCTTTCCCGGGTCGTTGTTTGCCTCGACTACTCCGCGTCACCATCTTCGTCCGACAACACCATCATCGTATTCTATAGTGAATTATGCTTTATTTGAATATAAAAAAAAGATATTGGCTTGCCTTGGCACATTGAGCATGAGCAGGCAAACGCAAAAGGATGAAATCAGTCTTAAAAACAAACGAATTTTAGAAACAAAAACCCAACAAAGAGCAACAAACCGCCGTCTTTGGAATGGTTTTGTTGCAGACGGCACAGCAAAAGTTGGGGACCTTTTTACGATGATTAACTTGGATTGGCTTGTAGCAGGTGGCACCGGCAAATCGCTTAAGAATAGACGAGGACGACTGAGCTAAAAAAATGGCTTTCTTTGTTTGTTGTAGCAATACATTAATGCAAATTAAAAAAAGCAAAAACAAATTTCAACTAGCGCCGAAAAAGTAATTTGCCGTATTTCCGACCCTTTCCCATTCAGAGACCTTTAGGATCAACTGCTGACGATTGTTCATCATTTTCATGCGGTTCTTCAAGACGACGCTTACGCTGACTGTGAGCTGCTGCAGCCGCACGACGCGGCCGTTTGTTTTGGTTTTTGGACCCCTGGGAAGCAGCAGAGCTTGAGTGAACAGTACTGAAAGATAGGAACTGCTTATAAAAATACATGCACTCATTGCAATATTCACACCCCTGGGAAGTATTGTCAGTGTTCTCAACGCCAATCGCGAAACGATGTTCCTGGTCATAAATGGTCATGCTGAGCAATTTGTCCACGTCCTGCTGACTCATACTGTTTGTGTCAATGTTCGCTTTGTTGAGCGAGTCCTTACCGACCTAGAATTGCTATACTATTAATGGTGTTCCCAAAATATCCAACGGCAATATTCGGATCGAGGCTTAAAGCCCGACAAAAGAGAATCCCCGCGCAAACCTTTCAGGTACCGTCTGTCGCTTCACCTTCACACACCATGTATTCGGTTCCACAAACGTCCGTCACTTTGACACCTCCATCCGACATAACAGTGATTGTGATCTGAGGTTGCTTCTCATCGCTTGACGTGTTCATTAAGCCTTGCCCATCGGTTGATTGATGCTGCTCCACTCCGTCCCCATCGTCCATTTCGGTTGAAAACTCCATTTCCGTCAAATAAAAACGATTTTGAGAATTTTTGTGGTGATACCTAAGGGCATACCCGAATGAAATATTGTTGAAAAAAACATAACAAATAACGATTTGGCAAGGGCCCACCAACTCAAACATGGAAATTTCAAACTGCAGCTGTTCCAGGTCTAATCAAATACATGAAGAATCCAAGTAAAAGATCAAACAATGCGATTGGAATAAACAAACAGCGGTTTATAATATTCTCTTCAGCAATTAATATGTAAAAGTCAGACGCCGTAATTGACCATCAAAATCATCCTTTCATTGGTCACGGTCACGTTCACTGAGTGGCACATCGCACCGCTTGCGGTTCTCCGTTGCTTGCCTCTTCGTCGTGCGCTCGCCGGCGTAACATTTCTTCAGAGATGGGCACCAATTTGATAGCGTTCTGCGCGTTCGCTCCGATTGTTTCCGGCTCAGGCTCAATCTCGTGATCTTTCAGCAATTCTCGCAGCAAGTCCATGTTTTTCATTTGAAGAGGAAGTTTGTCTGGGAAATCCACGAAGAATTGGATAATCAGGTCGCCTTTTTGGTCCGGGTGACGATGGGTCGGCATCCCTTCGCCTTGGATTACATAGAAGTCGCGGTGATTGATAACCTCGCCTTAAAATAATGTATTAAATATTTTTGATTTAGCATCGTGTTCAAATCCGCGACAAACGCCCCACTAGCATAGAAAATTCCATCGTCCGCACTTCCGAACCCTCGTTAAAAATTTAATTCGTTGAAATTAAAAAAGAGTATTATCTAACAATTAAGCTACTATCTAAATCTAAAATCGGACCCAAAAGAAAGGAAAATGGTCAAGGCATTTGTGTCAATAGTGACCAACCAGGCAACTGAGTAAAGCTGAGAATGCGTTTGTCCAACGTCACCACATGTTTAGTGCAGCCACACAATGCCTCTGTCAACGTCAGTTTCATGTTCAGGGTGAGGTTGGTGCCTCTTCGCGTGAACACGGGATGCTCCTCCTCGTCCAGCACAATGATCACGTTGCCAGGCTCCAGCCCCGGCTGTTGGTCGCCCTTTCCGTAGAACATCAGTCGCTGCCCGTCGCGCATCCCTTTCTCAATATGCACTTCGATTGTCTCTTCTGATTTGATCTGTAAAACAAATTAATGCCTTTAAAGAGAAACTATCAGACAAAAGAGCAAAAAATTCCGAGGTTTTTGAAAGTCCCCCCCCCACCATTTTTTCATCGAAGTATAGTTTTAGTGGACTATTTTCGATATAACGCACCCGTTTTTTGCCGCCACAGTGTTTGCACGGGTTGCGATTTATTTCCCCCTCACCGCCACATTCAGAACAAGCTCTTTGAATTCGCTGAATCATTCCCGGACCAATTTGCATGTTGTGAATCTCCAGTCCGCGTCCACGACAATTTTCGCATTGTTTGACCCCTTCCTTAGCGCCGCCGACACCATTACATTTCGGACAAAGGATATGCCTGAATAATAAATTAAGTGTTGAACAAAATTGAAAATATTAAGGGGTCGAAAAAATATTATTTCTTTCAAAATGGCAAATGCCACCCCAACCCAATTCCTCTTCTGGTAATACTATAGATGGTACCCCCCTTTTTGAAGAAAATCAAAATTTTGAAAATTCACTTTTATGTTCGTAGCTGTATAGAATGACCATTCTTTGATATTCCAATGGTTTGTGACCAAATTTAGCACGTTTTAATCAATTTAGGAACTAAAGTGAGAATTTTTTAAATTTTGAGTTTTAGACTTTTTGTTCGAATTCGGGTCCGGTATTCGAAATTGGTCCAATGAAGGTCATATTCGTGATCAGCGACCCTGAAACCCCCCCATAAACATGTTTCCAAGACTTTTCAGAACAAAAAAAATTTTCGTCAAAAAGGGGGGGTACCATCTATAGTATTACCCCTCTTCTCAGACCGTGTCAGAAAATCTTCGAAAATATCAATGATGCAAACCTTGTGATGCGCAAGTGTTTGGTGCATCCGTTGTACAGTTTGTCTAACGAAACGGTAAGCTGATGAACAGTATCTCTGACCTTGGTCGGTTTTTCACCACCGCCACGAAAACCTAAAAATTTGCAACAGCAGTTAAACAAGGACAAATGAATCCAACCCTTACCACCACCGCCGAAAAACATTTCGAATATGTCCATTGGATTGTGCATTCCGCCGCCTTCTCCGCCACCCTTAAGCCCTTCTTCTCCATATTCGTCGTATACTTTACGCTTTTCGGGGTTGCTCAACACTTCGTAAGCCTGAAAAATGAAACAGCTTACAAAGACAGAGAAAAGAAAACCTGAGAAATGAGTTTAAAACGTTCGCCTTCATTCGGATTTTTGTCAGGATGATATTTAAGCCTAAAAAGGGGCGATTAATAAAGTCATAACGCGGAAGTAAATACGCTAATTTTCGATAGGCCTTTTTCAAGTCATGGTCTGTTGCACTGGTGTTTACTTCGAGGATGTCGTAATATTTTTTGTCTTTGACCATTTTCTTTTGTCGCTAAAGCAGAAAAAAAAAAGTTTAGGTAAATACAATTCAAAAATCTATTGATAGTAAAACAATAATATCACGAATTTTCTTAAAGTAAATTAATTTTCTTTTGGTTTCGATGAAAGTCTTTGGCTTGGCAAAAATTATTACGCCAAGAACGAACCAAAATTAAAAAGAAAACAAATGGATATTTAAATTAAGGTGAACGGTAACGAGAGCGAATTTCCATTGACCGACGAATGAATTATGTGAAAATAACTTACGCCCATGACGATAAGCCGAAAAAGAGTCAATTTTAAAATGCAAATTAATAAAAAGAGAAATTATGATTCTAATAATGATTTTTAATTATTAAATAATCAGTCGAGCCCGGATTTTGAAAAAGTCGGGATTCGTGATTGGCACCAGGCCAGGATTGGGTTACCGGGATTCAAATCCCGGTTTTGCCGGATCCCGATCCCGGGTGTCATAATTTTTTTAAGAAAATTAAAGTATTTTTAGGGTCTGCTGCGGGGAAATTAATTAAGCCAAATTTTTTAAAGATTTTTATTAAAACTACTATGGTTAGGAGATCAGTCACCCATAACATACGGTGTTGGGAAGACTGGGAATTTTAAAAATGATGAAATTTGTGAAGGAATTGAAATTTCTGCATCTAACTCACATAAAAATATAAATTTTCCAAAAACAAATAGTTTCTACTGCAGAATTTGCGTCCCATAAAATTTTTAGCGTCCCATGGAATTTTATTTTACGGTATAAATATATATACGTAAATAACGAACGAACTGAAGCTGGTAACGGACTCGGAATCAATTCCTAGGTTTTTTGGACCAAAATAGGCAATTTCAAAAGGGTTTCTCTTCAACAGTATCACTCTGCAAAATCCAAGGCAAATGCTACTGTAATTGGAAACTCAAAAAGAAACCTAATTAACTAATAAATGAGTTCGTTCGTCACTTTTTTTTAATCCATTCATTAATTGTTAATTCGAGGGCAAAACAAATAAGACATCACTATTTTTTTGTTTTGCCATTTAGTGATTTCCCCTTGAGGCAAATTTCACATACCTATTTTTATTGAAACATTTACCCACCCTCGGGGGATGGAAGGAGAATAATTGTGTAATTTTGTTGTTTGCATATTTCATTCCTTTTTCTGTGATTTTTGGGTGCTTTTTTATTAATTGCAAAAAAAAAATTTAAATATGCAATATAATTGGGAAACAGTTCGTCCCCCCCCCCCTCCGCCGTTTCCCCGATATCGTTGGAAAAATTTTTTTTAATTTTTAAACCTAGAAATTTTTCAAGAAAAAAAGTTTGAAAAATTTTTTCAGCGATTTATTTGAAAATTTTTGAGAAAAACTTAATAATTCAAAAATTGTGAAAAAATCGCGTTTTTTTCTTGAAGAATTCTTAGGTTTTAAAATTTTAAAAAAAACTTTCCGGGCGGGGGGGGGGGAACCCAATATTTTTAAAATTTTAATTTCGCAAAAAACCCTGGGTTTACAAAAAAAATTTACCTATTTAAAAAGTTTAAAAAGAGAATTAAATTTTTGTTTGTGCGTAAGTATTTTTGCGACCTTTCCATTGGACATTCCTTTCACAGTTCAAAGTAAGGTAATTAGTGAGTTCAATTAATTAATTACGCGGGTGGGTGCATTGCACTTTAAAAATGACAATAAATAAACGTAAATATTTGCCGCAAAACAGTGAAAAATGATTGATGGACCTAAAGATCAATGAATTAATTGGGTGTTTAATTGGTCAATTTGACTTTTAGAAATTCCTCCCCCCGGGCCACCAAGTGTTCGACAACAAAAGGAGAAAAGACACGCCTTTTTGTATAATTAAAATGCAATTTAATTAATTAATTAGTAGTCCATCTGATTTGCTAAATTCTTTGATCATTTTTCTCATTCTCATACAATTAATTAATTAATATTTAATTTATTAATTTTGTTTTTAATTGTCCAATTCCTCCCTTCCCCTCATTTGGTCCCTTGTTTTGAGAATGGCATTCTTTCATTACATAATCAACATTTGAATAGTGCTTCTTTTCCTCCGAATTCCCTCCTCAAATTCGTCCGTTTCGTGCCAATCTCTCAAAGTCTCTTCTGTTCCTTTGGCACGGATTATCCTCGGATTCCCCGTCAGTGAACATGTGATGGACAGTGATGACAATGTTTTATGTTTGATTTTCCTTTAAACTTTTAAAATTTGCTCAATTTCCACAAAATTTCCTTACAAAAATATTAAAAAATTGGAAAATCATTTGAAAATTAAAAAATTATTATTTATTTATTTTCCGTTTTGGCATTTCCAATGGTCCGAATGTAATTAAGCTATAATTTGGCTTTGTTTTCCACCTTCACAACCAATTAATTTTTCACGTTTGGGCAAACAAAGTGTAAACATTGGCGAGGGAGTGAATTAAATTTACAAAACGTGCAAAAGGAAAATTCTAAATTAATTATCACTTTTTAATTATCCGCCGCCCCAAAGGGAATAAAATGGGGCCAAAAGCACAAAAACATTCATTTTATTGAAAAGGAGTGGTTAAGCAAAAAAAAAATGAAACTCTGTGCCCAAATGATTCACATTCTGATCAGTGTGGACGACACGGGGGCCGCCCAATTCGGCGACTCGCGTCGGGCGCGGGCATTGCACGCGCCACGGCACGGCCATCGGAGGGCCGAGCCAATCGCATCGGCACGGACGACGCCCCTCGCCAAGGCACAGACCGCGCAGGGGACAAAGCGACGACAATGCTGACAAAGTGTCGACAATGGTGGACAAAGGACACGCATTTAAACCAATTGTGGGAAATTCGAACAAAAGCAGTGTTTTTGTAATTGTATTTTCACTTTAGTTTTTATTCGTACCTTCGTTTTTGCCTGTGCCATTCGCTGAGTGTTTCTTCTGAAAAAACAATGGCACTGTCAGTTGTTTTTTGGTGCGCAAGTGAAATTCCTTCGCCAGCGGAAAAGGGCATTTGGGAGGACAATTCGCCAATATCGGAAAATTCAAAAAAAAAAATCGAATTTCGCCGACCATTTTCATTCGACTGATTTCAACTTACACTTTTATTTTATTTTTCAATTTTTATTTACTAAAAAAATAATATTTGAATTTGTGGCACTGCGCTGACTCCCAAATTTATTGGATTTATTTTTTACGATTTTCGTTTTTCATCGCAAATTTGGACAAATAAATTCTAGGCCATTAAATTTAATACAAAAACAATAAAGGAGAAAATTAATTTCAAAATTGGTTTATATATTATTAATAATTCAATTTAATATCTTTCATTTTCCTTCCCCCGGGCGCAGCGCCCATTAAAATGGGATTTTTAATGAGTTTTGTTTGAGTCATGGTCAAATTACGGTAAACTGAGTTTGTCATCCGCTGGACTATAAAAAGTTACAGTAAAATGTCTGATGAGGTAAAAAAAAAGAGTTGACAAAAACTTTGAGTTTGAATTTGGGACAAACGGACGAACAAATGCACTCATTAAAATTGACATTTAAATTATGTGCTAAACAATTCACTCAATTAATTGTCTTTGCACCCACCCAATTTCTCTTCGGATTATCCTTTCCCATCTTCGAACTCAAATCCATGCGTCTTTGTGTGACTCATTCAAAAGGACCGCCGCGGGGCAATTCATTAGGGAGGCAATTAAGAAAGGCAAAAGAAAAGAGGGAGAGAGAATAATCCAAAAGCAATTTTGGATAAAAGTAAAAAGGGGGCGAGGAAGTGGGGAAGGGAGAAGCATAAAATAGAAAAGACCATTAATGAGGAAAGCAAAAAGAGAGAGAGCGAAAGAGAGAGAGAGACAGACAGAGAAAGAGAGAGAGAAAGAGAGAGAGAGAGAGAGAGAGAGAGAGAGAGAGAGACAGAGACAGAGAGAGAGAGAGAACGTAAAATACACTATTTATAGCCAAAGAAGGAATTTGCGATCCGACCGGAGATTGATCAACCGACCACTGATAAAATGGTGCAGCGATAAAAAACGACCTCTAAATGACCCTTTGCCTCAAATTGATTAATTCGAATTTGCCAATAAAACTATTGTTCTTTCCTTATGTACAAATAATAAATATGAGAAAAGAAAAAATGGAAAAATAAACCCAAAAAAAACAATTAATTAATTAAAAAACAAAAAAGAAAAAATAATAATATATCCAAAAGCAATTAACTTCAGTCATTCGTTGGCCTTTCTCCGATTGTTCTTATTTTCCATCGTCTTAAGTGAAAATTGCGCCGAACTGATGCGATAATTGGTGATTGTCCAGTCGATCATTCTCCCAAGTGCGTTGAGCCGAACCATTGGCACTCTCTCATCCGTTGGCACTCTCTCATCCGTTGGCACTCTCTCATCCGTTGGCACTTTCTCATCGGTTTGTCCTCCATCATTGGTTGATCATTTTTGTTGCTGCTCTGTCGGCGTTTGTTTGCCGATCTCTTCCCTTGTTGTCGACACTTTGTCAGCATTGTCGTCGCTTTGTCCCCTGCGCGGTCTGTGCCTTGGCGAGGGGCGTCGTCCGTGCCGATGCGATTGGCTCGGCCCTCCGATGGCCGTGCCGTGGCGCGTGCAATGCCCGCGCCCGACGCGAGTCACCGAATTGGGCGGCCCCCGTGTCGTCCACACTGATCAGAATGTGAATCATTTGGGCACAGAGTGGCGCAAGGGATTTGAGTCTATTAATATAATTGCCAGGGCAAACAAGGGATTGTTTTATTTCTTTTGTTGGTTTTGGGAGTGAAAGAATCGTCTAATTGCCCCGCTTTTATATCCCCGGGGGGTCCCTCCGTTCGCTTCACGCGGGGAATATTTTATTGGACACGCCCCTCTCTCCCCCTCCCCCCCCCCCTCCTCCCCGCGGGCAAATTGCGGGCTTCGTCTAGGAAAATGAAAGAACGCCTAAGGCAATAATTGTGGGGATGAATCCTCACTTTTTGTATGCCGTGGGCGTGAGGCTTAGCAAATTGGTCACTTAATTAGATTCTGCACAAATTTGGAAAAATTAATTAAAAAGATAATTAAAATATAATTAGAAAACATTGTACTTAATTTCAATTAAAATTAATAAATATTTAATTGCATTTGCCACTTTTTGCTCTCTACTTTAACCATTTTTTAAACAAATTTTTGTCAAGTCAACTCCGTCTTTTACAAATTAGGGACATTATTGGCAGATAGCGTTCATTCCGTTTCAACTTTGAACATCATCCGTAGTGTGTATATAAGTAGAGGTTTTAATGAGCGAAAGAATGGGAGACGGGGATTAAAGGATTAATTGGAATTCGAAAGTCTCATCCCTTTCTGAGCATTAGCTCTTAGAGTTCGAATGTCTCGACAAAAAGTTCAATTTTACTACTTTGTTGTTAATTTTGGCTGTTTTGGGTTTTGTTGCGTTGGGTAATGATTTTTAAATTTGCCATTTTTTGATGGATGGGAGGGAAAGAGATCAGCGGGGAAAGACGACACAAATCACGCGGTGTTTGCAACAGAAAAGGGGGCAAAATGAAAATGAAATGAACTCGGGGGGGGGGGGGGAGGGACTGAAACGGCGGTGATCAAACGTACCCAAAAAACAGGTAAAAGTGAACAAACAATTCGATAAATTGAGGTATTTTTTATTTTTTATTGTTTTAATTTCAATTTCAAACAAACAAACGGCGGAAGGAAATTGTCTTTGCAATAAAAAAAGGCTGTTAATAAATTCCTTTGTGATTTATTACGGAAACACATAAATTAATCCGCTTTAATTAGTAAATATTGTCCATTTTGTGGGTGGACAAAAACGGACAAATAAAAGCAAATCTTTGTTCAAAGGGCCAAAAAGCAATTAAGAAAAGTGCAAAAATTAATTACAAAAAATGCTTTTAATTGTTTAAAATTAACAACGGCTTTTTAAACTGGTCGCTTCCCCTTAATGGACAAATATTCAAAATAATAACAAAAAATATTTTTGGACAAAAATAAAAAAAAGTGTCACTTAAAATAAAAAATATTGCGTCAATAATGACCCACAATTAGGTAAATTAATGGAAATTATGGAGAAATTGTAAAATTGGAAACGTGGGAATTTAATAAATTTTAATTAATTAAAAAGTTTGTTGACCTAGAAAACCAATTTTGATATTCATATTGACATTAAAAAGCGTCCATTTAATGAAATGACAAATAAATTAATAAAAAAGAAAAAATAAATTAAAATAAAAAATAAATTATTTTAATTAAAATATTTTGTCGTTTTTCTCTTTGTGGTCAGTTCCGTCGATTTAGCAATTGTCAAAAAATTGCGTGCTTTCAATTTGCTAATTTTTTGTTTATAAAAAGAGAAAGTTTTAAATTTGGCACTTCCGCCGAAATTAATGACAAAAAGGCACAAAAAGAACAAAAAATGAAAAACAAAACAAAAAAAGAAAACCCAATTATTAAAATAATAAATTAAATTCCTTAAAATTAAATGCGTAATATTTTTCTGAAACAAATCTCCGAGGAATTTGCCAATCAAAGGGAATTGGGAGGGGAGCGGGGGGGGCATTGATAGCATATAAAAACCGTACTCATTTCAAAGGGACCAAATGTTAGTTACTGTACACACTCAGACAAAAAAGAAAACATTTATTCTGAATTGAAAAAGTGAAATGCAATCAAAAACTAATGAAATAATAAGAGAAATGAAAAAGCGACATCTCTCTGATGTTATCTCTTAGCATCATCTGAAGCCTTCGACACTGCCCTTTACGAGGAAAGAATTGGCATTGTGCCAACAATGAAAAGCGATGATGGCACTCTCTCATCCGTTGGCACTTCTCATCGGTTGTCCTCTATCATTGGTTGATCATTTTTGTTGCTGCTCTGTCGGCGTTTGTTTGCCGATCTCTTCCTTGTTGTCGACACTTTGTCAGCATTGTCGTCGCTTTGTCCCCTGCGCGGTCTGTGCCTTGGCGAGGGGCGTCGTCCGTGCCGATGCGATTGGCTCGGCCCTCCGATGGCCGTGCCGTGGCGCGTGCAATGCCCGCGCCCGACGCGAGTCGCCGAATTGGGCGGCCCCCGTGTCGTCCACACTGATCAGAATGTGAATCATTTGGGCACAGAGTGGCGCAAGGGATTGCCTTATTGTTAGCTTAGTAAATAATAAAGTGCGAATGTTTCCTGTTGGAAATGGTTCTCCATTTAAATATCGTTCGGTGGCTTTTCCTCTCGGCCATAAATAACTCCGCCCCTTACAATTGCCTCAGGCAAAAGAGGCGGGGCCTTTTGAAGATTTTTAAAACTTTTTATTATTTTAATTTTCTTGGTTTTTTTTGCAAATAAAATTCAAAAATTATTTTCATTTGGCCCAATGAAAGAATCAATTGGTGCAAATTTAAACTTTTCCAAAATATGAGAAAGAACAAAAAGAGTAAGAGATATAACGATGAAAAAGTAACACAAAAAGTGTGCGGTGCATACATTAAAAAAAAGTGTGGGGCGGGAGAGAATCGACCAAATTTTTGCGAAGGGTCCGCCGGGGGGGGGGGGTCAATGGCCAAATTTACGAAGCGCCAAAAGTGCCCTTTTAATTCCTTTTTTATTTTGTTTTTAATTTGCTTCTCCCATTAATTATTTTTGGCCATTTTTACGTAAGAATTTATTCTGAGAAAATTATGAGATTGAAGCCGAAAATGGACATTTATTTCATTTATTTTCCCATGCGTTTAATTACATTATTTAATTTTCGATTCTTTTGTCTGCCATTTTCACTGATTATTGGACATTTAATTAAAACGGCAAAGGCATTAATTACCGAAATGGCACAATTGCTAAGGAAATTATTATTAATTGTAAGTCACTTTGAGAACCAAAAACGATGGCACTTAGGTGATTTTATAATTTGTAAATAGCATTTTATTAACCGTAGATGATAAATGATCACTGGTACCAAAAAAAGAAACTTTTTTTTAAATTTTAATATGTAAAATTTTTTGGACAAAATAATTGGAAAATAATCCGACAAAAAAAATCATTTTCAGACAGAAACGTTTTGTTGAAGTGAAAATCGCAATTTTAATGAGCAGAAATTACAAAGGCACAACGCAAAATGGCGAATGATTAACAAAATAATGGAAAAAGTCATTGGACCCGAACGAAAATATTTTTGCCTTTTCTTTTTCATCCGTAAATTTTTCCATGTTTAAAAAGGGAAGTAAAATTGAAGACGAGACGAAAGTGATCAGCTTTTTCTGTCCGTTGGTTTATCTTTCGGCTACAAAAAACAGATGGACATTTTAAGCCAGACGAACGGACGGACGAACGAAAGGACGAATGATGAGACAGCGGAAGAAAGGGGGAAAGGAGGGGGATTATGCCAAAGTGGGAAAGTGCAACGGGGAGAGGAATGCCATTGGCACTTTGGGAGAGTGCGCAATGGGAGGGGGGGGGGTAATAATGAGAACAAAAGTGCGGCATTCCATTCGCTGTGCCTTCGGCCGATGCCTACAAAAGAACGGAATGCACTTGAAAAAGGAGGAAAATGAGAAAGAAAGGCTTAAATAAATTGTTTAGTTAGAAAAAAGACAACATAAAAAACGAATGGCATTTGATTTTGAAAGGGCAAATGGAAATATTTGACAATTTGGCGAAAAAAGCGACGCTTTCAAAGTTTTGCCATTTGGCGAACATTTGCAGGCAAAGCGACGCGAAAAAAAGTGAACGGAGCAAATATTTTATGGAGAAGTTGCTGAAAAAGAGCCGAATCACTGGCAGAATGTCCACGGGCCAAGGCAGTGACAGGCTTTTTGATGGGTCCGTCCGTTGTGACGGAGTGTCCCAAATTAGCCCACCCATTCCCGACAATGCCAACCCCTTCCACCGCTTGGGATTTTGCGATTTTTTAGTTAATTTCGCACCTCGGCATTATCCGTAGTCGCGCGATTGGCGTCCTCCAATCGCTGGTGAATTGCGGCGGCCGCAACAACACAAAGTGCGGCGGTAAAGCCAAAAACGAGCGCTTTTTGTTGGGCGGAGACGGGGAACTGATCAAAACGAAAGTGCCAAACGGACAAATGGAAAAAGTGACGAATCGAACACCTCAAATGAACACAATCGGCTGCTCCTTACGTCGGCACTTTCCCTTTGGCCTTTTTCTCCGCCGTTTCCCAAAAAATAGCCGAGCGGTGCCCAAAAATGGACCTTTACACAAAGAAAAACAAACACATGATTTTTTTTGTTTCTGCTAATCACTTCGACTTCGCTGTTGTACGACGGACGAAAATCGTTGGAAAGCAAAGCGACGACCGGCACAATTCGAAATTCGCTTGTGCCGCTGACAAAAGGCGGAAGAGTGCCGACGATGTGAACAAAGTTGGGGGGAAGGCCGACTTCCTGGCAAAAAGAGAGACCGACCATTGCCAAAAGCATGGCCAAATGGACTCAGCGCAAATGCCATACTTCGAAAGCCTCGCGGAGTGCCGTGTCTGTTGGGTTTCGGTCGGCATTCGTGTCGAACATCCCTCCGGGAAAACATACCTGGTGAGAACCGTTTTGATGTTAGTCGAAGCATTAATTCTAAATATTTTTGTCCGCTAACTTCGCCGGGGTGACGACGCAATGATTTCGAGCGGACAGTGAGCAAAATGTGCCATTTCAATTCGGAAAAGAGAGAGGGCACAGCGAATGGGGGAACAGTCCCTATAAAAGCACAAAATTGGCATGTAGTCCAACTTCTGTGGCAGAACTTTGTGCCTCTTCTGCCTTAAGAAGCACCAAAACGGCGGCTTCTCTTCGTGGTTCGCTTACTGTACCAAATTCATACGGTGCCGCGCCAAATGCCATTGCCTCGGGCAATAAAAAACAATCAAAAGCCCTCAGGCAAAATTGGGACAAATTCATCAAAAATGAAAAACAAATGCTTAAGAAACTAAAAAGAAGAAAATAATCGGGAAAATAAATTTATAAATTCTTTCTGAGAATTAAATGAGACTCGAAAAAATGAAAATTACAAAATCCAACATATTTTACAATAGCACTGTGAAATGATAAGACAAATTAACAAAACATGCTCAAAAGGAGAGGAGAGATGGCACAATTAGGGGAGAAAGGCAAATGAATTAATTAGGAGGGAAAGACATTTCACACAATCGAAAACAATTAATTAATTAGGCATTTTTAATTTCCTAAACTTATCTGCCATTAGTAGCAGTTTTAACACAAAACTCTTCTTCGAGTCTCCGTTTTTTTCACATTTTTTGGCACTTCCTTCTTCCTTTCCTCCTCCTCCCCTCCTCCATTACCGTGCCTAATCTGTGCCGTTTTCCACCGTTTCAATGCTCCCCTGGGCCACAGTAACGGCACATTCAGATGACTTACAGTACGAAGTCCAGTGGAAAAGATGGCCAAATCTGTGGCCATAACCCAATGATTTGGGGGCGGGGAGTGCAAATTTACGTTCGCGTGGCCAGACAAAGGCCGGGGTGAGCGATGTTTTGGCAATACGAATTGGACACAATGCGACCCAAACAGTCGCAGAAAGTGTTGTCACACAGCGACTGACTGATGTTCCGCTGGTCGTAGCACACGTCATGATGTTCGCAACAGAGGTGGACTAAAAACGGAAGAATTTCCAAGGGATGGCCGAGTGAGTCCCAGCCAATCTAAGCCCTTGAGAGGTTGTTTTACTCTTTGATCAGATAATCTCCCCGTGTGCCATGAAAGGTGGCAGAATTTTTTGGTTTGGGGAGGAGCTTCTGAGGTGTCAAACATAAAATGGGAAAATATTTCGGTCAGTCACTTTGGTCCCGATGGCAACTGATGCTGATCAGACTGGCAGCCATGAAGCTGAAGGGATCCCCGCCGCAGCTGAACTCCTCCTCCGCCGGTATTATTTGTGAAGAAACCCACGCGTAAGTCGAACTTCGCTGTTCCGCCGCTTCTTTTCTTTGGCTATTCCCTCCGTCAGAAAAATGATCACTTTGACCGATGTAAGTGACTGCTGTTGATGGCGGATTGTCGATTAGAAACTCATCAGGCATTAAAAGGAAGAGAATGGTCGAAAGTGCCGTAAGAGTGACAAATGGGGAGCAGGGAGGGGGCCAAAGGGAGGAGAAGCGGACGGAGGGCGGGGAGAAGCCCGAGAGGGGGGATGGCATCCGACCGAAGCGGAAATCCCTAAAATGGAAAGTGCGGCAATTAAATAAAATATTGATGAAAATGGGGACGCGTAAAGAGAGGGTGCCGGAAAAACGGGAAAGCAGAGACGGCAAACAAAAAGGAAAGTGGCAAATGCAAAATGGGGCGGCTCAGCCATAAAATTTGAAGGGCCGAAGGGTCGGATCCTTAAGTGCCGAGACTGATCAGTCAATTGAATCAGTTTTCTTTTATTGTAATGGTGAGAAATGAAAAAGGAACCGAAAGGAATGACCAAAAAAGAACATTCTTACAATTAGTGATTGTCAGTTCATTTTAAATTTGCAGGCGCTGTCACTCTCCCCCCATTTGTGTGTTGCTCCCATTCAATCAAATTAACTTATCACCTTCGGTCCCAACGGGGAAAGAAAGAGCCAATTTTGAATGGCTACCATCAAATTAAAATTACAAATGATTTAGGGGGGGGGGGAATGGGAAGATAATTAATGATTTTAATGATGAGGAATGGAATGAATGAAAGAAAGTTGGAAGAATGGGGGGACTGAAAAATCAGAAGAGAGAGAGAGAGGAAGGGGGAGAGAGAGAGAGAGAGAGAAAGGGGAAAGAAGAGGGCAGAGAGACAGGAGGGAGAAAAAGGAGAGAGGGAAGAGAGAGAGAGAGAGAAAGGGGAAAGAGAGAGGGCAAAGAGACAGGAGAGAGAGAGAGCGGGGAGAGAGAGAGAGAGAAAAAGCGACAGCCAAATAATGAATGAATGAAAGTGAATGAACGGCTCTTTCATTTTCCTTATGAAATTTAAAAAAGGCCAAAAAGCACTCCCTCCGTCTGACTTTGAAAGTATTGGCGATTACAATGGCGCCGCTTGGAATGCCAAGACAATCATCGGAGGATTAACACAATCATTTGTTTGTTGGGTTGGGGGATTATTAGCAGCCATTCTTCGAAAGGGAACAAAGTCCAAAAGAACGAACGAATGAATGGAACAAGAAAAACGCAGAGTATTGAGCTATGAACTGATTGGAGAATTACGAATCCTTCTCACATAACAGTCAAACCAGAGAAATGTTTACTTTGTTTTTTCCGTCTTGACCATTTCTTCAGTTTCTTGGGCCATCTTTTTTCTCATTTACAAGGGAATATTCCGAACTCTGTAACTGCTCAGATCACTTTAAAACCATTTTTATCAGATAGAGCAGCAAAGTCGATTTGCTATTGCAAATTTTTGGCTTTTTTGTCCTTACCCCCAGTGTCAGAAAAAATCGGTAAAATGAAAATACTACCAAAAATATGTACTACCTATATTTAATGTTATTTTCTTATGGCTATAGTATGATTTGGAATTTTTGAATGTTTTTAAAAATTTAACCATTTATATCGATTTTTCGAAACTCTGATCGATTTTTCCGATCAGTTTAGGGGGCCAGGCAAAAAAGTGTACAATTTACAATACTAAATCGACTATGCTCTATAGTGTCTGAGTAGTTACAATTAGAAATGGTCCCCTATTTGTCAATTTGACGCGTAAACCGCAGTAGAGTCACTAGGACCATCGCCCTTCGAGTCACACCCAACTCATCCATGTCCAACGCATCCAAACCCAACTCATCTAACAAGGGAACATTCCGAGCTGTGACTAGGAAATTGCATATAAATGATATACCACCATCGGATAGAGCAGGGTCGACTTCTAGTGTGAATTTTTAATTTTAGCGGTGCAAAAAATAAATACATTTAATTGAATTTTTTAAAAATTAAAGATTTAGAAAATACATTTTTAAATATTAAAAATGCATTTAAGCTAATAGAGAACACTTAGGGCTATCGAATGATACCAAGATTATTGGATTTGGTTGACAAAGAAAAAAGTTATAGTTCAAAAACTCGCCCCACGCGAAAACGACCCCGACCCGTTTAAAATAAATGTAATATGTCATTGTAAAGTGGAGAAAAATCGATATAAAGTGAAAAAAGTTGAAAATGAGCCCTCAAGCACAAAATTTCAGTTTTTGAGGCCCTGTAACTTTTGAAGCAGGCAAAATCATACATGCACAAGGGGTGTCTCGACACCCCCCCCCCCCTCCCTTCGTTCGTCGAAAGGGGACGGCTGTAAAAAAGGGAGGGGGTCGTAACGAAGGGAGAAAAAGGGCTTACTTGTTAGACGCCCCTTATATGGGCAAAATGCACCGCTAAAATTAAAAATTCACACTAGAAGTCGACCCTGCTCTCCTTTGAATGTGCGGTCTCAGTCGTGGCATTTTTACATTGTGCGGTCTGCGTCAAGGCTTTTTTGTGCGTGGATGTTGGGTTTTGGTCGAGTTGGGCATGGATTAGTTGGGTTTACCCGCCGCCCCTCACTTAACGGTGACTGATTTGCACTCAAAATGTTATACTCTTTTGATTAAACCGCCCGTTTATGAATAATTTGTTTTCTAATTTGTGTTTTAACTAGGGTTCGGACCCCGTGGGCGGGGGTGGCTTTTCACGGGGGCGGGGGATGGCGGGGGTCAGAGTCGCGGGGGCGGAGACGGGGGCACGATAATTCCGCCCCCGCGGGGGCGGGGGTTTGATTTGAATTAACTCCAAAAAATTTTACAAAAAATTAATTTTTTATGAATGATGTGATGGCTCCACATTCCTTTAGTCAATGTATCGCCTCAATTCAATTCCTTTTGGCATAAATTACACAGATTTTGTCTAAAGAATTACCAAATTTTAGAGATTTTTGGCTAATTTTTTAAGAAAAAATAGGTTTTTGGGGGGCCGGCGGTGCCGATAGGCCGCCTGGCGAATTTTGAAATTTGATGTTTACAAAAAAAAAATAAGATTTTTACGATAAATTTTTGTTTTTTTAATATATTAAATTATCATGATTTACTCAAGCAAAATTGGAACTCAGATTTGTAACATATTTTCTTGAGGCACATTTTTCAAAAAAAAAAAAAAACTTGGTGAATGTGCGAGCGTAGAGGTCCGGCGGTGCCTATAGGCGCCGCCGGGAAAATTTTTTGAAAACTGATGGATCTGTTAATAGATTTTGTCCAAAAATGATAGGTTTTTGCAATTTTTAGAGAATTTTTTTAATAAGATTTACGAATTTTTGGGCCCTGCGATGCCGATAGGCAGCGCCAGGCGAATTTTAAAATTAAAAAAATAAATTAAAAAAGAAACCGTCAACCTGAATCGAACTCACGAAAGAAAGTAATGTCAAGGTTGATTCACTAACCACTACACCACACTACACATCAATGACCAATAATAAAATTAACTTTAATTCATAAAAAATTTGTCAAAATGGTTAAAAAAATCAAAATTGTATAAACTAGCGGGGTCAGCGCCTTCGGCGCATCCCCCGCTAGGCAGTACGATTGTGTTATAGAATTATGAATGATAAAATCGACTGGCTCGGCCGCTTCGCGCCCTCGCATCATTTTCTTGGCTTTTCTCCAATCTCTGGGACTCAACCCACCAGCAATTCAATATCTGGGACTCAATTATCCGGCATTCCAAACACTGGGACTCAACCCACCAACTTTCAATGACATTCCAATCACTGAAACTAAACCCACCAGCATTTCAATCTCTGGGACTCAAATCTCCGGCATTACAAACACTGGGACTCAACCTCAGCAAATTTCTTTAGCATTTTTAACTTTTTGTGTGCCTTGGGATGTTGAACAGTTGGGGAGGGCTCGGCCGCTTCGCGGCCTCGTACGGGGGCCTTCGGCCTCCCCCCCCAACAATTTTTTGCGCCAAAGGTACTCGCTCGGCCGCTTCGCGGCCTCGTACTGGGGCCTTCGGCCCCCCCCCACAATTTCTGCGCCAATCCACCATCATTTAATCACTGGGACTCAACCCACCAACATTCCAATCAACGGGATTCAATCCACCAGCATTTCAATCAGTGGGACTCAATTCTTCTGCATTTCAATCACTGGGACTCTATTCTCCTGCGTTTCAAACACTGGGACTCTATTCTCCTGCGTTTCAATCAAAAGGACTCAATCCACCGCATTCAATCAGTGGGACTCAATCCACAACATTACAATCGCCGGGACTCAACCCTCCAGCATTCTTGGCATTTTCATCATCTCTTCTTGTTTCTTGTGGCATTTCCTTATGGCACAACATTCTTGGCATTTTCATCATCTCTTCTTGTTTTTTGGCATTTCCTTATGGCACAACATGACACACATTAGTGTCTCACACTAAAGTCACAGAACAAACCACTAATGTTTTTTCAAAAGCATGACACACATTAGTGTCTCACACTAAAGTCACAGAACAAACCAAAGATATGCATTTCTAGGCGCTACTGTAAAAGTTGGCCTTTTTGAAAATTTTTTAAAAGTCATGAAAATACATTTCCGGGGGTTTTCGGGGCCGCTGATCACGATATGACATTCATTTCGACCAATTTTGAACCCCGGACCCGGATTCGAACAAAAAGTCGAAAATCGTAAATTTTCACTTTTCAACACTGAATTCGCGCCGCCCAAGACACATTTATCTAATTCAATGTTAAGGAGACACACTATCCATTTCCAGCATATCGGGGCAGTATTAGGAAAATAGGATAGTGTGTCCTATATAATGTTATTATCATAAATGTGTCTCATAAGTTCTGAGTACCACATATGTCTAGAGATTTGAAATTACAATGAAAAATTACTGATCATAAATCCGGGTCCGGGGTTCGAAATTGGTCGAAATGAATGTCATATTCGTGATCAGCGTCCCCGAAAACCCCCGGAAATGTATTTTCATGACTTTTTTAAAAAATTTTCAAAAAGGGCCACTTTTAATATAGCGCCCATTTCTATTTCATTAAAAGTTCAAATAACATTAAGCATAAACATAATTATTTCACGTAAAGAACACAAAAACAAAATAAACAAACAAACAAACAACAACCACTAAATCAAACTCAAACAATATACTGATAAATTTTTTCGTTTACAAAAAAAAAATTATATAACAAATAACTTAATAAACTATGAACATACATAAAAAAGCAAATAAATAGGTACAATTTTAAGAATGTTTATTGCAAAACAAATTGAAAAATCAAAACCAAACATTTTCATTTTTCAAATCATTTTTTAACGCAAAACAAAACAGCACGCCACAATAACAAAACGCCAGGTTACATAAGGACACTCAACTTTATTATATACGATAGGATTTTTTGCCTTTTATCCATGAATATGTCATTCTTAGGGGTGTATTTTCACCCCCGCGGGGGTGAAGGTCACGGGGGCGGGGGTGAGGCCAAAAAACCTGTCCCACCCCCGGCGGGGGTGACGGGGGCGGAGTCCGAACCCTAGTTTTAACTAAAATAAAAACTATAATATAATGGCCAAATTTATTTTACCAACCAGAACAACAACAAAAAAATGAACATTATCCAACGTAACGACAATATGGATAGAGACGGAGGTGGAAGGAATTGCAAAAAATAACGATAAAACAAAGGGATGGAGTGGGTTTTTCGTCAACAAATGGCCCTCCCGGGACCGCTCTCTCCATAGGTCATTTCTTCTTTCCACCAGGGGCTGCAGCCTTCTGCGCCGACTTGGTAACCTTTCCACCGCCTTCAGTCTTCTCCACCGCCTTGATCACACCGACAGCGACGGTTTGCCTCATGTCACGAACGGCGAAACGACCAAGCGGAGCGTAGTCCGTGAATGCCTCCACACACATCGGTTTGGTTGGAATCAAATCGACGATCCCTAGAAAAAGGACGACTGAAATTTTATAGGTGTTATTCTACCAGCATCGCCGGTTTTCAGCGCCTTCGGGTTGTCCTCCACTTTCTTTCCAGACCGTCGGTCAACCTTCTCCTTAAGTTCGGCGAATTTGCACGCGATGTGAGCGGTGTGACAGTCCAACACGGGAGTGTAACCAGCAGCGATCTGACCCGGGTGGTTCATGATGATGACTAAAGGTGTCATAGGTGTTAGAACAGCTAGAAGATCAAATGTTTAAACCTTGAGCTGTGAAGCTCTTGGTTTCCTTTGCCGGGTCGTTCTTCGAGTCGGACGCGACCGAACCACGGCGAATGTCCTTCACAGAGATGTTTTTCACGTTGAAGCCCACATTGTCTCCTGGAAGCGCTTCTGGCAAGGACTCGTGGTGCATTTCCACTGATTTGACTTCAGTGGAAATGCCTTGCGGAGCAAAAGTGACCACCATTCCAGGCTTGAGAACACCAGTCTCGACACGGCCAACCGGCACTGTCCCAATACCTAAACAACAAATGGGGTCAATAGCAGTTAGTACCATAAATAAACTTAAGTCCAAGTCCAAGCAACCCAAAATTAAGCCAAGCTTATTATGAGCCGTTTCCCACATTGCCTATTGCACGAACTGCCATGACATACAACAAATGAAATAGCCATGTGTCAAACAAACAAACCTCCAATCTTATACACATCCTGGAGAGGCAAACGCAATGGCTTGTCAGTTGGTCTTTGCGGTGGAAGAATGGAGTCAAGAGCCTCGAGCAGAGTTTTGCCAGATGCATTGCCATCTTTGCGCTCGATGGCCCACCCCTTAAACCACGGCATCCTGTCAGACGGCTCCAACATGTTGTCGCCATTGAAGCCAGAGATTGGGACGAATGGAACGGTGGCTGGGTTGTAACCGATCTTCTTGATGAAGTTAGACACTTCAGTCATCACTTCCGTGTAACGGGCCTCGGCGAATGGCGGTTCAGTGGTGTCCATCTGAAAATGAGAATTATTTCAGGAAACAATACAAAAACAAAACCTTGTTGCAAGCGACGATGAGCTGCTTGACCCCCAAAGTCTGCGCAAGCAAAGCGTGCTCACGCGTTTGGCCGTTTTTCGAAATTCCAGCCTCAAACTCTCCCGTTCCACAAGCAACCACCAGCACAGCGCAGTCAGCTTGAGAAGTCCCTGCAAATCATTGGTTGTTAAATTTTAATTTGCACAATGAAAATTTTTTTCATGGTTATAACGACAATGGCTTACAAAGGTATTGCAAAACTGAACCTGTGATCATGTTTTTGATAAAGTCGCGATGGCCAGGAGCGTCAATAATGGTGACATAGTACTTGCTTGTCTCGAATTTCCACAAAGCGATGTCGATAGTGATACCACGCTCGCGTTCGGCTTTCAGCTTGTCAAGCACCTAGAAAAGTATATTTTAACGTGAACATGATTGGATTACGACTTACCCAAGCGTACTTAAATGATCCCTTGCCCATTTCCTGAGCCTCCTTCTCGAATTTCTCGATAGTACGTTTGTCAATTCCACCACATTTGTAGATGAGATGACCAGTGGTAGTCGATTTTCCGGAGTCAACGTGACCGATCACAACAATATTGATATGGATCTTTTCCTTTCCCATTTCTTTTGCGGGTTTGACCGTGTGAAAGACGAACGAATAACAAGACAAATTTTCTTAGCTTAAAAAACAAAAAATAATTGCAAGTGCATGTACATTCATTTACGAAAATTCTTTACACAAATTTTTCGGCAGAACTCGGCAGAACTCAACATCCTAAAGTAACAATAACAATTTTGGTTTTTCGAAAAAAAGGATGGACTAATGAAAAGATAAAATCTCCCTCCTATCCAATTCGTTTCACTAGTCCAACGCCGAAAACGAACACGCCCTCTCCGCAGTGAATATCCCCAACTTGCCACATTTTCATTTTTTTAACAGAAATACAGTTTTAAATCAATAATCGAGAAAATGTATTAAAGCGAATGAAAATCATTTTATAATTCAATTTTTAAAAATTCTAATAATAGATCCTTTGAGAATTTGAACCGAACCGGAACGTGATCGGAATTACGCAGAGATTTTCCCGGAATCCCGGCAAAAGCGGGATTTTAACCCCAGTAATCCTACCCGACTTTTTCAAAATTCCGGGCTCTACATAGGATAGAGTAGGACCGGGAATTTTTTAAAAACCCGGGACCGGGGCCAGGATCTTCAACATGGATTGTGACTCCTTTTTGTCCCGGTCACTTTTTTTTTGTTTACTTATGAGTTAACTGACAAAATATATTTTCAATAAATTTAAGCATATTTATTTATTTAAAATGTCTTCGCATAATACTTCAGTTATTGATGAAAATCGACGATGGAGTGACTTACGCTGTTTAACAGATAGGGCGTCTACATTTGCCAATTCAGGATTCGTCCCTGGAATCAAGGTAAAATTTTGTGTAATAGTTTAGATGGTAACCATCCTTTTTCAAAAAAAAAACATTTTTTTCTCGAGATTGTTGACTTTTAGTTTGTTTCCCTATATATAAGCCATTTTAAGACCAAAAATGCGAAATTCGAAAATTGAATCTCCGACTTTTTGCTCGAACCCGAGTTCGACATAAGTCGAAATTTCGGATTCACAATCAGTGGAAAAAGCGTCAGTGAGAATTTTATTGTCATAAAAACAAATTCCTTGCGAAAAGACGAAAACCCAAACTTTCAAATTTTGTTCGGCTTCGGAATTCAGACGATGTTTTTATAGGATCTTATTTTTATCTTACAATGCTAATGCTACCGAACTTTATTTTAAAATATTTGTATCACTGAAGCATTTTCTGCTGATGCATTTTCCACTGACGCATTTTCCGGTCACGTCTAAACTATTACCAATTTTTTTTATTACGTGTGTTAATTTTTACGCTTGTATTAGAATTTGAAAGAAGTTCATAAAATGCCGGTGCTAGTTGTTGGTGCTGGTGGGCTTGGCTGTGAAATCCTTAAAGACTTGGCATGTTTCTGCATCTATTTTTTAGTTTAATTTAACGTCTCAGTTTTAGGCTTTATCTGGTTTCCATGACATTCATATTATTGATATGGACACAATCGATCTCTCAAATTTAAACCGACAATTTCTCTTTCGGTTTTGATCTCTATTATTATTATTATTATTGTGTGTATTTATTATTATTATTGTGTGTATTTTTTTAGTGAAAATGACATTGGACGCTCAAAAGCTGA
Organism: Heterodera glycines; assembly: GCA_004148225.2. Lineage (NCBI taxonomy): Eukaryota > Metazoa > Nematoda > Chromadorea > Rhabditida > Heteroderidae > Heterodera > Heterodera glycines. The sequence continues at coordinate 7,825,907 of CP049711.1, read as the reverse complement.
GGTGGCGGCTGCCTTTATCGAGAAAAGGGTGTTTGGCTGTAAAGTTACTCCGTATGATTGTTTTTATCTTTTCTAATTTGAACCTGGGCTAATTTTAAACCAGTATTGCTTGACCAAATCCAGGTTGCCGAAAAATGGCTAGCTGGACCTGTATGAAAAATTCAGGCATGTATCCATACATGGACGAGAGGCAGGGGGTCAAAATACGAAATACCCCCCCCCCTTCCTCAGAGGCCAAAATTTTTAGTAATTGAAAAAACGCTCAAAACTTTTCTGACGACTTTTTCTTTCACCCACTTTTTTTGCAGCACGGTTTTTCTAAGGGAGGGAGCCCGACGGTGCCGATTGGCCCGTCAGGATTTTCAATTATGACGTAATTTATTAGCAGATTTTGTCCAAAAAATTACCATATTTGCTACTAGTTTTGTTAACAGATTTTCATTATAATGAAATCTAACTTCTAAATAAAATTCGAAATTGATCAGATTTATTTAGCCATAATTGCAAAATCCAGGACAAATCTCTCGAATTTTATCGTAAATTTTTCATTATTATTTGCGGACTTGACTCCATTGAAGCTCGCCGTTGGCTTAATGCGACTGTGGTTGGTTCTTAAAACTTACCAACAAGTCTACCATAGTAATGCATTAAGTGTTCTTTGGTTGAATTTGATGACGGAAATAACCCAAAATCCAACACCATAGTGCCGTTGATCGATGGTGGAACAGAGGGATTCAAAGGAAATTCACGGGTGATTATTCCTTTCATGACGCCGTGTATTCAGTGCACGATAGATCTTTACACTCCCCAGGTTAGGTTTTGTTTTTGTGTGTTTCTTATCACGAAATGCAATTCATATAAGAAATCATATATTAATACGATCTAAAAAAAATTTATTTGAATCTATTTCAGGTCAACTTTCCGTTGTGTACAATTGCTCACACACCTCGGCTTCCTGAGCATTGTGTGGAATATGTAAAAGTTGTGCTTTGGGAAAAGGAGAAGCCTTTTGGGCAAGGTGAAAATGGTAAATAACTCCATCACCATTTTCCATTTCCATAGACGTTAAATTGGATGCTGATGACCCTGCTCATGTCGAATGGGCTTTCCGTGCTGCTCAACAACGCGCGAATGAGTATGAAATAAAGGATGTCGATTTGCGACTCACCCAAGGCGTGCTCAAACGTATAATCCCGGCAGTGGCTTCAACCAATGCCATCATAGCGGGTTTTATTTTTGTTTTTTAAAGCTAACGTCATATATCTCAGGAAGCTGTGCTCTTGAGGCATTGAAACTGGCATCAAAGTAAGCATTCAGTGACAGCAATTTCACATTAGAATAACTGTTTGACTCACAATTGTTGGTGTTTATTTGTTTTTTTATACTGGGGTTCGTCTACTCATTTCCCTAAAAATAGTTTCAAAAACAGTGAAAACTAAAATGCACTATCAAACTTATTTAAGCATCTCATGTTCTCTGAACAATTACTTGAACTTTGCTAACGTGGAAGGTATCTGTTTCAACGTTGTTGCATTGGAACGTGATCCCGAATGTTTGGTCTGTGGTCAGAAATCTGTCCAAATGTATTCCGTGCGCGAGGACTGTACACTCTCAGGCTTTTTAGATGACTTGAAAGACAAATAGTAAGGCTAAAAAATACTTATGGAGAATGTGAATACTGCTTTTGCAGCCAACTTCAGAATCCTTCCATTCGAGCGGGTAGCACTTTCCTGTATGAAATCAACACTCTTATGCCAGAAATGGAGACAGCAAGTCGGAAGAATTTGTGTAAGACGCTCAAGGGTTAGTTAAAACAATCTTTAAATATTTTTCGAATAAAGCGAATAGTTATATAGTACACTTACCGTCTATATTTTTTATCCTTAAAAGTTTTTGTTGTAATTAATTGAAGCTTTTAGAACTTCATGTCACCGAGGATAGCGAACTGCTTGTAGCGGATGAAGCATTAACGAGATCTATTGTTTTTCGGATCAAATATTCCAAATAAATTTTATTCGAATGTCCGATAAAATTCTCTGAAGGCATTTTGATTTAAGGGCTCGCAGATTTGATAAGGGAAAAGTGCAATCGGAAACAAAACACGAAAATAAAATATGGACACGAAACGAACCCTAAAACATGAAAAAATTTTACAGAAAATTTTGAATTTTTTTTTCATTCTCAAAATTTCAAATAACACTTGAAATCAATTATTTTCACATTTTAATCTAAATTAATTCTTTGCGAAATTTCAAATTTTGCATTTTTTGGTTCAAAATCGATTTATTTGCATGGAAACATTCTAAAAGCCAACAAGATGCCGTATTCGTGGTCAGCGACCCTAAAAATGAAATGATCAACATCTGTGATGTGAACCGTAATTTGGAAAAAAGCAGGGTCTATTTGTATTATGAATTTCGTTTTAGCGGTTTGTGACCTGACGAATAACCAAAAAGCGGGTAGTCAAAAGGCTTTAAAAATTTTATTTGCGAACTTTTTTTTTATATAACTGAATAAAAAATGAGACGGAAAAAGAAGAGCAATATTAAACCCGCGATATTTCTTTCCTTTATTCATGAGTCCATTGGTTCAACCTTAAAAAAGGAATTAAATTGATGTATGAAAACCACGTCGATGTTAAACATTTGCAGTTTGAACTGGATATGATATAGCCTAATTGTCTGCAATATTTTTGGGTAGATGTGGTGATTCAACGTGTTCCAAGGTGCTCCCCATCCCACCTTTTGCTGCTCGTCCGTTGTTTGTTCTACACCACCCAACTTCGTCAGCAAGCTGTTCAGGCTATCGATGTTCTCCCGTATTGCTTGTTTGTCGGCGTTCATAAGTTCAGTGTAACCGCGGAGTACCTGAGGCAGCGTAGTGGTGTGAACACTTGAAAATGCGTTTTTGAATGAACGAGTTAAAATTAGTTGCTCACCCTAACATTGATGTCACTTCAACCCACGCGACTGCAGAATTTTGCTGCTGATTGTACAGCTTGCTCTGTTGACGGTTTACTTCGAGGATGAGTTGCTGAAAATTTTCTAATGAGTATGGAATAGTCCGGTCCATTCTCTCGGTATCCCCCACCCTTGCAACTTCGCGTGTCGGTACGTCGGACCCCTTTTCCGACACAAAAACCCAAAAATAATCTAAGGTACACTCTATTGTTAAAAGTCCAATGTCAATGATACCATGTTGCGCTCAATGTTGTCGCATACGTTCATAAACTGGTCCCTGGATTCGTTGTACTGCTCCACAACTGTCAGTTCTTCATTTGCCCCTTCCTCTTTACTTCCACTTGTTTTTTGCTGTTGCATTTGATGCTGCATATCATCATTGTACGATTTCACTGAGCCCGGGGCAATGCCCGTCACAGATTGTGGGTTTTGCACCGAATGAGGATTCTGCACAGAAAGTGGATTCTGGACCGAATGTGGGTTCATCGTGCCAAGGTTGGAGTGCGGTCCACCGCTGCTGCTCATTAGGCCAAGGTTGGAGTGGGGCCCACCCGTGGACATGACCATGGCTGATGTCTTTTTGTTTCCGTCTTCGTGAAACCGATCAGCTGCTCCTCCAGCGACCGATTGTAGCGACTGCAGACAATGAGTCGGATTAGAGCAACTGTCGAGGGCTTTCTCAGCAAATTGATTGAGATTCTGGAAGATGCGAAGCGATTATTAATTTTTTAGAAAATGCAGGGATATAGGATATAGGAATGCGAAATCTCGACTAGAAAGGGATAAATTCATTAAAGATGAGCCGAATGTAAACACTCTGTTAACTTATTAATGCTAATTATGAATATATTGGATAAAAAATTCATATTTTAAATTTGATACCAATACAAAACTATACCACAATTGCTCTGCGAAGGTCCTTCAGAATTAACAATTTGGCCGTCCCAATTGGGTCGAATTCCGTTTGGGTGGAAGCTCCGCCGATTGGCTGCGTCTGTGTCGCTTGTTGTGCCGCCGGAGGGTTGGAATGTGGGCCGGCAATCGGTTGATTTGAGGCCGGACCACCGGTAGTCGACGCACCAACAGAATACGGAGCCGCAGGGGTGGCAACCATACCAACAGAACCGGGCTGTTGAGGTTGAACAGAACCTAACGAAAAATATTTAAATGGAAAAAATACATTGCTTAATTAGTTCTTGCCCCAGAAAAAAGTCATATTTCTCAATTTTATCCAAATTGATTCAATTGAAAAATCTGTGAAAAACTCAAGTATACACCCCCGAAAATTAAAAAAAAATTTCAAACCTAGAAATTTCATAAAAAAAATCTTAGGAATTTCTTAGCAAGAAAATTTGAAAAAAAATTTTTGAAAAAAATTCAGCGATTTTTTGGAAAATTTTTCAAAAAACTTAGTATTTTATCATAAATTTTCGAACGCTGAAAAATTTTTTAAAATTTTTTTTTGAATTTTGTTACTAAGAAATTTCCCAAGAATTTTTTTATGAAAAATTTCTAGGTTTGAGATTTTTTTTTTAATTTTCCGGGGGAAACGACGAGGTGGGGGGGGGGAACGACCCAGCTCCATACATTTTAATGATGACTAAAAATCATTCGAGGAATTACTACCATTGAGATTGCAAAAAAAATTAGAAATTGTATAATCCAATGTAACAGTTTTAGCTTATTTGGAATATGAGAATTGATTTGAACTCAAAAATGGATAAACATTAAAATTTCTTAAAAAACCATAACGAAATGCTCTTTATCCCACCGGGTTGTTGAATGTTGTGCACGGACAATGGCGTCCCAATTGACTGCGACATTTGGGGTGTCGCTGGTGTTGCAGGTGCGTTTGGAGGGAATTGCTGCTGCGAGGCCATTTGTGGCGTCATCATCTGCTGGTTGTAAACGTTGTGGGGACTGAATGGAGTTCCGCCTGCGTTCGTGTGGTTGTACATAGGCATCTGAGCAGACGAAAAATAATTTGAGCCTCGTCAGTTAGCACTTCACCTGGTACATTTGTTGTTGTTGTTGTTGTGGAGAGGGCGCCACATTCGGCGACATATTTTGTGGCACTGCAGCTGATGCAGGATTTTGTGGTCGCTGCTAAATGGGGGGTTTTATGAAAAATATAAGAACAATTAAAAAAAGGTGAATTCATTTACAAAAAAAGTCAAATGTTTGGTTCGTAAGTGCCATAAATTTCTGCTTGCCATGTGTCTCACTGCTTGTTGCTGCTGCTGTTGTGCGCTCATACCACCTCCTAATTGCTGCTGGACTGATTGTTGGTAATTCATTGCTTGCCCTAAAATACGTATCTATAAAAAACCAAAATGTGCATTAATATACACTAATTAAATTGTAAGGCAATGGTTGTGCAACATGAATATTTTTGTTTTTTTATTAGAGACCACCGAGCCGGGCCGGGTGGCCGGCGTTTTTTGGAAAAAATCCGGTTTGACTAGTTTTTGAGAGGCCCGGGCCATTGCTTCTGAAAAAATCAGCCTGGCTCGGCAGATTCGGAAAATCTCGGTCTCTTTTTTTATATAAAAATTCAAAAAAAAAAAAAGCGATTTTCAAAAATTATTTTAAAGCTTTTTGGCAACCAAATTGGACACTTTTGGTGTCATTCGAAAGCTTTTCTACGCAAACGAAATCAATTTGATCAGTTTGAAAAAAGTAATGATCATTTCAAATTTACAGTTATTAGAGACATGATAATAGCGCGCATAAAAGAGAGGAAAAGAAAGCAAAATTTTCATCATCCAATAACTTTTTAGCTAACCCGCTTTTTGTTACTAAAAATTTTTCAATTTTGTTTTTAATTTTTCGGTACTTATGTGGTTTACAGACCATAAAAAAAAATTTTTTTTAACACATTTCTAGGGGGTTTTCGGGGTCGCTGATCACGAATCTGACATCCATTGCGACCAATTTCGAACTCCGGACCCGAATTCGAACAAAAAGTCGAAAATTAAAATTTAAAAAAAATCAATTTACGGTGCGAAAATAACAAAAGTTCAACACAATGCCATGACAAACATAGACAAAATCAACGCTCGCATCGATGTGTTGAACTTTTGTTATTTTCGCACCGTAAATTGATTTTTTGGCGCTAGTTGCAAAGAGTAACCTTTTGAAATTTTTTTCAACTTTTTTTTGGTCAAATTTTTTTTTTGTTTAAAAAGTCCTGAAACCAAGTACCCGGGGGTTTTAAAGGTCGCTGATCACGAATATGACAATTATTTGGGCCTATTAAGCAAATTTGGCGCTAGTTATAAAGTGATAGATTTTGAATTTTATCAAAAACCATAGGGGGGACCCTTTTGTTTTGTAAATTTTTTTTGGATAAAAATCGTGAATATACATTTTATTCACCATAATTGTGCTGTTAATACTTAATATTCATCATTATGTGTAAAAAAAACAAAAAAAAAATTTGACCAAAAAAAAGTTGAAAAAATTTTCAAAAGGTTACTCTTTGCAACTAGCGCCGATTTTTTTTAAATTTTAATTTTCGACTTTTTGTTCGAATTCGGGTCCGGAGTTCGAAATTGGTCGCAATGGATGTCAGATTCGTGATCAGCGACCCCGAAAACCCCCTAGAAATGTGTTAAAAAAAAATTTTTTTTTATGGTCTGTAAACCACATAAGTACCAATTTTTCTATTGAAATGCAAAAGTTGAAGCGGAAGACTTCTTTAATCCAGATATCTGGCAGCCCTTTTCATTTATTTTTTTATTCAGACATAGGTATAAACTAAAATGAGTAATCGAGTTTACATTGGCCATCTTGCTTCGCGCGCCACCGACCGAGATGTTGAACATTTTTTCCGTGGGTTCGGTCGAATTCGCGACGTAGTTCTTAAAAATGGCTTTGGATTTGTGGTCTGTTTGTTATTGCTTTTATTTTTTACAGTCTGTTTTAGGAGTTTGAAGATTCGCGCGATGCTGATGATGCTGTTTACGAGCTCAATGGACGTGAACTGCTCGGGGAGCGTGTAGTAGTCGAACTTTCTCGTCGTGGTGGTAACAAATAGTGATTTTATAATTAATTATTTTTCGTTTAGGACCCTATGGCGGGGGTGGCGGATACAGCGGAGGAGGTGGCGGTGGTGGTGGGTATAGCGGCGGTGGGGGAGGATTTGGCGGATATCGCGGCGGTGGGGCGTAAGTTTTCAGTTTTTATTAAATTTAAATATATATATACATAACGTATCTTTCATGAATTACTATTTGGTGAATCCTTTCCTCTGAAACTTATTATTCTCATCCGATTTGTTCGTTTCATAAACTTCAAGTGTTAAAAATGAAATCCCAAATAAATTATGTATACTTATTGACATTTGGCCGTAGTCTTCAGTTTTATTGAATTTTTCTATTCAGAGGTGGTATGGGAATGAACCGCACGCAAAGGTTAAAAGAAATCAAACTTGGGCATCCAAACTATGTTTTTATTTATTTTCATAAAATTTAATTGCACTATTTGCTTATTATATCATGCATCCTTTCAATTGAAAAAAGCATGGGTTTCTTCGAGTCGGGTTAAAAATTCCCCCTTTCACGACGAACACTAATTTTTTGGTTAAAAACATTTTAAGGTTAGTGCTTTTAACTGTTATGTTTTAATAAACGACCAAAATTCTGGTGCCCTATCAATAAATTCATTTTTTAACGAAGAGAGCTTTCTATTAAGTTCTCGTTATGGACCGCCTATACAGACGCGTTATCGAATGTTGGTGACTAATTTGTCAACACGCTGTTCATGGCAGGTTGCCTTTTTACACTTTCCAAACGTAAAAAAAACATGTTAAAATTCCTCAAAAATTACCCAATTGCCTTTTTTGTATGCATCCAATTCATTATTTAAAAACCAGCTTAAGCTGCGCTGGTGGTTGCGCAAATCAATAAATTATTTTCGAAGTCTAACAAAAATCCAGGCTCTTGTCGGTGCTCTTTGGGTGGTTTCTTCGATGGCTCTTCACCACTTTCGCCTTTCTCTATGTTTTTCCCATTCTTCGCTTTCGGAGGGGAAGTCTCTTCGAGAAGGAATCGAAGATGAACTAATGAATTTATGGGCACCTTCTCCGTGTGATGAGAGCGTTGTCCCCCTCTTTCTGTTGGGTTCCGAATGGAAGAGATGAGACACAAATGGCCCCTTTTTTGTGCTCATCAATGAGAAGAACTGATGGGAAGAGGGCATAACTGCAGAAAAACAGTGGTGGAAGAGGAGGAGGAAGAAGAAGAGGGAGGAAGAGTAGGGCTGACAAATGAGCAGGATGGTGTGTTCACTTTCCATTGAAAAACTAACTTAAAGCGTACATTACAACCCCAATGTTTTGATGTTGTAGTCCGCTTCTTCCTAAGATTGTTGTTTTAATGCTATTCATTGCTTTCCAACCTTCAGGACCTCAAGGATCTGATGCGAAATGCCGGCGAAGTCACTTATGCGGACGCACACAAAAAAGTGAGAAATGAAGCAGTTGTCTGCTTCGCCACCCATGAGGATTTGCGACGTGCAGTCGAACGTTATCAGGGTAAGAAATAAAAATGTAAAAATTGATAATAATTGTTTTTCTTTGAGGCAAGGATATAAACGGGCGCAGAATCAAACTCGTAGATGACTCCGAAGGCTATGCCGGGCGCAAAAGGTACGTACGTTTTGACCAATGCCATTCCCTCGCAAATTTCTTAGTCGCTCTCGTTCGCCCCGTTCGCGTTCCCGCTCTCCGCGTTCTCGTACTCGTTCACCGCCTTCTCGTTCACGCTCTCCTCGTTCGCGCAGCGCTTCGCCTGGTAATAACTGACCCATGGCATTTTAGTGTTAGAAATTCTGATGATACTGGGTGATTAATTTCTTAGGATTATTATAACATATGAATAAAAATAAAGGTGCAATGGTAAAAAATTGTGGTACCTATTTAACTTTTTTAAATTTTGTGATAAAAATCAAATTCCTGGGGTTTTTGAGGGTGCTGACATTTTTATTCATTTGACATTGAAGCATTGTTTTGCTTTAAAATAAATAAATTTTAAATGAATTCGAGACTTTTACCAAAGCAAAAATGCATCTTCGAAAAAAATTCAACTTTTTATTCGAATTCGGACCCGGGGTCCGGAATTGGGCAAGTCCAAGTTCAGATTCGTAATAAGCACCACGCAATTCATAAATAATTTTTTATTTTAGGTCATTTATGGTTTTAATTGTTATATCCCTTCTAGCTGAAAATGGTCGGTCTCGTTCCCGATCTCGTTCTCGCTCCCCAACTCCAAGTCGTTCCCGTTCTCGTTCGCCAAATGATGAAAAGTGAACCAACGAAGAAGAGTCGATGATGGAGCACCTCTTTGTTGGATGGATTATTTTTTTCCTCTTTTTCAAAAATGACCAATTCTGAAGTTATCTTGTTACTTTTTTTTTATTAAACTATTCACGAATTCAGTCCTTTTCACTTCTGGTTCATTTTAGTACTTGTGTCAATTTCTATAATTAGCCCACAAAAATTTGTGTCTTAAAACACGGATTCAGCTTATAATTTGATGTCGTTGGATGGATGCAGTTTTTTGGAGAAATTATCCGAGGGTGGCCTTTTGAATGGTGAGCAGTTGAACGAACTGGATACTGACGAAGTGCGCAAATTGGTCGAAATTCAATTCCGAAAAGGTGGCATTGCCTGTCTTTTGATAAAGCGATTGTTTGGCTTTCCTTTTAGACGGCGCAACTCTCCGCGGTGTTGAACATCTGATCATAAGTTGTCATTGGCAACTAATCGGAAAGGCAATTAGCGTTTTATAGGGGTGGAGGCAAAAGTGAGTCGGAACGAACTCCGTCTGCTGTTTGTCTTCTATTTGGAATTGCTTCGTCAATGTGTCGTTCAAAACAGCGAAATGGACGACTTTTGTTCCGATCAAACGACCCGCCAATTTTTGCTTCAGTTTCAATTTATTTTGACGGAGGAAAGGGCGGACGACCGGCAGCAGAATTGGGTGCAGCTGCTACTAGGAGAAATGATCTGCAAAATGTTCGTGGAGATGGGCAGAACAGCGGCGGCGAGCAGTGCGTCACCCTTTTGCTATGGTGGGTCACCGCAAATTAAGCCATTTGAACTGCGTTATGGGCGGGGGGGGGGGGCGGGGGTTCGCATGGCATACCTTTAGCTTTGTGACATATACGACAAGGGGGGGGCTCAGAAATTTGTAACGAAATACCCACTCACCAGGGATGGGCCAAATTGAAAAATAAAAATTTGCGAAACTGAAAAATACGAAATGAAAAAAAAGCGAAATGTGAAACGCCAGAAAATGCGAAAAGCGAATTTTTTTTTAAATTTTACCAATAGCTTTTGAGGTTGTGATGCAAAAAAAAATCTGCATTTTCCGGTTCGATCTTTTTCTCAGATAAAAAATGACAAATTCTACCCATTTTGTGGTTAAAATTTCAAAAATTAAGGTAAAATGAAGGTCCGGCGGTGCCGATAATCGCCGCCGGAAAATTTTTTGGAAATTGTAATAAAATATGGTAGGAAAAGTTGTTAAATTTCAAAAAATTTACTATTTATTTCAAAAAAATAAATCGCAAAAAAGGCAAAAAAATGCTCCAAAAAGTTCAAGATAAAAGCTTCAAACCAAGTTAAAAAACCTGGACCGGGACTTACCGGGACCAGAAAAGTCGGGACCGGGACCTCGATTTTCGTCCGGGACTGGGACCAACCGGGAATTTTCCCAAGTGAAATTTTTTGAAAAAAAAATTTGAAAATTTGAGTGCACTTTGTTACGAAAAATTGCCTATATTCAAAAATGTACCCATAAAATTTTTTAATTCTCGTTTGTGGGGAGAAATTAGAAGAATTTTTCCATTATGCAATTTTGAGTGTAATATGTTAACAGAAAATAATAAACTGAAGCATTCGTTTTAAAAATTAAATTTTCAAATATATTCATTCTTAGGGGGTGGAAATTTCGCATTTCGCGCCAAAATGCGAAAAGCGAAACCTCAGCCCATCCCTGATCCATATCCAACTCATCTAACAAGGGAACATTCCGAGCTGTGACTAGGAAATTGCATATAAACGATATACCATTGGATAGAGCAGGGTCGACTTCTAGTGTGAAACCCACTCACCCTCACCCCTCACAATCAGAAGCCTAATTTTTCCATCTTTGCCAGTGCTTTTTCGATTTTCATCGAAAATTTTATGAAATTGATCACCACCCCTCCCCCCCCCCTTGTCCACCTGTGCTTTGCGATGAGTCGTGAAAATTCACTAAAGAAAGGCACCGCAAGAATTTTTTGCGTTTCAGAAATTGCTAAGCAGCACATTTCCGCCCTTTTGGCCAATGAGTCCACCCGAATTGCTCGCCGTCCCTCCATCGAACGCATTGCAATGACTTTAATGGGAATGCACGACACCAAAGCAATTAGTTGTTCGGCGTCGGTGAATGGCTCTCTTTTTTCTTCGTTGGTGGATGCTTTGACCCATGCCGAGTTTTTCATTGTCGTTGAGAGTGTTTCGCGAGTACTTTTGGAACGAAATGAAATTTGGCGGGATGTGAGAACGGATGGCCAAAGAAGCGCCATTTTGGAGAAAGCGAACAAAACCCAACGCATTGGGCCAGCATTTGCTGCACTCATTGCGAAAATTTGGTGCCAAACATATTTGTATAGGTATTTAATTTTTTTTTCTCTTTAGTTTTGCCGCTTCAATTGACCCCTCCGACGATGGCTTTTCCTTCAAAGACCGCCATGGCTTCTCTCTAATGTTGGCTAAATTGGCTGAGCTGCTCGCTGAGGACACTGGAGAAAGTTGCAATTTGAGTCGGAAAACAATTTTTGAGTTGTTGGGCAGCAGTTCGGAATGGAATTTGGGCTTAATTGGTCCATTGCTTCCCAAATATTCGTTTTTTTATGACAAAGCGGTAATGTTGCACTTCTTCCTTTTCTGGCATTTTCATTTCTTCAAAAAGGGCTTCTCGGAGCTTCTCCGTTCGCTCTTTCCATCGCTCATTCGACGTGATCATCAGCCGTGTGCCGACTCGGCCATTTCCTCCTTTGTCGAAGCATTGTTCGGCACTGACTCATTCTCGGAGACCATTTCCCGGGCGTTTGACCAGTTCATTCCACACCTTTTGGTTATAAATGGTCCAATCATTGCATCTGTTAATTTACTTTCCCGTTAAGGATTCCCGTCTTTCGGCACGAAATTTCTTCTGTACCTTCTGCAAAAAGGTGCAGAAAAACGACTCGAACTCTTCCTCCATTCTTCAACAACTGTTTGCCCAACATCAAAATTTGGGTGTGCAATTGGCCAATTTGGTTTCCATGGCACTGATTGGTGACAGATCTGTCCGTCCTTCTTCCATCCATGACCAATTCCAATGGGAGAGTGAGCACAGTGCGCTTGAACTTATAATTGCATGCCAATGGATTATGCCACACATTTCGAGTGCATTTGCAATAAACTCGATAAAAAATATTTTTTTTAATTGATCATTTATTCAGATCAGTCTGTTTTGTGTGATTTCCTCATCCGTTGTGCCCTGAATGAGTCAAATTCGTTTCTGTGTGGCCCTGCCCTTACCATTTTGTGCAAACATTTTCCTTGTCAAACAGTGCAACATTGGCAACGCATTTATACGCAGAATTTTGACAGTGCCGAAGTGAAGTGAGTCGTATTTCTCTTACATTAAATGTATGGAGTTCGTTTCTTGAACAATTTCATTGTTTGCTCGGTCTAACTCAGATTCAACTTTTTATTCAGTGAAATATTTCCCAGATCCGACTTGTTGTCGTTTATCCACCAATTCGTTGTCACATTGTCCGTGGACCCATCGGCCGACCAAAATTCTGCGTCTGACCAATTGGCAATAATCGCAAGTGCAAATGAATTGCTTGACATAATAGAGCAAATGTTGGAGGAGGAGGAATCTGAACAATGCCTACAGAAAGGAGCTATTCTGTGTACTGAATTGTCCAAATGCATTCCTTCGACGGACGAAGGTCAAAGAGTGCGTGGAGAACAGCGCAAAATGGCATTTCAATGCAGACAAGAAGAATTGGCACGGCAAAAACAGTGGCGACGGAAGGAACAACAGAGGGAGGATTTGAGTGCAATGGTCAGTCAGTCGAAGCCATTTTTTGGTCTTCAAATTCCAATTTTTAGGTGGAAACACTTATACCAATTGTGAATAACAGCTGCACAGTGAGCATTTCAAACGGAGAAGAGGCAATGAGCAAAGATTGCTATTAATATCGTTTTGCAATAAATAATTTTATGTTTGATTCAATAAAAGGTTCACATATGTGTGTTTCGGTTTTGCTTCTTTTAGAGATCGACCTGTACCTGGATCCATGTACAGGTCAGGGACAGTCCCAAAAGGGGGCGAGGTCCTTACTCCCTTCCCCTCCAAAGGTCCCACCACACCTGAAATTTTTAAGGAAAAAAAGTTTGCTGAAAATTTTCGATTTTCCTTGTTGGTACCCCCTCAAAGACCAATCTCACCAATTTTCCAAAAATTTTGCTCAATTTGGTAATAGTACGGATCAGGGATGGGCCGACGTTTCGCATTTTGCCTTTCGCATTTTTTGGTGTTTCGCATTTCGCTCTTTGGCGCGAAATGCGAAATTTCCACCCCTAAGAATGAATATATTTGAAAATTTAATTTTTAAAACGAATGCTTCAGTTTATTATTATTTTGGGCTGCAGAGGATTAATAATTACCTTTTTTGCTCGCTGACCCACGAAATGTCCAAGTCTCGAATTTGAGTTTTTTATTATTCAGATGGGCCTAAGGTTAGGTAAGGGGTAATATAAAGGGTATATTCGTATTCAGCGACCCCGAAAACCCTAAAAATCCTAAATTAGACTCATTTTGTTTTTGTAAATTTTGAAAAATTTTGGACATTTCGTGGGTTTTTACTCTTTTGGACATTTCGTGGCTTGGACACTTTGTGGGGGCGCCTTTTTGCTAACTTGTTATGGTCTAATACGCACGAAAAACGCGTTTTTAACTTGGTTTTAAGCTTCTAGTTTGAACTTTTAGGTGCATCCCTTTTTTTTTGCCTTTTTGCGATTTTGGTGCCTTTTTTGACCTTTGTGCCTTTTTTCATGCCTTTTTCAGTATTTTTTTGAAATAAATAGTAAATTTTTTGAAAATTTAACAACTTTTCCTATCATATTTTATTACAATTTCCAAAAAAAAAATTTCCGGAGGCGCCTGACGGCACCGCCGGACCTTCATTTTACCTTAATTTTTGAAATTTTAACCACAAAATGGGTAGAATTTGTCATTTTTTATCTGAGAAAAAGATCGAACCGGAAAATGCAGATTTTTTTTGCATCACAACCTCAAAAGCTATTGGTAAAATTAAAAAAAAAAATTCGCTTTTCGCATTTTCTGGCTTTTCGCATTTTTCAGTTTCGCAAATTTCGCTTTTTATTTTTCAATTTGGCCCATCCCTGGTGAGTGGGTATTTCGTTACAAATTTCTGAGCCCCCCCCCCCCTTGTTTTTGGTGAAAATCTACTAAAATATCTACGACCGTCTCTGGTAAAGGAACAGGCAAATTTTATCAACTTGTTGTACTTGTACTTTTCATTTTTCTGTACTTTTATACAGAAAGTAAAGACAGGCCATTCGTAAACACAGGTCAGGTTTTTCTTAAGTGTCGATCTCTATTTTGTTTTTTGATTGAAAAAGAAAATGTGCGCTAAAAATAAAATGCCAAACAATCAGATTCTGATTTTGTTGGAAATAAAATGGGGGCTTTGGGGACAGGGCTGGGACTGTTGGACCACACTTTCACTCAACTTAATACAATTCGAAGCCCACAAATAGTCAGAGGAGAAAGGGCACAATTATTTATTAAGACAGAATAAAAAACTAACAAAACTACGAACTGCGAGGAGGAAATTAACAAAACAAAATAAAGAAAGGACGCCAACAGAACGCCAACATAATTTAAAATAATGAAAAGATCACAAATATCCAACATCCCGGCCCTCTAACGAAAAAAGCGTCCCCTGCTTTTTTTTGGAAAGGTTGGAGTCGGCCAGAGCAGCATCTCATCGTTCCCGAAGCGCGTCGTGTCAGTAGGACGAAAACTCTTCCAACAAAATTCAAACCGTTTTCCGAAGGGACTCGAACAGACATTGCTACGGGAATCAGCCCGATTTCCCAAAGCATTTGGTACACGACAATCACGGTTATCAGCCTGATCAACCGTTGAAACGAAATTTTTCTTTTGTTCGGTCCTAATTTTCAAATCACATAAATCTTTCCCCCTTTCTCTTTGTGCAATTGTCCCCAATTGCAAACACACTTCGCTCTGATTGTGCTGTTCTGTCTTTGCCGTTGGTTTCCAAATCCTTTTCCTTTGACCAAATTTCGGTTTCGTTTCCTCCATCTGTCGCTGCTTTTCTTGCCCTGCCGATTGAAAAACCTTGCCTCCGCATTTCTGCTGCTTTGGCGCTTTCTTCCTTTTGCTCCCTTTCTTCGGTTCGTCCACCTTCTCTCGGTTAGGTGTTTCCCATTCAAATTTGGTCCGAAAAATGATGGTTTCGAAATCTTTTCGCTGAGAATTCACTTTTTCAAATGGGATCATCATTTCATTGACTTCGTCGTAAAGCCGAAATCCCAAATCTCCTAGGACATTCGTTCCCAAAAGCAGATCGAATCCGATCGGTGCCTCCGTGATGTTGAAAACACACATCTTTTGTTCAGCCAGGCCCTTACGGTGAATTGGGATCGAAACTGTGCCAAGGCATTCCAATGGGTTTCCGTTTACGTCCAAAATTTTTGGATACGCTTTGGAAAAGTTGGCTTGGCGCAAATTTAAATTTTTCTCAGTGGCCAGCTTATAGAGGAAATTTGCACTGATCAGCGAAATTTGGGCGCCTCCATCCATCATTGCCTTCGTCTCCAGTCCCAAAACATTGACTTTTGTTGCCATTGTTTTACCAACCATGAATGCCATTCCTTCTTTTTTGCTGCAATTCGCTCCAAATTTTTCGAAAAATTCAGAGACTTGCGGTGGGAGGTCCCTTTTCCTGGTGCAGTCAATTGGACGGCACACTGAGTTTTTTTGAAACACCACACAATTTTGGCGAAAATTTATCGGCTCTTTTTCCCTTGTCTCTTCGTTTGTTGTCGGCAAATTCCGGTTTACGCTTGGTCTCGGTCGTGAACAATTGCGAGAAATGTGACCATATTCACCGCAATTGTAGCATTTGATGTTGGAATAAGGCCGCTGATAATTATTGGCTTGGCGTGACGAAAAATTTCCATTTTGGTGAAAAGATACGCCGCGGTTGTCAAAGCTGTTCACCCGATCAGCATTTCTCGAATTCGTGGCCGCAAAACGTCTTGCGGCTTTTTGAGTCGACTCCGCACGAGCTGCGAGTGAGACGAAATGGTCGAGGCTCATGCCTGGTGTGCGGGCAAGTTCTAAGTTTAATGCCAACTCAGGGTTTTCCATGGCGCGGATCAAAAATTTGATCGCGTACTCATCACAAAAGTGCTGCGTCAGTCCCGCGTAGGCCTTTTGAACAAGTCCCGAAATTCGATTGGCCAACGAATCGATTGTTTCGTTTTGGCCTCGTTTCACTCCAACCATCAATTCGTCAAATGTGCCAAGTTGCGATGCGTCAGTTTCCTCCAATTGGTTCATCAAGTCGCGGCGAATCAGCGCGTACTGAAACGGCTGAGTGGCTTTTGCGGCCTCGAACGCACGTTCAGCACGGCCGTACACTTTCGTCTCCAGCGCACTGATGCGCTTTTTGTCTGGCCACTCCGCTGTGTAGACATCAAATTTCTTGAAAAATCTTCTCACTGCGTCGGTGCCCTCAGAACCACTCAAATCCGGGATTTTTTCCAATATGAGGTGGAATTCGAGGCCTTGCAAAACATCGAAATTTTGGTTGGGGTCGGACGCATTTTGTTGCGGCTGATAACGTTGCTGCTCAAAATTTGGCTGTGGATAAGTCGGGGCAGGTGTGATGCGTTCGTTCGCATATAGAAAGGAATGTGGCAGCGGTAGATGCCTCACCAACGGTCGCTGTTCTCCAAATTCGCGGTTATCAATAACCCGAAAATTTGCTTGACCTCCTCTTTGACGCTCCAAATTTTCAAAACCTCGCAAACCTCCATGCATTTGTTGTCCAATTTCTAATTGTTCTTCTCCATATCGTTCATCGTTGTCATCGTTTTCCATCAGTCCAACTCTGTCCTGCTGGTCGTCGTTCTGCGCATTTCCGTTCCTCTGATTGTTGTTCGGGCGCCCAATGTCCACATTTAACAAACGACGACGCAATTCGCCTTCGGTCATTTCATTTTCTAAAACCAATCCGTTGTTGGGGTTTTGCGGGACCACAGAAGAGAAAACATTTCGGTTGAAATGAAATAAAGGCGGGCTGTTTTCGTGGACTGTGTAACTGCGGCGTTGGTTCAAATTCGGTTCGGTGAGTGGCGGTTGCGCTCGAAGTGCTACGCCGTCATTATTCACCACAAGTTGTGCATCTGCTGCTTGTCGGCGGGTCATATATGGACTTCGGTTTATCATTTGAACTAACTCCAATTTTGCTGTTTTTGTCGGTAAAGTGGGTGTCGATGTCGGCGTATTAAGATAAGTTCAGCCCGAATCTTATCCTATACAAATGGTGTGAAAGTTCAACTGAATCTTTCTTAGGCAAAGTCCAATAGGATCTTTCCTCTTTTCCGACGATTTTATCGAAATTCAACCGATTTTTTTTCAAATTCCGCTCGCTTTTCGTTAGGAAAGTTCAGACCCGAATCTTTCCACTAATGCCAGCAGATAAAATTGCTTTTTTATCGTTCAAACCGAATCGATAACAAATTTCTCCGCTTTCTTAAAACTTTGGGAGGGAACCGATGAGATTGTTGCTGCATCCACCCAGGAGCGCCATGTTGGAAATAAAATGGGGGCTTTGGGGACAGGGCTGGGACTGTTGGACCACACTTTCACTCAACTTAATACAATTCGAAGCCCACAAATAGTCAGAGGAGAAAGGGCACAATTATTTACTAGGTCGTTGCATAAAAAAGGGCGCTTTTTCAAAATGACTTTTTTTAAGACTTGATTAACGTTTGTTATGTCTTTTTTGTGTGTAATTCTTTTATCTGAATGTTCTCGTCATGTTTTTGCCAAAAATTTTGATTTTGTCCTTTTATATCTAAAGTTACAGTCCAAAAAATTGGGTAAGGTCAACAAAATTTGGCTACCATTTTACACCAACGTCCATAACTTGAGTTAAAATTGTCAAAACGACTTAAAAACTTGGTCAGATTATGAAATCTGATGAGCTTAACAAGAAAAAGCCTGAAAGAAATTTTTCTGAAAAAGAAAAAACAAAATTTTTTGGCCATGTTTATTTTGGCCAAGTTTCCAAATCTATTGGCCAAACCGAAAGTCAAAAACAAAATCCAAAATAATTCCATCGGGGTTTTGAAGGCTTTTTATGCCTTAAATAATATAAAAAATTACAGAATCGCACAAGTTTCCAAATTGTGTTATGGGCGATATTATTCGAATTTCTGAAAACGAAGGCCAAGGAGAAAACACTTGTCTTTGGACAAAGGATTTTTCTTATATTTTTTCGAACACATGCAAAATTATTCCAGCATAGTTTATTCCGTAGGAAAATCCTTGTTTTAAATCCTTTTTTAAAATTTTAAACAACTTCCCTAAAGCCTTTTTTGGCCATTTTTCAAAAAGTGGGAAAATTTGGGATTTTTTGGCCATAACTTTTTTAAAAAATTGTTTGAGTGCATTAAAATTGACGCCATTCAATTCATCTCGTTATTCTGCATCAGATGATATTAAATTTATTAGAATTTGTTACACTTTTAATAAAGTTACACTCAATTTTCTGGTTTATGGCCAAGTCCCTAATTTTGGCACCAAATTTCATTGGCCCATGGCTGACAGGAGAACAACTTATAGGACATGCTACGTCACCCGTCTTATTCCCTGGACCCTATAGACTTAATTTATGGCTAAATTATTTCTCTCAAAAATTCCTTATAGGGTAGGCTCTTTAAAGAATATGGCAAGGTCGTGGATCCAGTGAAAATTACCTAGGTTCAAAGAATGGCACAGAATTTTACAAAAAGGGCATTGTTAAACTCCCATCTCGGCGGCAAAAGGTTGTAGACAGTCAGGGCAATTACTTTGTTAAGTGGCTTTTTGATCGGCTTTTTATGATTGTTATTTTTCATTTTTTGTTCATAAATTTTTTTCCTTCAAAAAGCGCCCTTTTTTATGCAACGACCTAGTATTAAGACAGAATAAAAAACTAACAAAACTACGAACTGCGAGGAGGAAATTAACAAAACAAAATAAAGAAAGGACGCCAACAGAACGCCAACATAATTTAAAATAATGAAAAGATCACAAATATCCAACAATTTTCCTATCTTTTTTTCACTTTTAGCTAGAGTGCCACGGGACCGGGACCGGGCCGGGAATTCCCGGTCATCCGAGGTCCCGGTCCCCGGTCCCGGGTTTTGAAAAGCTCAGGTCCCGGTCCCGGTAGGGCAACCGGGAAAAACAAGCACTGGTAAGAATGGGGGTCTGAGTGAAAAATTAGTGAAGAAAATTGGAGTCAAAGGGAAAAATAAAAAATAATAATTAATATATTCTTTAAAAGTAACACTGCCCAAGCGTGCAAATGGCCTAATGGCTAGTCTCCTTGACTTTCCCTTCTTCTTTCCCCTGGTGCAATCCCTCTACAGAAATTAGATTATTTTGAATTTTCTTTTTGTATACTCGTGGGTTTCCTATAAAGAAAATATGATTCCTCATAGTTTTTTTTTAAATTGATACATATTTTATCATTTTTTAAATGAAAATCCTACCAATTGAGCTTAATAATCGCAAAAACCAACCTTTTTTTGTTGAAAATCTGTTAACAAATTGCACCCAAACTTTTAAAATTTCAGTTTTTTGAAAAAGCGCTCCGAAAAAAAGTGATGTGAAAATCAAATCTGAATTTCTATTAATATTCGATGATTTAGTCCAAAAATGATTAATTGTTTGAAATAATTGAAGAAAATTTGTTTGAAAATTTTCATTAATTTAATTTATTAAATAAAAAACCAAATAATTTTGTATTATTTTCACTTGATATAAATTAAAATTTGGATTTTTTTTTAAATTTTTAAAATTTTTTTGAATTTTTAAAATTTCCCGGTTGGTCCCGGTTCCCGGTTTTTCTTGCGGTCCCGGTCCCGGTCCCGAAAAAAATCGAGGTCCCGGTCCCGGCTTCTCAGGTCCCGGCAAGTCCCGGTCCCGGTTTTGGCAAAAATTCCCGGTCCCGTGGCACTCTACTTTTAGCCTAACTTGAAGAAGAAGAGGTTGCGCGGCACTATATGGAAAGTGACAGTTTTTGAAAATTTTTTCAAAAGGGGGGACCCTTTTGTTTTGCAAAATTTTTTTTGTGATAGTCATAAAAATTTATTCTCTGGGGTTTTTGGGGTCCCCGATCACGAATCCTTCAATTATTTTGATCAATTCCGATTTCCTAATCTAAATTTGAACAAAAAATCATAATTTTAAAAATTCAAAATTTAGATTTTTATTCGAGTTCGGGTTAGGGATTAGAAATTAGTCAAAATACATGTCAGATTCGTGATTAGCGACCTTTAAAACCCCGGATAAAAAATTATCATGGTTTTTTATCTTAAAAAAATTTTGCAAAACAAAAGGGTCCCCCCTTTTGTTTCAAAAACTGTCACTTTCCATATAGTGCCGGTTGCGCTTTGTCAAGCCTTTTGCTTATGATTTTTTACCATACGTTTCATTTGAAAATGACAATGAGTCACTGAAGTGGGTGGGGGTAGGGGGACGTTTCACTGAGCGTCGGTCCGGTCGCCATCACATAACAAACATTGTGACCTTGCCATTTCCTTTTAATTTTCTCCTTTTTTATTATTCAACTGTTAGCTATTTTCAGCTTATAAATACATATTTATACTGAATTTCAAAATTGGATCTCCTAGCATTAGCAAATCAGTAAATGCACGAGTCTCGAAGGGTAGGCAATTTGAAGAAAAAGAGGTTTTAATACTTGTTTTTAGGAGTTTAATTTCTCGGACTCCGAATTGCTTAGTATGATGGCCATATTGCATGTCGGCCCAAAAGTGGACACGAAAGGGCTTCGAAATGCTTTCTTCATTGTCTGTTTCTTTTGCTGTTCACTTGACTAAAAATATTATTTCAGCAAATTAAAGAGCACCACTCAGACAAAGGTGGAACTGTACAGAAATCTCAGGTTTTAACCAAATCCGTCCGAAGACATCGCAGTTTTCGACTATTAATTTTAGGAAATAACTCGTGCCTATCGCATTCTCAAGCAGTACATCGATGCGGCTATTCTGCTTCCAGGCTCAAAAAACGAAAACACATTCGGCAAAAAAGACAAAGGGCAGAACGCTGGCCCTTCCACGTCGCGGAGTGGGTGCCGTCCAACGGCGCAAGGGGCACAACGTCCGCCAGACGAATTTGAAGATTTTGGTGATTTTGAGGTCTATCTCGGATTTTTCATGTAGTTCAATTTGACATTAGGTGATCCGATATTTTTCAAAAATTATTATAAAAGGCAGAGAAATAAATTACTATTCTTTGGGGTTTTCGGGGTCGCTGATCTTGACACTCATAGTCAATTATCATTAATTTTAGGATGCAGGCGGAAAGCGAAGACGGAGACGCGGTGGTGGCTCCCGTTACAATAATAATGGTCACAGAGATGAGCAAGCGAACGACAGAGGAAACGGAGAACCATCCGATGAAACGAATGACGCAAATGCAACGGGGAAAGCAAGCCCAGCCCAAAAGTTTATCAACAATTATACATATGCGCCGGAGGACTTTAGCACGTACAACGACCCAATGGAGCGAAGAGACCGTCAAAAGGACGGCGTCAGAAAGTACGCATTCTCGACAATACTTCCTTTTAAATCTTCTTAAGGTTACGCGGCGGTCTTCTTCTTTACAAAGACTTTCAAAGGGGACAGACATTGCCACCAGAATTCCAAGAAATGGGCACCGTTTATTCGGAAGACGACCTGGTGGACAACCCCATTTTCGAGCATATTCTAGTCAAATTGCAAATTCCACTGGCGAATGCCAATTCAATGCATGCATTTGTTGAAAAAATGCGAACTTTTGTCCACATCTGCTGGGCTTTCGACGGGGTATGAAAGGCTTATTTTTTCTTTGAACATTACGTTATCTAAGGGAGCCTCCCAAGACGCGAGAATTGTGCTTCAAAAAGCCCAGATTGTCCAAGTTTCACAAGATGATGATTCCATTTACGAGGTAATTTTGAAGGATTGAGAATTATTGAAAAGGGACAATGATTTGGGCTGGTTGTGAACGCTTTCTTTCCGTTTTTTAAGTGTCAGGCTCTCGTACTGACATTCCTCTATTTAAACTAACATAAACATTTTGAATTTGTAACACTGCAATTCAAATGATTTCTGATATATATTTTTCCTCTAACTATTTGATGTTTATTTCAGATTAAAGTGCCGGCAAAAAGCTTTGATGAAGAACTGTTGACTCCGGGGCTGCACGTGGAAGTCCGTTCTCCAGCGGATGGCCGGCTGTGCGCCTCGGTAAACTAATAACAAATTACTAATATTTTGTTTTCACTTTCACCCTAAATCCTCTTTGATTCACCGAGCAAATTCGATCGAATATTCGAATTTTTTGTTCGGTTTACGAAAGGAGGGAAATAAACCTTTTTAAAAGGGCACGCGGGTATCTGCTCGGCATTTTTGTAACAAACAGTGCCGGGGTCGCCCCTTGAGCACATTTATGGACCAACAGAAATTTTAATCAACAGCTGACAATGAAAATATAATTCAATTTAGGCAGTGATTGAGAAATTGAAATTGGATACGCACTCAATCATCGTCTTTTTCGTGGACCCTCTCCGACTTGGCCGTGTGCTCAGCTCGAGTAATAAAGTAACAGCAGTGTTTATGGTAAAATTAATTTCGGTATTCGCTTGTGTTCAGGTAAATGTTGCGATCAATTGCTCGGCGTTTGTGTACAGATCGCAACTTCGTTCGATTGAGTACATGGCGAGTTCAAAACATGGCCGGGACATGTCCCAACTCGTTTTTCCGAAACTCACTTTCAGCGAGGCAATACCCTAAAGTTACGAAGATTCAAATATTTTTTAGAGTTTTGAGCAATTTGAAGAGAAAAGGAGTAAAGAGATTAGTGGGATGACATTCCGAGAAGAACAAAATCACAATTACAACGCGGAACAGGTCAACAAATTGTCGAAGAGGAAAGGAATTTAATCGGAGTAACAATTTGTTTCAGAAGAATGCTATTTATTCCATTCTGTCCAAGGCTCATAATCCATGGCCATTCATTCTGTTTGGGCCACCTGGTGGGTAGTGAAAATATTTTTTGGCAGTAATATTATTGGACAAGTTTCCTGTGGACGCATACAATCAGCACCTATTTTATATATTTTTTAAATGCTTTCATTACAATTAGGCACCGGTAAAACCATCACTTTAATCGAATCTATTCGACATTTGGTCCTCCAATCTGATCAAAACAGAATTTTGGTATGCACTCCGTCCAAAATGGCGGCTGACAATTTTGCCGAGGCTTTATTGGACCACGACTTTTTGGAGCCCAAATACGTCTTTCGTATGCACAGTCTCTGTGAGTTATAATTAATATTTTTGATTGGTCGTACTTTACTTTAATTTTTTTTCCCTTTGACTCCCATTTTAGCCACGATGGCATATAATCGAAACAAAAGATTGGATTGCATTTCTTATTTGGCGTAAATTTTTTAAAATTGTAATGTTCAATTTTATTGTTTTTACAGGAAAGAGGCTAAAAATCGTTTTTTCGGCATCCCGGATCGACATAATTTGAAGATGTTTCGTGTGATCATTTCCACACTTTCTACGTCTTCTTATTTGGTTTCGGCCGGTGGATTGCGTGGCTTTTTCACCCATCTGATTGTGGACGAAGCGAGCCAAGCGACGGAGGCGGACACTTGGATTCCCATCGGTTGGAGAAATAGCGACACTTAATTTTTCTTTTCTGACAATAGGTGGCTTGGTTGGCCCTCAAACATCGGTCATGTTCGCAGGCGACCCGAAACAGCTCGGCCCGGTGGTCCGTCCAGAGAATTTGAAATGGTTTGGCTTTGATAATTCGCTGATGAAGGTGATGTGCAGCAAACAATAAATGAACATATCCTTAATTATGTATATATTTAGAGGATTATGTACGGCGATGTATATTCCCAAGCAGACGAGTGATTATTTTTATTTGCCAATTTAAATCCCTCGCCCCAAATTTAGTCGTGTTTTTGTGACTCTTAAACAAACGTATCGGTCTCATTATGCCATCCTGCGTCCGTGCTCTTATCTTTTTTACGATAACATTCTCCAAGTCGACGATGGACAAGGCGACTTTCACAAATTGACCGAATGGGAAGGCCTTCCAACAAAGGTAAACTGAATTAAAAAGTCAACTTGATTAGTTCGAACCCAATTTATCCTACATGTTATTATTTTTAAGGGGTTCCCTGTCATTTTTCACTCCTCTCGTGGCAGCAAAGATGAGCAGGGTTTTAACAGGTCGCACCACAATTTGTTCGAAGCTGAATTGGTACGGCATTACGTGGAAAGGATACTCAAAGAGACGAAAACTGCGGAAAATGCCATCGGAGTGATTTCTCCGTACAGAAATCAGGTGGAAAAAAAGAGAAATGAGCGAATCAAACTGTGTACTAATTGTCGCTTCATTTTAAGGTGCTAAAACTGCGTCACATTCTTGGCAGTTTTCCCGGCGTCAATGTCGATTCGGTTGAGGGCTTTCAGGTTGTTTTTTCTTTTATGTTTAAATTTTGCAAAAATTAAAGGCTCTAAAATTACCTTAATTTCGTGTCTCAATGGCTCAGTTAATTATTATATGATTTTTCTGCCGGTTCAATTCCCAGAATTACAAAAAATAAAGTAAAAGATTTCTGCAATTAAATTCTCGAAATGTGCGATGATGTTCAAGGAATAATCTGTCAATCCGCTGAAACGAAATGATTGACAACGAATCAATTATCTGAGCACATAAATTTTAAAAAAAATTTTTTTTTACGCAATTAAAAAAAGCATTTAGGGATCTGAGCGCGAAGTGATAATCATTTCCACAGTGCGTCAAATTGACATCGGATTTTTGCGCTGTGATTTGGTTGTTCCATTTTAAAAAAATTAATTCCGCATTGCCTTTAAGCGTTTGAACACGTCGATCAGCCGTGCTAAGTATTTGCTGATTGTCATTGGCAATGAGGACGTTCTTTCGGACCATGGCACTTGGAGAAAGTGGGAGCACCCTGAATTTCAAATTGCATTGTTCAACTTGCTTTTTGATTTTTACAGATTCGTCTATTACTGTCGCTACCATGGCGGATTTCTCAACCGAGACGGAGAAAAGATGGAAGAGATAACGAACTGATCGCTGCTGATTGGTTGATGATTGAATTGGTGCTGCTGCCGATGTTATTGCCTTGTGGAACAACAACAACACTTTGCTATTTGACATTTTTTGTTTTCTTTGTTCTGTTCAATTGAACTCTCTTTCCAACTGTTGCGATGCTCAACATTTGCTTACCTTACGACGGTACTTTCTTATTCGTTTCTATGTTCGGATATGCGAAAAAACTCAATTTTTATCAATCCATTTTATTGCTGTCAACATACCCATTTTGTCAAATATTTATTTTGTTTCAAATGGCCAAAGGTGAAAAGTTGAATAAAGGTATGATTCCAACATAATTATAAATCAAATTCTGCCTGGTATGCATTTTCCGCGGCTTATTGTTGGATAAGTAATTGCGATTGCGTCTTATTTACCGTATCCCCCGCTTTTTACTTATTTTAATCCACAAACCCCCCCCCCCCCAATTTGTCTTATTGTTATTCATTGAAATGTGTTTTTGAGTCCAATTATAATTCTATAAAATGTACTTTATTTTTTATTAATTAGAAGAGAAAAGCAAATACAATTTGTGTCAAAATTCAAAAAGTGTTGGGTCGATTAAATAAAATAAAGTAATAATTAGTTAAATGCTTTGCTAAAGTCGGAGTTCCTTCCACTGGTTAATTACACTCTTTTGGTTCTGAGGCGGCGCGGGCGAATGAATTCCCTCTGAGAGGGGGCGGTCCGAAGCATATAACGGAGCGACGGCCGCGGCGTCGCCGTCGGGGAAATGCCGCGGCGCGGAAGAAGCGGCGGACGGACGCATGGAAAGCGGGGGGAAACTGTGGGCTAAAAGCATACGGTAAACGGCGGAATCGAAATGACATTAATATGTTATTGGGAACCCTAATTAACAATTTTAGCGCTGATCCGCAAGCCCACCCAATGAGCGAGTCATTGGCATTCGAAAACAAGAGGATTTGGCACCGGACAAAAATTAAATGTTTCTGTTTTGCTCACCCGTCTCATTGTCTCCCCCTCCAAAATAGAACTGTTGTTGTTGCGGTTGCTGCTGAGTTTGGCCACCAAAATAAAAGTGTTGTTGCTGATTTTGCTGGTAGTGCTGCTGCTGTTGTGCCAATGGGTCAAAGCCGGCGAATTGCTGCTGCGCTTGGTCCGTCGAGTAGAAGCAGTTCACCTCGTTGCCCATCGCAAATGCCACCGCCGCGCCGCTCGTCTCCGCCTGTTGCGTTTGCGCGTGGCTTCCCGCGCCGGTCGAGTACAACAAATGTTGATGCAGCTGAACAAACCCATCGAAATGTTCGCCCCCTCGCAAATCGTTCACCTGTTGTGCCATTTGCTGCTCCTGCTGCTGTTGGTAGGAGAGCATTTGCAACATTTGCTGCTGCTCATAAAACGCGGAGGACGTCGACGCACCGTTCAAAACGGAGGAGGCGGACGAAGCGCAGGAGGCGGACGAGGAGGGCGCGGAGGACGAGCAGGGCACGGCCAGCTGGTGCTGCTGCGTGTGGTGCAGCTGCAGCGCATGTTGGGCGTGCTGTGCCGTGTCAAGATGCTGTTGCCGCTGCGCGCCGACCGTCGTCAACAATCCTTGCATCATCATCAGCGAGGACGACTCGTCGGAGAAGCCCGACTCGGGCCTGAACGGAACGAGTGGACAACCTTCCGCTGACTGTTAACAGTGCTTCTCTTACGAATGTTCCTGCTCATCGTCACGCGTCCTTGTCGCCGTGCCAATGCCGTTGTTGTGCGCCGCTTCGCCCCGCTCCATTGTCTGCTGGTAAATGTCACTGATGGCACTTATCATCGGCGCGTAGACGGCGGCGGAGAAGGAAGGCACGGCACAGTCGCCGACGACGCCGGAGGGTGCAAAATCGCAAACATTCTGAAGGGATGAAATTGACTACTCGTTTCGGTTTGGCTGCTGATGATGATCACCTGCTGTTGTTGCTGTTCCGTATTGGCCAGTGATCCGCCCGATTCAGCTGCTGTCATCCCCACAAAGAACACTCCGTCCTGATCAACCTGCTGATTTTGTTCGATCATTTGTCCTTCCGTCCCTTTCCCTTGTCACTTTTATCGAATGCCCTCCGGCGAACAAATGTTGTTGGCCCATTAACATTTTCTCGTCTCCGCCGATGTTTTTACTGCAACTGTTCACCTTTTTGTCCGACCGCTGAGCATCCAGTTTCGGAAAGCATGGGACGGAGGCGGACGAAGTGGTGGAGGAGGAGCAGGAACGGCCACTGGGGAGAAGGAAAAGCATTGCATTTTTGGAGAAAACATTGTATTTGCATTCGTTTTTCATGCGATGACTGACCTTTTCGCTTTGGGCGCTCCCTCGTCGGATGAGCAGTGATTGTCCGCAGCAGAGAATGTCCCCGCGGGGGCGGAGACCAACGACGGTTTTTTAACCTTTAAACGAAAAAAAGCAAGTGAAACAAATCATTGGCACATATTAAAAAAAGATTTTATTTTATTTATTAATTTTTTTGTTTTTGCCTTTTTCCGGGGTCTGTATTTGTAGTTGGGGTATTCGAGCAGATGCAATTGCCGCAAATCTTCCGCTTTCTGCTCAAACGGTCGCCTTTCCTCCCGCGTCATTCGCTTCCAACGTGTGCCCAACTGAAATGGCACAAAAAATGTCATTTGAGTTCGATCAAAAGGAATTGGCGAATTCGTATTGAATACCACCGACCGACCCATCCATCCGGTCTTTCTTCCTCCCCCTCTTCCCTCATCTCTCCCTCCTACTCTCTCCCTCTTCCTTCCCCCCCCCTCTCCCCCCCCCTTTTCCTCTCTCTCCCCTCCCCTTCTCTCTCCCTCCTACTCTCTCCCTCTTCCTTCCCCCCCTCTTTCTCTCTCTCCCCTCCCCTTCTCTCTCCCTCCCCTCTCTCTCCTCTTCCTTCCTCCCCTCTTCCTTCCCCCCCCCTTCTCTCTCTCTCCTCTCTCTCCCTCTCTCCCTCCCCCTCCTCTCTCTCTCTCCCCCCCCTCTTTCTCTCTCTCCCCTCCCCTTCTCTCTCCCTCCTACTCTCTCCCTCTTCCTTCCCCCCCCTCTTTCTCTCTCTCCCCTCCCCTTCTTTCTCTCTCTCCCCTCCCCTTCTCTCTCCCTCCTACTCTCTCCCTCTTCCTTCCCCCCCCCTCTTTCTCTCTCTCCCTCCCCTTCTCTCTCCCTCCTACTCTCTCCCTCTTCCTTCTCGATTCCCCTCCCCCCGTTTCCCCACTTCTTTGCTAATCTCCGCGTTGTGTTTGTCCGGCTGAATGCTGCAAATTTTCAGGCGTTCGTCGCGCGACCAAACCATAAAGGCTGAAATTGGCAAATATAAGTAAATAAACATCGAGAACAAATTAAAGCCATGAATGAATGGGTTTGTTAATTGACTGACCGTTCATCGGCCGTTTTATGTGCGTTCCCGACTTTTTGCATTTTGTTGCGTTTGTATACGGCTGAAAGGGCTGAAAGGGGCGGCGAGTAATTAAATTGAATTTAATTGTTTAGTGTTTGTTTCTTTGTCCACTCACTTCGTTTTGGTTCGTTTGAAATGCGTTCGAATTGGCCACCATTTGCTGCTGAATGTTTTGGTCCGCCGCATTTGTGGACATCTTAAAATGTCAATTCAATTTCAATATTTAATTTGCCGTTAATTTTCGTTTAAAATTTCCTTTTCATTATTAATTTTCCATTTTAATTTTCATTTTCCTTCGCTTTTGTCCTCCTTTCCCCACCTGTTGCTGAAAATGGGGTTGACTCATCTCTACCAGTTTCAGCTCCTCTTCGTTTATTTGCCATGTGCCGGGGAAAAACATTTGGTGGTGGGGGTGGTGGTAAAGCTGTTCAACGGCACAATTTTGGTGGAGGGCGGCGGACGGATTCAAACTGAAAAAAGCGAAATGAAAAAGGGTTTTGGCATTTGGGATTTTCATTTTTCAAAATTATACCCGTTTTCTCCGAACAGTCCGCTGCCATAAAATGCCATCGCCGCCGGGGACACCGCCGCCAAATCGTCCGTTTTCTCGCATTTCAGCACATCTATACCTCAAATACACCTATAGTAATTCATTTTTGAATTTCCCGGGTTATCCCCCACCCTTTTTTTCCACTTTCCCCCTCTTTTCTCCCGTTTTTCCTCTTTTTCCGGGGATTTGTTTCGTCCTTTTGCCCACCTCTGTTGCTGATGCTGGCGTTGGTGTCCGACAGCACGGACATGGAGGACAACAGCCCCTCGGGGGACACCAGCGAAGACGAATCGGACAAATTCAGAACGGAAGCATTGCCCGAGGCATTGTCCGGGACGGTGGCGGCATTCATTCACACAAAAGACGGAAAGAGAGAAGGAAAAAGTGGGAAAACTGAACAAATTGAAAAATGAACTAAATTAATAAGTGTTTAATTCCTTTGGCACCTTTAAAATGCACCGCAAAAGGCAAAAAAGGCGGAGACGACGGAATAATTTAGGAATAATTTGGGGGAATGAGGGCAATCGGAGGAAAAAGGCACAAATTAACGAAACGGGGAGTATCAGCTGGACACTTTCTACAGTAAGCTGGGATATGACTAATGAGGAGGACAAAGGGAAATGAATTAAAATGAGAAAAAACAATTGAAAAACAATGGGACAATTGAAAATGCGCGAATTTGCAAAAAACAGCGAACAGTAAAGAACAATCACTGCGCAAGGTTTGTTTTGCTGTTGAGAGTTTCTCTTTCGGATGCATTGATCTCGGGGAATTCGCTGCGCCAAATTTGAATTAATTTGACTGTGTGGGCGGAGGGGGGGGGCAAGCGACCGACGCGCGAGTCGCCAAATGGCGAACGGGTCGAGAGTCTCGAGGCGGGCGCGGGATTGTCCCCGCACGCATCCCCGAACAACTTTTTGACCAATTTGACCCCCGGTGCAATTCCATGTTCTCAGCGTGCGCCATGGGTTGGCATTGGCTTAAGGCCCATCCCCGCCGTTTGTCCGTCCGTCCCCCGCCCTTTCGGGGTCACCTTCCCTTCCCCGTTTCCCTTCCCTTCCCCGCTTCGTTTTTCCTGAAATTCCCTCCCAAAGTGTCTTCTTCTTTCTTCGCTTCTCGCCGAGACGAAAGTGCGCCCGAATTCACCGCACTTTCTGGGTTATCTGCTCGTCCGTCGATGATGTTGTGTTACTCAATTCGGGAGGGGCGGGGGGGGGCGAAGATGGGCGATTTTGCGCAACAAAAATCGATGGAGGGGAAAAAGCCATTGGGATAATTGGGCAAATGAATTTCAAAATGGGGGAAAGCAGAAGAAAGGAGTTGGAAAAGTGAAAAAGGAAAAGCCCATCTCTTTGCCCCCCCCAATTTTTGCCTTTTTTTCCTTTTTCAAATTAATTTTCGCTTTTTCCCGGTTAATTAATTGTTAATTGTTTCTCTGTCTCTCTGTTCCGATGGGCCCTTTCGTTGCTTTTCGTCCATATTTTGTGCCCCTTTCCTCCAAAACTTCGCCGGTTCCCAGCTGCGATTTGCTGCAACTTTTATCGGACAAATTTTACCCATTTCGACGAATTAATCACTGACAGAAGACGCATTGAATTTGTGACACAATTCGAAAGAGTGCCGCGGGGGGAGGGGCAAAATTCATTCATTTGAGCCCAAAAATTGAGATGGAATTTGAAGGACCGAAGGAGGGGCAGAGAGAGAGGGAGGGAAAAAGGGAGAAAATGGGGGAGGGAATCGGAAGGTGGGGGGGGGGTAATTAAAAAACTAATTTAAAAATAAAAAATACAAAATGAAAGTTAAACGGAAAGGGTAAATGATAAAAATAAAGAAGTAATTATTTATGTGTTATTTCCCTTTCTGTGCAGCATTTTGAATGTCGGAGGAGGCGACTCTTCCTGAAGAAAACAGGCGGAGAAAGGGGGGGGGGGGGAAGAGCCCCCCCCCCCCTCAGCCCATCAAATTCCATCCGTTCATTTTCATCATTTGTCATCCGCCGAAGCAAATGGAAAGGGCCGAGGGAAATAGGGGAGGGAAAGAGAGGGGGGGGTATTATAAGGAATACGGTAGGGGGAGGGGCAATGGCACGGAAAATGGGGGTGGCATTCAGCACTATGAAACATTACGACACCAATGCCAACAAACTTTGAGTGATCGAATTGCTTTTTAAGCGCCTAATTAATTGGCAAATTCAAAATTAAATTAATGACAGTAATAAAATAAATAAAAAGGGAAAATTGAAAGCAAAGGAAATTAGCAGCAGAATGGGCGGCCTGTTATCTGCAGACGACGGACGAGCTGTTTTTCATGTATTTTTTTGTTGCACAAAAAGTGCGTCATTTCCCCGGGGACAGACGAAACGAAAGCCCTCGGGGAAAAATCGCGCGATTCGCTTGCGGGTGGGGGTGAGAAGAAAATTGGGAAAAAAGTGGGGGGAGGGGGGAAGAACACGCGGAACGGAGCGCGAAGACAAGCCATGAAATAGAGAAATAGAGAGAGAAAGAGAGAGAGAGAGGGGGGAGAGAGATAAAGAGAGAGAGAGAGGGGGGGAGAAGAGAGAGAGAGATAAAGATAGAGAGAGGGGGGGGGAAGAGAGATAAAGAGAGAGAGAGAGGGGGAAGAGGAGAGAGATAAAGAGAGAGAGAGGGGGGGGAGAAGAGAGAGAGAGAGAAAGAGAGAGAGGGGGGGGGGGAGAGAAAGGAAAGGTACAGTGAATGCCAAAAATGGAAATGTCTGGGAAAAGGGGAAAGTGCAACAAATTCTCGAACAATCCAACAAAAACAAAGTAGCAGCCCTAAAGCATCAAAACACCGTGCTTTTCCCCTTAACCCCGTTTCTTTGTTCCCCAAATGGCTTCTCTCCTCCCGTCGGTCCGTCGGTGTGACTCCCGCCCTCTCTCTCTCCCCTCTCTCCCCTCTCTCTCCCCTCTCTCCCCTCTCTCTCCCCTCTCTCTCCCCTCTCTCTCCCTCTCTCTCCCCTCTCTCCCTCTCTCTCCCCTCTCTCTCCCCTCTTCTCCCCTCTCTCTCCCCTCTCTCCTCCCCCTTTTCCCCCTTTTCCCCCTTTCCCCTCTTTCCCCCAAATTATTCTCTTCTTGCGCCCATTGCCTTGGGCTGATTTTGTTGTTTTGGCCCCAACAATTTCGGCTTTTCCTTCTGCAGGTCACGAGCTCCTTTCACCAGTGCTTATTGCCCAAGGCAAAATTTGTTCATTTCTCTCCCGCGCGCACCGACCGACTGGAACAAGCAGCCGATAATCACCACGGGGCTAATTTACCAACCCAACGCCGCCGATGGGGGGGGGGAATTGGAATTTGGAGAAAAGTTCCCAAAAAGCACAAAGTTGGAGAGCAGCAGGATGGAAAGATTGAGTAATGATGAACAATTGAACACCAAAAAATAAATAGAGGCAAAGGCAAAACAATTAAAAATAATTAAAAGTAATTAGCGAATTGAAAAGTGAAAAGTGAATGCGGGAAAAGGAAAAAGCCAGAAAAGAACAGTAGTCAATTTACAAAATGAACTTACAAAAAAGGGGAAACAGGCAAAGTTTCACCGGAGTGCATTTTGCCCGGGTTGGGAAAGTCCTCCGTAAAATGGTCAACGGCAGAGTCCGCCAGGTTGGCTTCTCCCCTCCCCCCCCGTCGGACATCGAATGGCATTTTTGTGCCATTGTCCGTCCGTCAAATGACAAAAAAAAATTTGAATAATTCCCATCAGAACAAAAGGAGGGAAAGTGATGTGTATATAAAATCTAATGATGATGATGAACACGGAATATGAGAACTGGAGATGAACCAACAGAATGAGTTCATTCGATTGTTTGGGGGAATCAAAGGGACACCTGCGGATTAACGGAGGAGAGACTGACGGACTGAGGGGACGACGGAAGGGGGGGGGAGACGGGAGGAGGGGAGGAAAGATACGGCACGGGGGGACAACAGGTGGAGGAGGGCATGGAAACGAAAGCAAACGCAACGAATGGACAGAGAAGAGAAGGGCATTCTCTACGAAAATGAAAATGGAATGATTAAAACAGCAGAGGAGGCGCTTAAATATTGTAATTTAACTTTGAACCAATAAATCCAAATTATTTTTTGGCATTTGGTCGCCCTTCCCTCCCTCTGTCCCGTGTCTCCTCTTCTCTCTCTTCTCTTATCCTCCCCCTCCCCCTCCTCCCTCCCCCCCCCCCTTTCCTTTTTTTGCCCTTTTCTGAGTGTTATAAATCCGTCAAAATATGCGACTGATCTTCGGACACTTTTTTTCGGCAGTGTGTAAATCCTTCCGCCGACTTTGCTGACCATAAACAGTTCATCAGCCAAAATATGGTCGTCCGACGGTCCTTTTGAATTTGGCATTTTAACAAAGGGCCAATGAAATGAAAAAGACAAATATTTTTTCAGTGTTTTATTTATTTGGCCAAATTTGTTGGGAATGTTTTGCCCTGACAAATGAGCAATTTTTGGCGTAAGAATTTATTCGGGAAAATGACCCCAAAAAGTGGGAAGAAAAGCACAAGCATAAGCAGAGGAGCAGCACAACACAGCGGAGAGAAAAGGAAAAAAAGGAGGAAAGGTAATTGACTTGGCTTATTGGCGTGACCGTCGCCGGAGGGCAATTGTCGGGCGAAGGGCGCAAAGGGCGGGGGAGGCGAAGAGACACGAGAAGAGAGTGGGGAGGAAGGGGAGGGGAGGGAGGGGGGACGAGAATAATCGGTGGAAGAAAAAAGGGAAGAGGGACAGTGATCAGAAAGAGTGGAGTTAAAATGATCAGAAAGGGGAAGGAAAAGCACAAATGAGGGACCAGAAAGACCTGACCAAAAAAAGAGTGATAAAAAGGGAGAATCACATTAGGCAACAATCGAAACAAATGATGAGGAAATGCAATTGATCACGCCTGCAAAAGTCCTCTATTGGGCAAAATCGGCTCAATTTTGGGCTTTTTCGGCTTTTCGGCACCCGTCGCCCCCCCCCCCCCCAAGGGCAAAAACAGGACTTTGGGAGAATGCAGCAGATGATTTTGAACATAAGCTTATTGAAAGCAAATCGGAAGTGAAGAGGGAAAAGCAAAAGAAGGCAAACCAAAAAAAAAAGAAAAAAGAAAGGGAAATCGTAAAATTAATTTGAAGCCAAAAATATTAAAAGTGAAAATTAGAAAATTGATTTGCGCTTTCTGCAAGTCGTCAGTTCCCTCTCTTTTTATAAATTCATTTTTCTTAAAACACTGCTCAAAAAGCATTTGGCAACGAATGAATTAGGAAAAATGGGGGGGGGGGGAAGAGGGGACGGACGATTTGGCAAATGGTGCAAATGCAATGGAAATGAATTGGAAATGGGCTAATTGGGTGGCGCGTGGGGGTGACCGTCTCATTCAGCGGGGGGGGGGGGGGGGGACGCTCTTCCTTGGAATGCCAATGCCATCAATGACATGCTGGAGGATGGCACGGCATTTATTTATTAATTAGGGAGGGGGGGGGGCTAATAAGGGTAATTACTGTCGCGTAATTAGCGACGCATTTGTTGAGAAGAGGAAATAGATGCTGCTGATCATCGCCACAGATTAGATCAACGGCATCTTTCAATGCCTTTTTTTGGCTTTTCCCCCGCCCATTGGCCAATTCGGTGCCTTTCCTTTGGACAAACCTTCGCAATTGGCCCAATGCCTTCCCAATAAATTTTTGCGTGTGTTTTCCCATCATTCGCTGATCCCTCTGCCTTTTCCTCATTATCCTCCAACAGAGCGTAAAAATGGGAAATGAAGGAGGCGGAGGGACGGACGGAGAAGGGAATTTGGGGGGGGGGGGATGACGGACGAAGGCGAAGTTGGTTTTGGGATTGGGATGGATTTGGGGGGTTTGGGATGTGTTGGCTGTGCCATTGCCATTCCCTCCGTTCCTTCCGCGTGCCATTCTTTGTCCCAATGCGATGGAGCGCAAACGGACAGAAATTAGCGGAAAGAAACGCCAAAATTGGGAAGGAATTGCGCAAAAGGAGCAGCGGGGGAAAATATTTGATCAGAGAATGGGAAAAAGAAAATTTGAAAATAAAAATTAGCAGAGGGAATTCATTTGGTCATTGTGCATAATCACTTCTCCCTCACTTTTCTCACTCTCTTTTTTTGCTTTTTTAATTTATTTTTGCTTTTATTTTGCCATTTCACCCCTGTGCCCTCCTCTTCCTCCCCTTTCCCCAAATTTCGCGCGATGTCGTGGAAGTGCACTTACATAAATGGCAAAAATAAGACATTTTGCCCGAAGCAACCTTTCCTTTTCCATGCCCTCCATCAGAGAAGGGGGGGGGGAATCACCGCGGGGGACAACGGACAAATTGGACGAATATGATGAAGATGAAGATGAAGATTGAAGAATGGAGATGATGTAGCATATGAATATGGAGGATGATGTGTGATGGTGGTAGTGAAAGTGAGGAAAAACATCCCCAAATTGAGACACCTTTCGGACTGATTCGTCCGCGGGCATTTGAGTGGTGCCCTCGGGCAATTCATTACCGTACCCATCAAATGCGCGCATTTGTTTCAATTGGCGCATTTGCGGGCATTCATCAGTGACAAACAAATGTTTTCCCTTAAATGGCGCCCCGGGCAAAGCCTACCGTAATAACCAACGGCCATTGTTGGCATAATTTTGTGCCTTTAAAATATTTAAAAGTGATCATTTTCAAGGAATTAATGTTCCTGCTATTTCTGACTTTGCTACCGTATTCATTGCTTTACGGTGGGCCCATTAATTGTCGGAGAATTTCCAAAAATAATTAGCCGAAGGCTGGCAACAATGAATGGTGCTGCTGTGTTGGGGGAGTGAAAATGGAAATTTCCGCCGATTGTCCCCCAATTTTCCCGCATTTGGGCGGTCCCCCATTTACTGTTTTGTTTTTTGTTTCCCTCGGCCACTGTTTTATTGTGTGTTCCATGCTATGGTTGAGATGGTTGGGATGGGCTGATATGGACGCCCTCCCCCCCGGGGTGTCCCCGAGTCTATCCCCCGGGGGTCTGTCCCACAATCCCCCCCCCTCTATTTACTCACCCCCCCCCCTCATTATCGCCCATTAGTGTTTGTTTCTGTGCAAATATTCCCTTCTAGAAACACAACAAAAAGATGGTGCAAATTTGCCGATTGAATGAAAATTTTTTTTCCAAAATTGGCTTAAATTTCATTTCAGGAAATTGGCGACAAATTTGGACAAATTAAACAAAACAAAAAAAAATAGACACAAAAGAAATAAAGGAAAATGAAAGGTGGGGAAAGAGGCGATGAGAAGGGGGAAAGATTTGTTTGTTTTGAGGGAATTTACATCAGCTGAACCAACCAACTCTTTCTTTGGCCTGCAAAATGCGGGGATTATCCCCGGAAGGAAATTTGTGAACAATTGGAGAAGCAGACAGTGAAAGCAGCATTAAAAATCCGAGAAATAACTTCCAAAAATAATGCATTGTGTACAAATCGATGGCACGGAGCGCGGGGGCGCGGATAATTCCCCCCGGGGAACACCGTCAAAAATGGCAAATGAAATTGGCATCTTAACACTGATTGATGAAACACAGAAATTAGGGGGGGGGGAAGAGGAAGGGGCAAAGGGCAAAGGGCGCTAATTAACCAATTAATTATGAGATTTATAAAAAATAATTAAAATTTATTGGAATTTCAAATGCCGAACGGCAAAGACAAAAGAAGTAATATAAAAAACAACACAATACGATTGAGTTGCTTGCGTATTTATGTAGACCCGCATGGTCAATTATTTAAAATTGCGTTTTTGGCCGTTCGATTCGCCGGTGGTTTAAAATCTGCGGGGGGGGGGCGGCTAATGAGACAAATTAGTCGAGTCGTGTCCCCTCCGTCCGCCGCTTCTCTCCTGCTTCTCCTCCCGCTTCGCTTTTTCTCCTCCCCCCATTTGCAGAAGTCCGTTCTCGTCCACTACACCCCCCCCCCTCCGCCCATTATTTGCACTCCCGGATGAAGATGGGCTCGCTCATCTTCGCCTCTCCCACCCGCGCTTCGTCTGCGCTTGTCGTCCCCCGCGGCGATCCTCGCGATTCCTTCCCCCTCCCCCCCCCCCCCTCCATCTCCCCTCAAGATCAGAAATAGCCACCGTCCGTCCCTTTGGCCACAAAAATCGACTCTCCTCCCCTCCCCCGCCCCTTCTCTTCTGCGGTGGACAAGATGGACAAACACAAAAACAGCAGAACAGAACCCCTCACAACTTTTGGGGAAATTACGAAAAGAAAGTGGCGAGAAGTGAGCGAAAGGGGGGGGGGGGGGACAGACTGTCAAAAGATTGGAAGAAATCGGAGGGGGGGGGAAACACGAAAACAATGAATGGCACACCGATCAGTGATCGACAGAGGGATGGACCAGAGAAGCAATTTACCAAAAGGGAGAGAGAGAGAGGGGAGGGACAGAGAGAGAGAGAGAGAGAAAGAAAGAGAGAGGGAGGGAGAGACGGAGAAGGGGTGAGAGCGATGGGTGGAATGTGAGAAGAATTTTAAAAAACGGAACTCGACTCTCGACTTCTCGTGAGGCAACGATCCCCTGGGCGGCATACCGAAAGGTTTCCTTCGCTAATTGAAGTGGGGCCTCGTAAAAACTGTGGGTGATAAATTGATTACCAAACACTAATTATCACCTCATTATCGTCCTTTTACTATTTTTTATCGCTTTTATTTCCCTGCCCATCGGCTGAAAAACATAAAATGTCTAATCGAACAAAAGCAAAACACAAAACAAAAACAAATTCATAATATGATAATAATAGGAAGAAGAAGTGAAATTCGTACGATGGCATTGCCAAATGATTTTTTTTTGCCCCCGTGGGAATGAAAGGGTCACTGACTCATTCATTTTATTTTCCCCGCAGGGCCATTTTTGGGCAAAAATAAACAAAAAAGCGACTTTTTGGAGGTGCGAAGAGCGAAACTTTGCGCAATTCAATACTAATGACCTAAGGAGGAGAAGAAGAAGAAGAAACAGAAGGAATAAACTTACAATTAGCATAAATTAAAAAATAATAAATTTATGGAAAATTTAAAAGAAAGACGGAGAGAATACGGTGGAAAAGAGAGAAGAGAAAAGAAGCGGCACTTAAAAGAACAAAAATTCAAAGTTTGAACCATCTTTTTCCCCTGGGGGAGCAAAAATTATGGTGGAAAAGCGTAAAATAAAAAAAAGGACGCGGAAATGGCGGAAGGATTTGTTGAATTTTGGAGGCAATAAAAAGGCACGAGCGCGAATTTGGGGGTGGGAAATGTGTGAAATTTCTCGGAGGCCTCCCCACCCCCGGGGGCCAATTGGGCGTTGTCCCCCCGGGGGACGGACGGATGTCCGCACGATTTGACGACGGACGACGACGGTTTGCATCAAATTAACAATTTTATGCGGTGGGAATCGCGGGAATTTGTGAATTTAAAAAGGGCGGACAATGGGAGAAAAAGCGAAGAAAAAATGGGAAAAATGGGGGGGGGGAGAATTTGTAAGAAGAGATTGGGGGAAAAAGAAGTGATTGGGTGGTCGGAAGGAGAAGAGGTGGCAAATCCAATGGAATTAGAAATTGAATTGCCATTTTAATTTTAAAAAATGTCAATTTATGGGGAATTTTCAAAAGGGGAAGAAAGTGCCCGAGGCAAAACGCAAAGGGCGCCCATTCTCAGCGGGATTCTGTCAGATGCGCACCAAATTTGGCATTTGGGGGAGAGAGTGTCAAATTGATTTAATTGAGTCCGTCTCCAATTTTCGCGCCCGGAGATAAATTTTTGGGCAAAAAGCACAAACTTTGCATATGAAAAGGGTCGGCACGAGGACAAAAGGCCAAAAAAGAGAAAAAAGAATCATTCACTGATCAGAAGAAAAGATAAAAAGCGATGGAACGATTAAAATCGGAAAAAGCGAAGGAAAGGGCAAAATGCCAAACAAAAGACAAAACAAACGAAACAATTCAAAACACAATTGGACGGATATTAAGGGATT
Organism: Heterodera glycines; assembly: GCA_004148225.2. Classification (NCBI taxonomy): domain Eukaryota; kingdom Metazoa; phylum Nematoda; class Chromadorea; order Rhabditida; family Heteroderidae; genus Heterodera; species Heterodera glycines. The sequence goes on along the minus strand of CP049711.1, from coordinate 7,786,528 downwards.
TAGGTGTTTTTCGTTCTCTTTTAAATTTTCGGACTAAAAATCGTACAGTTTTTGTTTTGTTTTGTGCCTTTCTTTCGCTTTTCGTCCCTTTTTTTTTATTTATTTTCCGCTTTTTTTCTTTTGTTTTCACAGCTTTCGCCTGAAAAATAAAAATTGTGCGCGGAGTTTTTTTTAATTTGGTAAATGGGAATTTTGCGAAATATTTGAGAATGAATTTTAAGCATTGGTCGGCCTTTCGTTCGTTCGTTTTGCATTTCTTTCTCCGTTCGCTGTTTTATTCACTGATTTTTTCGACAACTTTTGCCCATTTCCTCGGCAATATTTTTTGGTTTCTTTTCGCGCTTTTCCCTTCTCTGACCATCGATAAATCAGCAGACGGACGCGAAGAACAGCATAAATTGATGAGTTTTTGTGGGATTATTTTTGGGGAGAAATTTCAGAACAAAAATTTAATCTTTTCAAAATTTTTTAATAAAAATATTTTAATATGCCATTTATGAAAACTGGACAATCAAATTTATATTCCCCTGGGACTGATTGCTCTCTCTGTCCTTTATTGATCATTTGGTGCCTGATCAGACCATGTCCGATCATTTGGTGCCTGATCAGACCATGTCCGATCATTTGGTGCCTGATCAGGTCGTGCCTGATCTCAAAAGCAGTGACCGATCACCGTCAAATTCGCTGTCATTTCGCCATTTCTTCTGTTTTTCCGTCCATTCATTCATTAAACATTCATTCATCCTCCCCCCCCCCCCTCCTCCTCTTTTGTCATTCGTCCGTTTCCGCCTCCAATTGCCCATTAATTCTTCTTCTTCCTCCTCCTCCTCCTTTTGTCGTTTCTTTCGTCTCTCATTTATTTTCTCCCATTCCCTCGGGGAATGTTGTGAATTTGTGAATTTTGCCGACGGCGCCTTTCACCGGCCAAAATTTCCGATTCAATGGAAATGGAAATTCGCCCCGGGGCGGGGAACGGTCCGCCGGGGACGGGGAAAGGTTTTATGGGCCGACGGCGGCGGAATTTGCTATGCGCAGAGCCATTTGTGAAGGAAGCATCAGAGGGAAGCGCCGTCGGCGTTGTCAAATGCCACCCGCGCGACGAATAAATTGACGAATTGGGGGGACAAAGGCCAAAAAAGGGGGGGGGTGAAATATTTGGCAATTCCGCTCACTAATATTGAAAATGAAACAAAACCAACCCAAAAAATGGAAAATTTTTGAAGGATTGAGCCAATGAATGCCAATTTCCCCCCCCCCCCCCCCCCGAAATGCCAATGTCCGCTTCTTCTGATTTTATTTTCTTTTTCGCCATAAAATTCTTTGCAAAATCATCACAACTTTTCGGGTGATATCACAAAATAACAAATGAATAATTAGGTTAATGAACTAACTTATTTGTTATTACAATTTGTCCTCAAAATGGTCGCATCGGAGGGGCGCCACAAATTCCGTCACAATCCCTGAAAATGCGACAGATAAAGAAAATCATTGATCCGGCACTATTTCAAAAATAATTAATTAATAATTTTGAATTTTGCATAATTAACAAAATAATTAGTGAATTAATAAATGACTTTTGGCCGCCATTTGCGTGTTAATTTGGCCATTGCTGCGAATGAACGGAAGGGAGAAGCAAACACTGCGAATGATGAGAAGGAGCAGAAACAGAAGCGGAGGGAAGAGGAAAAGCAGAGGGAAAAGGACAGCCGAACTCGGCCCTGGGGAAATGCCAAAGGACGAAAATTCAAATGATTCCATTGAATCCGACGATTGCCATGGCCTCCCCCCCCCAAGCGATCCATATTTTGCTGATACATATTCCATCCACTTCCACTCACTTTAATGGCTCCGCTGAGATCATTTTGTCCGTTTTGTCCGCGGGTGCCTCCGGCACCGCCGCCGCGTCTTCGCCGAGTCCAGCAGCAAAGGTGCGGACACGTTGAGGTTGAGGACTGAGGACGGGCGTCGCCGTACTGCTCCCGACGGGGCTCCACCCATCGGAGGAGGAAATGCCAAAGGAATGACCCTAAGATATCGGAAAAGGACGGTTATATCGTAGGAACGAAGGGTACGGTAGCATCAAGACAAACAAATGAAAGTCCGTTAGTTTTTTACCTGTCGATTTTCATGGAAAATGTCGCCGAACATTTCGAAGAACAAAGGGTCGGTTGGACGAGAAGAAGCGGTGGGAAAAGTGTGCACCTTTTGGATGAATTTTCAAAAAAAATTGGGACATTTGGCCAAACCATTCGAATATTTTCAATTAAATCGCGGGAGAGAAGCTGAAAAAGGAAAAGCGAAGTCAAACCAAAATTAATTTGAAGGCCCACCCCCCAAAATGACCATTAGCTTTGGCAAAATATGAAGCAATTTTGCGAAGCGCAGCGCCGCGTCGGAGGGAAGGGACGCGGAACAAAACGGAGGCAATCTCTGGGGAGAATGCTAAAAGGGAAAAAAGGAAGAAATTAGGGGAAAATAATTGAGAAAATGGCAACTAATTAAAAAGGCAAATTAATGGACGATAATTAAGGAAATGGTAATTAATGAGGCAAAAGAAAAACAAAGAGAGAATAATGAAGAGAATGTGATAATTAATTAACCAAAAATAAATAAAAATAAATGAGGAATTAATTAAAAAAGATTTTCATTGATTCTGAATTTATTGTTGTGATTTGTTTCACATTGTAAAGTGCCGAGTGCACATTGTCCCTGAGGCGTTCCACAAAATTTTGCCCGGAGACGGACAGCAAATTGCCCCGGGGGGCGGCGGGGCTCCGCTGGCCCTCCAAATCGCCAATTCCGTTGGAATCCATGGCCAAAACGATGATCAGCTGAGATAAAAGGAAGTTGGAAGAAAGCCAAAGGAAACTAAGGGCCAAAACGGCACACTTTGACCATGACGAATTCCTCCTGGTCCAAGGCAAGTTCGGTGAGAACGCGGACCAACGAATTGACGCAACGGGAGACAATTTGTTGGCTGAGGAAACTGTGAGAAATTCGAAAGTGCGAAGAAAAACAAAACGCCAAAGACGGACCCATTGGGCACAATCTCCTCATTGGCACACACTGTCAGCCCAGTGGGCAAACACAGCAAATTTTGAGTGTCTTTTGTGGTGAAAGAAGTGCCTGAAATGATCGGAGAGGTCAAAATTTATCAATGTTAATTAGCCGGCTAATTAATTAATTATTCAATTGCCTGCGGCAATGTCAAACAAAGCCAACGGAGCAAAGCAATGGCGGAGGAGAGTAATCTGAAAAGGGGAAGCATAGCTCATTTGTTCAAAAAATTTATAAATTAGCAAGGGATGGAAATGACAAAAAATCTGTATTTTTGGGTTAATAAAACCCGAGTACAGTATTTTTGGGGGGTTTGGGGACTGACTTTGTCGTGGTCACTCATCCACTCTTTCGTTTCGTTCGTTTTCTTCTGCTCTTCCGTCGTCCCAAGCACAAATTTGGTCTCCAGCAAAGACAATTCTCTGATGTAATCGACCGCCTCAAAATTCCATTTCAAAAAATTCTTTCTTTGCCGTGCCGTGCCCACCTTCGCCAGCGTACGGTACTTACAGAACTCCAATTCGTCTTCTGTGATGCGACGCAACCGGATACAGTAATTCACCTAAATATTCATTTTCATTTTGCCGGGGATACAGTGGAAAACTGTGCACAGTACACTCGCCTGTGTTCGGAAACGGTCCAAAATTTCGGGGCACAAAAACAGCGACTCCAACCGAAGTTGGCCCTTTGGCGCTTCGTTCTCACTGAAGTCGGCCACCTGAAAACCAAATTTAATTTAAAATTTCCATTCATTTTCTCACTTCGTTAATATTCGTCTCAATTTCGACCAATTTGCGTACTAATTGTTTGCATAGTTCGGCTCCAATCTTTGGTTTAATTAATCAAATTTATTTTCAAATCGGTGTTTTTTGGCACTTTTCCATTCTCGGCATTTGGCTGGAATGAATGTGCAGCGACCATCGGCTGACTTTGAATGTTTGGCCCATTTTTGAGGTGTTCTGCCGGCGGGGGAAGTCGCTGCTGATGGCACAACGGACAATGCAAATGAGAGGAGGAAAGAGCTGAAAAAGTGACAAATAACAGCAGAGATTGGCTGAATGGACCCCGGGGCATTCAAAGTTTGTGCCGATAAGTTAAAAAAATGCCGGAATGGCCAGGAAATTCTGTCAATTCAGCTAAACTTAAACCGTACTATCCAACTACCATACTCTCCCTGTAACATCCTATCTCTCCCACGTACCGTCACTTTTCTCCCATTTCCGCTTCAGTCCCTCCGCCTCTTTGGTGCCCTTTAGGCATTGCTCCAAAATGGCAATTTGCTTCGTCACATTGTCCGCTCCTTCTTTCGGCATTCGTACTGATTCCGGCTGCATTCCGGCCTTAAATAGTCCCCAATTAATTAATTGGTCAATTAATTGCCCTTGCGCATTTTGCCTTTAGGCATCGCTGAAGCCGACAAAAGCGGCACGAATTGCGATGGTTTGGGTTTATTATGTCGCATTGGCCGTCTCCACGACAAATGTACCTTAAAAGGAACATTGGCGAAAATGCCATCTCAGTCACAAACAACTTCATTTTGTTTTTGATGGATCGCCAGAAGAAACATTTGCAGCCATGGCACGCGGCAACGCCATAATAACTTTATTTTTTGAGGGGGGGGGGGTTAACGGTTTTAATGGTTTTTTGACTGTTTTCTCTAATTTTACTGGTGATTGCACGCCCGATCACCGCAAACGACGCACTGAAAATCGCAAATTAACTGTCGAAATGTTCCCGAAATGCCCACATTTTCGCAGTGCGCTGCTGCCCCTCCGTCCGTCGCCCATTTGCGACTTCGGTGGCCCTGCGAGGGCGGCGGCGCTTTGTCCGCCGCTTTTGCCGAATTTCGCTGGTCACTGCACGGAGCGGCACCCGAGGCCATTTTCAAATTTAAGTGGACGAAAGTAAGAAAAGTTAAGTCTGCTAAATAGGACTGCAATTTTTATACTTTTACCATGAATTTGTAATAATTGGGAAAGTCCCAAGGAGGGAGGAAGGGATGAGTCACTCTTTTACTTCCGCCGTTCATTAAAACAATTAATTGGACTGTGCGAAGCAGAGAAGATCAAATTGACTGGTTAGACGCAGCTACTAAGGATGCGGTCATGAAAAGGTGCGTTTGGATGATCAATGATGCCGTTGGGATGAGGGGGGAGTGATCAATCGTGGCGAGTGATCGCTCCGAGTGACTCCCCCCCCCCCCCTCTCTCTCTCTCTCTCTCTCTCTCTCTCTCCCCCCATTCATTCGCTCTTTTTTTGGGCAGCTTTTCCGAAAGTTTTTATTTGTTCGTCTGTGCGAGACCAAAACCATTCGCCAAATCGATCGAACATCACAATAAAAGAAAATATTTATAAATGGCGACGGAATTTTCGGGGAAAAGAATGATTTTGGACTGATTGTCGCTATTGGCGCATTTTGCGGTCGTTTTGAATGGTTTTTAACCAATGAATTTCCATACACTTTTTAGTAGAACAATATTTTGTAAACTTTGATATAAAAAATGAAAATGACTAACGGAAAAATAAAATAACGATTAAAAAACGTTCAATCAGATGGTATTGGCACGTTCCATTTGGAATGACTCCCACAAATTATATATCTATGTAGTTTCACAAAGCATTTTAATAAATAACAATGCACATATCTTCTATATTTAGAAATGGGTTTTTAGTGTCGTCCGACTGCCCCCGTCCCTTTACCCCCCCCCCCCAATGAGTTGTGTTTGGTTTTTCGTTTGGTTGCGGTTGCCCCCATATCGCCCATAAATACAATAAAAATCGATGGGCCCAACCACTGACGGGCAGCAGCACATAATTATAATTTATGGACGATGGTCGCGCCCTTTACCCCCTCCCCCCCCGGCGTTGCGTTTACCAACTTCCTCCCCTCGGGGGTGATTTAGTCGCCGCCCATTTGGAGAATCGGTGGATGAAAGTGAGCGAAGCGACTGATGGACGACCAAAGGCGGAAGGACAGAAGAGAGAGCAGAGATTGCGGATTGACTGATCTGATCAGAAGCATATCAAACTTTAGATCATTAGTTGCTTGCTTGTCAATGCAACAATGGAATGGGCTGTTGTATCGCATACAAAGAAAAAACACAGACAGACTCATGGAATTTATTTGTTCATATTCTTACGTCAACGAAATAAAATACAATTGAAGCTTGAATAGAGAGAGGTGTTCTAAAATGAACGTTTCCTAAATCCTGCTAATTTGGATCATAAATTATAATTTAAAGTGGTGTTAGTTTTTTTGACAGTGGCGCGCCAGAAAATTTATTAGTTCTACATTTGTGAAATGTCTAGTTAAATTTTAAATGACAAGCGCAGGCCCTCGTGTACTGCAAGTACACACCGAGTCAATTTTAGGCTCCCAGTTCAAAAAGCAAAAAAAAAAAAAGTGTGTTTGGCGAAGTGGTTTTATAAGATAGTAAAGGGACAAAGGGCTGAAGTTCGAGTCCGTTTATTATTTTCGAAAAATATTTCTGAAGGTTTTTGGAAACCAAATTGGAAAAACATGATAAACTCTTTTATTTTAGCAAATCAAATTACAAGTGACCAAATGATTGCGTCGAATTCGGGTGGCGCGCCGTACCGCGGCGATCCGATGGCATCCGCTGCACTCGGTTTTTCAAAGTGAAGGAATTGATTTTTTTTTTTTTTAATGAATGTGTGGTCAGTTTTGTGAATGGTGCCCTCATCCGACACCCTTTCGTTGTGCTGCGGCGCCAGTGCCAAGTGCATGACCACGCGACACGCAAACATTTGACGCCCATTAGTCTTTTGCCGGTTGTGGTCAACTTGGCCGGGAAAGATGTAAATACTTGCAGAAAGCATGCTTTTTTCACATTTCGTTTAATAGTAATTTTAGTTTTTCCTTAGGGTACTTTTTCGCTTTGGAAAGGTGCCATTGGCAGCGGCGTTCTTTGGGTGGTTTCGCATGCGTCGGAATTTGTAAGTATAAGCGAATTAAATACAATATTTCTTTTACTTTTATTTTAGTTGATTGCCCAGCTTTTTAACCTACCAAAATCATTTGTACCCGAAGGCAGCTCCGAACGCTTTTGGCGCCATGTTTTTCTCAAAACGTATTTTTGGGACTTAAAAAATAAAATTCGGGATAAAAGTGATCATAAAATTGTTTTGCTTATTCAGCGCCTCTTTCTTCGCCTGCACTCCTTTCATTGTCTCTTCTTTCATCGAAACTGTCCGCGTCCGTTTTCCCTTTTTCTTTTCTTTCCCTTTGCATTTGCCATTTCCTTTTCAGAGTGGTGCAAGTTTATCGGATGATTTCCAACTCTTCGAGATTATCCATCGTGGTCTTGAGGTCACTCCCCTCCCATTTTGTTTCGTGCCATTATAAAATCTCTTTCAGCGCCTCCATTTGGACATTTTCGGCACCGGCGTTGAAGGACGAAGGCGTCACCCGCTGTTCCTTTTGGCCATGCCCACTGCCATTTACCACACGGCCCACTTTTTGTTGTACCGTTCCGTCTATTCCTTCGCCTATTCCTGCACCAGAGCTTATGTTGTGAGCACCGTTCATTTACTTATGTTTAATTTTCATTTTACAAATTGCGCCTTTCAAAGAGTCGCAAATTGCCTTCTGAACGCAAAAGATACCATTCGATAATGCCCGAGCTGTTCTCCACAATGACCTCAATGTTCGTGGCCGATTTGGTCTGTTACCCGCTTGAGACTGTGCTTCATCGGTTGTACATTCAAGGTGAGAGACCGAGGGCAATAAAAAAATGGTCGGGTAAAAGGTAAGTGCTTTAGGCACTCGGACATTGGTAGACAATTTGGACCATGGACAGAGTTCGCTGGTGCCCGTGTTGGCCGGGGCGTACAGCGGCGTAGTGGATTGTTTCATTAAAATTGTGCGCAAAGAGGGCGCCCTGGCGTTGTACAGGTCGCCGTTTGGATTTCATTTGGCTAACGTCGCGCCGTTTAAAAATGCTTCTTTAGCGGAATCGGTGCGCTCTTTCTCCAATATTTGCTTCAGCATGGCGTTGCATTGGCCGTTTATTGGGTTCTCGACAAAGGTTTTGTTTTGCGGGTGTCCTTCTTCCTGACTATGCAAAAAATGACTTCAGCAGGTGGCAGCAGCGGCGGTGACGTGCCCCCAATCCCTCCGGCCTTGCGTTCGCAAGAAAACTTTTTGCGTGCCGACTGCGCCTCTTTCGACGCATTCCCCCAAAAAACATTTGCCAGCTCGTCCTCCTCGGGAACCAACCAACAGGACATTAAGGCAAATAAAAGAGAATGGCCCATTTCCCGTATCCGTCATTTTCCAAACGAATGGAAGCTTTGAATTTCAGCACTTCTCGCCAAACGTCGATTTTCAGCCTACTCAATCCGGCGCTTTTCCCTCTTTTGCACAGACAAGCCAAAGCCACCAAAGCCTTCAGGAAAAGGACAACCCATTTTTGGCCGCAATACGGCGACATCAGCAGCACCAACATAATCAGGATGATGAGCAGAAGCAGCATGGGACGAAACCTCTCAATTCCGATTGAATTTGTTTTTTCAAATATGTATCTTCTCCTCCCACCGTGCCAATGCCATCAGTCGGTTAATTAATTCCCCCACCCTTCACTCTTTATTTTTGAGAAATTGTTATCCGTTTTTTTCTCACTTCAGTTTATAGACAATTATATTTGAGAATCTTAATCCATTTTGTTATGAAAATAAGAGGAAGAAAATGAATGTTATTGTTATTGTAAATGTATGAGCGACAAGGAAAAATCAGCGAATGTATAATAAATGCAAACAAATAACAAAAATAAAAAAAGGCAACAAAAAATGTTTGATAGAAACTTTGGGAAGGACAAAATATGAGAGATTTCGTGACTATTTTGTGTCGGATTAACAAAAGAAAATGGGGAAGAGCGAAGAATGTGCATAGGAAAGGACGTACATAAAACGGTAATGCTATAGATGGTACCCCCCTTTTGACGAAAATTTTTTTTGTTCTGAAAAGTTGGAAACATGTTTATGGGGGTTTTCAGGGTCGCTGATCACGAATATGACCTTCATTGGACCAATTTCGAATCCCGGACCCGAATTCGAACAAAAAGTCTAAAACTCCAAGATTCTCACTTTAGTTCCTAAATTGATTAAAACAGCTAAATTTGGTCACAAACCATTGGAATATCAAAGAATGGTCATTCTGTACAGCTACGAACATAAAAGTGAATTTTCAAAATTTTGAGTTTTCGACTTTTTTCGAATTCGGGTCCGGGATCCCGAATTGGTTGAAATGGATGCCATATTCGTAATCAGCGACCTCGAAAACCCGCCATAAACATGTTTCCAAGACTTCAGAACAAAAAAAAAATTTTCTTCAAAAAAGGGGGAGGTACCATCTATACACAGCGGCCCAATTTTGGGCTCTCAGTGCAAATAGGTTTATTATTTATTTAGTAATCAGAACGCCAAAACTTTGCAAAACTTAAAATTTTTTGGGATTTCCCTTGTAAAATTAGAAGAGCCGATCTCGAGTTAAAAACTTAAGTTCCATAAAATAAACTTGGAATCGCTAGAGGAGGTCAAAATAGTGGCCTATGCAAAATTTTAAGAAAATTAAACAATAGGAAAAAATTTTTTACAAGGGCAAACATTTCAATAATTTTAATTCTTTTTTAGCCAAGTCCACAATTTAAGGCCAAACCAAATAAAATTTACAATATTCTCCAGAATTTTCCCTTCAAAATGAGCATAAAATGGTTTTATTTGCTCTAGTATTTAACAAGTTATAAGCTAAAAAAATTTCATAAAATCGTCGATGTTGTACGTAACCAACACTTTTTGAATATGATTTTTTATTGCCACGAAAACTTTTATTAATGAAAAAATAATTCTGCCTTCTTCTTTAAAAGAAGAAATTGAAATTAACACACAACATAAGGACTCTAACCTGAGACCCCCTTTTGGTGACTAACTCACAGACCACTAAGACGAAAAATCCAGCATAATTGTACTTGGAGCCCAAAATTGGGCCGCTGTGTATAGTATATTACCCATAAAACAAAACAAGAAATGACCGAGGAATAAATGTACGAAAATATACCATTTTTTATTTTGGAATAAACGAAAGAAAAATGCTACTATTCTCAGGGAAAGCATTCACAAACGGACGAAGTTTAAGTGAGAAGGAGCGAAATTTGCCGTAAATAAAACCATTTGATTCCAATTTCATTTGCTCCACACATTGGGCAATTTAAAATGAATGCGAAAGGAGAAACCAGCGGATGTCTTACTTTTGTTTAAACTCTCGTGGTTTGTTCTGTGGGTGACTCCGGCGGAGAGTGCCGCTGCTTTCGCAAGTGCTGCTTCAACTCGCTGACGAGCACTTGCGGTGCCTTAAGTTGACGTTTGGTTGTTCGTCTTGCAGACTCCACAATTTCTGCACCTGTTTTTGTCCGTTCGCTTTCCATTTGGGCAATGATTGGGTAGCGATAGCCGAGGGAATACGGTCAAAATTATGCGAAATTCCTACGGTAGCGTTTCGATCTGACCCCTCTGAAACGGCATTCAATATTAAATTAATAAAAGACAAAATACGATTTTTCTCCAATTTTTCGTCCATTTCAATTCCAAATTCATTTGGAGGCATTTGACCCAACGGAGTGTTCGGTTTACTGCTGCTCGTAGTTGATAAAATATCCTAAAATAAAAGAAACATTTTGAACAGGTTGGGATAAATGCCTCATTTTCATGTGGGACCAATTGGCTGTAACGGCAATAATAATCTGTCCAGAAAAGTGGGTGGACCAGCGATTGCTGAAGCATAAAATCATCCAAATTTGCCTGAACGTGAGGAAATTTTTATATAGCAGTCACTTCCCGATTTATCTTTTTATGATTTTAAATTACAAAAAATATAAATAATAATTAAGAATTCCCATTTGCGAACCTCAGCGTCGTACTTTGGATTCACAAAACTTTGTTTGTTGTCAAGAATAAAGGACCAAAGAGAAACAGTGTTCAGCTTCACTTCCTAGGAAGATTAGTTGCCAAGATAAATGTGCGTTGTGACAAGTTGCAACATGGTGGTTACGCCATGATTGCCTTTTCTTTGTTTGTCTTACCAAATCGTGCCGTTCTCTCTCATTGTTATACAAAAAAGTCCCAAAACGGCACGAATATAATTCGTCGAGCAAAGTCTGAAGAAAATATTTGGAGCAAAATGCATTAATTTGGTGCGAAAGAAACCTTTAAAAAGCGGACGTTGAATTCGAATGCGGAAGTGAATTGGTTGTACAATTGCCACACGCAGTCGACGAATTGCACGAAAATGGGTGACCTTTCAGCGTCGTCCGGCTTTTCCTGCCCGTGGCCTATCCGCTGAAAATGGCAAACTTTTCGAATGAGTTACCGCTTAAATTTGCCCCCAATTTTTCAACAAAAACCTGTGCAAATTTGTGCCCAAAACTGCACCACTCTTTGTCCACCAAAATGGCAAAGCCTTCGATGGTACGATAAAAAGAGTCCAATTGGAGCATTGCCAACGAAGTGATCTGACAAGTGAAACATTTGTCATTTTCAATGGCATTTCCGTTTTCTTTTCCTTTTTTACCTGCGCCGTTCTGTCCCATCCGTCGCTGCAATGGACCAATACCGAATTTCTCTTCAAACGAATTTCTCGCGCCGCTTGGGCCGCGGCTTCCAAAATTGTTTGAAGATGGGCCAACCATTTTGTCTAAAACAAAATTAACCAAATAAATAGATAATAAATTGTTTTAGTCGGATAACCTCTTCCAAAGTTCGTTGGAAATATTTTTGTCGAATTCGCGGAAAGCACGCATCCTTAAGGCGGCGAAGACTTTTTCGAACCTAATTGTAAGAAAAGCATAAGAAATCAACAAAAGTAAAATAATAGGCAATTAGAAATTACTAAGTTTAAAGAAAACCTAAGTAAACTTTTTTTTCCCCAATACTAGTCAGTTTTTTAACTTCTTGATAAAAATAAGCTTGAATAATTCTGTATCCTCAAAGTGCTTGACCCCCCCCCCTCCCAATAACACCTCGTGAATGTTCTGAATCTCCATGAATTGGATGGCACAGCAGGGGTAATTCTCGAAGCCACCGCCGTTGGCCATGTTGGCACGTGCGTTGATTTTAGGCCGGGCATCCAAAATGATAAGCGAAGTTGAATTTGGATTAGCATCGATAATCATTTCCACATAACTGAAAATTAGAACAAAAAAAGGAGAAAATAATGTTCCAAAATCCATCATATTAATTATTATTATTTTTAATAAATTACATTTGGTCGTCTGCTGATTTTCTGGAAAGAGCTCCAACCAAAGGTTGAGAAGAACGAACCAAAGCAGCGAAAGTGTGGCAATCAAACCAGGAAAGCACCTTGAAAAAGTGGTGAAAACAAATGAAAATAAAAAGGACATTTTACGGGAATTCGCTGTTTGCTCCGAAACTCGGCCACCGAAAAGAGGAAATCGTCAGGGTCAGCGCATTTGAACACGTCGGAGGGGACAAAAAACTGAAATTAAACAAACAAATTCCCTCAACAAAGAAAAACTGAGGACACACAAACAAACCAAAGAAGGGTAAGTGCCGGCGAATTTATATTCACTGTTAATGTGCGAAAGACGCCATGTCATTTGGGACACTTTCTGATTAAAAAAAGTGAAAATAGAATAAGTATTTGATTATGATAAAATAAATAAGAAATACGGAAAGAATATAAAAATGTTAAAAAGTAGGAAATTTTGGTGGAATGCCCCGTCAATAAAAGTACCAAAGTAAATAGCATGCGAAAAACTGGCAATTTTGAAAAACGTGATTTAGTTTGAACATGCTAATTTTGTTTTTTCGAGCGGGAAGCGCCGCCGGGACCAACGGATCATTAATTTTTTTAACTTCAATTTTCGAAGAAATAAAAATAGTAATTTACCTGTCGTTCAAATTCCTTAACAACATCGAACAATGCCCAACCGTCGTGATTGAATTTCTCACAGAAAAGTGTAGCGAAAAATGGCTTAAAAATAATGAATAAAAAGTTGTCTTAAATATAAAATTAAAAAGCCGACCAATCTGTTGGTGTTTGGGAAGGCGTACTTCCTCAAACAGTTGTACATCGCCCGTCGGCTGTGCGCCTCTCGACGGTGAATGAAGCGGACGTTGCGCATGTCCTTGCAGTTCAATTCAATGCCGTAAGGGTCGCCAGTGCCGGAGAGACCGCCGCCCTTCCGTCGCACATTCCGAAAGCCGAATTTGTCCACTTTTGACACGCAGCCGAGAGTGACGTCGAAGGAAATCGACTTATAAAATGGTCGTAAAATATAGTAAGTGACAAAAGGAAAAGGAAAAAAGTATTTGAATTTGCTTTAAATAGTTGAAAAGTGCCAACTTCATTTTGTGGCCACGCGGACTCAAAGCGAAGTCTGTAATTGGTGATGAGTACATGTCCGGTAACAAGTTGTCCAGGCCGATCAGCCCGTTCATAGGCAACGGAACGTTCTAAAAGTTTAATAGAAAAATGTAAAAAAAAAATAGATGTGCAAAATGACCCTCGTGTTTGAGCTGTTCGCCTGGCAACATCCAATCCAAATTCCCAAAGTCGGTCGGTCCGACCATAATCGTCGCCGTCCCATCGCTTGAGAAGGAAGCACCGTCACGAAAGTGTTGAGAGTTCTCGCCATCCGATGAAGAACCTCCTTTCTTCGTTTTTGGCGAGAATGATAATGTCTAAACGAAGAAATAAATTTACAAAAAGGAGAATTACCCTTTGCACATTGTCTTCTAATTGTAAGCCGATCGCCTGGACATAGCTAAAGCGATTGTTGTTGTTGACAGACATAGGCAAATATAATAAAAATATAAAAACAGACTAATAAATTAGTAAAAAATGTATTAAAGCAATAAAAATTTTTAAATGTGAAATTGTTTTTCTTTTTTTTGGTGTTCTCTTTTTGATGAGAAAAACAGGAAAAGCCAAAATGTTAAAATTCTTCTTTATTCTTTTGGATTCTCTTGAATTTTTATCAAATCATTCTTTTTTTTCAATTCTGATTTTTCCTTTCCCTTTTAATGTTTTTAGCATAAATGGACCAAGAAATGAGTGCGGGAATTCAACAAAGCCGTCCTTCTGGAAAGATCAATCATGAAATCTTGATGGAGGAGACGCGTCGAATTCCAATTTTAGGCGAAGTCGTTGGCCAATTACGAAATATTTATGGTTCTTCGTTAGCCGAGCAGTTCAAAAAGTACAGAAAAAATATGAATAAATTATGATTACCAACCTATTTAGCGAACTCATTATCGCCAGCCAACTTAATCGTGGACCGATGAATAATGGGATCAGCAACCCGCACATGGACATGCTTCTTGGTGTTGATGAGAAAATTAGCGATCTTTTGCACCAATTGTAATCACACAGCTGATTTACTCTCACAATGTTGTTGCCGATAAATTGTATGAATTCGAACCATTTGAATTTAACAATTAATAGCGGATTTCTATTGTCTGTGTTTCATTATTTATTTTATGAGATTATTATTTAACTTAATTTCAAATGCTTTTAGAAATATGGTTTTGGACCCGAAATCGAAAGACAAGGCGCGGGAACTTGGTTCCTACCGCGATATGCGGTTCGAGGTATGTGTGCGACGTTTCTATTTTTGTAAAAAGGTTGCTCTAACATTTTGGAGAAAATGCTGTAAATTGCAGGACATTCCAAAAATAATTAGACATATATTATTTGTGTCCAGATTTCAAAAAATTTGCATGTTTTTGGCTATTACTTTTTTCTTTGGCATCCAAATCCAACATTGTTGGTATCATTCGAAAGCTCTTCAGATGCTCTATTAGTCTTACAAAAAGCGAAAAGATTTTCAAGCCTGGAAAAATTTTATTAAGAAAAAACTTCAAAATTTCGAGTTTTTCGCAATTTTCATGTATAACTTTTTTGGTATTTGTCTAATCGCGAAGCGATAGCTTAGAATAGCTTCGAAACATGTTAAGCTTTCGAATGATACCAACAATGTTGGATTTGGATGCCAAAGAAAAAAGTAATAACCAAAAACATGCAAATTTTTTGAAATCTGGACACAGATAACATATAAGTACCAAATAATTTTAACAGGCATTTTGAAAATATTATAAGTCGACTTGCCGATTAGGTCAGGTATTTTATACCCCCAAGAGTCCTATCAGTCTACGAAGCTTGAAAAAAAATTCACCCGACATTTAAAAGACTTATGTTCTGGTAACCAAAATTCTTAGAAGTTTTGCAGACGAATAGAGGACTCTTGGACCAAAAGAATCGCACTTTGGTTTTTAATAATATTCGAACTCCTACTTTGCATTTAGCGTAATGTTTTTATTGGTGTTTGTTTAAAAATATTTGCCTTATTAGTTAGTAATTTAAGGGGTCGTTGCCCGAACAAGAACGTCGGCTTGCACAGTCCACCACTCTCTACATTGGTAATTTGTCTTACTTTACTTCTGAAGAACAGGTATGGGAGCTGTTCCGCCGCGCTGGAGACGTTCGTCGGGTGATTATGGGCCTGGACCGTTTTAACAAAACGCCATGCGGTTTCTGTTTTGTCGAGTGGGTTAATTAATTAATCGTTAGAGCTCGACCTGGATCCAGGCCATTTTCGGCGACCTGGATTTCCTGGACAGAATTTTAAAATTTATTATTTCAATGACCGATACTTTTTTTTCAAAAAATTATTATTGTAAATTAGATGTTCCTAACAATAAGCAATTATTATTTTCAAACATTTGTTTGATTTTTCAAGTATTTTAAAAATCCAGGTCTCTAGAAGCCTGGATTTTTCCTGGACCTGGTTTTTTGTCCAGGAACCTCAGGTCCATCATGAATCCAGATCCACTCTTTTCAAAATGGCGAGCTCTATTAATCGTTATCGTTGTTATTAATCGTGACCAACTAGGAATTATTTCAGGTATTATACACGTGAAGATGCAGAAAATGCACTGAGATACATAAGCGGGACTCGCCTTGACGACAGAGTTGTCAGATGCGATTGGGACGCGGGTTTTAAGGAAGGTCGCCAGTTCGGTCGTGGTAAACATGGCGGACAAGTCAGGGACGAGTATCGGCAGAATTTTGATTCGGGAAGAGGCGGATGGAACAAAACAATTCAAGTGTGAAGTTTATTCATTTTTGTGCTAAGGTTGTGCCTTCAGAAACGAAATGACCAATTCACCCAGCGAAATATCAAAGCCTGACATTCGACTTCGTTGGACAAAATTCAATTTAAAATCTCATTGCTTATTATTATTGACCGTTGTTTTGTTATCCATTTAAAATTTGCTCTTATACTTTCATTTCATTACATTTTTGGTGTATCAGTGAACGCATTCATTCATTGTTTGATTTATTGAAAATGCATAAACATTTAAAATAAAACAAAATACGTTTAAAATTGTTAAATTTTCTACTCGCATTCCTTTTTGTTTCTATGTCTTTGAGTTAATTTATCTTAATAATTGTTAATTGATGAGGAAGCATGAGGAATGGGGTCGCCAAGCAAAGATATTAAAAACAAAGGATTAATTAATCCAATTAGTAATTTTTTGAGTAATGTAATGGCGCGGATAGAGTTGTGAGCTGCTTATTTTACGATCGTTTCATAGACCATTTGACTATTTTACCCATTTGCTAAGTTTTTAAACGTGGGTTTAAATTCCGGGGCCCAATAATTGCTTGTATTTTAATGTTTGTTTATAGTTTAATTTCATTTCTCTTTTTTTGTCGCTTTTGTGTTCGTGTGACTTTGTCACATTTTTTTCCTCCGCGCAACATCACACGAAAATGTCCCCCTTTCCATCCAAAACAAAACATAAAACGCACGAATCAAACGAACAATTTTTCAGCTGCGCCTTTTTCAGTCCGTTTTTGCCATTTTTGTTCACAACAGCCAACGACTCGACTGAGCACAACGACCACCACACTATCGACCAGTAAAACCATTACAGCGGTGGCGGGTCGACGAGTCTTTCCCCCGCCGCCGTTCGCCACCGCCGCCCCTTCTCTTCGGCTGGCCTCTTTTTCACCACTCTCTTCGCCCGCCTCACCTCTCCCGCCACTTTTATCAAAACTTATCATCGGTGCGTTTGTTGGCCGTAATAATTCTCCCCGGCGTTTGCTCTGTCCCCAACAGCGCAGCAGCAGCAGGGCACTAACATTGGCCAAAGGTAAATGACTATAAAAGCCACCAACCAAACTGAATTCTTTAATCATCAGACAGTTTGACTTTTCAGCTTAAACTTGTGCCCCTTTAATTGAATCATAAATTTATTAGGCTTCTTCCTCTCTACATCAGCCGCTTTTATGGCGGAAAGGAGTGGCGCCGGACACATAAATCACAATGGAATTGCCACACTTTCCGAACGTAATGCGCACAGAACATCGGTGCAACAGGTGATTTTTGAGAAACAGAGGGCGCCATAACATTACAAATAAAAATAAATTTATATTTCATACAAATTTTGTATATTTTTATATAATCATTATACTTTAAATCCTACTTTATCTATGTTTGTATATATCATTTTGTTTGTCTTTCTTCAGTGTCCTTCGTTTGCGCCGTTTAAACCAAATCGGGCATTAATTGTTTCAAAATCTTCGCTGCTTGAGTATGAATTTGATCGGAGAGGGCCTAAAAATGAATACAGCGGCCTTGACGACCCGCGTTTTCTCAAGGAGGTCACTGATTATAAAAAAAAAATTGGGTAATACATCTTTAAATTTAGTTGCATATACAACAAATAAATATGGAAGACCTTAGAATGAGGCATAAACTTCAGTTACATTATTTGGACACAATCGTTGAAGAATTGGAGTAAGAAAAGAAATGAATAATTAAAATTAGATTTTACAAATTCATTTTAGGAGGCATAAAATTGAGTGGAAAATTGTCCGGCGTCGGCAGTATTCGGATGCACTTGCTCAATGGGCTGATTTAATCATTTCCGCGGGTGGCGATGGCACTTTTCTCACCGCGTCCAAACGAATTTCGGATGGCCGGAAGCCGGTGATTGGCATCAACACGGACCCTGTCGGGTATTCTTTTTCGGTTTTGATTTTAAATTCAATAAAAACTTATAGATCCTTTCAGTTCCTTTACTTTTCTTGTAAACGAGTTTTTAGTCAACTGCTGTAAAATGTTTGTATTTTCTTAGGTCCGAGGGTTTTCTTTGTCTTACGGGCAAATCGCGTCGGCCGGCGGACGAAGTGATCAGACAATTTCTCGAGGAGAGTTCAAAACCGAACTTCCAATGGATGCATCGCCAGCGCATCCGGGTGACCATTTTGAAATCGATGGGAGCCCACGACGAACGGTCACTTTCCTCCTCATCCATCAACCAGCAGGTGAACTCACGGTTAGCCGACATTTGCGGACCGTCTTTTGCGGACCGACATATGCGGATCACTATTTCTGGGTTAAACTGTCTAAAAACAAAAAATAATAATTTTTTTCAAAAATCTGTGACCAAATTAGTTTTATTTGTGATCTTCCGACTTGAACACCACCCTTAAAGAGTAATCTGATCAACTTCTGCAATCAACATCGAAATAACCTATTTTTTTATTTATAAGAAGTTTAGTTTCCATTAATAAAAATAGTCTGTAGTTGAACATTTTTAATTTTGGATCAATAATTTTATAACAGCAAATTACGGACAATTTTTTGAATAATCATAAAATTATTTTTGTTTTTTGTTTGATGCCGGATGAAAATTAATCTCTCGGTTAACCAAAGCGTGAAAGTGAAACACGAAAAAATTTTCCTTGCTATAAATTCCTGACTTTTTTGTATATTAAATATAGCGAAATTTCTTTTTGCCAATTTTCACAGTTCAATTATAAGCTAAAAATATCTTGCTCTAGGAAATCTCTCATCAAGAAAATTGAGTATGCAATCAAGTTTGGGAATATTAATTTATTCTCCTTTTTTTTCTTTATTGACAATTCAATCGAGAAATAGTGATCCGCAAAAGTCGGTCCGCAAATGTCGCACTACGGAACTCACAGGCCCTTAACCAGAAACAAAATTCGGAAAGGGGGGGGGGCGGGGGCGTCAGACCCAACGAGCTTTTTTTTTCTTTTGCTCTTCGCCCCAGAAAAATTTTCTTTCCGGATCCTAATTTAGCCCACTTTGGAGCGAAAATTATTTTTTCATCCATTCGAGACAAAAAATGTTTTCATTTCGGAGTAGCCCTGCCCCTCCTGGTTACGGACGTTCAGCTCTTATCATTCATGACTCCTTTTTTAACAATAATTTTTTTAGTTTTTCTTTTCTTAAAAATTATGTTCTTTTAAAACAGAAAAAAACAGTTTCTTTTGGTTAAATCTTAACCAAAATTTCAGATGGCACAGTGTGAGCAAATGGAATTGCCAAGGAAAGATTCGATTTGTGATGACCAGGGAGACCAAACGGATGACGACGAGGTGTCGAACATGTCCAAAAAATCAAAATTCAGGTAATTGAAAATTGTTGGGTGTTTGATGTAATACGTGTTTGTGCTTTATTTTAGTTCTGACGATGAAGAACAATTGAACGAAAGAGCCGACGCTTACATAAATGGGGAAACTTCGCACAGATTGGCACTGAACGAAGTATTCATCGGTGAAAGCCATGCGGCCCGAGTCAGCTATTACGATGTTCAGGTAATTTTCCAAAATTAATTGTTAAAATAAAATTTAAAAAACTTAGAAGGCAATGAAATAAGCGAAAGGCTTTTATTTTGCATTACCATTTTATAGATTCTGTTTCAGTTTACATAATCAAAATTAATGACTGCTTTAAAACTGTGCAAAGCCATAATAGGAAAGAGGCTCTTACTGATTGTGAAAATAGGCCATTATTAAAGCAAAATTCGATTTGTTTTCAGGGGGGGGGGCACACTCATTGTCGATAAATAGGACGGTTTTCGGACAAGTAATTTGATGAAAATGCCAAGGGCATACACATTAAAAAGCAGAAAGAACCATCTCCACCCCCTTTCAGGTTGACAACGGACCACTGACAAAGCAGAAAAGTTCGGGGATGACAATTTGTACCGGCACCGGCTCAACTTCTTGGTCTGCGATTTTACGTAAATTATTTCAAAAAACTCCGTTCATAAACACAGGCATTACAACATAAATCGGCTGACCGAACAAACTTTGGGTGAAATTTTCACGGAGATGTCACTGATGGGCATTTCACTGGACAGAGAAGTGGACAATGAAATGGTCGAGGAGATTTGTCGCCATTTTAATGCCAAACTCAAATTCGGCCCTGAGCAGAACAGTTCGGACTTTATCATATTTATTATTACTCTAATTGGATCAATCGCTCAATTTGTTGCTAAATGGGTTCGTTTATCCCATTTTCAGAGATGGCGTTCAGTGTTCGTGACCCCGTGTTCAATGCCACTTTCCCAAAGACACTTATCCGTGGATTTGCTCACAAAATTTTTTTAAAGGTATTTCCAAGGATTGCACTTCATTTCCCCCCTCTGCCCTTCCCCCCCCCTCGCCTCGTTTCCCCAACAAAAAAATTTTCAAAGAAAAATCTTATTAGTACGTTTTTTATAAGAAAATTTATTGAAAAAATTTTGAAAGCTATTCGGCTAATTTTTTTCAAATTTTTACAAAAATCGCTGAAAATTTAAAAAAAAAAATTTAAGAGATTTTCTTGTAAAAAAAAACTTGAGATTCCATCCGCAATTTCCCTTTCAGTCTCGCTGCACCCATGCCGACCTTATCTTAGACGGCTCCACTTCAATTCCATTCAACCGCGGCACAGAAGTTCTACTGGAAATTCATTCGGAAGATGCACTTCGAACCGCAGTGTTCAAATCGGAAGACCGAAGCTGATCAGCCAATTGCACCGATGGCGGGGGATTTTGAGGTAGACAAAGAATAGAAAAACACAAAATGTTCAAATTGCCTCACCAAATGGTCATTTCACTTCTTTCGGTTCATCCATTCAAATGTTTCTGTTTATGTGCCGTTTTTCTTTTGTTTGGGTATACCACTAAAAAACTCCCTCTAATTTAATAGTAATGTCAATAAATTTGCCATTTTCCCTTCACATTTCATTTTTATTTAACTGTTTCGAATGTTTTCTTCGGTTGTTTTCTTCATTTGCTCATTTATTGTTATTATTGAATAAGTGACATTTTGTTTTATTTGCCAAAGTTAAAATTTAAACAAAAACATTTGACGCCCACTGATTCAACAAAATATTTTAGAAAAGGACCGCTTTTTTAACCTCCTTCAACGAATTTTTTTAATGGGATCATAAAACACATAGTTATCATGAGTTTTCCATCGCATTTTCACTCAACGATCTGAAAACAAATGCACATGGAGGGGAAGAGAAGGGAGGGGAGGGGGGGGGGAGTCATTAACACTAATGAAACAAATGAGGGAGAGGAAAAGGGGGGGCAAACAAGCCAAATTGGGAGGGGAAGACACACAGTTGGCCTTTATTCCCTCCTCAAATGAACGAAAATAGCCAAAAAGTATGTGTGACTGACAATGAGTCGTCGTTTGATCAGCAGCCGAAGGGTTTCTCCGGCAAATCCTCTTATTATAAGCCATGGGTTGTGATTACGAGGAAATCAAATTCTATTTTTTCTTTATCTGTGCATGAACGGCACCACCTTTTTTGCCCGACCGAAAATTGTCGCTGACGGAACTTTTAATTCGCCGTCGAAAGGAAGTAATTAATTTTAGATTATATATTATTTATTGCCACTGTCCCCCGTCCCTTCCTCACCAAAAGCATTTGTAATGTAAGGCGAACAACAACCATTGGTTGTTCTTTTTATGCTTGTGCAGGTTTCATGGTTTTCTTCGTTTTATTCGTCGCTGACGCTGTTGCTCTATGGGAGACCAATTTCTCGCCTTTTTTCTTTCTTTTTTTGCATGGTCTCACCAATAAATTGGTGATAAAATTGAATTTTCCTTTTTTGAAAATTCCAAAAACATTTAAATTAAAAATTTATTCGTGGATAAAAATATTATTGTTCAGCGCCGTTTCGGTTGCTCTTTAGTTGAATGACGAAAACGAAGAACACATTGACGAAACTAACTCCGTCCCTTGCTGCTGATAATAATCTAATGACGGCTTTGATTTATTTGCTTTTCTTCTTATCCATAATTATTATTTTGGTTTCGTTCCGTTCGTCATTCATATGCATTACATAATTAAGGGGGGGGGGGCTATTAGTGTAACTATTTTTGGCTAATAAATAAATAATGAATTAATTGGCCAAATCACTTAAATTACAATATTTGCCTCTTCCCCCCCCCCGCTGCTTTCTCTGTTTCACCACATTAACTCAACAATTATTTACTGCAATTAGTGCGCTGAAAGGGAAGTAAAACTTTCCTTTGTCTGTGCCGCACTTCCCAAATTTCGTTTATTACACAAAGAAAGGCACAACAAAACGCAAATGCTTAAGCATTTCTCTCTCATTATATTAAATTTTCTGGGAAATTCCTCGGGGAAATATTCAAATTGAATTAACGGACGGACCTCCCACCACCGCCGTCGCTCTTTTTTTTTTTGCTTTTGTTCCAAAAACCAACAAAATCGCCTCGAGCAAAGTGATCTTTCGTGGTTTCTTTGACGGGGCGGGGCCGACCAAAAGGGGGGGGGAGAGAAGGTCTTTCATCAGCAGTTTTTCTTTCCTCTCTCTCTCTCTCCCGCTCTCTCCTTCACTCATTTTCTCTTTCCCCTCCCCCGTCTTCCGCCCCTATCCTTCGATCACTCACTCATTCACTGATTCATTCATTCATTCCCTTTCCCCTCTCTCTCTCTCTCTCTCTCTGTCAACGCCCTTTCCTCCCCCCTCCCAATCACTTCATTCATCATCAAAAGCGCAATGAATAAAATGAATGGCTCCGATTGTCTGTTGGTGTGCCCATTTATTTATATGTAACACATCGCCGGTCGTTCCCCGCTCAAAGATTGGCGCTGTTAGCCGTATTTAAGGGCGAGTGCAACTCATTTGTTTCTTGTCACTTGTTGCTCATTCAATCACTTTCCAATTCGCCCCCAAATTAGCAAAATTCAAAACATCAAAGCACCAATTAATTTGTACAAAGATTTTTGAAGCACAAATTACCCATGGGAATGAATGGACTCCCAAAACCAACCAAATCCAAAGGAAATCAGAATTGATCACCTTAATTTAATATTTCCAATTGCCCAAACATTGGAATTTTCGGAATGTGCCATCCTTGGTCGCTTCGTCGGGTCGGTCGGTGTTGGGAATGTCTCTCCCCTCCCTCCCTCCCCCGCCTTCGCTTCGTCCCCCATATTTAATATTTTCTTCCTCCCTTTTGTCCTTCCTCCGTTTCCGATGTCTTTGCTCTTCCGCGCATTCTTTGGGCTGCGTAATTCGTACATAACTCGTAACTGTCCATAACTCATCATAATCATAATCACCCCTTTCCCCCTTTTCTCTTCTCTCCTCCCCCGCCCCATTCAGCGCACTGTGACGTCGTCGTACAATAAATAATGTTGGACTGAATTATATAAATTGACTGACTGTTTAACAAAACAACACTCATAATTCATAATTCCTCAGTCTGAAAACATTCGCATCAAATGCGAATGAATGCACACGGAGAAGAGAATTTGTTTTCAAATTAAATTCTCTCGAATTTATTTAATTTAATAAATATTTTTCATTAAATTTTTCACTTTAAAATTAATTTAATAGTTTGTAATTAAAACCGGAACCCGTCAGTTGGGCGCTCACGTTGGGCGCCAGCACGTTTTTCCAATATAGCTTTTTTATTTGTTATCCAAATCCAAAATCTTGGTATCATTCGAAAGCTCTTAACATGCTCTATTAGTCTTACAAAAAGCGAAAAGATTTTCAAGCCTGAAAAAATTTTTATTAGGAAAAAACTTCAAAATTTCGAGTTTTTCGCAATTTTCATGTATAACTTTTTTGGTATTTGTCTAATCGCGAAGCAATAGCTTAGAAAAAGTTTCTAAATACATTAAGCTTTCGAATGATACCAACAATGTTGGATTTGGATGACAAAGAAAAAAGTTGTAGAAAGTTATAGTGGAAAAACATGCTGGCGCCCAACCGTACGCGCCCAAACGTGAGCGCCCAACCGTGGGCGCGCAACTGACGTAGATCGAATTAAAACTATACCCAAATACTTCGATCGCATTACCACCAGCGAAGGCCAACAAAGAAACAAAGCATTAACAAATGCGATTATCGCTCTGCATTTTGCATGTTGAGAATGGTAAATCAAAGTGACCATTAAAAAGGCATTTATTTATTTATTTTTCCTTTTTCTTTGGTGGCCCTTTTTCATTACTTTTCTTTTTCCTTTTCTTTTCCCTTTTCTTTTTCCTTTTCTCCTCGCGTTCTTTCGTCTTTCGCTGTGTGTTCCGAATTAAAAAATGCACTTCGTTCGTTCATTTTCGTTTTCCCATTCGCCATTTTTAATCTCAAAACATTCATTTGGCGTCAAAAGGGAGGCGAAGTGTAAAACGACCGATGGATTCATTCATTAATCGAAAGATCATTGCCATTCTTTGTCAAATTTCCAAAACTTTTAAAGTATTATAGCGTTTATTTTAATTTTCTGATTTCGAAATGCCAAATTCAATTAATCGCCTCTTCCGTCGCTTGCGCGAAAGCCATGGTGATGGTGGGAAAAAGCCCAAAAAGGCATCGGTCGTTTCGGGCTGTTGTTCGCGCAGAACGTCCTCCACTATTTCTCAGCCGTCAAACAGAAAAGTGGGATTGACTGGGATAACTCTTCCCTTTTTGATCTTCCACAATTTCCTCCCTCGCAGATGTCCGTCCCCGTCAAATGCAAATGCCATTTCGATGGTCCGCTTTTGCCCGAGGCGCTCCTTTTTCGCATTTTCGACGGCGTTGACAGTCCTTTCGAACTTTTTTCGCTGCGACTTACCAACAAAAATTGTGCTGACTTTGTCCGCTCAAAAATCAGCGTAATTTGCCAACATTGGTCCAAATGATTGGCATTATTCATTCATTCCTCTTCAGCGTGTCTCTGAGATGGACCTTCGCCGCGTCTCTTTTGACCAATTGTCTTCGCTGTCCGCCAATTCGTCCGGCACTTCCGCCCAATCGGAGACCACAGTGATTTTGCAAGGGGAGCAATGGTGAGGGCACTCGTTCATTAAGCGTGGTATATTAAAATTAATGAAAATCGGCTGTTAGGCATGTGCACCCCAGCGGATACAAAGTGTTGTGCCGAATGAGACCGGCCAACGACGGAGAGACGGACAACGAA
This sequence comes from Heterodera glycines, assembly GCA_004148225.2. Classification (NCBI taxonomy): domain Eukaryota; kingdom Metazoa; phylum Nematoda; class Chromadorea; order Rhabditida; family Heteroderidae; genus Heterodera; species Heterodera glycines. The sequence continues at coordinate 7,761,180 of CP049711.1, read as the reverse complement.
ACAGACAAAAACAAAGCGAACGATGAGTCATCGGCCTCCAATCCGTCGGAGGACACTTCCACCGGCATGGAAATGGTGCCACAAAATTGGCACATTTTATAGGGTTTTGCGTCCTTTTCAGTTATGCCTCGAAGTGCTTGTCGATGAGGAATGGACCAGCCGCGAGATTTCCATCCTTTGTTCGTTGGTCAACGAATTCCGACAATCCGTCCAACGGATTAGCGTCGACGCACCCATTTTTGAATTGGTGCGTAACAGCGAATTTTTGGCACATTTTTTTGGCATTTGCCATTTCCGGAAATTTCTCTGGTTGTGAGTGTTTCAATTCGTGCTAACTTATTTTCAGATTGTCGCCAATTTTGCCTCCATCGATTTGAACCGGTGGTTTGCCTACCAATGCTTTGTCAAAGCGGTGGACGACGGTCAAATGGGCGCCTCACTTAACAAAATGGCCGCTCAACTTCGTCACCATGACGAGGCACTCACTGAATTGGCATTTTGCAACGGATTAACCTCAATTACAGAATGACCAAATGGAATTTGTGCCGCGCACAAGCGAATTGTATTGGCCGAACGCGAAAACCATTCTGATCAGAACCACCGAACGCGAGTCGGTCCATTTGGCACGGTGAGAGTGCCTTTGGGAAATGGCCAGTGGGCTGGGCCATCACATACATATACAAGGGGTGTCTCGAGACACCCCTTGTATATGTATGGGCCATCATCGGTCTTTTGGCATGGGATTGATTGCCTTTTGAGTGTGCCCTTTTGGTTGTGTCCGTCCCTTCCCCCCCTTAATTTTCTCCCTTTTTACTCCCCCCCCCCCTCAAAGAGTGCTCTTCTACGGCGTTCGTTCCACCCTTTTTATGGACCGTCGTCGCCTCGACCGTCTCGCGCTTCTCGTCAATGTTGCGGATGCCGCAATTGCGCAACTTTCGATGGCCGACCGTCCCAAGGAATTGGTGCGCAATTTGTACCATTTCCGTTGCTGGGCCGGCTCGCCCGGCTTCGACGACCGTTTCTCGCAGCAGTGGCGTTGTGTGGCGTAGCCAAAAGCGCACCGACAAAAGCCGCGCCATTCCTTCGCCTTTATTTTTGCTTTTCCTTTCCATTCGCCTTTTCTTGGCTCATTTCCGCCGTTTCGTCCTTTTGTTTTTTTGTCCTCCTCAAATATCTCATCATCATTCCTTCTCCATTCATTCGCTTTCTTTCATTTTGTTTTTTGTTTTCATTTTTAATTTTTTCGTTTATTTTTTAATTTTAATTTATTTATTATTCTCGGGGTTTGCGCTTTTCTCATCGGCAGACAAACATTCTCTTAAATGTCTTATTTTGAGATGAGTTCGCTCCTGAAATGTCTCCCCGCCTTTCTCCGATCACTTTTTTCCCCCTTTTTTTTGTTTGCCTTACGAATTATGTTTTTTTTCTCTTCTTGCGTCCATTAACTTTTCTTTCTTTTTCCTTTTCGCTTATTTAATCACTTTTTCATTTTGTGTACTTTCAATGAACAGACCATTCGCTTCTCTTTTGCCAATGTTTGTTCTTTTCTTCCCACACTTTTCGTTGTTCGTTCGTTCGTTCTTCAATCTTTAAAATTCAAAAAGTGTTTTTTGAGTGAGTGCTTTCTCTTCTTCTCCTGCTGATGTTTTGCCATTCTTTTGGCATTTTTTCCCTCTGCGAATTTTGTTGCGTTTATTTAATTTTTTATGGTAATTTTATCGTTTTGCTTTTTGTAATTTAAATGTTTTGGCACAATACCAACGGATTTATGTATTAATCGCATTTGTCATTCGTTTTTTCTCTAAATTAAAATTTGTCATCGGCGAAAATGCCTTTGGAATATAAAAAATATAAAAGTAAAATTAGCCGAAAATTGTCCCACGGTTAAACATTTGTTCTTTCCAAACGGAAAAACAAAACAAAAAGAGAATGAATGATGAACAGTTGACGCAAACCAAACGGAAGCATTGGCATTTGTCTGGCAAATCCTTTTTCTTCGTTCCCGAACTTTGGCCCTTCAAAATATTGGCAAGTGTCCCCCGGGGAAAGCTCAGTTTAAAAAAATTTTTTGCTCTTTTCTTTCATTTTTTTCGTTCCGTTAATTGAGCAATTCCATCCCAAAAACAAAGCCAAATCGTCTCAAAAACACAGCACACATTTATTTTCTGCGATAAATAAAAATTTGTCCGTTTTATTTTAAAAAATAAATAATCAAAATATATCTGCGAAATTAATTAAAGTATTTAATCCCTAATTAAAAAATATTTGTTTATACAAAAACACAAATTTCCCTTTTCAAATTTTGCCGTGGGGAGACAAATGAAGGAAAGGGAGGAAATTAGACGGCACTCCCCCAGGGGGAATGGTGCCATTTCAATCGACTAAGGGGGAGGATGCCAAATCCGTTCGTTTTTTTTCTCTGCCTCTTTTCCCTTCGTTTCTTTTTCACGTGACCTTTTCTCCGCACTATTTTTTCCCTCTCTTTCCCTCACATTCTCTCCAATTTGCACATTCTTTTCGTTTTGTCTCCGGAGCAAACTCCGCAGACGGAGCGCACCGCGAAAGGGCCAAAGGGGCCGGAGGGTTCGCCATTTATGCCATCGCACGGGCGCCTTCTCCCCCCGCCGCCGCAGTAATTTATCCTGAGGCAAAATTACCTTCAAATGACCAAAGAATGGAAAAGAATTAACTTTACAAAACTGCTCATAATTAGAAATAAGGTTCATATACAAAAGTGAGTCAGCATACCAAATTACCCCTTTCATCCCATTGGTTTTGCCGTGTGTTTTTTATCTTCTCAAATGAAAGGAATCGGCCGATGGATTAACGGGTGAATGAATGGGCACTCAACGGCACAAACATAAATATACGCATAATCATCAAATCATTTATCATTCGATTCCTATTTTCTTTTTGTTCTGCCTTCCCTTTTGACTCCGATCACTTCTCAGAATATCCCAAATTTGCCATTGATCGCTAACTCCGATCAGTTCCTCTCATTCGTCCATTATGACTTTGTCTCTGATGGTCGAATTGGAACAGCACCACCACCAGCAGCAGTACAGTCAGCTGTTTGGCACTGACGACACTTCGGTGCCAACAGTCGTCTCATCCAATGGCATTTTGACTCAATCGGCGCCAATGTTTGGCACCGCCGGTGACGCCAATCAAACGTTGACCACCGATGGAATTTCAATTGCAACAACCGCAACGGGCAATGCCGATGACTGCGCCACCGGCGATTCGTCGTCGTCGACCCCCTCTCTGCCCGACGACAGTTGCGGCGACGCGCGACGACCGTCGGCGATGGCAAAACGCGTCGACGACGGCCCTTCCGCGCCCTATAAAATGGGCTATTTCGGCGCAACATCGTGGGCAATTTCAAATTCACTTTTGGGGGCTTTTCAAGCCAAGACTTTCCAAAATATTTAATTGATTTCCCCCCCCCCCATTTTCAGTTATGTCATTGGCAATATCATCGGTTCCGGCATTTTCATCACTCCGTCCACCGTCGTCCGTTGCACTGATTCGGTGGCACTTTCCCTCTTAGTTTGGGTGGTCGGTGCTCTGATCGCTTTTCTCGGTTCCCTCTGTTACATTGAGCTTGGCACCAGCATAAGAGAAGCGGGTTGTGACTTTGCCTACATTTGCTACGTGAAATGGTGATTAAATGCCGGGCCCATTTATTCACAATAATTCATTTATTTTTTATTCAATTATTATTATTTTTACATTTTTACATTTTTCATTTTATTTTTTATTTTCCCTCTCTTCCCCCAGGCATTCCATTGCCTTCTCTTTCATGTGGGTGTCCGTTCTGATGACTTACCCCGCCACAATTGCCGTCATCGCCGAAACGTTCGGCCAATATTTAATGGAGGGCCTTCGCCACTTTTACGCCGTCCCCGCCGAATGGGCGCCCGTGGCACAGAAATGTTTTGGCATTGCGCTTCTCTGTAGGTGCTAATTTCAAAGCAAACCAAAGGCATTTGCCGACAATTCTCCCAGGGCTTATCACTTGGATGAATTTTTTCGCAATTGGCAAATTCGCCGCACGTTTTCAAATTGCGGCAACAGTGGCCAAATTGGTGCGCATTTCCATTTTTGGGAAATATTTATTTTTTATTAATTTATATTTTTTATTAATTTAATTTATATTAATAATTTAATTGATTTCCAATTCACAGCTCTCTTGCGCTTTAATTATTGTGATGGGCTTTTATCATTTGTTCTTCAAAGGGGCGGCATTTGAGCAGACAATGGACCAAAACACAAAGTGAGAAAAGGAGGACAGAAAAAGGAAAAACCAAATTAATTAATTATAATTAAGATGGAATGTTGGCGAATTAATGATGGCACTTTACGGGGGACTTTATGCGGTAAAATTAAAAAAAAATTTAGTAGGAAAGATATTTTATACTATGTACAAATGTCCTATTTCCGTTTTTAGTACAGCGGTTGGGACATTTTAAATTACGGCACCGATGAAATTCAAAAACCTCGGAGGTGTTTTTGTTTTCTTTTTAATTTAGTTTTAATTTTTTGATTTTTAGAAACGCTCCCCTCGCTTTACTCAGCGGAATTCTCATTGTTTTTTTGATCTATTTTTGCATAAATATTGCCTTTTTTGCGGTCCTCGACATTCACACGATGAAAACGAGCAACGCAGTGGCAGCGGTAAAGATCAAAGGGACCAATTAATTAATTAGGCAATTATTACATGCTAATTAACGAGTGTTGTTTGTTTTTTGCCCTTTTATTCATTTTGTGCTATTTCTTCGCAGTTATTCAGCCAACGCACTTTGGGCCCATTCAGCGAAGCCATTCCTTTTCTGATTGGCATTTTACTGGTCGGCTCACTAAACTCCAATTTGTTCTGCGGCTCTCGTTACATGTACGCGGCGGCACGGCAAGGTGAAGAAAGGGTGGAAAAGGGGACGAAGCGGAGAAAATTGACAATTCTCGGGGGAATATCGAGCCGGGGAGGGATTTGAGGGATTTTGGGTTTATCCCCCGAATTAGCGTAAATTAATGAGGGAAAAGTTAAATGGGAGGGGTTGTCTTTTTGTTTTAAACTGTTGTTTCCCTCACATCAGGTCAGTTGCCCTCCTGCTTCAGCTGTGTGAATGCCGTCAATGAAAGTCCGCGTGTTGCGGTGTTCGCCCAGGCAATTCATTCATTCGCTCTTCGCTTTTCCTTTCATTTGTCCAATTTTAGTCCGCCCTTGCCGTGGCCATTTCTTTTGTCGGCGATTTGGACGGTGAATTTCTTGTTAATTAACTAATTAATTGTCCAATTTCCCTCCCTTTGATCACTTCCATTAATTAATTATTTCGCTTTCCCTCTCTAATTGTTTGATCATTTCGTTATTCCCCCCCCCCTTTCAGCTTTGATTGGCTACGTTATGTTCGGCTTTTGGGCCCAACGTGTGTTCACTCTTTGTGCTCTTCTGACCATTCGCTATCGTCAAATCCCCGTCCATTCGGACGCCATTCGAATTCCGTTGCCTTGGTCGGTTTCGGTTTCTCGTCTGATCACTTTCCTTTTATTATTTTTGCTTTTATTTTCCTTTTTCTTTTCACCATTTCCTCTGCCTCCTTTAATCACTTTTTCTTATTATTTTAAATTTTCCTTTTATTATATTTGATCAATTCCTTTCTCTTTTCCTTTTCCGATCATTTTTCTCTCTCTTTCCTTTAGTATTTTTCTCTTCCTTTCTCTTTTCCTTTTCCGATCACTTATCCTCTCTTTTCCTTCACCATTTTCTCTTCCTTTCTCTTTTCCTTTTCCGATCACTTATCCTCTCTTTTCCTTCACCATTTTCTCTTCCTTTCTCTTTTCCTTTTCCGATCATTTTTCTCTCTCTTTCCTTTAGTATTTTTCTCTTCCTTCTGATCAACATCGTTCTCGTGGCCATCCCAATTTGGCGTGAGTTCGCCGTCACTTCGCTTGGCATTTCCATTTGTGTGCTTGGCCTCGGCTTTTACTTTGTCTTCTTCCGTTCTCCCAATGGCACTAATTCTCTTCTCTCCTCTTTAAATGGTCAATTTTCTCTTTATTTATTTTAATTTCAATTGTTAAATTTTAAATTTAACTCTAGAAAAGTCCACTTTTTTCGCTTCAATTCTTTTTGACGCTTTGCCCGACTTAAAGCAGCAAAATCTTGGCAAAAAGGTGAAAAAATTGCTCATCCGTTTATATTTTTGTTTAATTTTCCTAACTTTTCCTCTACCGTACCTTCCGTTACCGTTTTTCGTTTATTTACCGTGTACCTCCACAGCATCCCACCGTCCTTTTGCCTTCCGATTCCCAACGTGAGTTGCTCCTGCCCACCAAGTTCGACTCGTTGGATGACCAACAATCGGCCGATTTGCCAAGTCCCACGGGTGATTCGTTCCCTTTCGGGATTTAAACTAAATTTGCATTTTACAGTACCCGACCTGCATTCGGACGAAAAGAATACGATGATAAGAAACGGAAGTGCCACCGGACTGAGAATGTGGTGAAAGAAAGCGAAGCGAAGGAAGACGGACAATGCCTAAAAGCTTTACATCCCTTTTTTACTCATGTTGATTTTCACCAAATGTTATTGTATTATGTATATTCCTTTCTGTTTTTTCATTTTCATTTTTTGAATAAAAATAATTAATTAGTCACCGTAATTACGAAAATGGGAAAACGAACAGAAACATAGGAAAAGAGAAGGCATTCATTCGCTGATTCATTGGAAAACATTGGGCGGACAACAATTACTCACCACACATTTCAACAGCTGAGCCGAGTAATTTTCCATTTAAATTTACAAAAAAATAGTAATTAAATTAAATTCATTCGGTGAAATGCCAAAGTCACTCTGTCCCTCCCCTTTCCCCCTTTTCTTATCACTGTTCTCTCTCCATCACTTTATCACTATCACTCCGTTTGGTGCTGCTGTCCATTGCATTTCCAATGTCCGCCATATGATGCAAATCTCCGCTGACGAAATGAGTCGAGAGAGTCGAGACTGTCCCCCTCCCGACCCCCTCCCCCCGCCTCATTTATTCATTCATTCACTCGATTGATTCCACCCAAATGGGTCTTTGTCCCCTCGGAGGAATCAATCGCCGCTTTTATGGGGAAAGGCGAAATTGGGGGGGGGGATAAGTTTGGTTCGATGCAGTGGAAGAGAAGGGCATGCAAAAGACGGCGCTTTGTTTGGCGATGACCACCCATCTCATCCCATCTCATCCCATCTCATCCCATCTCATCCGTCGCCGTCCCTTTCTCTTCCAATTGCCCCCAGCGTATTTTTGACTTTTAAAACAAAAATTAAAATCCATTTGTTAAATATAATTTAATTATGCTTAAAAAATCGGACGGGGGCTGAGCAGTGAAATTCATTTGTCAGCAGAGAATCCCAAAATTGCAACTTTTGTTCTGTCCATCCCATTCACTCATTCACTTTTCCATTTGTTTTTCCGAATATTTATAATAATTTTAAGGTTAGAAAAGTGTCAAAATGAAAATTGGCATGAAAATTCGTCTGACATGGGCCGTCATTGGCATTTCCGCCGGATTGACCGCGGGTACAGTGTTTTGGATCAGTTACCAGGCAAATCCCCTTAATTACAATAAATTAATAATTCACAAGTTTCGTTTCCAATTCCCCCCCCCCCTCAGAATTATTTGGCCACCGCAATGGCCTTTTTCAGCTCCGTTTGCGCTGCCTATTTGTTCTTCACCCATTTGGCGTATCACAAGTCGTGGATGTTCGACTGGTCACCGAAACGCCTTCAAATGGCGTGGACAATTAGTGGGTTAATTGTTAATTAGGAAAGAAAGTGCCATTTACGCAGGAGAAATTACAAAATCCATCCAATGAATAATTTATAAAATTGCCCTAAGGCAATAGAAATTTAATAATTGTTATATTAATCGCTCCCTCATTCGCTGATCAGATTTGGTCCTTTGTGTGCTCACTTTTGTCGGCATGGCCATTTGTTTGCTTTTGGCCGCCCTTTGGGGCCAATCTTTGACCCGCGAAGGGCTCCAAGGCGAAAATCTTTGGATCGGCGCCGTTTGGTTTTGGATGACTTCGAAGGCACGGACAATCACAAAGAATAGAAAGTTAATTTTCTCACTGTTTTAGTGGACTTTGGCTTCATGCATTTACACGAGACATTACGCCAAAGAGGTGAAACTGACGGAGCCTTTGCTCGCCTTCTCCTCCGAATATGGCACAAAATTTGGCACCAAATTTGACCGGGGGAATGGGAAGATGGTGGAGAAGGGCACACAGACGGAGTAGCGGAAGAAGACGGCGAATACTTTGCCAAAAAAACAAACAAACACTGATTTAAAATTGACCTTTAGCGACCGATGGTTTCTCTGTCCCTCCGATCATTTTCCTTTTTTAGTTTTACCATTCATTTGATTTTTTTTTTGTTATTTTTATTTATTTGATTTTTTTGTAAAAACGGCAAACACTTTCAGATCAACAAACAAAGCGTCGATTTGCCTGCCCACCAGCAAAGGCAATAAAGGAAGGAAGGAAGAAGAAAATGAGGAGAAGGAGCAGAGGACGGGGAGAAAAAGGAAGCAAAAAATAAAATTAAAGAAAATGGTGGAAAAAGAGAGAGAGAAAGAAAGAAAGGAAAAGAAAGGAGAGGAGAGAAGCACTATAAGTAAGGAAGTAAGGAGGCTACTAACCCAAAATTGATATAAAAGGCATAATGATGTTACAACTGATGATTGTGCTCGGGATTCCCCGTCCGACTCGGAATTTCCGTTTTTGTCCAGCGAACCGAACCCTGTTTTTTCCTATTCCGAGCATAATTACTAGGGTTATAAGTTGTATGCACTAAAAAATGCCAAATATGCGCATAAAATATGCACTAAAAATCCCCCAAATATGCCCTAAAAACCCGAAAAATGCCCAAATATGCACTAAAATATGCCTTAAAAAACTGCCAAAAATGGCTTTTAGCCCTCAAAAAATGCCAAAAATTGTGTATAAATTAAGAATTGACTTTTAAACCAAAACAAGGGCTAAGGAGAATTTTTTAGACAATTGCAAAAATATTGAAATTTACAAATTTATAAATTTTATTATATGATAAAACAAAATTACATTTTTATATACATAAATTTTTTTCCAAAAATTCTTACAAAAATTAAAATTTTTTCTGTTTTTAAGGGTGTACATATTTTTAAAAAAATTCCAAAAAGTCGATCCTTAGGGGGTGTATTTTTCGCATTTTCCTTATGAAAATTTGCCAAAATGACCGAAATATCTCAAAACGCAAAAATGGCCAAATATACATTTATTCTCGAAAACCCCAAAATATGCTTTTATATGCACTAAAAACCTTCACCAAATCAAAAAATTTTAACGTAGAAATGCTATTTTTGAGCTCCTTTCTTCATAGCATATGCGCAGAAAAAATATTCAAAATCATACAACTTATAACCCTAATAATTACAATATAATATAAATCCAATTTCGTGTAAAATGATGAAGGACTTATCAGAATTAGTTTATTTGATATTTTTATTCCGCATAATTTACAATTTTATTGATGTAATCATTTTAATGTTTTTTTTCTATTTTATTAGAGTCGCACTTCGACACTTTCCATGTTAACATCAGCAGGCCGGGGGCGGGGGGGGAAGTCGGGTTGCCGAAGACCGTATGAAAAAGAAAACTTTCAACAACTAGATTGATATAATTATTAGTAAAGATAAGATTTGGATTAATCCCGCCGTATTCCGCCGCAAAAAAGAGCTGCAATTCCGCAGCGTGATCCGCTAATTTGGTTTTTGTGTGGGATCCCGCGGCCGCGGGATTCGGTACTTTTTAGAGACCGGCGGGATCGGGACTCCCGCGGGATTTTACGGGAGTCCCGCTCCCGACTCCCGCTTTTTTCGGTGAACGGGATTTTTAACGGGAGCGGGATTTTTACGGGATTCCCGTTCGGGACTCCCGTCCCGGAAAATTTTGAACTCCCGATCCCGCTCCCGGAAATTTTTTTTTACCGGACTCTAGTACTTTTTGTAGTAAAGACAAAATGCCAAATAATTCTAAATAAATTGCACTAAATTCAATTAAAGTCAGACCCATTTTTCATCGCAAATTTCATCCAAATTTGGGAAAATTTTCTAGGCGGCGCCTATCTGCACCAGTGGCTCTCCCCCACTCCCCTTGTTCCCAAAAAGTTTTTTGAAAAAGCGTGCGGCAAAAAAAGTGACGTGAAAACAAACAAATCGTAAAAATTTATTATTGATCCCATTAACAAATTTGACCACAGACCTTTCTCAAACCCTCGGATCTCTTCAAAAAATCTTGGACAATCCATTACCCCATTTTCATTATTTATCGGCATCGATGGATCTCTCACTTTAATTTAGAAAAATTGGACCAAAACAAAACTCAAATATTTTCATAAGACTCAAACTTGAGTTTTTACTTACTCCAATTTATTATTAATCCTTTTCTGTTCTCAGATAAATAATATCTAAGTCAACAAAAGCTCAAGGAATTCTCAATAAAATGGCCGATTGTTGGGGTTCGTTTTCCTATGTATCAATAATATTAAAATGGTTTCATCAAATGGTACTTTTGTTTTTAATTTCGATTTCCTTCCGTAACTCCACATTTTTGTTCAGACGATGAAGACTACGACCCATCCGCGCAAATGGCGGACAAAATCGCCAGCCTCGGCTTGGACGACGTCATTCGGCAACAGCAACCGAAAGGGGAAAAAGTGCCGACGCAAGCGACGAATAACAGCCGAAAAGAGGGCACAGCGAAAGAGGGGGCGACGGAACTGAGCGAAAGGGAAAAGAGAGAGGCGCAAATGAGGGCGGACGGAACGGCGGCGATGGATTTGTTCGGTTTGGAATTCGAAACAATCCGAAAAAGGGGAAAAGCCAAGAATATCGAACTCACATTTTCTGGCCTTATTTACAACAATATAAACGGTATTTAGAGTGGTAACAAATGGGAAACACCAAAGAAACAGTTTAAATTCTGGGAAATTGGATGGATTTCACTTTCCCTCTTTTTAGGCTTGGCCGTCGAGCGCAAGGAGCCCACCTTTGACGACCTTCGCACGAAGGACGACTTTCAGGCATTTGCGGATAAATTGGGCGAACAAATCGGGGCGAGGAATGACCACGCGAATTACTCACTGTTTGTCAGTGCTTTGGTTGACCATATGACAAAGCCAAGTGAGCAAAAAAAGGGGGGGAAAGCAAAAATAAAAACCATTTTAAGTGAGCAAATTGCAACTGCAAATCGTCATGGCAAAAATACAGGTGAAAAGCCGCGAAACAGAAGTTGATTCATACATGGAAAAGGGGGGGGGTCAACCAAAATTTTTGCGAAGGGATCCCGGCCATGTAAATCAACGACCTTTTTTTTGCTTTTCAAAAGCACTTTGCGGCGCGTTTTTTCAAGAAAATTTCGCGAACAGCGGGGCTGGCGGTGCCGATAGGCACCACCGTGGAAATTTTTTGAAAATTCGAGTGCAATTTGTTAACAGATTTTCACCAAAAACTGCCAAAGTTTGCGATTTTTTTAGCAAGTCGACGACTTTTTTTTGTTTTTAAAAAACGTTTTTATCATCGCGGTTTTTTTAAAAAAATTTTTGGGGGACAAGGTGTTCAGGCGCCGCCGGAAATTTTTTTTGTTATTTTAATGCTATTTGTTAGCAGATTTTGTCTAAAAAATCACCAAATTTTTAGATTTTGGGCTAATTTTTTAAGAAAAAACAGGTTTTTTTGGGGGGGGGGGGCGGTGCCGATAGGCGCCGCCGGGGAAATCACGGACCCGTATATGGATATTTACGGACCCGTAATCCTCCGTATTTCTTCTCCATCGATCTGGGATAAACCCCAATAATCATATCCCGGAAATCACGAGCCAAGCAAATTGGGGATTGTTGACCTTGCCATAATTAAAAACTCATATTTTTTTGTAAACGTAACATTTGTAAGATTTTGATAACTTAAAACGAAAAGTTGCGCTTTCGAATGATACAATTAATAAATTTTTGGTTACTGCCCGGATCCCGGCCCCATAAATACGCTCGGGTTCAGGATTCAGACAGATCGGGATTTCAATCCCAATATACTCAAAATTTCATTTAAATCAAAATTTCCCCTTTACTTTAACAAAAATTGGTTTTCTGCACCGCTGTGTTTGTATTTCACCGATTAATGCATGCGTTTTGCGTTTTCCAGGCCCATTTAGACGTTCATTTGAAGCGCGAGGAGGAGGAGCAGAAACTGCAACAGGAAAAGACCAGCAAAAAGGAGACGAAAAAGGCCAAGAAAAAGGAGTTGGAGGAGGACGTCATTGAGGACGAGTGAGTGGGGGGAGGGGCATTGGAATTTTTCAAAATTCACTTTTATGTTCGAGTCTGCAATAATATTATTTTTTTTGTTGTTGTAATGGTTTGTGATCATAAAAGTGAATTATGAAAAATTCCAATTTTCGATTTTTTGTTCGACATCGAGTCCGGGTTCGAAATCGGCTTAAATGAATGCCATATTCGTGATCAGTTCAGTGACCCCAAAAACCCTAAGAAACATGTTTCACGGCTTTTAAAACATGCCCAAAAAGGGGGGAGGGGGGGAACCATCTAAACTATTACCGACATTGCAACTGGCAAATGCCATGCCCAGCAGAGGGTCACCGTTTCTTATATTCTATTCAATTCGTTGACAATTTACCAAATGCTCATTGTCACTGGTGGACCTTTTTTGTAAAATATACAAAATCTATTGGGTTCCAATTCCCTTCTTTTTTTACAGATACGACGACTACGATGAGCAACTTCACAGATATTGAGGACGTTTCCTTTTGTTCGACTGACTGACTGATTTGAGATTCCGACTGATTCATTGATCGATTGATGTTTGGTCTGATCATTTTATTTGCTGTTGCCTTTGGTTTCTACAATTCGTTTCATACAAAAAAGAAAAGTAAATTAATTCGAAATTGAATGATCGAAATCAAAAAATGTTGTCGGATTCATCCCTTCTGTCCTAACCACTTACCTTCTCACCAATCACTCATTTTGTTCGTTTCAAATTTCCTCGCTTTTTGAGAATTGTTTTTCCGATCAGATTCTATTTCGATAAATTATCTGTTGGAGATTTAATTAATAATTTTGGCTTATCTCACAGAAATCTTTTCCGACAATTGGTGAGATTTTTCTTCCAAAATCCGTCAAATTAATGCCAATGTTTGTAAAAAATAAAAATTTATTTAAACAATGTTTTATGTAATATCGTAGTCATAATAATACTAAATTTGAAATGGACCCGTGAAGAATTGAGCTTGGGAAATAAACAATATCATCAAAAGGGAAACAAATGCAAAACGATGGGCAAAAAAAGGGAAAATGGACACCAAAAAAGGGAGGAAATTGAAAGGTAATGGTCGGAACACCCCAAAAAAATCACTTTTTGGTGCCCATTTTCACGCACGGGGAGAAAAAAAGGGAAAAGAAAAAGACAATGCTTGGCAAAATGCCAAAGGATTCGAAAAACAATCGCAAATTAGGGGAGGAGAGATTGTGGGGAGGGATGAAGCAAAATGAGAGGTGACAAAGTCAGTCACTGAGGATAGAAAAAATGAATGGGCGGGGGGGGGAAGGAAATGTTCAAAGGGAGTCATTGGTCTGGCTAACAAATTTGATAATGCTTTGACGATGGTGCCCTATGCTGTGACATTCTCTGCGACTGATCACTCTCCGTCCTTCTGATCACTCTTTCCTTTTTTCCTCCTCTGATCACTCTTTCCATCCCTCTGATCACTCTTTCCTTTTTTCCTCCTCTGATCACTCTTTCCTTCTTTCTGCGATTGATCACTCTCTCCATCCCTCTGATCACTCTTTCCTTTTTTCCTCCTCTGATCACTCTTTCCTTCTTTCTGCGATTGATCACTCTCTCCATCCCTCTGATCACTCTTTCCTTCTTTCTGCGATTGATCACTCTCTCCGTCCCTCTGATCACTTTCCTTCTTTCTGCGACTGATCACTCTCTCCATCCCTCTGATCACTCTTTCCTTTTTTCCTCCTCTGATCACTTTCCTTCTTTCTGCGATTGATCACTCTCTCCGTCCCTCTGATCACTTTCCTTCTTTCTGCGACTGATCACTCTCTCCATCCCTCTGATCACTCTTTCCTTCTTTCCTCCTCTGATCACTTTCCTTCTTTCTGCGATTGATCACTCTCTCCGTCCCTCTGATCACTTTCCTTCTTTCTGCGACTGATCACTCTCTCCATCCCTCTGATCACTCTTTCCTTCTTTCCTCCTCTGATCACTTTCCTTCTTTCTGCGATTGATCACTCTCTCCGTCCCTATGATCACTCCTCCTGATCAGTACTCTCTCCGATCTGTCGGCTTCATTTGCGTCACAACATTTCGCTGGGCACCTGCGGCTGAATGGTTTCGTAATTGCATTCTGCGTAGATCGGCTGCTGTTGTGCCGTCGTCCTATTGCCATTTTCCTCCTCCGCTACTTGGTAAATGCCCTTCAGAAGTGCGTTCAGTTGGCCCATCAATCCGTCCCAAAAGAATCGGTCCCTGAAACTTTGCGCGTCCCACAGACTCCACAGCTGCACATTCAGACGCATCATATGGCCCAACTCTTCGGGCAGTTTGTCCATTTGATTTTGCAGCTGTTTACTCTGTTAATTGGGGAGGAAATGGCATTTAATTACATAAATTATTTTTGGCATTTATTACAAAATTAATTTTAAATTTTTTTCATTTGAATCATTCTGCTGCTACTGACCACATAAACGATGAGTTTGTGCTTGGCCAATTTGTGTGAGATGGACACTTGCAAAGTGTTCCATTCGTCCCACAGAAATTCGGGTGTCATAAAAATGAGAAGTGCGCGGCTGTGCTGCACCAAAAAGTCCAATTCGGCATTATTTCCCTGCAGTTGGTGCCCGTCCGTCTTGTAATAGCCGCACTTGTGCAGCAAACACAGGGAAAAGCCCATTTCCATCAGAGGCCTTAAGGGGTGAATGGCAAAGGAATGATGGCAAAACGGTCGGAGTGATTGGGAAATTGGCCATCCAATGCCATAATTAATCCGCTTGGCCATTGCCATTTGTCCGTTCCTTCCCTCACTCACCGACAAAATTCCCTCTCCAACAATCGTTCGTCCCTTTTGTGGTAGCTGATGAAAATGTCGTAGCTGATCAGCGGCACTTTCTCCGCATGTTCCGGCACCAACATTTGCTGAGGCGCAATTGGCATCGGACTGCTGCCGCCGCTGGTGGGCGGCGAATGGGAGGAGGCCAAAGAGTCGCTGTTGTTGGCACTGATCAGACAAGTGGTCTACAAAAGATGATCAACTGATCAAGCGAAACAGTGAACAGAGAGAAAAATTCGTTTTTTAAAATTAACATTTGATTATCGATGTTTAAAAAGGGACATCGTCAGCCATTCCATTTTTGACTAATTCATATCTGCTGATCAAAAAAGTTTCCATTTGTCACTTTTTTTGACCACACAAAATATCTTCCCTTTAAGCTGATTTTCCTTGTGATCAGTTAGCCTTTTTCTTTGACTCTGATGATTCTTTTTCTCTTCTCTCCTCCCCCCCTCTCTTTTCTCTCTCTTTTTCTCTCTCTCTCCCCCCCCCCCTCTCTCTCTCTCTCTCCCCTCTCCCCCCTTCTCTCTCTCTTTTTCTCTCTCCCCTCTCCCCCGCCCTTCTCTCTCTCTTTTTTTCTCTCTCTCTCTCCCCTCTCCCCTTCTCTCTCTTTTTCTCTCTCTCTCCTCCTCCCCTCTCTTTTCTCTCTCTCTTTTTCTCTCTCTCTCTCCCCCCCTCTTTTCTCTTTCTCTGCTCCACCTGTGTCGTTGTCAGTCCGTGGCACCGTTTGTTCTTGTTCTTCTCTCGCCGACAAAACAGCACAAAAATGAGGCAACAGAGCAAAAAGATTCCGCTGAACATTGTCAACAGAAACATCAAAGTGTCCGCAAAACTTCGGACGCCGAAAAAGCCGTAGGAACGGAGCACACAAAGGGACCGAAAGAGAGAAAAGGAAATGAATGAAAGCAAAATGGGGACAAATAATGGCATTTTTTAAATGCTTGGAAATGGCACTTTTATTGCCCTTTGGTTTATCTTTCATTGGCATTTTGTGCCCTCCTCCCGCCCCCTCCACCTGTTCTCCTCGCGCAGAAACTCGAGCATTGGCATTGAGAAGAGGTGGTCGTCCGCGTGGTTGGGCAACGCGAACACTTTGGCCAACACTGTGCTTTCGTTGCGTTCCTTCGCCCGCGTCACATTTTCCACGCATCGCATCCCCGGCGCGTCTGTCACGCGCCCTCTGTTGCCCTCCAGCCAATGGGCCGCGTCCATCGGCCGGCGCTTCCGCCGCTCCGCCGCCGACGGTTCGACGCTGGCGCAGTCGCAGCGGAACGGATTGCCCGCAAGCGAAACGCGACGCAAATTGGCAGAGGAGGGACTCTGAAGGGTAATTAGCAAATAAATAATTAAAGAATAATTAGCAACTAATTAATTAAAGAGTAATTAGCGAATAATTAATTAATATGGGTTGTTTGCCTGGAGGTATTCTGGCACTTCCTCCATTGCGTTGTCCGCTAAAAGAAGTGTCTCCAAATTGGGCAGCACTTCGCCCAATTCTGTGCCCATTTCGGTCAATGCGTTTCCGCTGAGGTCCAACAAACGAATGTTTTCTGTTTCTGTGCATTCGCTGCCATTGAAATGCGTCAGTCGGTTGTTCGACAAATGGAGGGACTGAAAAGGAAGCGGAATATTTAAAATATAATTTAATGGGTCAACATTATGTCTAATTTATTTGTCATTTTCCAATTTCTGTTTTTTGTTGTTGGCCGGCACTGATCAGCGATCACTTATCGATTAATTGACTCGTTATCGATTGATCCGTTGATTGATTCATTTACCCACTGATCAGTGGTTGAGTTCCGATCAGGCGTCGCTTCGTTCTCTTACCATTAAATTGGCCAGCGATTCGAATGCGCTTGGCTCTATCCTCCGAATGTCCGATCGGTTGAGGTGCAACTCGCGCAGCCTTTTCCGGCCGAAAAATTCGCTGCTGCTCAGCACGGGAAGATTCAGTCCCGAGAGGAAAACATGAGAAGCATGCATTGGCAAAGCCCTGAAAAGAGGAAAATGACAAAGAAAAAATAACAAAGGCAAATTGCGAACCGAAGACTAAAATCGGAGCCGACGGAATCGCCGGAACATTTGACGACATTTGAGGCGGAACTCCGATCGCGGAAACAGTGACAGCCGGGGGGACAGCGGGACTAAACAAAAGGGGTAATTAGGGCCAATTAAGAAGAGCGGGACTAAACAAAATGGGTAATTAGGGCCAATTAAGAAGAGCGGGACTAAACAAAATGGGTAATTAGGGCCAATTAAGAAGGCAACTAGCAATTAAGCGAAATTTGGAAGGACGCACTTTGCAGTCGCATCCGTTGAATTGGCAGCACTGACAGCCGATGGCACAGAAAAGGGAATAGGTGCACAGAAAATCAAAGGCCTGAAAAGGAAAATGACAACAATTAGCAAATCATTCCTATTTATACCCGGATAATTAGCATCAATTCCTAATTACCCCCCGATAATCAGCATGTAAATTCCTAATTACGCCCTCCCCTCACCGTTGTCTCAATGATCCTTTTCCGCTGCCCATCCAATGGCACCACACATTTGGCACTTTCTATGTCCATTACTCCGCCCTTTGCGGCATTGATTTGCTTGCGCGAAATGGCCGTGCCAACTGCGGAGGCCGAGGCGTTCAGCAGCCAATTCATCTCGCAAGAACATTCCAACGGATTATCTTAAACGGAATTTAGGTTTTGGAATTAATTAATGACTGATTTGGTTTTGCTTTAATTGACTCTAACCTCCGACCCAAAGTTCGCCAAATGGTGCATTTGCGACAACAAATCGTTCGTAAAGTTCGCGCGGAATTGTGCTCAATTTGTTGGAGCGTAAGTCGACCTAAGAAATTCCACCAATTGTTTTAATTTTGTCTTTTGGCATTAAATGCCAAATCATTCGGCACTTTTTTCAGCTGTGCCATTGCCGTGTCTGCCAATTCGTAGGCGGTACCAAAGGTCACTTCGGTTAGCCGATTCTCGCGCACGTCCAATTCCTCCAAGGACGGCGGAAGCGAATCCATGGCCAAATTGGCCAAGTGATTTCGTCGCAACTTAAATTTGAAATTTGGAGATGGTCCTCCCCTTTTTGTCAGAAGAATGTCAAATGCCTCGAGTTTGCGCAGTTTTCGGCCCCTCCTCGCCTCGTCCTCCGTGCCAATGCTTCGCATTTCGTTTCCGTTCGCCTCAATTTCGAGCAGTTCAGCTTCGGCCGGGAATTGGGCCCATTCCAACTGAATTTTCACTTGGATTTTATTTTTCTATTATCTTTTCCCATTTTTTTGCCTCTTCCATTGCATTTTCGCTGACATTGACCCATTGGAGGGAGGCCAAACCGAGCAGAGATTTGTTCAGAGATCGGATTTTGTTGCCGGATAAGTCAATTTTGCGCAGCCGAGGACATTTGGCAAATGCATCGGAGCTGAAAAATAATAATTAAAATTGTGTTAAATAATTAAATTAAATTAATTATTAATTTTAATCATTAGTTATTGTCTTCGGATTGCCTTAGCGTTTGAATTCGATTTTTGGCCAGCGAAATCTCGGCCAAATTGGCGCAGTCGGAAAACACGAAACTTTCCACCGATTCCAACGAATTCCCCGCCAAATTCAGCTTCGACAAATGTGTCAATTTGTTGAGCACAAATTTGTACAAATAACTAAAAAATCGTTTAATTGTCCGATTGTTAATTTCTTTTTCCATTTTCACTTTTCCCTCTTCCCCCTTTTATTGCCCCCCCCCCCCCAATTTCGGATTTGTCCCCTCAAATGCGTCGTCTTTGCCAATCCATCAAATGTCCGTCCCCCGAGGGGACGGACATTTCCATCGGAAAGCCTTCGCCAATTTATTTGCCCAGGGGTCATTTGTCAAATTGAAAATAAAATTCAAATGCCAAATTTATGCGTCACTCTTACGAAATTCGGTTGTTGGAAAAGTCCATCCGTTTGATTTTTTGGAGTCGCCGCACCGCCACGGGCATTTCCGTCAACGCATTGTTCGACTGATAGGAAAAAAGGCATTCAATCACAAAAATTCGTTTGGTTCTCCCACCATTGCCAAAGTGTGCACTTTGGCACTGCTTCCACTGAACAATTCCTCGTCCATTTTCTCAATTTTGTTGTGGTCCAACAAAAGCATTTGCAATTCGTCGAGTCCATCGAAAGTGCCAAAGGGCAAAAAACGAAGGAAATTTTGGGAAAGGTCCAACTGAAAATGGCCAAATTAAATAATTAGTTTGCCAATCACAATTTTGCCTGTTTCAATGCGCTGAAATTGGCCATTAATTTCGGTTCCATCCGTTCGATTGAATTCGCCGCCAAATTCAAAATTTTGAGGGAATGCATTGAATGGGCCACCAATTCGGTCGGCACTCTGCGCAAGGCATTGGAAGAAAGGTCCAATTTTTCGAGCGAAGCACTGCGCAGAGAGAGCTGAAGAAGCAAAAAATTTTATAAATAATTTACATTTAAAAAGTTATTTGCCTCGGCGTCTGCCGTCTCTCCGCCCTTTGCGTTGTCTTTCGCCCCTCCGCCGATGGCATTGGCACTCATCGAAAGTTCTTTCAGTTCATTTAATTCGCTCACCGAAGGGGGGATTTTAGTGAACAAATTGTCGCTCTAAAAAGGTATTATAACATAAAAAAAAACAAAATTCGGACGAACGCACTAAAAATAAATTGGAAATATTCGGGGGAAGGCGGGGGAGTGAAGAAAGGCGATTTCGGGAGAGGTCCAACTGCTGAAGGAACGGCACATGGCCAAAGGCAGCGGAGTCAATCTGAGCCAAAGTGTTGTTGGCCAATGCCAATTTACGAAGTGCCGGGAAAGGGCTGAGGTCGGACTGCCGAAGTTGGCCGATCTGATTGGAGGAGAGATCGGCGATGATCAGTTGGCCAAGTTGGCATTGGGACGGAGAGAGAGAGAGGGAGGGGGAAGAGAGCGAATTGGACGACACATCCAACACCTGAGCAGAGATTGGCCATTATGGGAGTGGTCGAATGGCATAATAGCAAATTAAATGCAAAGTGAAAGTGATTAGTGCCCCTTTCCCTCGCCTGAAGTGCCCGCAGGGGACAAAGCGCATTCAGCGGGAAATGCGTCAGTGCCGTGCCGGTCAAAGTGAGCCGTTCCAACGCGTGAAGACCGTCAAAGAAATGGGCACTCAAACGGAGGAGAGACGGCATTTGGGAGATATGAAGCAGCCGAAGACGGGGCGTGGAAAGGAAAAGCCGACGCGGCGGGGAGAGAAGCCAACGGAGGAGAATGGGAGAAGAGGAGCAATTCTGAACAAGCACACCGTAACACGGGCTATCACATAACGCATCATTCCGACCAACAGCATACCGTAACCCATCGTATCCCTTGCCTTTTTGCCCAATTTTTGTTTACAGTACTCTGTCGTTTTCCCAATTTATTGCTTGCACATTTTTAGTTTATATACTCTGCATCCCCAATTCTCTACCGTAATCCTCAACTCCTGTAGCTCGTCGAACCCGTCAAACGGTGCTTCGTCCTCCCCGTCCCCGCTTTGCTCCCCCGCGTCGTTTGGCTTTGTCCCCGTGCATTGAATGCTCAGTGATTTTGTGCCGCCGCGCGGAAATTGGCCAAACGAACGCAATTTTGGCCAAGCACAGATGACAATGAGCAGTTCATGCTTCACATCGTCGGGCATACAGCTGCAACTGAAAACGGAAAGGGAAGTCAATTGCATTAATTAATTTTTAAGTGCCAAATTTGGCCAATGAATTGGCACTTTCCGTCAAATTTTAATTGCCTTTTTCTCGGCCAATGTTCGGGGAATGGCATTCGTTTGGCACACATTCATCAAAATGTCTCTCTCCCTTTCACATATAAACAAAAATTTGTTTATCGTTCGTTGACAATGGAGAAAAATTTAAAATTAAAAAATTTTCCGTCTCATAAAATTAGGCGAACCAAAAATAAAAATAAATGGAAATGGAAATTTGGCGCGAAAAATTATTATTGCCAAAATGAGAAAAATGTGAAAATTAATGAAGGGGATAAAATTTTACCAAAAAAAGGGTTTAAAAAAGCATTTTAAAGGGGATGCAAAAAATTATCAGAATAAAAAAGTGAGCGAATTTTTCGGTTCAAAACGTAAATTCCCATAAAACCCCCTAATAGACCGGCCCTTCCCCGGCAGTGTCTGAGCAAAATTGCTTATGTTCATTAAGTTTTTTTCCTAAACTCTGAATTGCCTCTAAATTACCTAAATTACCCCTCTATTTGCTGCTCTTTCGTTTTCTCTCCCCCCCCCCCATTTTCCCCCCCATTTTCTCCCATTTTCGTTTATGACGCGCCAAACCCAAAAGCATTCATTCGTTTCATTTTCTTTTATTATTTATGTTTTATTCGTTCGCTTTTCGGCTTCTTTTATCCCCCGGGGGAAAGTGCAGTAAAAAGAAGCAAAAAGAAAAGGGAAAGAAACTAATGACAATTTGGGAATGGCACACTAAAAAATAATCAGTCCAAATTTGGTTGGTTTTTCCTTGCCCACTCCCTTTTTGTCCCCCCCCCCTTCCCCGTTTTTAAAAAATTCCCTCTCCCCTTTTTTTACTGACTCATCAGGGCATCGGTAGCGAAAAACGGAGTATTGTTGGTGTTGTTGGTGTTGCGGTTGGTCGTTTTCTGCTGCTCCTCCGTTTGGCGTTGTGTCCCTTCGCCGGTGAATGTGCCCCGAGGCGATTTTGCCCGCAGGGAATGCCAAAACAAAAGCCAAAAGGCAAAGGGCAACAGTGAACAGCTTGGACTTGTCGAATTTGCTGATCCGTTTGAAGCTCAACAGACGAGGCAAATGCATTTGTGGCGAAGTGCCGCATTCAGCGGAATGGCAAAAGGACGACGAAATGGCGGAAGAGGGCAAGAAAAAGGCGAAGAAAGAAAGACGGAAGGACGGACGAACGCAGGACGAAGCAGCAAAAGCTGATCAGAGAAAAGGAAAATGAGGCACAAAATAAAGTGATCGGAGAAAGGAAGGAAATGGAAATGAGGCAAAAAGTGATCTGAGAGAGGATTCTATCGACTGATCAGTAAAATTGGAAGGGGGGGGGACTGATCAGAGAGTTGGGAAAAGGGAATAATTCTTTTTTGGGGCGATCGATCGGAGTTTGGGTAACATGGGCAAATAAATAAGTGAACAATTGGAGTCGCCCATTGTCATTTTGTTATTATGCGCTGCTGCTTTTGTGTGTAATGGCAATGAATGGCGGCGAATAATCGCGCGGCGATCCAAAAGTTCGAAAAGGAAAAGACACTCCAAAAATGGGCAACAGAAACCGGGAGAAAGAGAGAGAGGGGAAGGAATAATCGCGCGAATGTTTCAGGCGAAATAAATTTAGAAAAATAAAAAATAAATGAATTTTAAAAGCGCCATAAAATTTATTATTTTTTAATTAATTTATTTTTAATTTTTATTATTTTCACTATTTTTTTCTCAAATGAAAGTGTGAAAACAAAAAATAATAATAAATGCAAATATTCAAATTGGGAGCATATTTTGGCGAGGAAAAGGGCTGTTGAAGAGGGAAATAAATGTATAATAATAATTGCCGGGGTTATGTCCCCCGAGGGGACGCGGGGGGCGGAGAAATGCCCAAATGGGGGGGGGGGGGAGATTCAGCATTTAATGTGCGCGGAAACGAATTTCGGAAGTGCGGGCAAAACATTTTCAAATTGGCGCGGGGATTGGCAATTCCAAAGGAAATTTAAATTTAAAAAATAATAAATTAATTAATTTAACAAAAGTTTTCTCTTTAGCCACCGCAAATGTTAGCACTTTTCTTGTCGCTTGACGTCGTTGTGTGATGAGTGTGTTGGTGGTGGTTCTTTCTCTGTTTCTCCTCACAGATCGTGCGGTTATTATTCTGATAAAATAAGCGAGAAATTGGGGGAAAAAGAAGGGGGGAAAGAGGGAGGGGGGGGGGGGGAGGGGAAGGGGAGAATCCGCGGGGGGGGGGGGGTGAGCCCGCGGGGGTTGGGGAGAGTCCGTCGTTCATTCGTCGGCCGTCGGTTGGGCGTTGGGTCCATCATTCAGCGAAAACAAACAAAAATAAGAAATGCATGTACTCTCTTTGGAGAACCACAGAAAAGAAGAAAAAGTGTAAATTAAAAGATCGGCAAAATTGAAAAGCCCCGGGGCATTTCATTTGAACGACGGAAAAGGAAAAGCAAAGGACAAATGGGAAAGGGAAAATATTTGGATGGCATTTCTGTTCAAAATTGTGTTGGGAAGTGGTGCAAATAAACACAGAGAAAGGGGGCGGGGGAAAGGCCAATTGACCCCTTTCCCCCCCCCCCCATTTATCCTCAATAATTCCTTCTCGTCCCCATCATCCTGATTCAGCATCCTCAAGAATCACATTGATCCGTCCTTCTGGCGATGGAGGACCAACCAAAACATCGTTCGTTCGTTCGTTGGTCCAACGGGAAAAGTGCAAATAAAACGGGGGGGGGGGACTCTCACAATGTTTCCTTTTTCTTTCCTTTATTCCTTTTTTTAATTTGTTTTTCTTTCTTTTCATTTGAATGATGATGGATAATTGTGGCAAATGCTGCTGATCACTTTATTTTCTTTCTTTTTCTTCCTTTTGTGATCATTTTGCATTATTTGAACACAAATAAAGTGCCAAAATGAGAAACAATTCATTGTGCCAAAAAAGGGCCGTGCCTTTTTACGAGTGCCAATATGAGAGAAGAAAAGCATCCATTGAGTGAGTGCTTCTTCGTTCTTCGCTCTTGTCCTTGTTTTGGGTTGTTGCTGATTCACATTCCCCTCAAGTGCCCCCCCCCTCCCCGAAATGCCTAATCCCCCCTTTCCCCTTCCTCCGTCTCGCGGATGATCCCCCCGATAACATCCGGTGAATGAATGAGCGGGGGGGGGGGACGGGTGCCGGCCGGGTGATATTCCCACAATTTAATGCAAATTCGGGACAAATCCCCGTGCCTCGAAGGCATCATTTAATGAAAATAATGGAAGAAAAGGGAATGGTCCTTTTAGCCTTTCATTTGTTTTATTTGTTTGGATCAATTTTGAAATCGAGATTTTAAAGCCTAAATTTAATTTGCAACACTTTTAATTTTTAATTGCCCTTTTTGGATTGGCCATTCGCTCATTAATTTAATCCCCTGGGCGAATTTGTCCATAAAAATTGGCAAGGGACGGACAAATAATGCCGCCGCCGGGAGTGAGTTTATTTCGTCGAGAGTGTGGCTAACAGTTGTCCCTTCCTTCTCTGTCGTCCCCTTTTGCTTATTCTTATGAAAATGTTCCCCCGGGGCATTCAATCAATCCAAAGTTTGACCCTCGGCAATATTTGGGGACCGCCCGAAAACACTCTCAGCACAAAGCGCCGGGGGGGGGGGAAAGCCGGGACATTCGAAGAGACTTTTGGCCAAACACCGACGGGTAAAGCCATTAATTTAAAGGAGAGAAGAAATCAGCAAGGGGAGAGGACTTTCTCAAGGGCATTAATTTATTACGATGGCACGGCTTCTTCTCTTTGGCCTCGGGGCATTTGTAGCAAATTTATGACCCCCGGGCGAAATGTGTGAAAATTTTGCAGGGGAAAACCTTTTGTGCCAAAAATAAACACAAATAAATGGTTGACAGCCCTTTTATGAGGCAAAACAACTTTTGATTGGGGAGCATTGAAATGGAAATTTCCGCAACATTTTTCTCCCGAGGCGCTCTCGACCCTTTCTCACCGGCGGAGGACACAGCGAATGGTGTCAAAAGGCGACGCGGGGGGGGGAATAATTTATGCATGGACTCTAACGGGACGGGGAGAGGGGAATAGCACCTGTCCCCCCCCCGTCCCCCCAGGGGAGGTGAGAATGGGCAGAGAATGGCGGCGGGGGAGTGACCTTTGAGGTGGCACTCCGCTGGGAATTGGACGAAAATCTGTGCCCTTCTCGGAGGGCCAAGAAAGACGGAAGATGCACATTCAGCAGGACAATGGCTGAAGAAAAACGTGGTGACCGAATTGGGGAATGATATTTGGCACAATCGAAAAAAGGGGGAGGGGGGACGGAAAATCGCATGGAATTTGTAAGCAAAAATTAATTAATTCATTGGCGAAAAGTGCAAAAAAAAGAGAAGTTTGGTCTTCCCCAATTAGTAAATGGCTGTTAAAGTGTCTCATCAGTTGAATTACCTTTTCACTTCATTTTTGTTCACAATGAATGGGGGGGGGGCGTCTGTTGGGCAAATGGAAAATGGGGAAAAGGGGCCAAAATGGGCATTAATTGGGCAGAAGGTGGGCAAAGGGGGGGGGGGGAATTAGTGGTAATAGTATAAGGGGGGGGGGGAGAGGGAGGGCATCTGTTGCAGTTTTGCCAAAAATGAACAGAAGCAATTAACACTGAAATGAAATTTGAATTTGTAAAAAGTTATTTTTTGGGCTAATATTTTCCTCTTTCAACATTAAATCTCTGAGTGCATTTCCGATCAAAAAAAAGCCTCCATTTCTCTGAATTTTATTTTATTTTAAACTAATTGACCATATTAATAATTAACCTTTGTGGCAGAAGAAATTCGAAGAGATGAGAGAAAAGTGAATAATCGAAGGAAATGAATGAATTGGGAAGAAAAGAGAGAAGCGATTGGAGTGATCACTGGTGATAAGGGGGAGGGCACTGATAAGAGAAAGGCAATTCAAATTGAGTAAAAACAGCGGAATTCTGCTAAAGAAGACAATCGTTTAATTGATTGACCATTAATATGTTATTTATAGATAAAATACATTTACCTACCAAAATTTAAATTGAAAATTGAAGGATTGCCATCGGAAAGTGCCGACGGAATAAACTTCGATTTGCCAATTTTATGGGAATTGCGACAGCAGAGAACA
Source organism: Heterodera glycines (assembly GCA_004148225.2). Taxonomy (NCBI): domain Eukaryota; kingdom Metazoa; phylum Nematoda; class Chromadorea; order Rhabditida; family Heteroderidae; genus Heterodera; species Heterodera glycines. The sequence goes on along the minus strand of CP049711.1, from coordinate 7,735,156 downwards.
AATGTCCTCTGCTGATTTGCTCTGTCCGTTGAGGACATTTGGTGGGATGGACAGATGAAATGCCTCCGGGGATCTTTGGCCACGACAGATGGCCAAAGGGACGAAAAGGGAAAAGAAGAAGCCTTGGGAGGGGGGCTTAAGTTTATGGGCCAAAATATTGTTGAGAATTCCGTCGAAAATTATGGCCAAATTTTAGCGAATCAATTTGGTGAACTTTAGCTGAATCCCCCGAGGGAATGATTTTTGCGCGATAAGATAAAGCAGCTAACAGGCAAAAAATCCTTAAAAGGAAAAAATTTTTGCAAAAATTTAATTAAATCCGGGGAAAAGGCACATTTGACACAAAAATATTGGAAATATTGGCACTTCCCTTTTGCGCTTTGGCTTATTAATCCTTATTATTAGCAGCAGCAGCAGCAGCATAATTATTGGTCCGCTGAATTTGCATTGCAATAATTCACCGCCACCTTTTCTCCCCCGCCCATCCCCCGGGGGTGGGGTGGGGGAAGGGACTCATCGCATCATTTCCCTTTCCCTCAGGGGCTTATTTCTGTTATAACAAGTGCCGATATGGGCACAGCGACGAGCTGCTGCTGAGGGTGGAGGGACGAGGACGGGAGAGGAGGACGGTGTTGATATTAATTAGCAGCGAATTTTGTAGCCCCAGGCGAGCGGGGCGGGGGAGATGAAGCCAAGCCGAGTGCCACGGCACGACACGCGCAACGGACGATGGTTATTTATTTTTTTTTAGAAAAATTGGAAAATATTGGCACAAAAGCAGTTTATATTATTTGCCTAATTGGCCATAAATTCATTTGCGATTTTCACCATTCCCAAAAATATGTTTTGGGATTGGCCATCAAAATTCCCTCCTCCGTTCTGATGGATGACCGAATTCGAATTGACTGTCCCTCGCGCGTTAATTGTGCGTTTTCCGCGGGAACGAAACCCCCAATTGGTCGAGAAGAGAAAGAAACATGTTGAACTGAGAGGGGGGGGGGGATGAACAGTGAACACCCGGGGGGGGGGGCAATTAAATGTGTCCGATGGGTGGCGCCAACCAAACGAACGCATTTCGAAGTCATTAAGGGACGGACGGAAGGCAAAATGGGAGCGAAACAGAAACACTTGTTTAAATGTGAGAAAATGATTATTAATTTGCATTTATTAAAAGGGGTATCCTAACAGATTATTAAAATGGAGGGAAAAGAAAGAAACTTTGATAATGGCAATTAAATATGCGTGCCAACAATGATGCCCCGAGGGATTGGATGGGTTTGTGTGGAAATGCTTGACTCCCGCCGAGGGCGATGAGCAAAATGTGAAGTGACGGCACGGGAGGGGGGGGGGGGGAATGGGGCGTTGGTTCGGTTGTTGCGGTGTGTCGGTGATGGCTGACCTTCGCACATTGTCAGTGCTGATGAAAACAGCGAAGAAATGCAAATGCAAATTCGCTCCACACATTGCGTGCCATTGTTGGGCACTCACAATGGCACATTTTTGGGGAATGACCCCGCGGGGGAAGGGGAATTTGAATGGGTCGGAGGAGGGGGGGGGGAGTCGGGAATGAATCGGTGTGACAAGATGGGACCAAATTGGGCGGAGGAGAGCAATTACACTAATGGACCCATCGAAACGGACGGACACTCCTCTCCATGAGATGGCACATCCCAAATGAACGGCACCACCAAAACCTTAGGAGGAGAGTGGGGGGAGGGAGGGGTGGGGTTGGGGCGGGTGCCTTTGCCGGAGAATTTGCAATTTGCGCGATTTTGGAAATTCAGTGAGAGAATCACCAGCGGATGGGCCAAAAAGAGAAGGAAAGGCAAAATGCACAGAATGCTAAATGAAATAACAATTTGTTAATCGGAAGATAAAAACCAAAAATTAAAATGGGAAAAGGGAAAAGGGAAAATGATCAGAGACAGTCCCAATTTTGGGGATAAACAAAAAAAAAGAATTCCTTGTGAGCAGTGCAAAAGAAATGGACAAATAAACACAAAATGTTGAAACATTGGGGGGGGGGAAGTCAGAAGAAGAAAAGGCGCCGAAAAGGAGGAGCAAATTGAGAACGGACAGATCAGTCTTGAACATTGTCCCGAAATGGCATTTCTGATCAAAAACTAATCAAAAATATGTATGTTAGAAATGTTTCGCCAGTTTATCACACAAAAGAGCGATCGAAGGGATTCTGGTGAATTTTGCAGCTGATCAGAGTCAAAATTGGAGAACAGAAATTTGTGTTTTGGAGGAGGGAAGTGCCAGAGGCGATTGGGCGAAGCGAAGGAAATGACGCCGGGGGCGACGATGGACAAACTGCCGCGGGGGGGGGGGCCGGGGAAGGGGGGCGGGGGGACGGGGAATCGCATTAACAACCAATTTACCCGCAATTTGCGCATTGCACAAACACAGCAAATTGATTGGATTGCACCACATTCGATGGCGGAAGGAAGGCAAAAGAGCGTTTATTCCCTCCCCGTCGGCCCGATTGATCGCCGGCGGAGACTGATCAGTGATCAGACTGAGCAATGAAAGTCAAGCGAATACTGTAAAGATAAAGACAAAAGAAATAGAAAACGAAAATTTAAAACAATTCGAAGGAATTTGCCCCTGGCATTTTAATTTCCGCCGTTTCTTCCGCCGACCTTTGCCCAATTTTTGCGATTTATTCTTCGCCGGGTCCGTTCGTTCTTTTCTCAGAATATTTCATTGGATTCATCGCATTAATTGCGAAATCCAAATTCCGGTGAAAAATTGGAACATCGCACGGATTTTGATGGGATTTTAAATAAAAAAAAATGGGAGGAGGGGAAAGACATTCGAAAGAGCGATTCAAATCAATCGTTTGGCATTTTGTTATAAAGCAAAGGCATTTTCTTACTTTTTTATTCTTTTGTGCTTTTAACTCAAAATGCAATTCGTGGTCAGCAGAATCTCTCACCAAATGTGTAAAAAAAAGAGAAAATTCCCAAAGGAAAAAGCAATTTCAGCGCGCAATTTGCCGGAGGGGCAAAAATTCAGGATTAAAAGCGGAGAGTGCCCGGGGACGGCGGAGGTTCATTTGATGGATTAACGGACCAAAGAAAATTACGCCGTGGCGGGCGAAAATGGGCTAATAAGGTGAAAAAAGCGGAGAAAATGACTCTGGCGGAAGAAAATCTTTGTTGAATTTTACAATTTAAAATTCTTTTTGAAATTCCACACGTCGAATTTTTTTTAATTCTAAAAAATTGTAAAAACTGAAAGCTTTGAGGATTATCTAATGGTAAATGATCAACTATAATTGATTGGATCCATTTTGACAAGAGGGAGAGAAGGTAAAGAGAAGGGAATCGAGCGATTGGCTGCGACTGATTTTGGAAGTGATCGGAGAATGGCGGGCGGGGGGGGGGGGCAAAGGGTCCTTCGCTGATTGATTCGATTTGCGAAATGTCAGTGATCGCCCGAGGGTTTCGGAGGTGAACGAATGCCCAATTGGCGACAAAAAGTGGGGACTGATCAGAAAATCACGGATCAGCCGAGGGCGGAGAGATCACAGCAGAGACAAACCATCGGCGGAAGCGGAAAATGGCTTTTAAAGGTGCTGATCAGAAGGTGGAAAGACGGACAAACGTTGGGAGTGAGGGGAAAAGGACGGGCGAACTCCAACCCAATCACTTTGGCGAAATGTTCCCCCGGGGATCTTTTTGTCCGATTAATTCGATGGCGGAAAATTTTTTGGGGGACTATTGGGTGGAGACAATTTGGAGGAAGGGCTGGGGGAGATGGAGGAAATTGGGGGGGGGGGTATTTAGGGGGAGGGACGGCGGGGGTTTCGCCACTTCGCCGGGGGGACACCGCCACCGTCTTTATGATTGTGATTGAATGAGCAGCAGAGATTTATTATTTTGATGGAGTGAGTCCGTCCGTTCGTCCTCCCTTTTCGACAACTTTTCCCTAATCGTTTTTCCCATCGATTGGTTTTTCGCTGTATTTTTTTGCACTTTTTCGGCATCCCCCCCCCTTTTGGCCTTCTTTAAAACTGTAAATTTTGTTGCAATCTCAGAAAAACAATGGAAATTTTGGTAAATTACAATGTGAGAAAATAAAATTAGGGGGAAAAGGGGCCAAATGGCCAAATGAACCCAAATTGGTCAATGGATTCGCGCGTTGGCCGACTTAATTGTGCCCGGAAGGCATAAAATGCGCACATTTATCCCTTCCGGCACAAAATTGGCCAATTCACTGGCCAAAGGACAAATTGAGAAGGGAATATTGGATTATCAGCCTGGCAAAAATAAGTGTTTTGCATAATGAAATGGCATTTTTGCCAAACATTTGGCCAATTAGGGGGAGGGGGTAAAAAATCAAAAATAAATGCAAATGCAAAAAATATATAAATTTTTGAATGTGTTTCCCTTTTTATGCCGAGGAGGGATTAATAAAACGAATGTTAAGGGGGTATTTGGGAGAAGAAATGAATGAATGAATGAATTGGATGAGAATTATTGGATTTGGGCATTACGCAAAAAGCCCCGGGAAAGGGACGAAACAAACGGAAGAAAAGGAAACATATGCCCCACGGGGCGAAGGGTACGGTAGCAAACGGAAGGTACTGTAACAGCAAAGTAAAAACAAAAAACGAACAATGTCAGAGCAAAAATTACAATTCAAAAATCGACCCATTGCCATAAAAATGGTTGTTTAAGCGCCCTTTGGCCATTTTTGATGAGTGGGCGAATAATTCAGTGATCCCTCCCCCGCCCCTTCCCATTGGACATTTGAAAGGAACACTCGTCCCCCGGGGGGAGGGACTGATCGAGGGCCCTTAAAAGGCCCGGGGGGGGGGGGCGGGCGGGGAACAGTGACACTCTTCGCCACCCATCCGTCGGTCGGTTTGGTCAGCAGTCATTTCAGTGCTCATTTTTCATTGGCAAAGGGTCACAGTTCGAGTGGCCTTCCAATTTGCCAGGCATTGCTGGGAAAATGGCGAAGGGACGGACAAAAAAAAAATGCAAAAAATGGAATGGAAAAGCATTTTTTGTTCATTGAAATTTGATAAGGTTCTGCGTTTAAACCTCCCATCTCCTTCAAATTGATGTTTGGCACAATTTCCGCCCCTTTTCCAAATTAATTTTCGATTTATTCCCCGCTGCTTTTCCTCTTTTTTTTGCCTTTCTTTGGCGGTTCGACTCACTTTTGCCAAATCCGTCCGCAAATGCAACTCCATCCGACTTTGCTATGTTACCCCCCCCCCCTAAAACACTCTTTCCTCCTCTTTTCCTCCTTTTTCCCTCTTTTCCTCCTTTTTTCTCTTCCCTAATGGCATCACTAACACTAATTAGGTCCCTTTTTGTTCCCTTTACCCCCCTTCTCTTTCCCTTTTTTGGTCGGTGCTTCAAAAGCATTTGTGCGACATTGGCACCGAATGCGAGCGAATGCCATTGGTGTGATCGTCGCCTGAGGGGAGCAAAGGAAAGGGGGGGGGGTGAGGGGTCTTTCATTTTGTTTTGGAGGACCATTCATCCCACCCATCGGTCCTTTATCCCCCGGAGGGACGAAAGAAAAGAAAAGGTGGGATGGATGGGGGGGAGAAGGAATTCGAGGACCTTTCCAAGTGTTTTCGATGTTGTGGACAATGGCCATGAAAAGGATGGGCAATGGCCGCCAAAGGCGGACATTTTGGAGGATTTTTGAGGGTTTTATGGGACGAAAGAGCAAAGGGACAACGGAAATGGACAAAATGGAAAATAAAAATGAAATGAAATGAAAAAAGATTTAAAATTTTATTAATTCAATTAAAAAAGCGAATTAAATTGAAAGAGCAAACAATTTATGATCAGAAAAAGAAAAAGGCATTTAAAAAATATAAAAATAAAATTCAAAAAATAAAAATTATTTTGTTTCTTTGTTCCGATGGATGAGGTCATTTGGCACATAAAATGGGGAGAGAGAGAACTGTAGAAAAACATACGGTAAGTATAAAAATTAGGGAAAATAAAAGTGAAAGAAAATTAGGTTTAATAAGCGTTGAGTTTGTGCAGATGAGGTAGGGAAAGCACCAAGTCAATTAGCGGTGAACGACTTGCTTATTTTGCTGCTACCGTACATTTACAGTATCCCTTAGCTCTGTCCCGCCCCTTTCGCCCTTTGGCATGCTTTTCCTTTCTGTCCAGCATTCTTCTGTCATCTCTTGCCAATCCACACTTGCTGCTGATTCTGCTGCAATTCGGGAGCAAATGAGGGGGACCGTTGCTGAACATTTTGCTGCTGCGTTTGGTCGGTCGGCTAAAAGCGGCGAAATGGCAAAAAGTGCCGACCCTTTCATAATTTAATTTGTATTTCCTTTCCCATTTTTAATTTGCATTTCAATTCTCAAATTTTAAATTATTTCATTTCCAATTTGTCCACTTGTTGCGTCTGTTGTGTTATTTGTCCCCCATTTGTCTGCTGTTGTCCTCCGCCCACAATTTGCGGTTGTGCTCCAATTCCTCCGCCGGTGCCATCGACGGACGACGGATCGACCACCGGCGGGGCACCGCCATTGTGCCACGCATTCCAAAGCGATGCCAACGATGGAGGAAATTGTTGCTGAAAGGGACAGGAAAATTGGGGAAGAAAAGTGAATCCAACGATTATTTAGTTAATTAATTAAAAGGTCAATTAGCATAATGTTCCGTCTGTTTTCACCTGTTGCGTTTGCCGCGACGGCGGCGGGCCGTTCAGCAGAGAAGGCGAAAATTGGGAGTGAACAGTGAGTTGTGGTGCCGTGTTGTCATTTTGCTGTTGGTTTTGGTCTCCGCTGCCAAATGGCTTTTGTTGCGCGCCGGCGTAAGGCATTGGCGGCGCTCCGCCGGGGGTGCCGAACAAATGTTGGCCCATGCCCTGGCCAAATTGGCCAATTCCGGACCAAAGGGACTGAGAGAGGGAGGGGAAAAGGGCACTGACATTGGCCAATGGCGCTGAAACAGAAAATGGCAATTCCAAAGGTTAAGGGGGTTGTCCTACGAGTTTGTGGCGTTTGCAGTGTCACCCATTTCGTCTCCAATTTCCCCCCTCCGGGCATCGCCCCAACCCTTTGACCCGCCGAATTGGCCATTTGCTGCTGCTGCTGCTGCTGCTGACGATAGAACTCCTCGAAGTCCTGCTGATTCTGTAAGCATTGCAAACGTTCATTTATTAGCAATGAATGCTTTGGATAAAATATTTTGTCGATTTCGGATTGATCAGAAAATGTTTTTGATCAGTCCAATGAATTTTCACTGATCAATCGTCAAATTGCGCTTCTGTGTGTTCACCTGCTGTGTGCTCATCGACTGGGCAAATGTTCTCCATTCCGGCACGAACAGATGGAAACAGATGCGCCGCAACACATTCAAATGCTTTTCGTCCCGAATGGCTTAATCAAAGCCAGAAAAATGCTTTAGTTTGCCCCTCTCTCCGATCGCTTTTGCTCACCGTCCCTTTCGAGGCCCCAATCGGGCAAACAAAAGTCAAAGCATTCGCTGCACCGTTGGCCTGCCAAGCAAAAAACATCCTTGTTTAGTCGATCGAACAGATTTTGGCCTGGTCCATCCCTTCTCACCTTTCTGATCGGTTGGCGTTCTGATCAGTTCTATCCATCGCGCCCCTTGGCACTCGGAAATGTCCGGCTGAAACAATTGGGCAGGGGCCGACACGGGGTTTGGCATGAAGTGCCAATCCTCTTCCCATCCATGCAACTGGGCATTCTTCTGCAAATTTATGGCATTTGAATCAAATAATATTAGGTACGCACCCCTCTCCCTATTCCCATTCTCCACCATGCTCCCGCCCCTCCCAAATTTCTCACTTCGGCACCCGCTTTTGCCGCCCTTTGCAATTGGTCCATGCCGAGCGTCTGCTGGCGGTCCAAAGGCAACACAAAACAAACGGACTGACGAGCGGACGAAGCGGAACGGAGAGAACGGTCCAAATGGGCGACATTATTCTGAAAGGGTGGAAGAAAGTAAAAATGAAAAAAGGGAAAGAAATGGGAAGTGACAGTTTTGAAGTCGAAAACGGAGACAATGTTCGATTTGAAGGGAGGCGCAGCGGTCAATTCGAAACGGACCTTTAACAAAATGGAAACGGAAACCCTGATCAGCGATCAAAATGTGCTAATGTCCGCTTCTGTTCTGACCTGCTCGCCCAATTCGCCCACTCTCATGGCCACGCGATTGGACTGTGCGCCCGTCCTGAATTGGTCCGGTGGAAGCCAAGCGAAGTCGACACGCTGTGGGAAATGGCACATTTGGCCAACGCAATCGAATTTAAAAATTATTTACTTTTGGTGCCGCAAAAGTTTCGGCCAAAATGGCAACGGTCACTAACAGCCCAATCAGAGAAAGCAATGAGGCCAAACAGCACAGTTTGCAGCCCGTTTTGGCCCATAAATCGCGCAATTCCTTCGGGGCAATAATAATAATATTATTTATTTACTTATTTATTTTTAATTTAAAATTATTTAATTTTTTATTTTGAATTTAGTGCTCTGATCATTTCGTCTCTTTTCACCTGCATTCGGTCTCTTTTCTTCTTCCTTTCTGCCGAATTTTTCTGCTCAAATGGGCGACGAGGGCTGAAAAATGGCAGAAAAATAATGAAAAATTAATTTTACTTTCAGACCCCGACGAAGACGAAGACATACGGCCCCCAACGGAAGTCGAACTCTGCGCAGACGCGGAACGGACAGCGCACGCGGGGAAAGGGGCGGGGGGACCGACAAAGCGAAGAGAGACGGAGGAGGGGACGCATTTGGACTGAATTGGACGGGCATTAAACAATTAATAATCCCCATTTGAAATGCCATTGAAATGCCACTCTCTCCCCCCTTTCACTTTTCCATTTTCCCTTACTTCCGCCGCTGTTCCCCCGCTTCGTCTTCCGCCGCTGGTCGACGCGTCGCTCGTCTGTCGCGACGCCGTCGTGTGACTGTGCCGGATGTTTTGGCACTGCGCCACAAATTCGCCGTAGGACGGCGGACGACTGCCGAACGCGGCAGGCGCGGACGGAAACTGCGCATGGCGAACAAAAAACGGGGAAAAGGGCGAACAATTGGAGGAGGGGGACAAATTGGGAGGGGAAACACACTGCTGAAGGGGGAAACAACAGAAGAAGTTGAAGAGGGAAGGAGAAAAGGCACCTCGGAAGACTGCATCAAATTTGACCACGACGAACGGCGTTTGCCGAGGCCGACGAAATTCGGCGAGGAATTGGACGAGGAAAAGCAGCAGGGGGTTGACGGAGCAATCGGGCAATTACCGTAGGAAGACAGAGAGGGTACGGTGTCCACTGGAAAGTCATAGTTACTGTGAAAAACTGTACATATATTTATGAAAACAAAGTGCATAATCAAAACGATCGTGGAACCTGAAACAGCAGAAGTGCTTCCCAACCCAACCGTTTTCCCTTTCCTACAGTATCTGTCCCACAGTATGCCTTTGTCCTCTCTTTGCCTTTTCTTTGGTCGTCCGCCGTTTTCGGCGTCCCTTTGGCCAATTCGCGCACTGTCAATGCGTCGTTTCTGCTGCTCCTCGCCCTGCACTCCATGCTTTGCCTTTGCTTTTGCTCATTTGCAATGACCGGCAAATGAGTGGCGGAAATTGTTGTGGAAATTGTGGACGAATGGGAGGAGGGCGAAGCACAACTCATCAAAGGCACAACAAACGGACAAACGAGCGAATGAACGAACACTCACTCACTCAGTCAGTCAATCACTGACCCGACGGAAATGAGGACGATTTAGCCAAAAAAGATTAATATGAAAATAAAAATTAATAAGCGGCGAAATGAAATTTCAAGGAACATTTGAGCAGTTTGAACAGAGAAGGGGGGGGACTAAGTCATTTTATGGTCGAATGCCCGGGGAAGTAAAAGTTGGCCTTGAAGGACGGGGGCGGTGGGGGGAGAATAGGGGTGGATCGATTGCGGAAAGTTACGCCGCGCCGAAGACGAATTAAAAACGGATGAATGGGGGGGGGGGCGCATTCCCGATAAGTGACTAATGAATGCGCAGCATTGGACACTCACCAGCAGATCGCTATGGATAAAGAAATTGGCACCGATGGAAGCGAAATTTGGAAAGGATTTTTTGGAATAGGGGCGTAGTGAGAAGATGGGCAAAATTGGTAATTGCATCGGCTGCTGATCGGATGTCTTTCGTCTCTTTTTAGCAAAATGGCATTTAATTTGCGTATTTGCCCCAGGGAAAGGGGGAGGAAATTAAGGATTATCATTTAATCTTCCTTTGTTGCAAATTCCAAATCATTCGATTTGGAATTTATCGGAGGATGGGGCGGCATTTAACAAAATTAAACAATTAACTGAAGCAATTAACTGCTAATTAATGAATAATTATTTGTCATTTTCACTTCTACAAAAGCTAGGAGGAAAGGCTTCAGGAAGCAAATAAAAAGGAAAAGTAAGGCCAAATGTGCGCGTCTTCGTTCATTCGATTGTCAGCGCAGTTTATGTTACGAATTGGCGGCGTTTATTACAACTTTTGATGGGGTGGCGGCGTAATTAATACTAATGAGTTTTTGGGGAACAATGAAACAAATTTGGGACTCGTCTATCACGGGAGGAGAATGCCCACGGCAAAAAAGGAGGAAAATGCCCAAGTTTAAGAAAAGGGTAGCAAAAACAGTTATGTTAATTAGTAGGCTAATTGTGTAGCTAATTAACGGTAAGTAATTAATAAATATTCGGCCAAAGTGAAAAAGGGCCGGGCAGAGATTATTCTCCGCTGAAAATGCTTCGCGTGGATGTGCTGGCGGAACTGCGTGTCCCTTCTGCTGTTTGTTGGGTCGCATCACTCACTCATTCACTCGCTGCTCATTTTGCTCGAGTTGGGATCGATCGCGGCGATTTGCTTTGATTCGATCGCCGTCGGTTGGGTGGGCGATCGGCGATCCCTCCCCCCCCCCGGCAATTTCGCAGGGGGAGGGGGGGGGGGGGACGGAATGCGAAACAACGAACGACAGGGACGGAAAGATGAGCAATTTGGGAGAACAAATGCCGACGGATGAAAAGCAGCGGGGGGCCATGGGAATTGGGGGAAAGGGGGGGGGGGTAAATTTAAAATGCGACCAAATGAAACAACAAAATTAAATGATTAGAGATGTGCATTTATGAAACCAAACAACAGTAAATTAATAGGAAATTAAAAATATAAAAATAAAATTTCGAACGAAAATTTTTTGAATTAATTCAAAAATTAATTTATGAAATATTTAGTGAATATAAGAAAGAATATTATGTAAAGCAACATATGATCAGATAAATGGAATGAATGCTAAAAGGAATTTGACGCTTTGAATTTTGCCCGAGGCACAAAATCATTAACAAAAAGAGAGGGAGGGAGGGGGGGGGGGTAATTAACAAACAATTTGACGTTGTCTGATGAGGAAGGAGGAACAGAACAGGGGGAAGCTCAAAAGGAGGAAAAGCACAAAACAGAAAGAGAAAAAGGAGCAAAGGAAAGAGAAAAAGGAAAGGGTAAAAAGGAGCAAAAGCAATGGAAAAAGGAAAAGGAAGAAAAGCAATTAAAAATGTAAAAGAAGAAAACATGGGAAATGAAGTCGACCAATTCCGCTGCTTATAATAATGATGCGCAAGTGTTTCTCTGATCTGATTACCGATAAGAATGGTCCCCACTTTCTGCTGCTCTTTGGTCCATTTCCTTTCTCTTTACTGACTTTTGCCGCGCGAGAGAATTCTCCGTTCATTTTGCCATTTTAGGGCACCAAAAGCGCCACAAGGAAACCCAAAAAGAAAAATGATCGGAGCCAAACGCCACGAAATTTGGGCGATTTGCAAAGAAACGGAGAAACGACGACAAATTAAAATTATTATAAAAAGACAGCCAAAGTGAGAGAGAGGAAGCAACTCATCAACCAAAGAATGAATGAAGGAACGACCATTGCGATTGATCAACGACAAATGATCATTGACCATTAATAAACAATGGCTAATTAGGCCGCCATTTGGCCAACAAATTAAATAAATTAATTGTAAAAATCCCGAAAAAAGAAATTCAAAACAAAAAGTGAAAAAAGGGCAAAAGAATGAAAAGAAAAGGACACGGAGAAGTCAATTCATTCTCATCGCGGAAATATTCGCATGTTTTGACAAAAGTTAAGAAAAGAGACAAACAGCAGAAGCAGCGGAGGGAACAGCACAAATATTCAAATGAGAGGAGAGGACGACGAAATGACTGTGGCGAGTGTTTGTTCAATCTGAGCCCCCCCCCCCGGGCAAACAGCGGAAAGACAGCAAAACATGCATCTTCCGCCTAATTAATAAGCCATCTTCGAGTTCAAAATTGTGAGGAATCCTTCGCCCTCACTTTGGCCATTTCCCTTGTGATTCCCTTTCCTTTTGTCACTGACCGACTCATTGTCATTCATTCAGTCCATTCTTTCGTTCTGCTCCTTTCGCCCAATTTACGATTTGTTTTGCCTATTTATTAGCTGCCGTCGTCTGTCGATGACCGTCCGTCGCGCGGTCGGTCAAATAACGCAGCGCGGCGGCGGAAGCCTTCGTCCGACCCTTTCGTATTTAAATACCTTTGTTTACCCCTCAAAATGTAAGTGGAAAGGAATTGGGTGACCAACCGAAACACAACGAAAATTGGCCAAATTTCTCCGGGGGAATGGGCGCGACTTTTCGTTTATTATTTGCCCAAGACAAAACGACGACAAATCGCTGCTGATGAATTTATACAACAGTTGGAAGAGATGATCACGCACATTTTGAGATTAATATGTAATTAATGGAGAAAAACAAACAAAAAGTACACTTTAAGTCGTTGGAGAATTAATTTTAGCGATGGAAATAAAATTATTGTATGAATTTGTGCATCGAAAGTCCTTTTTTATGGTGAAAATTATTGTCGGATCATATTTTAATTCCTCAGTAAAATGTTATGAGCTCGAAAATGGTCAAAAAGAGAAAAGAAAATTTTGGGGAAAGAAGAATTTACGAAGCCGAGGAAAACCAAATATTTTGAAAATGAAAATATTTTTTTAAAAACTTTAATTGTAAAGAAAATTAGATGAAAAGCCAAAAATAATTATTCAACGACAAGTGATTATAAAAAATGAAAAAGACAAGAAATTACAGAATAAAATGTCACAACAGACGGACATGGCCAAGTTCGAGCAGTTCCTCCACACAGTGAAAGGGAAGCATGTGCCGTGTGCCTTTGTCCAATGTGACGAGCAAATCCGCATTTGGGTCGTTTAGACTCGGCACCGGGATACGGTCCAACTGCAAAAAATCGCACTTACAATCATACAAAACTTCAAAGTATTAGGATGTTTTTGACAAATGAACTATCAATTTATGCCCATTAATTGGGGTGGGTATCCCGCGAGACCACCCACTGACATTGTCTTTGAGCACTTCGACAAACACCCGCTGGGAGTGGGCGGAGAGTGAGTGCGGCACCGGCACGTGCTGCATGCTGGCGGGAAGGTGCGAGAGAAAGGCGTCCCGCAGCAGTGTGTTGTTTGCGCTCAACAGTCGCTGGGCGAACTGCACCTCACGCGCCTCCAATAGCGCGGGCTGTTCCGGCACGCGCCCGCCCGCTCGTCGCGCCTGCAGCGCCCGCCTAATGCGCTCCGAATGGTCGCGCAAAGCGAGTGCCGGGTTCTGTTCAATTTTTCTTAGTCGAACTCTGAAAATGAATCTAAGTAATATTTTGTCCAATTTTCGAATTTCCACCTCAAATAGGAATTTACAATGTGTTCCGTCCGGTAAAGTTCCATCCGATGGGCTGAGCACGTCAAACTGTTTTTGCTCGAGCTGGCCATTATGATTTTGTCAATGTGTCCCATTTGCGCTACCATTTTGTCTGCCATTTCCAACTTTTCGGGCAAAAGTTTGGGGGCCGCCAATTCGTCAAGAAATGCGCGGGTGAGTTCTTTGAGGAGCTGAAACAGATGAGTCCAACTTCGCCCCCCCCACCCTTTGCCCACCTCCGCCACCGTCCAATAATCGTCGGCGTCGTCGTCGCCACCGCCGTCCCTTGCGTTCTCATTTTCATTATCTTCCGCCTCTCCGTTTCCATCGTCGGCCATGTCCAACAAAATGCCAATGGACAGTCAAAACAAAGGCCAACTTTGACGCTGACAAATGAAAAACAGAATTTTTTGAAACAACTGATAAAAAAAGATTGGACTTGGATTCTTCCGGCACTTAATGTAAAAATTCAGAGAATTCGATGAAAATTTTATTAAAAGAGGTCAAAGGATAAATCATTAAATTACAAGCAAACAATTAGTCGGACCAAATTTAGATTAGGAATAGAGATCAGCCAAAGCATGACACCCAATTTCATTTGAAAATGTTGTTTTTAAGAGAAGTTTTATAGATCTCTATTTTTATTGGCGGGGATTGATAAAAGTGAGAATTTAAAACAAATATTGGTTGCAGCCATTGTCAAAAAGAGAAAAAGCAAGTCACTTCCGACTTTCTTTTCCATCATTTTCATCGTCAGCATTCTTTGTTGCTCTCTAAAAGTTTAATGAAATATTAATACATTTGAACTAAAAAGATCCATTTTTGGTTTTATTGCATTTGTTTATATCGTAACACAAAAATTGCCATCCGGGAACGCAATACTTTTTCAAAATGTCCCTCTCCTCCCCCTCCTCACCCTGATGCATTGGCGGTGTCGCACTCGTCGCGTCCGCTGCAGTTTGAACTATTCCACCAGTTGGTCCTTGATGATGTTGTTGTTGTTGATGGTGATGAACACTGCCGGCACCGACAATCATTTCTTGCGGTTGTTGTGGTCCAGCGGATGGCGGAAGACCCATCGGTTGAGGCGGCGGCGGTTGGCCCTGCAGAGAATGCTGAGTGTGAGAAGGCGGCGCATAATACTGAAATAAAATTTTACATCCCCATAATTTACATTGTTTTCTTTACTTGGGATTGTCCAGGAGTTGGGTAATGCTGTGGCTGTTGTTGAGGTGCCGACGTTGGCGGAGGGCCATACGACGCGTACGGTGGTTGTTGACCGTAGCGATGCTGCGGCGGTGGTTGTCCAGCCGAGCCGGCGTAATAATCGTACTGAAAATGACATAATTAGATAGCAAAAACACATTTGTAAAACCTGAGGAGGATAGTTGCCGATGGGTCGCCCCGGTGGTCCCACCGCTTGCGGTGACTGTCCGTACTGCGCGGGTGGTTGTGCCGCACGTGACACGCTTCCGTAGTAGTGCTGAGGTGGTGGGGCCGCTTGTGGCGGGAAGGCCTGTGGCGGTGGGTATGTGGCAGTCGCATTGTGCGGAGGCGGCGCGTACGACTGATTGTGAACCGGCGGGGGATACGCAGACGGTGGCGGGTAATAGGCGGTAGACAGAGGCGGTTGGGCTGAAATCCAACAAAGTTCTCATAATCTATGTTTCAGGGCAAACATGAGATAAAAGAAAATCTTATTCACTGCTTAAACAATTACAATATTGTGGTTGTTGGCCTTGAGCTGGCGGTGGTGGCATTTGTTGTTGTTGTGGTGGAATTGAAGGTGGTGCTGATGTCGGTGGCTGTTGCGGTGCGTAGGGAGCGGCTGTACTGCTTGCCGTCGCGTGCGGAGACGGTGCTGGAGGCGCCGCCGCAATGGGCGCAGTGTTTGGCGTCGAAGTCGTAGCCGCAGCAGTGGAAACTTCCGCTGCAGTATTAGTGGCCAAAGTCAAAGGGGGCTGAGGAGGAGCAACAACGGAGCCCATTGACGGAGGAACAACCGTAGCAGAATCATCTGCAAATGAAAAATTACCCAACATATCGAAATATTTGCAGGATAAAGAAAGGGTCATTGGACAATGTCTCACCACTAGCTGGTGGTGGTACTGGTTGAGTTTGTTGTGGAGGCACCGATACGGGCGGAAGCGGCTGTTGAGCTGCTTGAACGGACGGCGGGGGCTGTGCTTTTGCAGCGGATTGAGACGGCGGAATGCCGGCCGGTGCGACCACCGCTTGTGGCTGCGTGGGATTGCTAACCTGCAACATAATGCGTGCCCATTCTTCTAATTCAAGCGGTGTTAAGTTTAATGATACTTCAAATCCCGGTGGTAATATTGTCGGCATTCGTCCATCATTTGTCAGTTGGTGTTGTGCATCTGACCGTGCTCGTTGTTCCAAATAGCGAAGTTGGTCCAAATGGAATGCTTGTCGTTCTGCAATCAGCTGCTGACGCTGGGCTTCCAACTGAAGATTTGGGGAGGGGAGAGAGAATAAAACTCCAATTAGAAAAAACTCGCCGTTTCTCTTTCCCGGTCCATCAATTGCTCCAACTCCTCAAAGTGCTTTAACTTCAGTTCGAACTAAACATTTGGTTTACGTTGAACAATAATTAAACCATTCAAATGCCACTTTTTTCATTTGCGCTTCCACGAGTTGTGCCACCAATGCTTTCATTCGCTTCTCCTCCACCCCCACCAAATATTTCGCTTTTGTTGCCGCCGCTCCGAGTGCCGTTGCTGCCGCCACTTGGATGGCTTCCGTCGTCATTTCCTTCGCCTCTCTCACAACCGCCTCTTCCTTGTCCTTTTCTGCTCCTCCACTTTCTTCGGTATTCTCGTGTTGTTGTTCATCGGTGTCCATTTTCTCCTCCTGCTGATTCTTTGCTGCCTCCGTTTGGCTTATTTCTCCGTTTTCTAATTTTGCCGTTTCCCGTGTGTTTTTCTGCTCCGATTTTTGGCTCTCATCGGACTAAAATTAAAACATTCATTCAAATTTAAAACTTCAAAATCCTACCTTTGTGAATGTTCCGATTGCAGAAAGTCCGACTTCGCCGTCCAATTCTTCGGTCTCTTTGGCATGCGATTCAATGTTCTTTCTGTGCGCTTTCTCCAACAGTGGCGGAATGTCGTCTTCATTTTTCCGAATTCCTCTGCAGATTAAAACATAATTATATAAAATTTCGATCCTAACCTAAAGCGGCTTTAGCAGCTGCCGAAGCAATTCTCGGGTCCACCACACTGGCCAAGAAAGCGACTGTGGACATCACCGGGTTGCCAGATTGACTGAATGGGACCGGTTGATAAGCCAACGGGCCCAGCACGACGTTTTCCTCCAGAAAGGGGTCTTGGATTGGCAATTGGAGAAAGTGCAAAATGCATTCGTCCTGCGTTCTCGTCCCAACATGATCAGCAACCTTTAAAACGAA
This sequence comes from Heterodera glycines, assembly GCA_004148225.2. Lineage (NCBI taxonomy): Eukaryota > Metazoa > Nematoda > Chromadorea > Rhabditida > Heteroderidae > Heterodera > Heterodera glycines. The sequence continues at coordinate 7,717,986 of CP049711.1, read as the reverse complement.
ACCATTTGGTAAAATTAGCCTCCCATCCACCTGATTCCAATCATCTTTGAACATTTCAAGCCCCTCCAACAACAACAAAGTCTCTTGCGGGGACCAATCACGGGTCGGCGCAGCGCCCTTCGTCTTCATTGCGGCCAATTGCTTTCTGTACTGGTCCAACTTGAGGCCCGGTTGGTGCATCATTTTCCTGTCATTTGCCGCTTTCGTTTCCCTTTGGTCCGCCGATTTTTCCCTTTCGTTTGGCTGTTGCTGCTTCTGCTCCTCCTTCTGTTGTTGCTCCGATTGCTGCTGCTCTTTGTCATTGTCTTGCGGTGGTTGTGACACCGCTGGGTGTGGGTACACGCGTTGGCTGGGCTTTTCCGCGTTTGACATCGAATGGAGTGGCTGAAGACCGAACGGAGTGTCCGCCATGACCATGAAATGGGAGGTGGGCGGAACGGTGAGCGGAGCGGGGCGACTCTCCGATTCGACTTGGTAGTTGATAAGCCCCCATTTCTGCAGAAACTCGTGGATTCTGACAATGAACAGGATGTTAATAATTATTGAAACTTTTCCATTTAAAATATTAGTCTTTTCCACCTTATAATAGAGCACACATCACCACTCAAATTGCGTCTGCAAGACGTAACGGACAAAAATTCAAATGGATTTAGCCGATATGTGTCGATCATGAAGTTGCGATACGCAATGTAACTAAAGGGCCTCAATTCTTTAATCTTCAAAGTCAAGTTTACGTTTCAGGTGTTTTGCTTTTGTTGCGTCCATTGAAGAAGTCGGGATGTGCCTGCTTTTCGATTTGATGAATTGCATTGTAATCGAACCAAGCGGAATAGGACGGCACAATAATGTAATGGGTCTGCGGTTCGACTGTCGAAGATAAATTCGTTTGGGTTGGGTCGAGCTGATTAGCAGCCGGTCCATCATCATCCAATTCAGTTAGTTTTTGCTGCTTTGAATAGCCAATTTCTATATCTTTGTCCTTTGCTAAATTTTTAATTATTAGTTGCAATGAAATTTGGTGGAAATTCAAAAGCATGAACCGAAACAAAAATTACTTTTAATTATGGCGGAAGGAGTGAGTGTAAGACGACTGTTTTCGTCATCATCAATCCGGTCAAGATCAACTGATTCGGCCACTTCCGATCCTTCTTCTCTCTTTCGTTTAAACCCCCTTCAATAGAAACATTATGATATTTGTTAAGAACATTATGATATTTGTTAAGATAGAACATATAAAATAATTACTTTGGTGGCATTTGGTCGTTGCAAATCAATGCAAATGATGGTACTTTGTTAAAAGTTTCTTTAGCTAAAATTTATAAATGAAAATTAAAATCATGACACTAAAAAACTCATAAATAGGTAAATTATATTTGTCAAATAGAAAGATCGGCAAGAAAGAAAGAAAATCACGGTATGTTGCCGATAAGAGAAGGAGGAGGTAATGCTAACCAGAGACCGAGATTTCAAAATGCCGGACTTGACTGATTTTTTCAGAAGCAACCGGTTTCCGAACCCGGTCTCTCAAAATCTGTAATCCAAAAAACCGGTCAATCCAAATTTTTCCAAAATCGCTGGACTGGCTTCCGGATCCAGTAAAAACCGGTACCGGTCCTATCCGTCTCTAATGCTAACGAAAAGAATTTAAATTTTTATGCCTTGGCATTTTTTAAAAATCATTAAGCCAAATAGCGGTTAATAATTTATTTGAAATACAATATGTATTAGGTATTCTGGTCTCTAAAAATCTGACGTTTTGCTGATAATCAACTTTGTCATTCATTTGATTTTTGTAAAATTCCGTTATTTGATTACAAATGGATGCTCAGCCAGTGATAAATAAGATTTCGGATGATGAAGGTCGAAGAACGGAAGATGCATTCACACGATTTATCAAAAGGTAGGATAATCTAGCGAAAATATAAAATTTTAAAATGTCTTTTAAGTTTTGAAACCGATGGTGGGAATGTGTATATTCAGCAGATTGACGAGTTGAGGGGGCCCGAACGAAACACTCTCGAAGTTGAATTTGCACACATTTCCGCTTACAGCGCGGTGCTTGCTGCCACAATTGAACTGCAATTTTACAGGTCAACTCCGATTTACGTGCTTTTGTTTTAGCTAAATCCATGAATTCATTTTCTAAGGTTGTATCCGTTTCTGTGCCATGCCATTTGCGAATTGGTCGTCGAGCGTTGTGATGCTGCCGACCAACACGAACATTTGCGTCGCAAGCAATACTACTTGGCCATAGTAGGGGTTAAAACCAGGCACCAAGTTCGGCATCTGACCAGCGACAAAATCGGCAAACTTATCCGGATTTCGGGACAAGTGGTGCGTACGCACCAGGTTCATCCCGAGTTGGCATTGGGCACTTTCGTATGCGAGGATTGTGGCGTTGTGACGCGGGATGTGCCACAACATTTCAAATACACGCCGGTGGGTTGAAGGATTTTGAATTTTCTTTTAAATTTTTAAAATTTAAAAAAACGAATTTAGCCCATCAAATGCAGCAGTCAGCAGTGCCAGAATAGAACCCGTTTTATGCTTGACGTGCACAACTCACTTTTTGTCGACTTCCAACGCCTTCGTATCCAAGAGACACAGGACGAATTGCCGTTGGGTTCGGTTCCTCGCAACGTGGACATCATTGTCAGAGGCGAATTTGTGGAGGGTGCACAGCCCGGAGACCATTGCGACTTCATTGGCACTCTAATTGTGATCCCGGACGTGGCCATGTTGGCCGCTCCCGGTACAATTGGAAACAGAATATTGTCTAGTAATGTTTTTTATAGGTATCCGAGCACAGACCAAAACCCACGGACGCACTCGCGACAACGACCGAATGGACGGACTACGCGGGTTGAAATCTTTGGGTGTCCGCGATTTGACTTACAAAATGGCATTTCTCGCCTGCAGCATTCAGCCGTCGAATCCGGCAGTAATTAAATTCGATTTTTAATTTTATGCTTTTCCTTGCTTTGCCAAGTTCACCGGCATCGATTTTACCCACGAGGAAGTCAGCCCCACCGACCTTTGGAATTCGCTGTCGCCTGACGTCCAAGAGAAATTGAAGGATATGAGCGAAGATATGCGCATTGAGCAGCACATCCTGGACGGCCTTTTCCCGAACATTTTCGGCAGTGAGCAAGTGAAATTGGGCATTTTACTGATGCTGTTCGGAGGCGTGGCCAAAAAAACGGCGGGGACGACACTTCGCGGGGATATTAACGTGTGCTTGGTGGGCGACCCGTCCTGCGGAAAGAGCCAATTTTTGAAGTTGGGTTTCCACCAATTATTTATTCTAACGGCATTCCATTTCCGTTCCCGTCGTAATTTACATTTTTCACTTTTCAGAACAATCGAGAGTTTCTCTCCGAATGTGATTTACACAAGCGGAAAAGCGTCGAGTGCCGCCGGACTCACCGCGGCTGTGGTAAAAGACGAGGAGTCTTTCGACTTTGTTATTGAGGCTGGCGCTTTGATGCTGGCGGACAATGTGACAAATTTGTTTAGAAAAGCCATTATTTAATTTCATAATTGCCAATTTGTCAGGGCGTTTGTTGCATCGACGAATTCGACAAAATGGAGACAAAAGACCAAGTGGCCATTCACGAGGCGATGGAGCAGCAGACCATCTCCATCACCAAGGCGGGCATTAAGGCGACTCTGAATGCGCGTTGCTCCATCCTCGCGGCGGCCAATCCCATCGGTGGCAAATATGACCGGTCGCAGCCGTTGCGCAACAACATTGCTCTGTCCGCACCGATCATGTCCCGCTTCGACCTGTTCTTTGTCCTGCTGGACACCAACGATAATCCGGTCGGTCATTTTGAAATTTTCAAGTAATTTTTGGCCGATGGCTTTAGGTGGTCGATTATAACATTGCTTGTCGTATTTTGGAAAACCATCGTCGGGCACTGCACCATGAACGGTCGAAGAAAGCGGTGTACACAACGGACGAAATTCGCAAATACATAATGTTCGCAAGATGCTTCAGACCACACGTGGGAATAGGACAATGATAAATTTGGCTTATTCCGGAACAGTGCTTTGATTTTGTTATTTTTGTCGCGTCTTTCAGCTTTCCGCTGAAGCTGAACGAGCATTGAAAAGTGCGTATTTGCGCTTGCGCATCAACGACGACGGCAACGGCACGCGCGTGACAGTGCGACAACTCGAGTCGCTGGTCCGTCTTTCCGAGGCGTACGCTCGTCTAAAATGCGAAGCGGAGGTGCGGAGAGTGGGGCAAAAGAGCATTTAAGCAATTAAAAATAAACATTTATTTGAGGTGACCGAAGAGCACGTGAAAAAGGCGTACGAATTGCTCTCCAAAACGATTGTGCCGATCAGTGCGCCGCAGATCAGCTTGGACGAGGAGGACGATGTGCCATTTTAAAATTGGTTGTGCAAGCGCATAAACCCCAAAATTCAGGCTGATTTTAATGTTGCGCCCCAACCGATGGCGGACATTACCAACCAAACGCAGCAGGACGAAGAACAACACCAAATGGACATAGACACCACCCAATTTATGGGCGAAAAAGACACTGAAACTGAACAGCTTGGACGACAACGACGGACTGCGAGCGACACAGCAAAATCAGCCGGCGCTCCCTCTGTCTGTGCCCTTTCCGTTGACGGCGGCAGCGAGGGACTAAAATTGTCACATGACCAGTACATGCGCATTGCGAATATGCTGGTGGTACATATGCGGGAGGAGGAGGAGCGCAACGGGGACGAGCCGGAATGGCCGGGCACACGACAGTCGCAATTGGCCGAATGGTAAGGCGAAGGATCGTCGGACAATCTCCTAATTAAATTGTGTCCAACAAAAGGTATTTGGAGATGATGGAGCCGGAGATCAACTCGGAGCAGGACCTAACGAGACAGAAAACAATGTTCGCCCGACTGATCCCGCGATTGATTCGTGACAAAGTGTTGGTGCGCATTGAACGGCCGCCGATGACCGAGCGAGGCGACAGAGAAGCGGAGGAAGGGGACGAGGGACAGAGTGGGGAAGACGGACAAGGGACGGGGGCGAGCAGTACGACGACAGCAGCGGACCCAATTCTGTTGGTGCACCCGAATTATGTGGGGGACGGACGCTGATGAAGGGGAAAAGAGACCAGGGAAATGACAATTGAAAGATGGAATGGTTGTCAAATTGCATTTTTGATATTGATACTGCTAAATTATCTCATTTTTCTATATTTATTAAATTACCATTCAAGAGAATATTTCAGTTTTACTGAATAGAGTATTAGAAATAATGTTTTTTTATGATTATCCTTCGATAATTTATGGGTTAAAATTTAAGACAATTAAAATTATAAGTGCAAAAAACAATAAAAATTGAGATGGGAAAGTGATATTTTTTGCTTTTGCGAAATTGCAGCCATCCGAGTCGCAACTTGACACGCACCTTTGAAATTTATGACCATTAAAATTAAAACATTTTGCTTTAAATCACTCGCCCTGCGTAATGGTGGCCTTTGAATTTGAAGTGCCCACAATGACTGACCCGTACAATTTCTGTACATTTTGAAACGATTTACTTTACTGAAATTGATATTATTTTCCAAATTTACCGGTGTCCGCCGTCAGACTTCCCGAGTCCAAAGCACACGTTCGGATCATCAGAGTGTGATTTGGGTGGTCATCTGACGCGGTGAAAAGCCCGATTACTGTACTATTTGTGAACGATTTGGGCTGGAGGGACGGCGGACACTCCAAAAATCCCCCGAAGTTTTGCGATTTGCCCAAACTCCGCCGGCGGACACTCACATCGGTGCCCACTGACTTTGATGCAATGGTCGGCCGGGAAAAGGCCCTTCCGATTTTTGCGGAAGGCCCAACACGGCTGCTGGAAAAGGCCAACGCTTCCGTGGACGGCTGAATTGAAACGAGAAAATAAAATCGAAAATGTCATCTTTGACGCCGTACACGCGAAGACGGACGAGTTGAAAGTGTCCTCACAGTTCGGATTGGACCCATTGACCGACGAACAGACAAAACAGCCAATGGCACCGCCGGAGGGCCCAACCAAAACTGACAAAGAGAGGGAGGGACAAAGGACTAATTAAGAGAGCAATTAAAAAGGGCGTTAATTAATTGGTTAATTAGGCAATGATTAGACATTCTTCAACAATTTGGTTTAAAATAAAAAATATGGTTTAAATAAAAAGAATTATTTATTTAAATAATATTAAATAAACTATTTTAAAAAATACTTCTTAAAAAATAAATAAATTATAAATTCGAGTAAAACAAAGTTTAAACCAACCGAAATGTGCCAATGAGAAAATGGCCAAGCGGAGGTTAATTCCCCCGGCACTTATTCTGAAAATGCGTCCGCGCCTTCGCCTCCGTCTCCAGCGACTTCCCCCGCTTTTCCTCTCCTCCTCTTCCATTTTTTTGGTGTGAGAGGAAATTCAAAAACAATTATTTTATGGAAAATTTCGAATTTGTAAGAAGACGAATTTGGCAGGCATTTGTTGTGGGAAAGTGCCATAACAAAACATTTTATGAGTGGAAATTGTCAGCGGGAAAACTCGTTATGAGGTGCAAAAAGGCAAGTCGAAGAACGAAGGAAAATGAACTGAGAAAAGAGCGAAAGAGTGCCCTTCTCCGAGTGCCCCCCCCCCACTCGACGGAAGGAAATGCCATGGCAAAAAATGGAAAAAGGCAGCTGTTGGAAGATGGCACTTGCAAATTTACATAAATAATTGGAAATCACACGCTTTTGTCTCCCTTTTGGAAGGATTTACATAAAAATGCATTCGTTTGGCCGCCATTCCCTCCGGCGTTTTAGGGGTGAAATTGGATCCGTCAGCAGATGTCCTTTTTTTCATTGCTTGCTTCCCCCTCTGCTTGTGGTGATGGATATCATCGATCTGCTTCTTCTCTCCCCCCCCCCTTCGAAAATGTTCCAAATTCCGTCCCCCCCCCCCGAGGGATATCATATGTTCGAGTCAATTAACCACACTGAAAAACAAAGTGATAAATGCATTTTTTTTTTTTGTGTTTGGCTCAGCAACTGCTGCGACAAATGTCCAACCGAACGGAAAAAGAGACAAAAGCCGACCGATGATAATTAATTCATTAATTAATTCTCTCACGCAATCGAATCCCTTTGCTCGTGGATGGTTTCATGGCAAAAAGTGCAGTTTTCATCAATTTTGAATTTAAAAATCTGCCGGAGGCAAAGACAATATGAAAAATGATTCCAAGTGACAAAAAATTTAATTAGCATTGGTAAATTTATGCCAAAAATAAGCAAAAAAGTTGAAAATTATTTTACCTCCTTTTTTCGCTTAAAATTATGAATAATACAAATTTGCATTTTTGCTGAAACTATTTTTAAAAATATATTCAGCCATTTTAAAGGTTTTTTAATGATTTGAAAAATTCTACCCTAATTTGGAAAAATTAGATCCATTCATTAATTGGAAGCTCCTAAAAATCAGCAGAACGTTCAAATTTATGTTACTACGGTATTCTAAAAAGTATTTGTTATATATTTAAATTATAACTTTGAAAGGTTTTTTTTAATTTTAAGTATTGTATGTATATGTTTTAAACTATCTAACTACACAAATAAAAATACAAAAAAAAAACTAATAATTGAGACAGACTTGAGAATAAGAAATTATGTCGTCAAGCATTAAATTCATTTCCTTCAAATTATGTCTTTTATTTTAAGATTCTAAAAATAAATATTAAATCGCCATGACGAAAAAGAGACGCAACAACGGACGCAACAAAAAGGGACGCGGCCACGTGCAGCCCATCCGTTGCACCAACTGCGGCCGCTCATGTCCAAAGGACAAAGCCATCAAAAAGTTTGTCGTCCGCAATATTGTCGAGGCGGCAGCCGTCCGCGACATCACTGACGCGTCGGTTTACGATCGTATGGTTTTTGCTTATTTCCGACGCATTCGTAAGATTTTCGAATTGGATTTAAATTTGAGATTACCAAAAAATGTTATTGAGAGCACATAAAAAGCTTCCCCGTTGGGTTGACCTTACAATTGTCTTTAGAATACGCACTGCCGAAACTCTATCACAAATTGCACTATTGTGTCTCGTGTGCCATTCACAGCAAAGTCGTGCGCAATCGTTCGCGTGAAGCGCGTAAGGACCGAAACCCACCGCCACGTTTTGGCCAACGGTCTGCCGTCGATCGTCCGCAACGTCCGGGGGGAGCGGCCCCTGGAGGTTTGGCCTTTTTGTTTGACAGGGCAAGGCAAATACAATAGTAATGGATGAAACATGAAAATAGAAAATTTTGTTTATTCATACTACCGCAATTTGATGGATTTGTTGAAAAGTCGGGTTTACAAAAAGATTTCTTCGAAAACAAAGTGATGGTCATTATCTGTGATTGTCTCGGATATACTTTGTAAAAAATTTCGGGACCAATGTCCTCTACCATTGCCTCAAATCATAAGCTTAATTTAAGTTTTACAACTGAATGCTGGACAGAGAACACTATTTGCTCTTTTCTTCCGTTTGAAGTTCCCGAGACTAAGCTTTCGTTTGATACTAGTTATAGGAATGTTGACATTTACCGAGTAAGAAGAGGGCTCTATTTTTTATGCGTCCCATGAATGTCATCAGTTTCTTAGGCCATCACATTTTTCTTTTTGGGCAATACCTATATGCTTGGTATCAAATGAAAACTTTTGTATAACTTTATTTTTAGCTAAAGAGAAAAGAAAAATTATACACGAAAAAAGTTGAATTTCGTGTTTTCTCATTGTAATTTCTTTTTTTATGCCAATATTTGCTCTTTTGCATTGTGGCCTAAAGGATGGTCATTCATGGGACGCATAAAACCGACCAGAACTGAAGTAGAACCTTTGTCTGTGTATCACTAGATAGCGGAAATGTTTTTTTTGGTAATACTGTGCTTTGCCCCCCCCCCCACCTTTTTCGAAAAAAAATTTTCAAAAATTTTACTGTCATAAAAAGAAGTTTCCTGGGCTTTCGATGTCGCTGATCATGAATCCGGCATCCATTTCGGCCAATTCCGAAGCCCGGACGGACCCGAATTCGAACAAAAAGTCGAAATTCCAAATTTTTGAATTTTGCATTTTAGGTTCAAAACCGGTTTAAACATACTGAAAACCAAATCCTGCAATAAAAGATCATTTAAGCCGTATTTAGACGAAAAATGCGAAATTCGAAAATTTGGAATTTCGACTTTTTGTTCGAATTCGGGTCCGTCCGGGTTTCGGAATTGGCCGAAATGGATGACGAATTCGTGATCAGCGACCTCGAAAGCCCAGGAAACTTCTATTTATGTATGACATTAAAATTTTTGAAAAATTTTTTTCGAAAAGGGGGGGGGACAAAGCACACTATTACCGTTTTCTTCTCATACACAATATTCCGTCCTTTTAGGCCCCGGAGGCGTTGGGATGATGCAAGCGATTCGAACTTAAAGTGGGCGACCGAAGATGCATCCTTCGCTGTTTTGTTGTTACCGTTTTTTGTCTTTGTCAAAGGATAAAAGTTGTTGAAATTCTCTGAGTCTGTGACAAATCAACTTATCAGCCAACTAATTGCAATATTAATCAAAAAAGTTCTTTCCTCATATTTTAATCATAGTCAGCGACAGAAAAATTCCTACCTACAAATATTCCACGATTTCCTTATATAATTTTATTTCTGGCAAAAATGAAAGCTGAAAAATAAATGTCCCTGATTCTTTTGAAATAGTGCTCTATTTTGGTTTTTCAATGTGCATTCTTCGTCCTGTCGTCCGATTAGACTCGAATTGAACAGTCCGTGCCCATTGAGGTTACTGGCGGAGTTGCGATGGTAGGCGGTCCCCTTGCCAATCTGCTGGTCAGCAGGTGGACATTATGAGGCGCCGACTCCACCGTCAAATCGCCGCCGCTTTTGTCTTCGTCCATAAAAACGAGCGGAGGCGGGCGATCAGCGCCATGCAATTGCTTAAATTGGGAGAAGTCCTGCTCACCTTCACAGAAGACCAAATGCGAACGTTAACGCTTTCGAATTTATATTTATTTGAAGGCGATTAATTCAAAGAATGCGCCAAGAATAAAATGGCACGGCACGGTCACTACTTTTTCATTTGTTTCTTTGCACCTTTGGCGATGTAACAGCATTCGGTGTCGCCTCACGGGGGATGGAATTGCGTTTTACGGCACAATAGCCCTCCGTTCCGCGGACGCCCTTCGGTAGTCCCGCACCGCTAAGGCCCGCGCCGCTTGACAGTCTTCCGCTTACAGTCGCATCGCCCGCGGCGCTTTTCTTTACGGCACCGCCGCCTTTCCGTTTGCTGATGTGCGGGTTGTCCTGGTATGCGTTCTTCAGCTTGTACATCCTCAACTGCGTGTAGACTCTCTTCAGCTCAGCCTGTGGAAAGAATGTAAAAGCGAAAGGGACAAACTATGGAAGTCTCCCCCCCCCCTAACCCGAATGTCCTCGGGGTTCATGTCGATGATCGGCACTTCCTGAAAGTCGATGGTTCCATTGATCAAATTCTCGCGCATTTTGGCCAGCGATGGGTGCGCTCTTCCGCTGACGCCCATTCCGGCGATGTCTCCCAACGCGCGTCGGTGCGAGTCGGAAGAAATCTGAGACAATTTATTCATTTTATTTGGATTTTCAAACGAATAGGACCATAAATTTTGGTGTTATGATCGTAGCAATGTTCACTGAAATGGTCAGATGAAGCTGAAGAACGGACAGTAAAAAAAGCGCGTCTCGGGAGCCGACTTCGTTGAAAGAAAACCTAACAAAAGTGAAGGATTAAAAATTGTATAATTATCAAAATAAGGAAATGATCAACTAAGAATTAAAGCAAATCAAAAGCCCACCTAATGCAATTGAGCACCAACGAAACGACAGCTTCGAGAATTATGGCCAAAGTGAATTGGTAGCGTTCTGTCCAATTGCTATTCCGTGCCTTATAACCTTAAAAAGACCAAAGTCAGTTAAATTGCATTTGTTGGTCAATCGCTTACAGAAACGAATGCCAATGAGCAGAACGAACAGTTCAATCAGCGAGAAAATGACGGCGAATTCCTCCACCGGACATTGGGGCCATTCGCTGGCCCACAGCGAAGTTCGGGTCCACGAACCGGCGGACCAAGCGATGACTCATAAAACAGCGAATCCTTACAGAAGACACAGCAAAAATTACCATAACCGATGAAGAGAAAGGCAAAAGCCAAATACATAATCAGGTCAAGTTCCCTCACAATGACATGTTGAGCTTTGCGGACCCGATAATCTTGCAAATTTCTGAAAAGAAAAATAGGCATCATTTTCTGTCGTCTTGCATTTTCTGGGACCTGTAAATTTTGAGCAAAACAGAACCGTAGAAAAGAATGAAGCCGAGTTGGCGACCGAAAACGGCCAACCAACAGCTCCATGGCACGTGAAGAGGCCATCCGAGCAAAGGCTGGAGGAAAAGCGGTGTAAAAAGAGTGGAAAACAAAACGCACGCCATTTGGCGCTATTTAATTATTCAAATTTGTTCATGAGCAAACACACAATGGCATAAAGAATGATGGCACCGCCGAAAAAGGGCTCAATGAGGGCCCAACTTCTGTCGTGTTGTTGCCGACGAAGTTTGAAAAGGGCTAACTTAACAAATGGATCGAATTGACAAAATGCATGGCGATCCCTTCATTGTCCACGCCTTTTTCATTTTCGACTGACCCCAATCATAAGGACGCAGAAGCAAATGCAAACGACGGACACAATGAAGAAAATCAATTGGAGCAGAATCCATTCCGAACGGCACCAACCATCGCCGGCATCGGCGGACGCCACCAACGGGGAGGAGGAGCAGCACGAACGGGCGAACACGCGGACACCGCCGTGGACGGAATATGAGCACTGAGGAGGAAAGAAGACCCAATGACAGCACGGACAAACGGAGGAATGGCCATCATTAGTTGGACTGTTCTCACGTGGGTTTGGCAGTGCGAGTGAGGACACGCGTTCAGCGAAAGATCGGGCGGAAGAGCGATTTGGAGGAAAGACTGAGCAATGTTTGTGTGGTAAACGGCGGACGGAGTCCACCGGGGGTTTCCGCCCAAACATTGGAGTTGGAAGCCGAGGACGGGCTGCGGAGAGGCGGGCGAGGCGGAGGCAGCGAACGGCGAACGCGCGGCAATGGTCGCGTTGGGAGGAAGCACTAAAAACGGAGCAAAACATTCATTAGCAGATAATGATAGAACTGTCGGAACCCGAGAGAATTCGTCAGTTTTTATCGAAACTTTCGGGCGGAAATTTAAAATTTGTGTGGAATTGGAACTGCCGAACCGAGAATGTTTTTTTTTCCATCACGACAATCCTAACATTATTGTTCCGGTGATTTTCGTAAAAAAATATTTGGCAATTACCGAAATGGGAATGAATGCCTTTCTTTTTTGAATGTGAGTAAATCATAATTGTTCATGTTATTTATTTGCCACCCCGTCCGGAAGTGGCCAAATAAGTGTGTTTCGCGAAGAGTTGTGCCACCGTCAACAGAAGGCCCCGTTCGGCAGTGCCATTTCTCTCTTCCTCCCATCGGCGCAGCGACTCATTGAGCAGTTGCTGCACCAGCGGACTCTCCACGGTTCGGTTGGGTCGACATGGCCACACCGAATCCAATTGGGACAACGGAAATGGGAGGCACCAAAATTAACTCAAAGGAAAACGGGGAGGAAAGTGAGCCGGGCGGGAATGGCTTTACAAATTACTGCCCTTGGGGGGGGGGAGCCTCCTCCCTCCGTCCCCTCACCAATTCTCGAATTTGGGGCCGAAATGGGGGCGATTCCGAGAAGGGCTTCCGACGGCCCGTCGACAGCAATCGGAAGGGTAAGTTGGTGCCGGAAGCACTGTCGTTGCCGGCGGATGGTTCGGCCTATGAAATTTCAGTAATCCGGAAAAGGAGACACGAATCTTACAGCTGCAGGTGTCCGTGGGGTGGCATAATTTTCCACCGTCGCTTCATTTATTGCGCCCGCCACCGCCAAAAGTGTGAGAATTGCGGTGGCGAAAAGGCAAATGGCACGACAAAGCCCGCGCGGCATTCCTTCAGAATAGCCTTAGTATTCTCGCCTCTTGGAACATTTTTACGCAAAATATTTTGAAGAAATTATTATAAGTTTAAACAAAATTCAACGGAGTTGGAGGACCTTTGAAGGGAAACAAAAACAATGCGATTGAATTTCAATTGACCAAAGGGTCCGAAATTTCGCGTGTCTTTCCCTCGAGGGACATTTTGGCACGGGGACACTTTTTTATAATTCACAATAGCCGAAGAGAAAAAAAAGTGTGGCGACGATTGGAATTCCCGCGGGAATTGTTTGGAGAAGTCTAACTTTGTAAGAACGACGAGTCAATGCCAAACGGACGGACATTTGGGAGAGAGAGAGAGGGGGGGGGGGTTGGAATTTATTGGCAAAAGTTTAATGAATTTCCGATAGAGGGCCAAGCGAAAGACGAAAACGACAAAAGATTTTAGCAAAGTGCGTCTTTTTGGGCTATTAATCTCTTTGCTCGGGTATTCCGTTTTTTGAGGGGGAAAAGGCCATTGTTTGCCGATTTCACTGCTGTTGCTGCCATTCACGCACATTTTCCGCCAAGGAAAAGACAAAAGGATGAAAAATGGGGGGAAAAGATTCAAATGCAAATAAATTTTAAAAATAAATTTGATTTACTAATTGTAAGTGTCGGGGAATTTGAGCAAAAGAAAACTGATAAACAGATAAAACACACAAATGTATGCATATACAGGCATAAAAATGTAAAATGTAATCAATTTAAATTTGTCAATAACGGAATTTTCTCTCAAATTAGGGAAATTTTGTATTTATTCGTTCGTCAACAATAAAAAAAACAGACGGCCAATGTCGAAAATTGGCTCTATTCCGCCATATTTTGGTCGTAGTTTTCACTCAGCATGGCAGTTTCCATCATAATTATGGACAAAATTGGGTGCCAAAATGGAATTATCGACTTTTGGCCAGACGATGGCATAGCGGAAAATGTAAAATGAGCCGGGAGCTTCCCGTTGTAGGCGATTCCCTCATCAGGAATAAAAATTGACTTTATACTAGAGTTGAGCGGGACCGGGAATTTTGGGCAAAACGGGGACCGGGACCTCGATTTTTTTTCGGGACCGGAAAATTATAAAAATTCAAAAAAATTTAAAAAAATCCAAAAAAAATTTTAAAAATTGAATTTTAATTAATTTCAATTGAAAACAATACAATACAAAATTAAATTTTTATTTTGTTAATAAAATCCAAAAGTTAAAGCTAAATTAAATTAATGAAAATTTTCAAACAAATTTTCTTCAATCATTTCAAACAATTAATCATTTTTGGACTAAATCATCGAATATTAATAGAAATTCAGATTTGATTTTCACATCACTTTTTTCGGAGCGCTTTTTCAAAAAACTTTTGGGGGAGAAGGGGGTCCGGCGGTGCCGATAGGCGCCGCCGGGGGAAATTTTGAAAATTTGAGTGTAATTTGTTAACAGATTTTAAACAAAAAAGGTTGGCTTTTAGTATTACTAGGCTCAATTTGTATCGATTTTCTTTAAAAAATGATAAGAAATGTGTAAATTAAACAAAAATATGAGGAATCATAAATATTTTGTCGATAGGAAACCAATGAGCCTACAAAAAGGAAATTCAAAATATTTTAATTACTGTAGAGGGATTGAACCAGGTGAAAGAAGAAGGGAAAGTCAAAGAGACTAGCCACTAAGCCATTTGCACAATTCTAGGTTCTACTTTTTTAGAATATATTAATTTTTTTTTTGATTTTTTCCTTTAACTCCAATTCCGGTTCCCGGTTGCCCTACCGGGACCGGGAAATAAATTTTCAAAATCCGGGACCTCGGAGGACCGGGAATTCCCGGCCCGGTTCCGGTCCCGCTCAACTCTACTTTATACAAAGGCCCCGGAAGGGTCGTTGGATTTGCCGAAAGGTCCATAAAAAATTAAAAACACTGAAATGAACAGAATAGTATTAATATATTTTAAAATAATTAAATATTTTTCGCACCTTTTAACTTTTCACCGAAAGCGGCGAATGGAAAACGAGAGAAAAGGAAAAGGTGAGCCCAGACAGAACAAAACAAATGGTGAGCCCAAGGGAGGAAAAGCAGAGGTGCCATTCTGAGCAGGATGTCTTGCCAACTAATCGACAATGGACGATGGCATTTTTTGCCTCCAAAAGAGTGCGGGGGAAACGGAGCAATGAATGGGGGGGGAGGGAAAAAGATGAAAAATAGCAGAAAATGCCATCAAAGACGTACAGAACGGAAGAGGTAAAGAAGGAAAGGAATGAGGAAAAGGAGAAAAGACCAAAAAAGGAAAAAAAAAGGGGGGGGGGAAGCAGCAAAAAGCAACGGCTTCAGAAGCGAGCGGGTGGAAAATCGAAGCGAGCGTATGTATGATGGAGAAGGAAAAAAGCCCACCCTCAGCAGAAGCACTCGCCAACCCCCCCCCCCCCCGGGGGATTGGCCGGAAGGGACAAGCGCAGCACACAGAGACACTCACTCACTCCCCGCCCCTCCCCCCGCTCATCCATTCGCATCAATGATGGATTATTAAGACAAAAGCCAAGTAGGAAAAGGGAGAGAGAGGGCGAAAGAACAGAAGAAAAGCGTAAGCGTTCGATTAGCAAAAAAAAATGAGAGAAAACGCGGAATTTGGAGGGGGGGGGGGGAGAAATAAATAAGGAAAAATGAAAGGGAAGAAAAAAATGAAAAGTTGGACGGACAGAGAAAACAACGGAAGCACTTCCCCTATCATAAGGGCTTCAAATGTTTTAAAAACAATTCGGAAGCAATTTAAAAATGTTAAAAAAGTGGCCACGAACCAAAAGGACGGAATGGGCAAAAATGGCAATAAAAAGAAAGTCAGGGCATAATTGAACAAAAATAATGACAGCATTTAATGGCAATTGAAAAGACAAAATGCCAACGGAAAGAATGACGAACGAACAGCGGACGAATTCATTCGGATGAGGCGAATTCGACTTATCACAGCTGTTACTGACAATTGGAAGGAAAAGTCCACAAGTGATTTTGAAATGGCTTTTCATTCGAACGTTTTTCTCTTTCGGCGATGGATGAAATTTGGGAAAAGGGAAAGAAAAGCATGGGAAAGAACAAATTTCGATGGATTGAGAAAGACAAAATCTGATGAGAAAAGAAAGTGAAGTCCCCCAAATGAGAAGAACATAAGAATGTTAGGTAAGCATTTAAAAGGTTGCATGCAACAGCCATTCTTCGTAAACAAACCTTTTTATTTCCAATGTCTAAATTCTTCTGCTGTAATAATAAAATCGCTACACAATAAAATTCAACAATTTTTGATATCAAAAACCAACAAAAACAAACAAATGAACGTTGATTGGAAGCATTTAACAGATTGTACTACGGCAAACAACAATATGGTTGATTTGTGATGGCATTTCAGTTTCATAACAATAAATTGTTCATTATTTAATTTGAAAAAATCAGTTTTTCTTTTGGAGTGCTTTTAGAAAACAAAATCAAAATAGCAGAAACGAAAATTCCAACACAAAATAATAATGGTAATATAATAATAATAATATTAAGAGAATCCGCTGAGGTGAAATGAACGAAGGGAGAGAAAGGACAACCAAATGAATAAATAATGGAGATGACGCCGGGCGAAGAGAGCGGAGAATCGTCGGCAGCGGCGGAGAGAAAATAAACGAAGATTAAGATTATTATTGTTTTTTTCGGTCGTTTGTTTGGCCATCGCACTTTGCTCAAAAAGCAGCGCCTCACTCAACGATCGCTAGGAGAGGAAGCTGAACATGGACGAGGCACTGAAGGAAGGGAGAGAGAGGCCAAGGCTTTTCCCACAATTACCGCCCCATTTAACTTACTATTGCATTGCTCGGACAGTCGGGTGGGGCACGGCTTCGAAGGAGTGCACTTTGGGCGGGTACAATTGGTCGCCAGTGAATGTGATAAAGGCACCTTTGTTGCCAATGGTGTCACAACTTTTGAAAGTGCAATTAATTACAATAATTAATTTAAAAATAAAAATGCTTTCTTTGTAATTTGTCATTTCCTTCTCCCTAACCTAAAACGGAAACTCACTAATTCGGTGCGCTGAATATTGTCCAGCACTTTCCCTCGTGATGGCTTTCGTATCCTTCCGGCTTAACCTCGTGACTCCTAAAAGGCATAACAAATGAAAGAATTATAAATTTTTAAAACACTTTTACCTGACAACATAAAGCAAATCATTGTCTTTCAAAAACCGTTCTGTTACGTCAGGTCCGAACTGAATGCCGACGCCGCGTTTGGAGGGCGAATAGCCGGACAATTCTTGCGGGTCCGACCTGAAAAAATGACAGCGTAAAAAGTCGGATAACAAAGCATTTACCATAGCAAATCGCACATTATTCCATCCTCCGGGGGCTGTCGGTTTCGATTGGTCTTTCTGATCTTAAAAATAAAATAAATGCAAAGGTTGTTCCGATAAGAGAATTAAATGGCACCTTCTCCAACGTTACGCCGTCTTCTTTAAACAGACCGCCATGGCAAACCTGAGAAGCCATTTATTACGAATGTAAATACAAAGGGAAAAACCCACAAAAATTTTCGAATTAATGACATGACACAAAGGAAGAAAGTTGAAAATTTCAGTGAAAAGCTCAGCCATCTGAAAAAAAAATCTTTGGAAATTCTGTCATTTAAATAAGATAAAAAAATAATGATATTTAAATTTGGTATCCAAGAAAGAAGAAACAGACCTTTGCAGTGTATTTGCTCTTCACTTCGCCCTCAAACCCGTACATTTTGTTCATCACATCGCTTTCATGGTTACCCCGGGACATGAAAAAGTGATTGGGAAACAGCAATTTGAAGCCGAACAACGTGAAAATGGTCTCAACGGAAAAGGAGCCCCTGAAATAACACGAACAAAATTATGAGGGGAACAACAAAATGAGAAAGACCTGTCAACGAAGTCACCGTTGAACAGGTAAGGATTGCTTTCAGATGGAAACCCATTGAGTTCAAAAATATTACATAAATCGTAGAATTGACCATGAACCTTAATTTTGTACTTGGATCATTGTCAAATGTTAAGAAACGACTTACGTCACCGCAAATGGTAAATTTCTGTTTGTCAGGCACCGAAATGTCAACCAAAGAGGGCAATTCAATGAGATATTTCCTGATGGCAAGCAAAATCTGTAAAAAAAATAGTGATCAT
This sequence comes from Heterodera glycines, assembly GCA_004148225.2. Lineage (NCBI taxonomy): Eukaryota > Metazoa > Nematoda > Chromadorea > Rhabditida > Heteroderidae > Heterodera > Heterodera glycines. The sequence continues at coordinate 7,699,735 of CP049711.1, read as the reverse complement.
TCTTCATCACCCTGTCAGTCAATTATGAATACTTTGTACGCGTATTGCGTGTGTAACTTCCGCTGATCTTTGAACGTGGCGATCATTTCCTCCATGAACTCAACGCTGATTTCCCCGTCCAAATGGGGCCCCGAGTAGTCACTTTCGATCGCTAGCAAATACTTTTCAATGAAATTTACACCAAGTCTTTAAAATAAATTCAAAAAGTATGTCATGAACTAACCAAAATCTTCCAAATTTAATGTCTCGGCCACACTTCTGCTGCCATGGTCAGATGCAATTGCTTTTTCGAAAGCAATTCTCCTTACCTAAATAAAACAGAGAACTTTTACAATCAGTTGAGATAAATCAACGTAGGGGCAAAATGTACCATTTTTTGACACGCTTCAAATTTGGCTTGCGCGTCTTTGTTCCCTGGGCACATTTTTCGAACCTAAATAAAAAGTTCTTCAGTTTAAAGAGTGCCAAAAGTCCAATCATGCCAAATCGTAGTCGGTCAGTGCTAATTTAAATTTGCTGAGTGCCATGTTCGCAGATGCGCGACGGTAATACGCCTTCACATAGGTCGGGTCCAACTCCAATGCTTTGTCAGCGTCCGCCAATGCCAACCCATACAATTCGCGCCTCAAATAGGCGAAAGAGCGATTGCCGTAATAATGGGCAATTGAAGGGTCCAATTCAATGCATTTGCTGTACAATTCGGACGCCAAGTCATACACCTCATCTGTGAAGAACAATCACTGTGAGAAGGAAGAAAATAACGAAAAACCCTTAAAAAATTGATTGGCCTTCTCCTTCAGAGCAATCGCAAGTCCATTGGCATCTGTTAACTTCTCTTTGCAATTGTTCACCACATTTAACGCACGTTCCTCAGCAGTCATCGCAAAAAATTTCAGTTTTGTTATGAAGACAATAAAATTTAAAAAATTTAATGGCTTATGAGTCCATTCCATTAGGAAAAAGCGAAACAAAAATAAATTTTCTATTAAAAAATGAACTAATGGCAACTCAGAATAATTCTTCTGTCCCCTTCTGTTTCGGCATGTTCTGCTCAATTTTCTGTTGCACAATTTCCCTTTGTAAGTTGTTTTCTTTGTAAAGCTCCTCCGCGTGGCGTATTTCTGCCAAATATTGCACAACTTTCCTCTAAAAAACCCATTTTGTCTAACTAACCCAAAAAGTAAATTAGTAAAACATACACCCAATTCCACTTGCTTCACTCTCCGATTAAATTCCGACTCAGTGGTGAAAGGAAGCCTACGACCATCCACAAAACTGAAATCCGGCCCACGCTCCAATGGATTGACCACGGGACTTTGATAAATACTAAATAAGACATTAAGACCAATCCAAAATAATAATTTAAAACACTTACGGCTTTTTCCACCATTGAGGTCCAATGCGGTAACTGCTGCTGGTACTGTTCATACATTTGGACACGATCAAAGAACAAGAATTTCTTATGTTTCTCATAATCTAAAAATAGAAATTCGGTGATGGAGTTATACAGTGTTAACGATACACAATACAATAGCAATAATTAAAAAAGGAAGTAAAAAATCCGTATGAGGTTAGAGTTCAAAGCAAATTTTTAAATTTCTAACTAACTACATTTAGCCAATAATTTATTTAAAATATTTAATGAAAAAATGACTGGTTGGTCTAAGACCAGAGCAATATATGATTAGCTGATTGGGCAAATCAGCTTAACATTGTTTCGTAGTATCGACATAAAGTTGCTTTTTAGCCATACAATATTTGCTTAGATGGATTTGTTAAAATCTTACGACGGCTCTTCATCATCGGACAATGAACAAGAATTGGCAGATATACCTTCTTCGTCCAATCACAACAAATTGCTCGCTTTGAAAATCCCATCCATCAACTTAACACCCAACGTGATTGAACAACGCGCCATTCAACAGGTTGCGGTTGTGGATCCAAAAACCAAAGAGTTGTATCACAATCCGCGCTTCGACGAATTGTTTAAACCAGAGGTAGTGCCTTATGTCTTATTGTGTAGGGTTAGTTATATCTTTTAATATTTGTGATCCACCGGATTTCGAACCCTTAAATGTTTTCCTTTTGTGATAGTGTAATAAATAAATTTTTCCCTCTTCAGAGCGGCCCACAAAATCCGTTTAAAAGTGAACATCAACGAGCAGAAAAGAACACACTGACCGGCTATGTGGAGCCAGCGCATTTCAACGCCTTCCATTTTGAGCGTTCACTTCGCTCCTACGATACGCTTGGCTATGCGGATAATCCAACGGCAGACACAACCAGCGCAAAGTTCGTTGGTGACGTTGGACAAGCGCAAGAAAAGGCCGGCGAGTCGCTTTTTGAATCAGTAAAAACTGGCGGACAGAAGCGAAAGAGAGTGATAAATTACGACGCATCAAACGTTGACGGATATACGGGTAAAAACGACAGGAAATACTAATTGTAAGATAATAACTTCATTTGTAAAGGACCGTGGGCAAGGTTTGAGGACGAGAAGACAATTGCTCGACCGGACCCAGAATTGCAGAAGGAAATGGACGAAATTGTGCGGAAACGGAAACTGAAAAGTCGTGCTGGCCGAAGAGCGGCCATCGCGGAATTGCATTTGGCAGAAGAGAGCACCAAATTGCACAGTGAACATTTATCTTTTTTCAATTCCATAATAAAACAATTAGACTTTGGTTTCATATTGCACTTTATCACACCAAATTTAATTGCAGTAAAAGATGACACTGACTATTTGGGCCGTTCCTTTATGGAACCGCCGAAATACACGGGCACCAATCTGCGCGAGGACTTTGTGCCCGACCGCTGTTTCCCGCCCACAAAACAAGCACACACCTACAGCAGTCACACCAAACCGGTGACCGCCATCCGATGGTTTCCTCGTAGTGCGCACATGTTTATCTCTTGTTCCATGGACGGAAAAGTAAGACGGATACACCGGAATTGGGAAAATAAACGTACGGCTTCAGGTCAAATTGTGGGAAGTGTACGGCAACCGTAAGTTGATCCGCACATACACTGGACACAAAGTGCCCGTGAAGGACATTTATTTTAACAACACCGGCACTGAATTTCTAAGTGCCGCTTATGACAATTACATCAAATTGTGGGACACTGAAACCGGTGAATTCTTCAATTTAATGTTCAAATATTTATTTTGTCATCTAAAGGTCAGGTGAAAAACCGCTACACAATTGGAGGCCATCGGGCGTATGTGGTCAAATTCAACCCGGACGATGATAAACAAAACATTTTCATGGCCGGAATGTCCAACAAAAAGATCATCCAATGGGACACGCGAACTGGCGAAATCGAACAAGTGGAAAAATAATTCAATTTTTGAACTAATTAATGTAATTTTTTAAGGAATACGACCGTCATTTGGGTCCAGTGAACTCGATCACCTTTTTCGACAAAAACCGTCGTTTCGTTTCTACTTCGGACGATAAATCTCTTCGCATTTGGGAATTTGGCATTCCCGTGGATACAAAACTGATTCAACATGCTGGACTACACTCCATTCCTTCAATGACTAGGGCACCAAATGGTGTTAGAAGAATATGCAATTTTAAATAAATGTTAATTCCAGAAAAATGGATCGTTGGGCAGTCCATGGACAATCGAATTGTCCTTTTCCAAATCGTCGATGACAAGTTGCGATTCGCTCGTAAAAAGGTGGTTTTACGAAAAAGAATTTTTTTAATCGTGCCTTACAAATTAGGCCTTCCGTGGTCACAATACAGCAGGGTACGCCTGCTCAACTGATTTTTCGCCAGAGATGAGGTTATCTAGCACATAATTCAAAAGGCATTCCTTTCTTTTTTTTCTTAGTTTTCTCGCTTCCGGTGATGCGGACGGTAAAATCACAATGTGGGACTGGCGCACACACAAAATTGTCTCCACGTGGAAGGCACATGATAATGTGTGCATTTCAACACTGTGGCATCCGCACGAGAAATCGCGGATGATTTCTTGCGGATGGGACAATGTAATCAAAATGTGGGTCTGACAATGAAGTAAAGCTGACGACGATTCAGTGATTTAAAGTGAATTTATTTGTAATGTCTCAACCGATAAAAGGAAAAACGTCCTATTTTTTTATCAACTACCTCAAAACTTTTATCAAATAAATGAAAATAAATACCTTAACATAAATAATGTAGCAATCTATCAACATTAATCACATGTCTCACTGAATCTGGGCGTGATACGGTCACCCTTTTATTTGTAACATCGGGAACTTGTCGATTTGTCAGTCACCTAGGCTGAAATACAAGGAAAGGAAAAAAATTAGTTTAAAAAAAGAAAAGTACCAAAATGAACAAGCTTTTCGGCACAGAATTGAAAGTGTGCTTCATAATCAAATGATTAAGTTGTTCCAAATCCTCACTGCCGAATTCCAAATCAGCATAGTCAGGAATGGAAGAGACACAGCGAATGGTAGGTTTTGGGAAATTGACGAAGCCGAGCGAAATTGGGACAACGCACTGCTCAATGACACGCTCATCATTGGGGAAAAACAAAAAACTATCCTAAATATGGATAATTAAGTATTCACAATTCATAGTCTAAATGTACAACTAGTATAATACAATAAAAACAAATTATAATTTTTCTGACTTCCAAAATTCCATCTATAGAAGTGCCAGCAGACTGCTCGAAATTTAAATGCACAGCCAATGGTCCCCCAGAAGTGTTCCTCAAGTAATATCTGATGCGGAATGGTTTCAGAATTCTGAAACAACATCCACTAATCGCTTCATTAGTCTCTTCCCCGTCGTTCTCGTTGGCCAATTCCACATTTAGTGTCATCGGAATGACCAAAATGGGTGGCATTGTGGGCAATGCCAACACGGAACGAACATGTTCAAAGGAAAGAGTGCTAAAGATGTTCGAAATTAGTTAAGAAATCCGGTGCGGTCTCTTCCCCCTAACCTGCTCCACTCCACCACCACGTCTCCGAGCTGTGTCTGGTGCTCGTCGTCCCCTCCATTGCTTTGTCCCGTCTCTCTCATTGGCGATTGGCCGTCGCCATTTGTTACTTTCATCCAAACAGAATGCGTGTTGAGGAATTCGCTTGAGTCAACAGATGAAATTTTGAGTTTTTCGAAGTGTTGCTTTATCAAAGAATCCAAAGGAATAGCGTCGAAATGTTCAAATGCGTCATTCTCAATAAATATTTAACACATTAATCCTTTACTCCAAATTCAAATTGACTGACCAATTTCCAATGTACATTATGCACTGCCACTCTTCCGTTGCATTTGAGTTGTAATTGCACCCGAAACTTTTGCCCAAAGACCAAACATTGTGCCTTTCCTCCCTAAAATGCAAAGACCAAACGTAACCGATGAAATTCGATTTCTCGCATTTTCACAAAAAATTGCGATTTTCGGTTCGAAAGGATCAACGCAACGGATGGGAAAGTGCTGCACCAATTCGGCAGGCTCTTCCAACGGTTGACCTTCATTTTCTGATTTTGAAGGAAGGGTACAACAAACCTGGAAAAGAAGGTAATTTTATGGGACCAGTTTTAGCCCAAACTTGAACGCGAAGGGAAATGCAATTGTTAGATTTGGATTGAAGCCGAATGGAGAAGTCAGTCTGAAGAAATTTAAAAGTTAACAATAAGATGAAGTGGCAAAACCTACCGATTGTTCAGGCGCAAGCAATGAAGCGAGCTCCTAAAAGTTATTTTGTGTGATGAAACAAGTTATTGTGGCGATTTATGCATAATTTGCCTGGCTAAACATTGGCACCAAAAGTGTCGTTGTCTTTCCGTCCTTTTCGTCGCCTATGGACACCTGCTGCTGTTGCTTATGGCCTTTACAAGACGGAAGAACAAAAGTCCGTCGAATGACGCCAGGGATTGGTGATTTTGTTGCTGCCAATGAGTTTAGTGTGTGCGAATTCTGCTGCTGGTTGGCGAACTCTTCATCCTCACGGCAGACTTTGTGGCAGATTACCCTTTATAGAAGTGTAAAGAGTAATTACTAGTTCAATTTGAAAATAGTTTTTTTCAATTTGATAAAAAAATGATCAATTCTCATAAAATTTAACGAAATCAATTTATCTTAGGTGAAGTTAAGCGCCATCGGAAAAAGTGTACCAGGCTCACCAAATGTTCTTCAGCAGTGTTCCGTTGCGCTCCGCATTACAAAGGGTTAAAGTCAATTGAACGCATTCGTCAACAAATAATTCCAATTCGGTGCTATCAGCCAAAATTGGACAGGTCAGTAACACATTGCACCGTTGTGGTCGCACCATAAAAATGATTTGTCATATTAATTTTTGTTAGCTGATTGTTAACATTGTTTACTTCACTGCATAGTTGTTCTTGTCCATCTCCTCAATTGAATTTTGGTGATGTCTATTACTCGTCGATCGGTGATCGATGTCCCAGCTGAGTGATCCGGACGATGTACGCAATGAAAAGTGTCGGACCTTTAAATAATATGCATACACGGCATAGACTAACAATCGAATTGGGGTTTACGAGAACAGAAGACGGTAAAATCAAAAAAATTTCAGACGAAACTTTTTATTTTTTCCGTGTATACAATGCGAAATTGACTTCACCCCACCCAAACTCCTATTTACCACGATGAATTATACAATTGGTTTTTCAAATTTGAATAAATGCCTACCGTTATTAAAATTTCCTTGGCATTCTGTTCATCCATCAACGGACTTTGGCATCTGCTAGTCGGTGCCTTTGAGGCTGGCAATTGCATCAATTGTTTAAGAGATGTTGCAAATGTAGTTTTGTAGATAAAGAAAACGCGGCTTGGTCTTTTGGGAACCAATACCAACGTAGAATTTTTTGACGAATTTCCCGCCGTAGACCATTCGGACAGTGTTTTCGACTTTTTGGCACCGGATGAATTTAAAATTTCATCCAGAGTCAATGAACAATATTCAAAGCGCAATGGAACATTGGAAATATTATACAGCACAACCTAATCGAAAATGATTAAACAAATTTTGTGTTTTCTAACTTCTATCAGAAGAGAGTCATCGGCAGTTGCAATTTGAAACCCGTCGGCTATTTCTTCGTCAAAAGCAAATTTTTCATTTGTTTGTCGCTTATTGTTAGCAGACGAATTTATAACGAGAAAACGAGCGTTGAACTTAATGGGCGAGTAGTTCAGGTTGGACATTTCCAATTGGAACTGCAGAGGTGAAGACGATTGGGCAACCAATTGGCGCCATTGACTTTGGAATGAATTCAGCTAAGAAAGGTGAAAGTTCATGCAGTGAAAAATTTAATTCTGCGATAAACTAACTTAATCTTACCGGGTGCACCACGCTGCATCGATTTCCCCGTAAAATTTAAAAAAATTAGGTACTAAAAGAAATCTTTCAAGAAAAAAAATCAGTAAGAAATTTTCTCGAAAAATTTGGTATTTTTGAAAATCGGGGGGGGGGCGGAAGAGCTGCTCCCAATATTACCTGTTCTATGGAGAAAATTGAGCGATGATCGTTTGCAGAACTCGTTAAGGGAAACGGTAGAAAGTTCAGATCACCTAATAGAAAACGCCGAAGATTTTCCATCCAAATGCTTTGGTCATTTTCGCCGACAGAAAAAACACGCAAAGTTACGGATTTATTGGCCAATTGCGGGTGGAGAAGTTGGAGCTGAACAGAGGCATTTAAAATATAGAATGCGAACTGAATGTAACCACACCAATGCCCACGTCCATTCGTTGAGACTTAGCGAACAAAAAGCGGCATTGGCAAATGAAACCAATGCTTCACGTAAAAATGGATAAAATAACACACTTGTGTCCTCAATGCATAAACGATGGAGAATCTAAGGAGAAATAATAAATAAAAAATAGTGTTTGAATAAACTTTTACTTGAAGAGCCTTTGAAAACTGTTGCGAGGCAACACACTCCTCGGCCATGTCAAACAGCGACAAATTGGCAAACCTTTCGCAACCGTAGCGCTTACATTGAGCAACAGCCGCGGAAAGCAATTGCAGAGAATGGGCATAGTTTTCATGAATGTTGTTCTTTAAGAAAAATTTGTTAACCAGCTGTGGGTGGATACCCCACTGGGCCATATATAAAGGGGTGGGAAGGGCAGCGGTGAATTTTGCGAAGGGGTCCAAACGCACCTTTTGATGACCTTTTTTTGGTTTTCAAAACCTTTTGCGGCGCGTTTTTTCTTAAAAAAACTTTTTGGGGAGAGGGGGTCCGGCAGTGCCGATAGGCGCCGCCAGGAATATAACAGTTTTATTAAGAAATACACATATTTTTCAAAAATTCGCTATGAACCTTCCCCACCCCTCGGCTGCCCTCTTTGCGAGCGAGGGGGGGGGGGGGAGTCGACGCCCGCCCCTTTTTCATGTATGCATTGGACACCTCCAGAAACAGCTTGGCACCGTGTTCCAATAGTTGAAGGTTCACACTGCTCAACAGTGGTAATTTTGTCACATTTTGTGCTGTTGAATCACTCAACTGCGTTGTCATTCGCCATGGCCTTTGCCCGTAATATGTGGTTGTCATGGAAAAGTCTGAAAATCATAATTTTGAAATAAAAATCCAAAGATAATCCATCTATGTGAGCTTCTCTTTAAAAGATTGCCGAATGATTGGAGAGGGTCGCCGGCCAACAGCGATTTCTGTCTTTGTTGCGGTGCTGCGGCCAATTTCGACTTTAATATTCTAATCAAAGAGTTGGCCTTTTTGTAATGGGTCGCCGCCTCGCCGAGGAAACGGCCTGGATTTTGTGAAGGATAGGCCGCGAGTCCATTGGAAACCGCACGGCTGAACAGTTCAGCAAAAAGTCGACACTAAAAAAGCGAGTCAATTGACAATGAGTTAAATTTTGAAAGATTATGGACGAAATTATGTCAAATGCTCTATGGATTTCAACCTGTTGTGCCTTCCACCAAGTCAGTTCAATAGCAGCCAACTCTCGGCTTGGGTAAAAGGCCGACTCGCGCTTGAAAAAGAAGTTGTGGTGTCGCCTGAACTGATTGATGGCTTCAACGGCGCTGTTTAGCACAAAGTTCAGTTCGCATATTTTGAAATTGAGCAGACTCGCGACTGAACACTGCTCGTAAACATCAACATCCGACACGTCAAACTCATGGCAAATCTGATAGGCTTGTTTGTAATAGCTGAACAAGTGGAAAAGCGCATAATCAAAACTGACAGCTCAGCAGACAAATGTACCGAAGAGCAGAATGCCGGTCCTCACGGAGCTCCGAAATGAATGCCAGTTTGTACTGTTGTCTGACTAGAAAATGGGCATCATTATTCGGCACATTCCGAGACCGAATTCTTTTGAAACAAGCATGATAAAACTCCTTAAAACATGTTAAAATTTACAATGTCAATATATATGACTCACTTGTGCAATATTGTGAAAAGCCTTCTCTAAGCGATTGACTCGCTCAATTAGAGCCCGATCATCAGATAGGCGGGGAAAAACGAACAAAAGACGTGAGTTCAAACGACAATGCTGGCACAATTCAAGCGCTTTTTCATTCGCTATTGGGTCGTCCATGGATGTTGCCTTTGGAGGTTGGATCAACACCAGTGCTAACTTTGTCTCCCGCTGACCAATTTTCTGTCTAAATAAATAAATTGATGAGAAGGATAGCGAATTTAGGGCTCTTAATCCACTTTATGAGTCCACCAATTAACCATACCTGATTTTATACAATAAGTTTGTTCATGTTCAAACAAACCCTACCTATTTGGTATCATTTGAAAGCACAAAGTCGAAAGAAGCTAAAATATATAAAATATCAGCGTATAGATAATTGCCAAAAAAGATAAAATGAATTAAGTAATTGATGATTACTTTAATTTGTAACTTTCCTGAAATGTTAGCATTCTCTTGTCTTCTCGTATTATTATCTTATTCAGACTTTGTGCTTGGGTTTGTTTGAACATGAACAAACTTTCGTATAAAAATCAGGTTTGGTTATTTGATTGGACTCATAAAGTACATTAGAGCCGGATTTTTACTTAAAAAACAAATCAAAATTTAATTCCAACCTCATTGCGTTGATTTTGGCTTCACATTCTGCGCGCATTTCCAACCAGGCGGGATGGTCCCAGTCGAGGTCCACAAAAGTTACAATGAGTGCAGGTCGCTCCTGTAAATATTTTAGGGGCCATCGTCGTTTGACCATTGCCATGGCACCGCTTCTCATTGACAAAGATGAGTTGCCACTGGCTTCTGCTAAAAAACAGAGATGTTATTTTTAAATAAACATTCATTACACAGAAAAGGCGGAGATGAAGCACGTCCTCCGCTCTCAACAGTGTTGGACATTCCTTTTCTGCTGTTTTCGTACAATTCATCGCCTAACATGAACATTTTGTAAGTGATAGCTGCAGCTGTTCGTTGGCCATTCTTTTTTACAAAGGCATTAAAAATGGTGGAATGATGTGCATCAGTGACGTTTAGACCAGTTAAAAAAATAAGCTGACGGAGTGCGCCATTGAGAAGATGCGAATCAATGTCCTGCGGTTCCATCCAAGATTCTCTTAATTTATTTTGATGTCTGCCGGTTTTATGTTTGGGACCAAATCAAGGATTTCAAAAAATAAAGAAATTTCTAATTAAAAAATGCAAACAATATGTAATTTAAAAGCGTAGGTCGCTGATCAGTGATCACGAATCCGGCATCCATTCGGGCAATTTCGAAAACGGACACAAATTCGAACATAAAATCGAAAGTTCTGATTTTCGAATTAGGTAAGCATTTTTGGTTCAAACTTCATTTCCCGTTTGACAGTATATAATTGGCTACATGACATTTCGCCTACTCGACATTTCGCCTACTAAGCCAAAAAATTCATTTCGCCTACTAACCTAAAATTGGTCATTTCGCCTACTGACATTTCGCCTACTATTCATTTCGCCTACTGACATTTTGCCTACTTTTCATTTCGCCTACCAAGCCAAAAACATTCATTTCGCCTACTGGAAATACATAATGCCAACGAGAAAATAAAAATATCTATCATTTTTTTTTTGCATCAAATAAATCGGGTCGGGGTCGTTTTCGCGTGGGCCGTTTTCGCGTGAGGCGAGTTTTTGGACTATAACTTTTTTCTTTGTCAACCAAATCCAATAATCTTGGTATCATTCGATAGCCCTAAGTGTTCTCTATTAGAGTACAAAATTTGGAAAAATTTCGTTAAGGTTCAAAAAAGTTATGGTCAGAAGAGTTCAACAAACTAAATTTTCCAACTTTTTTTGGCTCGAACTTTTCTTATACTGAACGAAATTTTTTGGAATTTTGCAGGCTAATAGTGCATCTGAAGGGCTTTCGAATGATACCAAGAATGTTGGATTTGGTTGGCAAAGAAAAAAGTTATAGACCAAAAACTCCGCCCTACGCGAAAACGGCCTGGCCCGAATAAATCATTCATTTTACTTTATTATGTCATTTTTCGAATTTTCTTCCCAAAAAAAAAAAGAAATTTCAGATTCTAATAGGAAATGCCAACTGTTCACGGAAATATTTGAGAGTTCTGCAAATGAAGACGGCGTACTGAATTTTGACCGGCGCCCGTACGGGACCGGGCTTTTTTCAAAATTTTTGGAATTTTGATTAAAAATTCGAAAAAATTTTATAGTCCTTTATTTTAGCTTAGAAATGTCAAGCCATTGTAAATCGACCTTTTTTACTCTTCAAAAGAATTTTAAGGTGTATTTTTTCAAAAAGATTTTGACGACATTGGTGGGGGGGGGGGTCCGGCAGTGCCGACAGGGCCGCCGGGTAAATTTTTGAAAATTTGAGTTTGGTTTGTTAACAGATTTACACGAAAAAATGACAAAACTTTGCTATTTTGAGCTACATTTTAGAAAAAAATTTAGCTTTTTGTAACTAGGCGTCGCTGAAGAAAAACTTTGACTTTTAATGAAATTTATTAAGAAAGTTTTTGGTTTTTCATGAAATTTGAAATTTTTTTTTTGTAAAAAGAAAGTTATGAAAATGTTGTTCAATTTCATATGCATTTTGGGGTATTTTTAACAGTTGAAATTGCCCAAAAATTTCAAAAATCCAAAGTTCTATTGAAATTTTTGAATTAGACATTTCGCCAAAATAATTATTTAAATTTTAAAATTTTGGGCAGTTTCGCTAGCGGAATTTAAGCCCGTTTTAGCCCGGTCAAATTGATCGGGCCCGGGACCGGGCTTCGAAAATTGACCGGGGCGGGCCGCCCGTTCAAAAAAAGCCCGTTTTACCGGGCGTCCCGGGCCCGTTTTTTTCCAAAAAAAAAACGGGACCGGGACGCCCGGTAAAAGCCCGCCGGGCCCCCGGGCCCGTCCGGGCTCTAGTGTCAACTGTTACCCATACCTATGTTCTTTTCTAATTCAGTTTAATTTTAGCTGTTGTCAGTGCTCGAACAGAATGTCCTCTACAGTTTCCGATCTCGTTTTGGAATGTGCACCCCAGGGCTCAAATGATCACATCCGTGGAAATAAAGAAAGTGATGAAGAAACTGATGATGCCAATGGAAATTGAATTTTACCATTTTCAACATTTTATTTTTTCTTTGGAGTTTAATAAATATCTATTTGCTTACGTGTACTTTTAGGTTACATTTAATTATTATATAAGAATATAAATAGGTATGAACCAATTTAGAATATATATATGGTCAAATTCGTTGTCAAAAAATATATATTTTAGGTTAGTAGGCGAAATGAATGTTTTTGGGTTAGTAGGCGAAATGTCCGTACACCTATATAATTCCACCAAACCTCCCCCCCCCCTACATGAGCGACTGTTTTATTTCCTATTCGAAACTCCGAGGGTTTTTCGGGGATCTTTGATCACGTTCTGACATCTATTTCAACAATTCCTAATCCTTAACTCGCCAAACTCGAACAAAAAGTCGATACATTTATTAATCGGAGACACATATGTAGGTAGGTACCTAAGCATTATTTGAGTTAATTCGTATATTTGAATCGTTTTTTGTTCCATAAATGTGCATTTTTTGAAAATTTAAATTTTGACTTTTTGTTCGAGTCCGGATTAGGGGTTCAAAATGGACCGAATTGGATATCAGAATTGGATTCTGCGAACATGAAACAGGATGGCGTAAAATCGAAAAATAATTATTAACCTTTATTTCATTTTGTACTTTGGCATAGTTTCCCTTACTGGACAACAACAGCACATCACCTTCTTCTTCTTCTTTACATACACACTGATCGGTTTGTTTCTGCAGTGCTTCTCGTCAATAACTAATTTAAACACACAAAAAACAGCTTTAATGAGACAAAACTTTGCCGGTTGGCCCAAGACAATTAATAAATGAAAAGGAATGAGAAAAGAGATTATGCGACCAATGCCGAAAGTGACAACATTTTTTGTGGGAATTTAGAGATCAATCAGTCCAATGCTCCGATCACTCCGTTGGGAAAGAGAGAAATAGCAGCCAATACGCCACTCCCAACTCCTTTGGCGCTCATCTCTTCCCGTAACGCATCAGTTGTCCATCGTCCGCATCAATGACAATTACGGACCGTTGTTCCTCGGGCGACTGAAGACCACGTTGGGAGCGCATTATGGCCGATGCCGAAGAGCCATCGACGCCGTAGAGACTTCGTCCAAAGCGATGAAGCTTTGTTTGGCCAGCGGAAGAAAGTAGTAATCGGAACCTTTCCTAAGCAATGGAAGAGAGAGAGAGAAAACTGTGGTTCTTGACTAATTGTCAAATTAATTGACTGTATCACACATGGCTTGAAACTGGAAAACCAGAAACATGATGATTTAATCAATTTCGACTTGACTCCGAAAATCCCGACTCCTTTTTCCAACCCAGACGTCTTTTCATTAGTTTCAGTTTTTAAATTTTCACTCTGTTTCAATTTTTTTGGGCACAGCACAAACGTACTAATTGACGGGGATTATGTTGGAAGAACATTGGGTAAGGCGATTCCCCAGGAGGAGTGACAATGCGAAACACATCATCATCGAATTTCCATGAACGACCAACTCTTGCTAAGGCACCTTTGTTTAAATATGTTAGCATAAAAACATTATATGACAGGTCTATAAGACCTCTTAGAGCAGCACTTAAATGGACGAAATTGACCAGCATGGCTAAATTAGGAGTCATTAAAAGAAAACAGCGTTTTATTGGCATTAAACAGCAAGTCGTTTGTACATTGAACAACCCAATTACCCACGCTCGAACTTACTAAACGATAGCAGAACCAATGCCTTAGCATTTTCCCTCATTTTCGTTTGCCAGTTCTTTAATTGTTAGCTCGCTTAAATATTTTTTGGTTTTGAGTAGTTAGATCAGAGCAGCAGTAGGAGACGAGATGGACTCAACAGTAAAAAAAATGAATAAAACCCCAAATGAATGAATGTCCGCTCCCCCCCCCCCCCTCCCCCGTTTGCTGCTGCCTATAAATTAAATGACGTTTCATTTCAACCGCTCGTTTCTGTCCAGAGAAAGCCAACCAACCATTATTCTGTTACCCATTTGTCCCAGTAAATTTCACACATAAATTCGTCCTCACTCATAAATCAGTGGAAAAGGAAAATGAAAGAACATAAGGGAATGAACATTGGATTTTCCAAGAAATGGTAATACGGTCATGGTCATATGTATAATGCAGTTCTTTTTATAGACACCGAAATTGAAGTCCCCATACCTCAGCGGATGTGAATCGTAGACTCACCATTCAAAAGGCAAAGGCCAGTTCCGTCTCGCCAGTTCCGTCTTAGTAGTAAAAGAGCCGGTTCCGTCTCAAATATTTTTGGACCCAAATTTTTTTAAATTTCAGAATGTGAACAGAAAGTTGAGATATAATTAACAGTGCTGCCAAAAATATGCACGAAAAGTAGCCAAAATATGCAAATATGCACAAAAATCTCGAAATATGCAAAAATATGCAAATAAAAATACCGATTTTTATACGCAAACACAAAAAAAGAACGTGTTTTTCCTATTATTTATAGCATGGAAAAGGCAGGAAAAAAATACATTTGGGCGCTAGTGTAAAAGTTACCCTTTTTGAAAATTTTTTTAAAAAGTCATGAAAATACATTTCCGGGGGTTTTCGGGGCCGCTGATCACGAATATGACATTCATTTCGACCAATTTCGAACCCGGACCCGGATTTATGATCAGTAAATTTTCATTGTAATTTCAAACTCTAGACATATGTGGTACTCAGAACTTATGAGACACATTTATGATAATAACATTATATAGGACACACTATCCTATTTTCCTAATACTGCCCCGATATGCTGGAAATGGATAGTGTGTCTCCTTAATATTGAATTACATAAATGTGTCTTGGCGGCGCGAATTCAGTGTTGAAAAGTGAAAATTTACGATTTTCGACTTTTTGTTCGAATCCGGGTCCGGGGTTCGAAATTGGTCGAAATGAATGTCATATTCGTGATCAGCGGCCCCGAAAACCCCGGAAATGTATTTTCATGACTTTTTTAAAAAATCTTCAAAAAGGGTAACTTTTACACTAGCGCCTACATTTGCATGTTTTTGGCAGCCCTGATATTTAATATGCCTAATATTTTTGGGTGTTAAAAACTAAAAACTGCCAAAATATTTAGGTTTTCGGTTCTGAAAAACTCAAAATAGGTGTTAAAGTTTCAATTTAGGGGTATAAAATAACAAAATTTTTGAGGAAATTTTCATTTCTCAGGGGTGTATTTTTGAAAATTAGACGAAATTTATGTAAATTAATCTTTATATTCGGGTTCGGGGTCCAAAATGGTTCCGGATTCGCTGCAAACAAAGTGCTGGACACATTAAGGCTGCTAAATTTCCCGACACGAGGACCAAGACTGAGAACCCGAGCAGAATTACTGGACATTTGCAATGTTAAATTAATTTCAAAAATTTTTTATTTTCGAATATACTTTTAATTAACCACAACTTTTAAAAAACCAGGTATATTTAGGCTGCGGTAGGCTGCGAAGTAAAAGAATTTTTACTTTTTTTTCTAAATTAGTTATTGATTTTAAAAAATTTGAGTCCAAAAATATTTGAGACGGAACCGGCCCTTTGATACTAAGACGGAACTGGCGAGACGGAACTGGCCCAAGACGGAACTGGCCAGACGGAACTGGCCCCTACTGCCTTTTGGTGACTAACTCACAGACCAATAAGACGAAAAATCCAACTTAATTGTACTTGGAGCCGAAAATTGACTCGCCGTGCATAGGGATAAAAACCTAAAAATATAATCCATGATAAGCGTGGCAATCCTGATGATTTTTTTTTTTGAGATGCTTATTTTTGCTGCTTTTCTGATTTATGCGATTTTTGGAAAAAATCCTAGATGGTCATTTTTTGTTTTGGCTCTTAAAAATTTTCGAAAAAAAGGGGGGGGGGGGGAACAAACCAAAGTATTACCGGTTTGGGCCCATAAATATTTTACAATTTTTTTCATTTCAACCATTTTTAGACCAAAAAAATTTTAGACTTTTTGCTCGAATTCGGGTTCGGGGTTCGACATAGGCCAAAATTAATGTCAGATTCGGATTCTCTGACCCTTAAAACCCCTAATATGATCTTTTCTCTGAGAAAAATTTCAAAAATTTTGTTTTACGAAAAAGGGGGTACCATCCGTACTATTACCTGTTTTTGGAGTCGCTAATCACGAATCCGGCATCCATTTCGACCAATTTCAACTGCCGCTGGATTATAGTGAAAAGTGAATTTACGATTTTTTTTTATTCGGGTTCGGGGTTCGAAATTGGTGGTGATGGGTGCCGGTCATGCTCAGCGACACTGAAAACCTATATATTGATATATTTTCTGCTTTCAAAATGGAAAAAAATTGAAAAATGCTTATGGGCCGTAAACTGTATAAGAAAGAGCCTTCGTTTTTATTAAACCGATCGTTTTGACTTTATTAAATCGTCTTTTTTCGTTATCATAGCGATTCACATTCCGTATTCAATCGATATACCTTTCAATTTGCCTTTACTATGCTTCTTGCTTTGACTTCTGTGGACACTCGCAACGCACTTTTGTGCGCCGCCGTTCCTTCCATTGGCGCCTTCGTGGGCTCGACGATGGCCATCAAAGATCAGGAATTGGTTCAATTCCTCAAGGTTTGCTGACACCAGAGATGGGGAATTTAACTCCATTCAGCTTTTAGAAACAAAATTTTCCTTCTTTCGCACGTTGTTGCAAATACAATTATTTGCTGGCCAACACTGCCGTCACCATTCCGTTCGGTTACGCTTCTTATTTGGTCTACAAAATTGGAGGAGGTGTCAGGTTTTTTGACAGTTAATGGATGGAAAGGAATGATTCAGGATTCAGTTGCACCGACTCAAAAATCGCATTGGGACTGTACGGTGCGACGCTGCTCAGCGGCTGTTTTTTGGTGCCCACTCTCAAAAAGCATGACATTAAGGCGGTAGGCAACCTACAAGTTCATCTTCCTCAGGTCCAAGTCCAACCCTTTAAGCTGACTGCCAACGCTGTTGTCCTTGCCGGACTTTCCGTCGCTACTTCAGTGGCTTTCTACAACATCGATAAGATTTCCGCTTATTGGACGTGAGTTTATTTGAGAGTCGTGCCGGTTATATTTGCCAATTCAGCATGCCCTTCACTCTTTGGGCCATTTTTTGCGCTGGACTTACGGTGAAGGCGAACTGCTGCGCCGGGACGAACTCGAGTGCTTCTGAAAAATCTGAGAATAAGAATGTGGAATCCTTGTATGTTTAGATACGATGATGATCAATATATCTCTTTTTGATCGTTTGTTTTTGTTAAATCATCGCTTGTTTGATTAGGAAAAAAATTTTACTAAGCTAACTTTTGATGCTGATCGAAAAATTCTCAGCAAGTTGATCTGATCACGGTAATTGTTAACTTTACTGGTCACACAGAAAAAGTGAAAAAAGGGCCGTTTTTCCGGTTCTGAGAAGTACTCGGGGGTTATCGAGGGCGCTGATCTCGAATCTGACATCAGGGCCCGTAGAATAAGAAGGTGGTTAAATGACCGGGTCAAACGACCATGGTTATTTGACCTGGTCAAATGACCACGAAGTTGGTGGTAAACCCGTAGAATAAGAAAATGACCACGAAGTGCCGTTTTTACCACCAACCTCCCTCAAACGACCATGAACTATGATCTTATTCTACCGGGTTATTTGACCACGTGCACTTTTGGGATAATTTGTTTACATATTTTTTATGGAAAAATAACTTGTTTTTTAGGTCTATCGCATAACACATCATTCCTATTGATCAATTTTTATGTTTACCCAAAATGTTACATGTATTTTTGCACCGCCAATATATTATTTATTTGTGAGTTAAAGACGAATGATCAACTCATAAACACACCGTTTCAAAAAACGAGAGATGAACCAATAAAGAGAGAGCGCAGAGAAAAAAACATCTCTCTTTTTGGCATACTATTTTTTATCTCTGTCAATAGAGAAAAACTGAATTCACTTCATCCTGTTTAACTTTTTTTCTGCTTGTTAGATCCACTTCAAATTTTGCATATTGAAAGAGAAAAAAATTATGAACATAATTGGAGGGTTTTTATGAATAAAAAGTGGGTTAACTAAAAAGTTATTCGAGAAACAAAATTTCGAACCCTCATATCTTTTTCCTAATCAATCCAATTGCTTAGCATTTGCTTAGAAAAAGCTTCTCATTATCAAGAGCTTTCGAAAGATACCAAGATTATCCAATTTGGTTGGTAAAAACCTCCAAAAATAATTCCCAAAAATGGTCATTTTTTGGTACTAATGGAGTTTGTATCCCCCTTTTGGGTCAAATTTTTTAGAAGCGTAGCCAGACAGTCAGATCGTGCACTATTTCCTTCTTTATTTTTCTCACCTCTTCCAATTTCCCACACACAATGCTGCCAGCCAGCACACGGCTGCTTACTGTCTACCCTTCCACCCGACATCGACACACCACAAAATACAGTGAAATCGGGAAAATTTTCGAAAAAATTCCTAGGGGGTTGTGAGATTTTTTTGAAAAATTTAAACAAACCCATTGAAAAGGAGACAAAATTTGCTACAATAGGCAAAAGACCGCAAGTCTCAACGGCTTAAACCCGCTGAGATTTGGGTACTTCAATTTCAGTGTTGATCATTTTACTGTAAAATGCACTATTTTCTTAAGAAATACAGTACTTTTTGTAGACACTGAAATTGAAGTGCCAATATCTCTGCGGGTATTAGTCGTAGACCCATCATTCAAAAGGCAATACAGTAAAGAATTTTGTGCTCTTTTTGGCAGGCTTGCTCATTTTTACAGAAAAATTTTCACAACAATAGGAATTTTTTTTTCGAAAACTTCCTCGATTTTGCCTTTTATGGGACCCTTTTGTTTTTCAAAATTTTTTTGTGATAAAAAACCATAAACTTTGTTTTACGGGGTTTTAGAGGTTGCTGATCACGAATCTAACATCCATCTTCACTCAAATTTTCAAAATTTTCCCCGGCGGCGCCTATCGGCACTGCCGGACCCCCTTCTCTCCCAAAAGTTTTTTGGAAAAAGCGTGCCGAAAAAAGTGATGTGAAAAGCAAAATAGGTCGCCGACCAGGGCGGTGGTACCCCCCACGGGGGGGGGGGAAGAAAATGAATACGGTAGACTAATTAAGGAAAGTACGATAGTGTAGCTAAGGAAAGGGTGGTAGTGTAATTAAGGAAAGGACGGTACTGTGATTTATGTTAAGTTACGGTAATGTAATTAAGGAATGACGGCAATTTCTAGCATTACTATTGATGGCCAATTAGCACCACCAGTTTGTTCAAGGATTAATCAAAATCGTGAAGCTGATCACAACTGATCAGTGCATCAGTAAGTGGGGTTACAAATGGTGCCAAAATTGGTTTGGATTTTTCGAAAATTTAAAAAAAAATCCAAAAAAAAATTTCACCGGTTTTTGGCTCGGCAAGCAGTGGCACGTTCACAACCGGGACCGGGACTCACCGGGATTTTTCCCAAGTGAAATATTTTGGAAAAAAATTTGAAAATTTGAGTGCACTTTGTTACGAAAATTGCCTATATTCAAAATGTACCCATAAAATTTTTAAATTTTCCTTTGGGGTGATGAATTCGAAGAATTTTTCCATTATTCGTTGGAAAATTTTAAAAAATTTTCATGGGAGGAATCTTGGAATTTTCTGAGTCCCAAAATTCTGGATTTTTTTAAATAAATTAACAATCTCTTAAATTTTTTAACTTTTTGTGGCGCTGTTTTTTCAAAAGACTTTGGCTACATTGGGGGCGGGGGGCCGGCGGTGCCGATAGGCGCCGCCGGAAAAAATTTAAAATTTTGTGGAATTTTTAACAGAATTTGTCAAAAAATGACCAAATATTTGGTTAATTTGCGGTTTTAGTCTGTTTAAAAAAAGCAAAAATAATAATTTTTAAGTTGAAATATTTTTTATTAATTAAATTTCAATTGAAATAATGTAAAGAAAATATAAAAAATTTTCTGTTCCATCGGGGAATTAAACCCAAGAGAAAAACAATGAAGGTCAGGAGGTTTAGCCACTAAACCACATAGGTATTTAAACAGATGCTTTAAATGGAATAAATAATTTACTTTTTTCTCAAAAATTTCTCCATCTCCACCAATTCCCTTCTCTTTTCTCACCCAGACCCCCATTCTTACCAGTGCTTATTTAGTCCCGCCGGGACCGGTACTGGTAAAACCGGGACCGGGATTTCTGTTTTTCCAGAAATCGGGACCGGGACCTGAAAAAACCGGGATTTCCCGACCCGGTCCCGTGCAACGCTAGTCAAAATCCATTACAATGACAACAACATATTGTCCGCACAACAACAATTAACAAAGCCAACAAACAGAACAATCCAACAAATCCAAACATGGACAATTATTCAGGCGGATCCTCCTTCTCCCCCTCCTCGTTGTTCCTCATCAACTGCGCGGCTAAGCACTGTTTGGAAAATGGCGTCGAGCTGTTTCTTCAGTTCGCCAATTTCCTCCTTCTGTTTTTCGTTCGCTTCCTTCAAACGGTTGCATTCATTCTGCAAAGTTTGAAGTTTGTCTGCGTGTTCTTTGCTGATGTGTGCGAAAGTGCTGGCAAGATGATTGAGGACTGAAAAAGGCATTAATACACAATGTAATACAGGAAAACAATTTATTTTTAGCGAATTCAGCACAATAATTAATTTTTGGATCACTCAAGCATTTTAGGACCAGTTTATCAAAAGACTATTCGATAAATATGAGCAAGTTTTTTGTGAATTTAATGGAATATGTTGCATTTGACTTTCCAAAAGTTATCTAACTTTTTTTATAATAAAAAGCTAAAAAAACAACACAATTACAAACTGGCAATAAATAATAGAATTTGTTGCTTTTTGTTCAAAACTTGCTTTTGTGGTGTGCTTTTTGTGCTGCCACTCCAACCTCGCTCACTTCAGAACATGCACTCAACAGATCTTAAGCGGATTAAATTAAACTTTGATGCACCTTAACTTTTTTTAGAACCATCCAAATTAGATATTTTTGATATTATTTGATAGCCCTAAGTGTCTTCTACAAATTTGTTAAATTTTATAAAATTTCCTTGTGTTTAAAAAAAGTTATGGCCAAAAATATTTGAAAATTTTTTTTTTTTGAAATTCTGGCCATAACTTTTATTATTGAATAGAATTTTTGAAACATAAACGAATCGACTGATGCCAAATGTTGATAAAACTCACTGGTGAAGGTAGCGTTGGGTCGGAACAGATTTATCTCGCGGCTGACAAAAGTCTTGGCCTGGTCAATACTCCTCTGGTACTAAAGTAAATATGCAGTTTAGTATGTTTAAAGAAGTTTTTCATGTTTTGTTATTTATTTAATTATATTCCGGAGCTTTCGATTTTTGAATTTATGTAAACAAAAAGCAGGTCCCTGTTTATTTTAAAAAAGTAAGCTCATCATAAAAACATACAAAAACATATAGAATTAACTTTTTGTCTCTGTTTCTCTCCCTCGCTAAACATGAGTTGTCTTTTTTTTACAAAATAATCAAAGGCCGCGCAAACTCGAATTTTGGCCCAACGGTGGTCAAAACGGAATGCATTGACCAACTCAAAAAGAAGTTCGGTTGGAAGGCATTTTGCCTTTTTAAGAAAAACCATCTCTGCTGGTAAAAAACACATAAATTTTGAGAGTGCCCTCCATAGAAAAATGGAAGGTATTTAATGGACTGAATCAGAATGAGATTGTCTTTTATGTGGTTAGTTGTCATTCATTGTCAGGGCAGCAATTTACACGTCTTTAACCCACGCCCCGTCTTTGTCAAAGTACACAGAGAATGGGAAAACGGAGCCATGCAAAAATAAGACTCATCAAATCCAAACAATTTCAAATTTGAAACGCAAATGAACATTCCTGTGCAAAAGGTGGGGGCGAGGGTGGGTGGGGGGGGGGGGAAGGGAGGTTTGCCAGTGCAACGCTGCCGGACTACCGACAACAATGGATGGCGTTATGAATGAAGATGGTTAGAAGGCATCTGGTGCCGCCAACTAAGCGCGACCAACCGAGACAGGTTGGCGGCGGTGGGATTGGAGAACGTAGCGCACTTCTTCAGACCCAGAGGGGACAAGAGTTTGGGGAGAGAGGAAGACTTGCATGCATACCAGCAGAGGTTGCAGGATTTGTATTTTTTGGGCCAAAATTCGGCTAGCCAAACTTCAGTTTTTGTTAAGCGTGGGTCCAATTCAATGTTATATTAGCGCTATCAATGATAATAATAATAAAAAAAATTCCAAACCTCAAGAACAGCGGCGGGAGTCACAGGGACGGTTGTGGCCTGCTGCTGCTGCGGTGCTTTGGGGTTCATTTTCTTCGGATAAAAAAATTTTTGGCAAAACTAAAACAGAGACTGTAAAATGAACTCGAAAAAGCAACAAAATAAAGTAACAATGTGAAATGGTGCTATAGACATTGAAACGAATATTGGTATTATGGCTTCATTAGCAGTGGTGGGACCCGAGATTCACATAAATAAATCAGAATTTGGTTCCAAACTTCATGATTACACACACCGTTTCAATTTTGGCCTCCCAGTTCCAAAAAGATTTGCATGTGTGGCTCAGTGGTTTTTGTAAGATAGTAAAGGGACAAAGGGTGGTGGTTCGAGTCCGTTGTGCAACATGAATATTTTCATTTATTTTTGTCCAAAATATTAAAAAATGACGAATTTTGGGAATTATTTTTGAAGGGTTTTCCCAACCAAATTGGAAAAACTTGATATCATTCGAAAGCTCTTGATGAGGAGAAGCTTTTTCTAAGCAAAAGTTAAGCAATTTGACATCCCAGAAACGAGTTGTGAGATTTTCAAATTTTCATAGTTGTCTCATGAAAAAATGGGATGTACAACCTTTAAAAACATTTGATACGTTCGATGCAGAATGTTTTTCTCTATCGATATGCAAAATTTGGTGTGGATTTAACAAGCAGAAAAAAAGTTAAACAGGATGAAGTGAATTCAGTAACGGTGTGTTTACGATTATTCGTTCTACTTGGGCGTTATCGGGCCGCTGATCACGAACGTGACACCAAAATTGTCATATGACATCATCTAATCTATGATTTTTTTCAAGTCTATGATTTTCATAATTTTCATCAAGTATTTTTCATTTTTTTTTTGCGGATTCAGTGAATGGAACTGTCTTCACTTATTTTTACGCAGCAAAAATACAAAAAATCAAGCGTTTATCCTTTTTAGTCACTATTTATTTACAAGGAAAAAAGACGCTTGCGACATTCGAAAACATCTTTGATCAATATTAGGTGTTGTCATGTGACAAATCTGATGTCATATTCGTGATCAACGGCCCCGAAAACGCCCTGAGAGTAACGCAGGATCGCAAAAAACTGCATTTTTGTTCCTTTTTTTATGGGACCAGTAAAAGTCTTTTTAACTAAAGCATTATTTTATATTTATTACATTACAACGAAATAAACAGATGACAAGACAATTTTTCTTGCTATCAAATACGGATGAAACCCAACTCGTACGAATCTTAAGGGCTATTGAATGATAACAAGAATATTTAATTTGGTCGCCTTCAACAAAAGTTATGACGAATTTTTTGTCGAAAAATACGAGTTGGGGCAGTACTTACCCTAGTAAGAGTTGGATTTTTACCATTAACATTATTCCTAATCAAACAAGCGATGATTTAGCAAAAACAATCGATCAAAAAGAGAAATATTGATCATCATCGTATCTAAACATAGCAGGAGCCCTCATTCTTATTCTCAGATTTTTCAGAAGCACACGAAGCCGCCTCATAGTTCGTAAGCTTTGAGTTCGTCCCTTTTTCAGAAGCACACGAAGCCGCCTCATTGGTCATAAGCTTTGAGTTCGTCCCGGCGCAGCAGTTCGCCTTCACCGTAAGTCCAGCGCAAAAAATGGCCCAAAGAGTGAAGGGCATGCTGAATTGGCAAATATAACCGGCACGACTCTCAAATAAACTCACGTCCAATAAGCGGAAATCTTATCGATGTTGTAGAAAGCCACTGAAGTAGCGACGGAAAGTCCGGCAAGGACAACAGCGTTGGCAGTCAGCTTAAAGGGTTGGACTTGGACCTGAGGAAGATGAACTTGTAGGTTGCCTACCGCCTTAATGTCATGCTTTTTGAGAGTGGGCACCAAAAAACAGCCGCTGAGCAGCGTCGCACCGTACAGTCCCAATGCGATTTTTGAGTCGGTGCAACTGAATCCTGAATCATTCCTTTCCATCCATTAACTGTCAAAAAACCTGACACCTCCTCCAATTTTGTAGACCAAATAAGAAGCGTAACCGAACGGAATGGTGACGGCAGTGTTGGCCAGCAAATAATTGTATTTGCAACAACGTGCGAAAGAAGGAAAATTTTGTTTCTAAAAGCTGAATGGAGTTAAATTCCCCATCTCTGGTGTCAGCAAACCTTGAGGAATTGAACCAATTCCTGATCTTTGATGGCCATCGTCGAGCCCACGAAGGCGCCAATGGAAGGAACGGCGGCGCACAAAAGTGCGTTGCGAGTGTCCACAGAAGTCAAAGCAAGAAGCATAGTAAAGGCAAATTGAAAGGTATATCGATTGAATACGGAATGTGAATCGCTATGATAACGAAAAAAGACGATTTAATAAAGTCAAAACGATCGGTTTAATAAAAACGAAGGCTCTTTCTTATACACGGCGAGTCAATTTTGGGCTCCAAGTGCAATTAAGTTAGTTTTTTCGTCTTAGTGGTCTGTGAGTTAGTCACCAAAAGGGTGGTCTCAGGTTCAAATCCTCCTCATGTTGTGTGTTAATTTCAATTTCTTCGTTTAAAGAATAAAGGAAGAATTATTTTCCATTAATAAAGTTTTCGTGTCAATAAAAAATCATATTCAAAAAGCGTTGGTTAGGTACATCATCGATAATTTTATGAAATTTTCCAGACATAACTCGGGCAATAATAGGCCAAATATAATAATTTTATATTCATTTTAAAGAGAAAATTCTGGAGAATATTGTAAGTTTTATTTGATTTGGCTTTAAATTGCGCACTTGGCTAAAAAATTTATTGAAATTTTCACTAGGGTCAAAAAAATTTTCCTCGGGTCAGATTTTCTTGAAATTTTGTATAGGCCAATATTTTGACCTCCTCTAGCGATTCCAAGTTTATTTTATGGAACTTAAGTTTTTAACTCGAGATCGACTCTTCCATTTTTACAAGGGAAAATCCCCAATAAATTTTAAGTTTTGAAAAGTTTTGGCCATTTTGTGCTCATTTTGAAGGGAAAATTCTGAAGAATATTTCAAAGTTAAAAAAAAATTAAAAAAATAGTTTATTAGCAAAAAAATGAATGACGTGCTATTTTATATGTTAGAGACTGGGAAATAGTACGTCAAAATGAGAGAAAAAGAAAAAACTTTGCCCTTGTAAAAAAATTTTTCCTATTGACCAATTTTCTTAAAATTTTGCATAGGCCCATATTTTGACCCCCTCTATCGAATCACAGTTTATTTTTTAGCTGTCTAGTTTTTAATTCGAGATCGGCTCTTCCATTTTTACAAGGGAAAATCCCAAGAAAATTTAAAGTTTTGCAAAGTTTTGGCGTTCTGATTAATAAATTAAAAATAAACTTATTTGCACTGGGAGCCCAAAATTGACTCGCCGTGTATACAGTTTACGACCCATAAGCATTTTTCAATTTTTTTCCATTTTGAAAGCAGAAAATATATCAATTTTATGTGTTGAGTTTTGGGTGGCAAAATTTTTGTAATAGATCAAACCCTTTTGTGCTCTTTTTGAGGGGAAAATTCTGAAGTCTATATTTTGACCTCCTCTAGCGATTCCAAGTTTATTTTATGAAACTTAACTTTTTTAATTCGAGATCGGCTCTTGCATTTTTATAAGGGTATATTTTTCAAATTTTAAAAGTTTTGGCGTTCTTACATACATATTACTGAACAAAAAATAAACTTGATTAACTGGGAGCACAAAATTGACTCGCCGCGTATAGGCAGCAAAATTTATGTAAAATCTGCCCCTAAACCAAACAAGTACCGTGAAAACATGTTTCCGAGAGTTAAATGCGTTAAACCATGACCGGAAATGAGTTAGGGTAAATAACAATCTCAGAATTTTGATGGATCTGTGCAATTATGATTTGTGAAGATTGCTAAAAGCAAAAGATTAGGTTATTCGAGTCTTAAACCAGGCACCACATTTATAAGATTCACCACGCTACTTAAGTTTAGAGAATTTTTGCTTCACTTTATTCAACAAAAGATGGGCATATATATATTTATTGCACTTTAGTGTATTAAATACAACAACAAAGAATGAGTATTAGCATCAATATATAAATGTCCCTGATATTCTTCACATTTTAGTCTTTCCCTCATTTCGGTTTACTCGGAGTCGGTCCACGCACAAAAATGTTCAGATCCAAGTTTCTAAGAGTTGCGTAGTTTGGATTTTGTGCTTAAAATGAAAATTAATTGGTTAGAACATCCACAATTTCTAGTCACATACCTCCAACTGCCTTAAGGTCGGTATCATTCGTATTCTCCCCCATAAAAATGCCATGGTCAATTAGTTCAAGTGTCTCATAGTTAGGGTCGTTTACTATAAATCAAAAGGAATAAATTAATAGTGAAAAAAACTAAAAATCTTTGTTTTTAAGGTTGTTTTTTTGACATATTTTTAGTCACCCGACTTACAATAACACCGGACCCAGAAGCAAAAATAATCGGCGCCGGCTATGAACGTAAGTCCAACCTTCTATATTTTCTCTCTACGCGAGCCGTCCGAATCCGACACCTGCAGAGAATTCTCTGAATAAAAACCGCGCTGAGGTCCGAAGGGCCGGCCTTTTGAACTGCTGAAATGATTCTATTTCTTTCGCGCAAAAATATTATTAAACTCGATGCAGTTGTAGAACGATAAGCAACGCTTTGATCCGTTTTGACAGGCTTTTGAACTACTGAATGGTCCTTTTTTGGTGGCATTCAAAAATTATCCTACCTGGTGTGGTTGTGCGCACATTTGGTGGCCTAACAGAAACAGTGCCTTGACCCGTTTTCCCGCTCACTTAAAATTGCTTAATAAATAATTTCTTGTTGATTCAATCGACCTGGCGTAGGTGTCTTCACATTCGGGGGCCTAACAGAAACAGCATTCTGTCCTGCTTTGACCGGAGGTTTTGGAGTCACTAAAAGAAGGTATATATGTACAAACTAACAATGAGTAACAAAAAGTAATCAGTCGACCTGGTGTAGTTGTCTTCACATTCGGGGGCCTAACAGAAACAGCATTCTGTCCTGCTTTGACCGGAGGTCTTGGAGGCACTAAAACAAAAAATAATTTATTAAACCGGTACTCAAAAAAAATAAATTACCCGGTACAGATTTCTTCACACTCGAATGCCTCACGGAAATAGCACTCCGATCAGTCCTTTCAGTCATTTCTGATGCTAAATTGAAAAGACGAGGCCAACCGATAATACAATTTCGCTCCACCTGAAGACGACGACTCTTCTGTTGAGGATTCCGAATCACTTGACATGGCAGAAGCACTGCTTTGGTCCATCCTTCCAGTAATTTGTGATGCTAGATCATGGAGAAACGAGGGCACATGCGATTTTATTGCAGAAACCAGGTCGTCGGGTACCTTCACTAAAAACCAAAAGGTTTATTTTGCTAAATCTGAGAAATCAATACGTGAGGTATGTGATGACGATGCTTTCGAAGGTTTTTTAGAAACAGTGCCCTGAGCTTTGACATGCTTTGAACTTGCTAAAACGAGTATTATTTGACGGCATTCAAAAATTGTTCTACTTGATGTGTTTGCAGGCACTGGTGGCCTAACAGAAGCAGCATTCTGTCCTGCTTTGATCGGCGTTTTTGAAGTCACTAAAAAGGTTGTATAAACTAAAAAAACAAAAAATAATCAGTAGACATGGACCAGTTGTCGGCACATTTGGTGGCGTATCAGAAACAACGCTTTGACCCGTTTTCCCGCCCACTTAAAATTGCTTAATAAATAATTTCTTGTTGATTTAATTTACCTGGTGCAGGTGTCTTCACATCTGAAGGTGTAAGTGTAATAGAAGCAATATTCTGTTCCGCGCTGATGGGTGGGTTTGAAGCGACTAAAAAGGTTAGATATAAAATAACATTATAACAGTAGTCCACCTGGAGCAGTTGTCGGCACATTGGGTGGCCTAACAGAAACAACGCTTTGACCCGTTTTCTCGCTCCCTTAAAATTGCTCAATAAATATTTCTTGTCCATTCAATTCGTTCCACCTGTAGATGCCTCTTCCGCTTTCTGAGTAGGCATTGCTTTCAGCGGCTCTTTAGCTTTCTTTTGCTAAATTAGGTTTTAATATTGAAGAAATGAAAGAAAGTACTACTTTCTTTTTAGAACAGCCGCAACATTGAGAGATGATCATTAAGACGAGCGCAATAGCGACACACCACGAATAAAGAGGGGTGGAAATGAAAACGACCATATTGCACAAAATGTGCAGAAGGAAGAAAAAATAAGTGGACGATGAGCAAATTTTTTTTAAATATATACTCATTCATCAAGAATACCACCAATCCAATATCGTTTTTATTTCATATAGCCAAATATAATTTACGCGTTAATTCAAAAAATAAACATTTTGTGCAATGCGATGGAACCGGCCAACGTTTTGCTACCCCCCCCCCCCCCACCCCGAAAATTTTTTATAAAGCTAAAGATTTTCAATTGTTATAAAATAATATTCTCACAATTTTTAAATCATTTATTAAACTTTAAAGTATATTTAGATAATTCGCGGCATGGTTAAATCTAAATTCAAAAACAAAGCCCTCTTCATAAAATCAAATTGCAGAAGAGGATGCCGTTATGAGGTGCACTTTTATCGGTAATAGTAGGGTTTGTCCCCCCCTTTTTTCAAAAAATAATTTTTTTTTTTGAAATTCATCAAAACGTCTTTCCTGGGGTTTTCGGGGTCGCTGATCATGAATATGACATTCATTTCGACCAATTTCGAATCCCGGACCCGAATTCGAACAAAAAGTCAAAATTTCATTTTTCAACAAAATTCACATTTATCTTCCAAAATCGATTCAAATGGATGGAATGGCCATTAACTGACCGTCGTTCGTCTCCAACGCATTTGTATTGCCACGCCATCCATTTGAATCGATTTTGGAAGATAAATGTGAATTTTGTTGAAAAATGAAATTTTGAATTTTTGTTCGAATTCGGATCCGGGGTTCGAAATTGGTCGAAATGAATGTCATATTCGGTACTAATTCGGTTTGTTTCCGCTTTTTTGTTCAAATTTTTTAAAAATGCTGACAGCCAGCACACGGCTGCTTACTTACTGTCTACCGCTTCCACCCGCCGCAGCCGCATGGTGCTATCATGTAACCAGACAGTGCACTATTTATTCTTTCTCTCCAGTGGTTATGCGGAAGAAAAGGAAATAGTGCACTGTCTGACTGTCTGGTTACATTTTGAAAAATTTGACCAAAACGTGATCAGCGACCCCCGAAACCCCCAGGAAAGACGTTTTGATGAATTTCAAAAAAAAAAAATTACTTTTTTGAAAAAAGGGGGGGACAAACCCTACTATTACCCTTTTATCTGGTACTCCTGTCTTACTTGTCACTAGAGATCGACATTTTGAAAAATGCCTGGACCTGGACCTGGATTCCATGTTGGACCTGGACCTGGATTTCCTGGACAAAAATCCAGGAAAATCCAGGTCCAGGAAAAATCCAGGCTCATCGAGACCTGGATCCAGGCCTGGACCTGGATTTTTTGAAATTTATTTTAAAAATCAAAAAAATGTTTGAAAAAATTAATTATTTGCGTAGAAGCATCTAAAAATATCTAATAAATAATAATAATGTGTTTTTAAATTTATTTAATCTGTTTTTGAAAATTGAAAAAACATCGGTCACTTGAAAAAATAAATTCTAAAATTTTGTCCAGGAAAATCCAGGTTTTTTCCTGTTTTGCCTGGACCTGGACCTGGATTTTTTTTCACATTTGACCTGGACCTTGATTTCCTGGACAAAAAACCAGGAAAATCCAGGTCCAGGAAAAATCCAGGTTGTCGAAAAATGACCTGGACCTGGATCCAGGAAAAATCCAGGCCTGGATCCAGGTCCAGGTCGAACTTACTTGTCACCATACCAGGGATGGCATTCCGAGGCCCTAAAAATTTTTCGGAAATCGTGAATGTCGGTGGAGATGAAAGGGTATGAGAGAGGGCGACTTCGTAAAGACGAAAAGAATTTTAAAAAAATTAATATTTTCAAATTAATGAAATAACGACTAGATAAGTTTTCGTAAGATTCCTTGTAATTTTTTTTTACGAAATGGGATTTCGTTTTTTTCAATTCATATTTGTTTTACAAATAAGATTTCGAAAACTATGAAACTTGAACAAATTTTTCTTTACTTTTTTTAATATAACAAAAGTGGCGAGGCTCAAATCTGGTTTAAGTCCAATTTAAAAATTTATAATTGTTGGGTGTTCATTTGGCATTTACCGCAATTTTCTGTTCCGATTTTCTTCTCAAAATCCCACCTAATTTTCTTTTTCTCCTCACCAATTGGCCCACCTGCTGTGTGACCTGAGAAGCAAACACAATGAAATGAAAATGTATCGATTTTCTTCACCGTCAAATTTCGTCCCTGGCGCCCCGCCCAATGCCCCGCACTCATCCCAAAACACTCAACTCACACAGCGCACAAATCCATCACAAAAATTATGTTGTACGACCCTCGAAATGTGAAATTTCCTCCCCAATCCGTCAATCGGATCACTGGGGATCCTAATAATTCGTCTTCCCCTTTGCATCCGTTCTTTCTCAGCACTTCCGCACGTTCTTTTGACCCAACCGATAAAATCCTGCAGAAAAAAATTAATTCGTTTTTAATCACTTTATTCAATCAGCAGCAGTTGGATTTGTTGTACGTTTTGAGAGGGTCTTTTCGCAATTATTTCCCTCCCAAAATTTTCCACCCAAAAATCCTCTTTCATTCTCTCATCAGACATTGTTGTTCTTTCTACAGCTTCCCCCCCCCCTATTTTTTTACTGAACAAAACAATTATCAAAGAGCATTTACCGCTGGACAGTGTCGACCTCCGAAAAATTCACTTTTTTCAAAAAGTATTCAAAAAATGAATGAATAAATGAATGGGTGCTGGAGAGGGGGAGGGTTGGATTGTGTAGAGGTTCCGGTTCCCTCTTTCTGCGTACCATTTCTCCAGGGGGCACCACGGCTATCACTCAGCCGAACCCCGCCCTAATCGACGAAGGCCTTCACAATTTTTGTGAAAGGAATTTGACTGAAAGGGATACATTGGGGAGATGAGTTTCTGGGTTGGATGAATGAATGTCGAGAACCACAAAAAGGTTGGTAGGGATGACAAGATGGGGCATTTGAACGAAAAATGACATTTTCATTTTCATTCCTCTAATTTAGAAGGAGCAGCAAAGGCCGGGTTTCAATATTTTGGCTGTTTTATTATGAGAGTTCACTGTCTGGAATAAAGAGATTTGACGAAAGTGAGAAGTTAACAAATGATAAGAGGAAGGGCGTCCCTCCCTTTATCAGCTTCCTCTTCCCATTCATCATAGTTATCCCCCGCTTTTCCATTCCTCCGCTTCTTCCCCTCATCCATTCCCATGCCCCTCTTCCCTTTGGTGGACAAACATCAGAGCCGAGAAAGAATGGGAGGGGGGGGGGGGTAGGCGGGGAAGAGCCCCGATCCATTTCCATTATTTTCTCTGCCCCATTCGATCGATTGACGATGCAAAAACTGGACGGGCCATCACCAGCAGAGGAAGAGATAGAAAATGTTGAATGGTGCTTATGGTGGTACTTTCTCATCAAGCAACAAATCTTTTCTTTTCCTCATGCCCTCTCCCCTCGGCCGCGTGCGCAAAACGGCGGAAGCAAAGGCCAAAAACAACACACAATGTGTTGTTGCTGAAGAGGGGGGATTTGGCGACCGAATGAGGAAGCCGGGCCGGACGGAGGGGCGGGGCTGAACCTTTCCTCCTTCCCCGCCACAGCAGTCGGAGGTGACTGCTCCGTGCGGTTGGTTGCATTGCCTCTCTTCTCACTGTTACCCCCAGTTCTCCATTCATTTCCGCAATCGTTTTGTCCATTGCGCATCACTGACATCGCTTTCCCTTCCTCTCCATATAATCCGTAATTCATCTCCAGCAACAAATTTATTGCCATTTTGTCATCGCGTTTTTGCATTACTTATCCCGTAAAGAGAAGAGAAAATTTAATAGTTTCACCATTTATAACCCTCCTATTTGCTAATAATTTTTTGGAGCCAAATCATACATATCAATGTTATGTACTTTCTTTGTCAATTTCCATTAGATTATTGTTTTCATTTATTTATTTTTCTTCCTGTTGGAGGTTTCCTTAATATAACTCCGTAATTTGCTTTTCCCCCCCCCCCCTCCATAAACCGTTTGATCAGTCAATGCTTTTCCATGACTTATCAATCCTCCGCCATAATGTCCACCACCAAATTGGATAATGTCCATCAAAGTTGGTGGTGGCGGTGGTGGGCTTTTGCTTTCTGTTCGGGTCCCTTTTCCGCCCGCCGCCTCCATCAAATCAATTTGTCTCTTCCCATTTATTCCGCTCTCCGCCCACTCTTTCACGGAAGTCGTCAAACAACAAACGCAGTCAGTGTTCTCCCCCCCCCCTCTCATTTTGTTTTTGTCTTCCCCTAATTGTGCCCAGAATTGCACCACCACCACTAACGCCTCACTTTTTGTCCCGCTGTCAGAAGAGTCAGGCCTAATCGGACAAAACCCTCCCTCCTTTCCGTGGCTCTCATCTCCGCTGATCACACAACTTTTTCCCCCACCCATCTCTTCATTCCGCTTGACGACGCATTTCCCCCTCCTCCTCCTCCCCCTGTGATGGTGGCGAAGGCAAAAACCCAACGGGGACACTCCATCCAAAAGAGAACATCGTGAAGGCGCCTCTTCCATTGCGGACGGACGGACATCCTCAAAATGGCGAGTGCAAAACAGAATTCGTTTATTATGAAAAAGGCAAATTATACTTTTTTTTATTTTTATAATTCCTTTTGTTGGGATTTTTTTCCTTGCTCCTTAAATTAATGAAATGGACTCTCTGAATTTGGCTAATGGATCTTTTCACTGTTTGTTGTTGTTGTTCTCTCCATCCCATCCCTTCTTCTTTCACTGTCCTTGAACTCCTCCAACTGAAAATAGGCGGGCTTTCTCCGCCTCCGTCCCCCCCCCCCCCTCCCCCCATAATCAGCCCACCTTTCCCATTTTCCGCGGGGCGTTTTGGTCTCCAATTAATCCATCAGCCAAACTTTTGCCCTCGTATTCATCGTACAAATGTTATTACAACTGGCGAATGTCATAAAATGGGTGGGAATTTGGTGACTTGGAATGTATCAATATTTGTAAAAGGAATGTGTATAAAAATAAAATTAAAAACAACAAAGAAACTTAAACGGAAAAGTGAAAGGAATGGAAAATCAAAGCAACAAGGGATTGTTCGCAATATTTGGACTGTTTTTAATGCGTTTTTCGCTCCCTTTCCAGGCCAAACTCGAGCGCGTGTTCGGCACCACCGCATGCTCCAGCTCCTTGTCGGTCGACCCCATTTCCGGCCTCGTCGCTTACCCTGCCGGTTCCATTGTTGTGGTGCTCAACCCGCGAACACTTTCTCAAGCGCATTTGGTCTGTGCCAGCAAAAATCAGGTGGTTGAATTATTGTAATTTAAGCACAAAATTTTTTTTTCTCGAAAATCTCAAAAAAGAGGGAAAATCTTCAAAAAAATCCAGCGGCGCATATCGGCATCTCCGGACTCCTTTTTCCTAATTTTTTTTTTTTTTGAAAAACCGTAATAAAAAGGCGTGAAAAGCAAAAAATACCCCGCATGCCGAAATCCTAGGACCGTCCCTTGAAAATAAATATTCAAAAATAAATTCGAATTTAAAATTGATGAAAATGTTTTCATGGTTTCTTTTATTTATCATGGTTCCTTGTGTTTTTTCTTTTTGTAGCAAAAAATGCTTTAAATTGTATGGTTTTTAATTCAAGCAATTACTTTCAGCTGACCAGTTTGGCCTTTTCGCCCAATGGGCGTTACATTGTCACCGGAGAATTTGGTGGTGACCCAAAAGTGCGTGTGTGGGAATTACGGCACGAGAAGCACACGCACGGGGAGCAACGAGTTGAATTGGAAGGCCATCGGCTTGGCATCAGTTGCGTGGTCAGTTTAAAAGAAATTTTATAATAAAAATCGTGCATTCTACGGATTCGTCACTAATTTAATGTTTCAGAGCTTCACAAAGGATTCCGACCAGGTCATCTCTATTGGCAATCAGCACGACAAGTCCGTTTGCGTGTGGGATTGGCGGACGAGAAAAAAATTGGCCGAAACCAGACTGACTTGTCAGGTGGGGAACATTCACCTTTTGTTTACAAAATGTACCAACAAACATCACCTCCTTTGCCAGGTTAATGCGATGGATGTGAGTGAATCGGGGCGGATGTTCGTCACCGTCGGTGTGCGGCACGTCAAATTTTGGTATTTGGGAAGCAATTCCAACGGTGAAAACGGCAGCGCCGGTGTTGTTTTGCACGGTCGGTCCGCCATCCTCGCCGACCAACGCAACAACACTTTCGTGGACGTTTGCTGTGCCTCGAACAATCGAACCTTCTCAATTACGGTGAGCGGACGAAATAAAAAAACATGGCAATTTTATTCAATTGCAGATCTCAAAGTTACTGGTTGAATTTGTTGATAAGAAGCTTACGAATATTTATGAGCTCGGCGGTGAGGTATAAAATATACACTTTTATTTTTAATCTTAAAACTTTAAAAAAAATTTTTTTTGTTTATTTTTAGGTGCCTTTCTCATTGTCAATTGGCGCCTCTCACCAATTGTTCATGGGTTTCGGAAATGGTGCAATCCGTGCCATGAATTTGGAACGAATGGAGCCCGAACTTGAGTTGTGCCGTCCTCATGCCTTACATTGTGACATTTGTGCGATGGGCGATGGCACGGGGACGGAAGAAAACCAAGCGAAAAAGTGGGAGTGATTTTGTTGACAGGGCTTAGAGTGCATTCCCCAAAAATTCATTTTTTGAAAAAGCAAAAAAAAAAAAAGACCTTCGGTTCCAGCTCTCAGATTTTTTTGGATACGGGCTTGCTTAGTTTATTAATAAATACTTTTTTTGATTATATCAATTGTTGCATTTTTCAGATTCCCGGATGTCCATTCAATTGTCTTCCATTCTCATTCCAAAACACTCACTGCTCTCTACAGGTATTCTCAAAAATTCCATAAAAATCTGCTTTGCAATTTGCGATTGATCTTGTAAATTATTTATCACAATACAACAAATTGATCGTGTTCAGTGATCGTTCCATTTACCATTGGTCTGTCCAAAACGCGTCTTCCAAAACGAAGGTCTTCAAAATAAAGTTGGTCATTTGTCTTTTCGCAATGAGTTTTCCTTCATTTTCTTTTTTCTGTTCAGTTCCCAACTTTTCCATGTTGGCCCTGTGTTCGATATTGAGGTGAATATCAAATAGATTTTTACGAATTTCTCTAAAATTCCCATTTTAGGTCTCTAAATCACAGCCCCAACTGTTTTTCACCGCCGGAGCCGACGAAACTGTCCGCATTTGGTGCATGAACAACAGTGACACCGCCACGGCACATTCAGTGACGACGGTAACGGACAGCAACGGGTCGCCTTCGCCTCCCATTTTGGACATTGGGCCGCCCAATCATTTCTCATTGGAATTGCGCAAAATTTTATACCTTAATCCGGGCACTGACACGCTCAGCGAACAGCCGGACAGTGAGTTTATTTAATCTAATTAACATAATTATTCCGTGACTCATTTACAGAAAATTTTGGCGGCATTATGTCGGACACCCTCGACTCCACTACGGGAGTGCGTTGCATTAAACTAAGTACGGTCGGCGTTCATTTGTCGTGCGGAACACGAAATGGAAACATTTGGTAATTGGTTTTCTTCTACTCTCGCAAATCCTTACTCTTTGAAGTGTGTTCGATCTTAACGACCGGGAAATGGCCAAATTGGTCGAATTGGAAGCCCACGACGGAGAAGTGCTTTGCTTGGAGTATTGCGTACCGTCCGATGGTTACTTTTAAACGTTTCGATGTCCATTTGTCATTAACATAAGTTTCATTTTTACAGCAACAGGCGGACTCCATTTGTTAGCATCGGGGAGCAGAGATCGGCTTATTCATCTGTTCGACGTCGACCAATTGTACGCCCACTTGCTGACCATTTCCGACCATTCCAGCAGCATTTCGGCACTCCGATTCTGCATTTCGGTCATTAATTTCGGACAGTTGGACTAACATAAGATTTTAATTTCAAGAAGTTTTTTTTTCTTTAAATGAGACCTTCACGACACACAACCTTTAAAAAGGCCAATTTTTTGTTGAATTTTCGGTTTTTAGAATCAAAATCTGTTCCAACTAGTTACCTTTGGCACCGACAAATTGGTCGTCGTCCGTCAAATGATGTTCACTGACAACGCAAAACCAACTGCCACTTCCGCCGCCGTTTCTTCTCAATCGTCGCCAGCGACCCAATTGAACTCGCGTCGCCTCTCGCAAATTGTGTCGAACAACGGACCCAACTGTATGACAGTGACCAGGGATGGCAATGTGCTGGTCGGATGCCAAGACAGACAGTTGCGCGTGTACAACGAGGCGAGCAAATTGCTGACGACGGTGAGAGGCACCGTCTGCGAGGAGGGCACAATCACAAAGGTAAACACCTAATCGGAGAATATTCGGAGACGGAATTGGAGACGCACTTTCACATTAAGTTATGTCTTGACCCGTCCGAGTCGTTCGCTGCCACCATTTGCTCCGACCGCTTCGTTTACATCATGGACTTGTCTAATGGCGAATGTGTGGCGGTGCTCAACGGTCAGTCGGACAGTGTGACCGGCATCAGTTTCTCGTCCGATTGCAAGTCCTTCACTCAAAATTCGCAATTTAAAATTGCAAATCTTCGTCTCTCGTTGTCAGGCGTCTTCTGCTCGTCTCTTACAGCGGTTGTGTTCTCGTCTGGCACCTTTCGCTCAATTTGACGAGACGAATGCGCGCAAAACTTGCCCAAATTCGGCATGAGACGACAGGCGATCGGTAATAATTGATTGAAACGCTGTCCATTTTTGGGGCGATTATTCCTAATTACCTAATTACTCATTTTTCTTATCTCGATGAATCATTCTCAAATTTCACCGAATCTTGCCCACGTGTTGTCTTAATGATGATTGACCATTTCCTCCCAATATTCCCTTGTGTCTGTCTCAAATTAAATTATCGCCGGCCTTTATCGCTTAGGAATGCTCCAAATATTAAATAATTAATGTACTACAATTCACCCCCCCCCCCCCCTCAATCGCCCACCATCGGCGAGTGGCGTCGTTCGTCCATGCCGGGGGACAGATCGGACACCGACGAATGTGGATCAATTTCGGTTTACTTCTTCCGCCGCTTACAAACGCGCTCCTTCCGTCCCCCCGTTTCGTCGCAATTTACCATTTGATCGCCCAAATCGGTGTCTCTTTATGTTTACCTCTCACATCAAAATTGATTCTCTCGCTTTGTGCTTTGCTCCGTTGAATCATTCTGTTGTTTTCCGTGTCAGTTGATGAGCTGTGTCGTACCATGATAATGAAATGTTGAAATGTGAGGAGGGGGGGGGGGAGGAAGAGAGGGAAGGAAGGGACGGGGAACCCCTCTCTCCGCTCCTCCCCCTTCCCCCTCCCCTCCCCCTTTTGTCATCACTCCTTTTACCTCCCCCTTCCCTTATTTTCTTTCCGTTTTTCCCTTTTTCATCCTTTTCTCTCACACAAATTGCCCAGCTGTTCATATCATTTTCATCCCCCCATTTCCAATGACATACTTTTTGTTTGCTTACTTCTCCATTTATATTCATTTCTCTGATTTACAGAAGAAGCACAACGCCGGACAGTTTGGTCAGCGAAGAGTCGGCACAGCAGCACCATTTGGACGACTTCGGCAGTCTGACCAGTTTGAACATCTGTCAGCAAGCGGCGGCCTCCTTGGTGGCGACAACGTCAACGGAAGTGACGTCGCGACAGGAGGACGACGAATTGGACAGCGGAATTGGGGGAGGACGGAGCAGTGGAGGAAGGAGAGCCGAATTGGATGCGCAGCAGCAGCAGCAGAGGTGGACACTCAATTAAATTGATGGGGAGGGGGGGGGAATTATGGGAAGGCGACGCAGGAAGACACTCTCTCACTCTCGATTTGCTCTGTTTTGGACTCTCGACAACGTTTCAATCCCTTATTTGTTTTAAATTAAACTCGCTTTTCTTTGTTCTTGAAATTTATCTACCTATTAAATGGCATTCTTCAGCATGTTTTGCTGGTTTTCACTTTAATTTCCTTGCATACCTCTGACAATGAGCAAACCTTTCCTTAAATGGAGCAATCGGTGCGTAATGGGTGGCTGATGCGGGGACGGGGCGGGGGGGGGGGTCGGCTGCCCGCTTCTTCCACCTGCATCCCATCCACCCCGATCGATTGCGCTCAAAGCCTTTACCATCTCTCATCCAAGCACTCCCCCCCCCCACTTGCAGCAGTTCAATCGCTCCTCTGCTGGTGCTGCTATCCATTCCATTCATCTCCCTCCCCATTCCCCGCTGAATTTCGCATTGCTCTCTTCCCGTCCCTCCCTCTTCCAACAGACCACCCCCATTATTCTCCAGATTCAGCCTCTTCTACACCCTAATCTTTTCATTTACCATCAAACACAATCCCTGGCCTTTCCCTTCCCTCACATCGTTTGGCCCACCCGCTGCCTTTTCCTCAACGTCCGCCCGTATTTCTGCTCTTCTTCCTCATCCCCAAATGTAGACAAAACGATGGCGTCCAGCAACGGCGCGTTGCATTCTGCGCCAGTCGGCCGGGGGTCGTGCGTATTTCACCCCTTCCCCCCCCCCGTCTCTCACTTCCCACTCTCTCTCTCTCCCTTCTCCACTGACTGTCTCTCTCTCTGATCCCAACCCCTTTCTCGCTGCTTATGTGAGGAGTTATTCACAGGTGCTGTGTCCCAGCAGAGAAAGGCCCTTTGCGGGCCATTCATTTATTTAAATGTCAACTTTAGCACCGTTTGTTGAGAAATTGTCGTTAGCATTTCACATTTGTAATCGCCACTCTGATCAGCCAGCCCTTCTCATCCATCTGCTGTTTCTGCTCACTTCTCCCCTTTCTTCTTTTAGAAGTACATTCGAACTCAAGCGGGTTGTCCCACCGGATTCGATTATTCGTCGACGGTTGTCGGGTGGCGAAGCTGCTCAAGAACCTCGTAAGACATGCTTAAATAGCTGTTGTGTCATTCAAATGGCTTATTTGGGATCAAAATAACATTTAATATTTATTTGCTTTTGTTTGTCAAGTGACTGGACTTCCTCCGATTGCTTCGCCCCCTCCACCTTCTTCGGTTTCGCCCATGCAGCTCTATCCACAGAATGCCGCCGTCTCTGCTGCAACACAAAATCGGCCGACCAATCATTCACATGGCAATGCGCCGCCTCCCTATCGCCCAGTGCCCCCCTCAAACAATGCCTTGGCCGTCAACAACAGTCAAACGCATTATTTCCATCAAAATGGCGCTGCTGCGGGCACTGCGAACAGTCGATCGATGTCAAATTTGAATTACATTCGGCAGGCGCCACAACAGCAGCAGCAACGGACTGCGATTAGTACAGGACGAAGGCGATGGAACAACAACGTGTCATCATCATTTGTATCATCTGCCGGATTTAGCGGTGGTGGCGCTTTGCAACAACAGCAACAAATTCAAACGCAACAAACGGCGGGAGTGGCATTTGGTAGCCAAGATGAAAATATTAAATCTCACAGTTAGCGAAGACGAATATCATTCGTTATTTTTTATTATTTTTATTATCATTTAAGTTAAATTAATATAGCTTCAAATAAACACTCGGTTTTTTAATAAAAATTTTGTAAAACAATTAAAAAAAACATCGACCCTGGCAGGGATCGAACCTGCAATCTTCAGCTCCGTAGGCTGACGCGTTATCCATTGCGCCACAGGGCCTTGTGGTCGTTGTTTAAATAAAACAATAAATTGTCTAAAAGTAAACAGGCATCCTTTCCTTTACTTCCAATTCCATATTTTCAGTGCCTTCTTACGTGTCGCCGCCTTCAAACTTTAACTCAACTTCATTCCATCCTCAACAATTCTCTTCCCCCGTTTATAACAACAATTCGTCGGTCCATTCACAACAACCCGCCGTCTATCAATACCAACAACAACAGCAACAACTTTCACACCATGGACAACAGCTGAGAACTCCACAACATCAACAACAACAAAATGGGGGACTGACAATGAATATGAGCACTTCAGTTTCATTGAATGCCCTGCGAACGATGCTGACGGATGGCGGCACTGCCATTGGTGGAGAAATTGGAGGACAACAGCAGCAAAGCCTAAATGTCATCCCTCAAGTGCTGTGTTAAATGCTGATTAGAATATATAAATTAGCTTTGAAACGCCTTCCGTTTTCTTTAGTCCGTCTTCGATGCCGCTTCTCCGCTTCCGACCTCCTCCATGGAGAATTCGCCAGTAGACAACGGATTAGTGCGAAACTCAGTGTCCAGACGCTATTATCAGAATGGGACGAGTGCCAACAAAACGCCAACTTCAACCACCGTTTGGTGTCCAGCCACAAAGGTCATGACAACGACAAAGCATCGTTCATCAAATCTGTTCAACACTTCTGGCACTTCAGTGTTTTCTTCTGGGTTTAATGACCGGAATAATAAAGGTAAGCAACACATATTCTCAAATTCCGAACAGACTATTCAAACCAATTCTTTTATTTTTTTTTGTCTTTTGCAGTGATTTAATTTGCTTTTCATTTTTGTTTATTTCTGATCATTGAGTTGCTTACAGCTGCTGCTCCTACCACAAGTTCGAGCAGCACAGGGACCACACCAACTGGCGAATTGTTTGACGGATTTGTTGCAACAAACGGAGGCGGGGGCGTTCATAATGGACGTCGTTACCAGCCCAAAACGCCGCATTCGCAGGGCAGCAGTTCACCGGAACCGCCCTCACACAAAGGACGGATGGCAATGAGCAAACTGAAACAGAGGCGGCTGTCCACCGCCAGAGAGGGTGACAAATGGAATTAAGCACAATATTTTCGTTTAAATCGTGTCTTTTATTTTATTTTTTTCGTTTTAATTCGTCTTTTGTTCACTCACTTTGCTTTTTTGTCCATTGCTTATCCTTCTGTTGTTATTTTTCACCCTTTTCAGACCCTTCCTCCCTGGACGGGAACAGTCCGTTTCGTTCTCGGTCTCAGTCCCCCACCCATTTGGCTATCCAAACTTTGTCTGCGCTTGCCACAGCAAATCAAAACGCATCGCCCGTCAAACCTCCGTCCTCTCTCCGTGATGTGATTTTTAAAGGGTTTTCATAACTTGGGTTTACGCTTTGCTTCTCATTGTCAGGGAATGTCTCGTATCTCCAGTTCGCCTTCCTCCGTCTCGCGTTCGCAACAGCGCCGACTTTCATCTGTCAATGCTTCTCGTCTTCAAGAAGCACGAGAGAGACTGAAGAAGTCGCAAGAAAATTTGGCTGCATTTGGATCGAACGGAGGTCAACCGGAAGATATCCCCGACGGAGAAACAATGACGGACGGAACTTGTGGGTTGTCAGGGATGGCACGCTCCAGATCCATCGGAAATCTCATGAGGACCAATGTGGCACGGAATGGGTGTGTGGCAAACCCTGACAGCCCTTACTATTTTCAATTAATAGTATTTTTTTGAAAATTTGGGTCGTTTATTTTGTTTCCAGTCCCTTTCCCTCTTCTCGCCGGTCCAGCGCCACGGCTGCCACACTCAGTGAGCAGCAACGGCAAATGGCAAAAAGTGTGACCGATTTGGGTGGTGGTGCTGAACACTTTGAAGACCGAATCAATGGCCAGCAAGGGGAGAATGAGATGACAATGTCAACCATCGGAAGCAGTCGGTTGGCTCAACTGAGTGCCTCCAGGCAACGGCTGGCACAATCCATAAGGGACATGCGGCTGATCAGGTGATGGAGTAACAACAACGGATCAAGGATTTGGATTTAATGGTTGCATTTTTTGTTTGATCCAATTATAATGTATGTGTTAAGCAACTCTGACCTAACAGAGCCGGGCCAATACCATCAACAACAACCGCAGCATGACAAGCAGCAGCTGACAATGAACTCGCCCGACTTGGCAAGTTCATCCGTCGACACGACGGGGCAACAGAAACCTAATAACAGCTCATACTACTCGCCGAAGGGTATAATGCCAATACGCAGAGGAGTACAGAAAAAGGTGAGTAAATAAGTGGTTTCCTGTTTTTCACTTTTGAAGGACGGAGATCCAGTCCATTGTAACTGTTAAGATTGATCGGACTTCGACCAGCAAATTGCAGGGCAGCGCCGCAAATTTGCAGCTTTTGCGCAGAACCTCGGGACTGGGCAATGGACAAGCGCAAGAAACGCGATTGAGGTGAGAATGTGTGGACGGAAAAAGCATTCGGGTTGGTTTTTGTTGCATTTTATGATTGATTTTGCAGGAGTGTCTCTTCCGTCGCCGCGTCACACCGCAGCAATTACATGGCGCAAAAACTCGCTCGGTAAGCAAATTGGCAAGGGAAGTGTCGCTTTACAAGAAAAAGCGCCACACAGCGAAGACAATGATCGATTTAAGTGTATGGAAAGTGTGTGACAGGGAAAGTGAGGGGGGGGGGGCGGGCGGCAGAGAGGCGAATTTGCGTGATGATTCAGGCGAGTCAATGTTGGGCTGGGGAGGGGGAAAGGGGTGGCAAAGGTTTTCGGGAGGGGCGCTGGAGGGGGGGGGGGAAGGGGGGGAGGGGGTTGGGGTGCATCCCATCCCCCGTTGGGCGTGCGCGTGATAAGAGTCCCCGATAATGACAGCAGCAGCAGCACTCTTTTGCTATTGCCCAATTGATTTCCTCCAAATTTTTATTAATTGTTATTTTAAAATGACAAATTATAGTAAAATGACGATACATAATCAAATGTTTTAATTATCGAATTGATTTTCTCCTCCGTTTAGCCCCCGTTCCGGTCCAAATTCGGCCCGCTCGCCGTCCTCCGCGCACGGAGTCCTTCACCAATACGCTGATCAGCCGCAACACCAATTGGACTCCGCCCGTTCGTTGAGCATTGAATTGGCCTCTGCCACCCATTCGCTTTCAAACGCTGTCCAAATGGCTTCCACCGGGTCGACCAAAAGTCGGAGTTTTCTTTCAATTTATGCTTCTTCCTTCTTACTGTTGCTGTCCCTCTTCAGAGATGGCTTTGCATGCCTCGGAATGCATTGAGGAGATGACACGCGCATGTGACAAATTGATCGGCACTCGGCAATTGGTCAGTGAAATTGGCTCTGATTTTCGTAAGGGTTTAAGCAGTTGTTTGTTTACTTGCACTTTTAGATCAACAACGACCCCGACATCAGCACGGACGAACGGCGTCTTCTGCTGGAGGGTGTTAACCGTGCCATCTCCGCCTTCCGTCAACGGCTTCATTCTGTCCTTGGCAACGGTGACGAAGGTGGCGCCGGGATGGACGACGGCCAAACATCAGCGACTGCTCACGTGGGCAAATGGGACGGGGAAGAAAGCGGTGGCCTGAGGGTTTGAGCCGAACGCGGAGGCGTCGTATTGTATAATATTTGGCGGGTGGACAGAACGCCAATTTTTGTGTTTGAATCTGTGCAACTCCACCATGGTTGTGTGTGCCCTCCTCTCCCCTCTTATTACATTTCTTTGCATTGTCATGACGTCGTCGCAACTGAAATTCCAAACCCTGTCGCATTATGTCACTCTTTTTTCCTTCTGTTGCTCATTTTTCTCCCCTTTTGCGCAACTGTCACAAATTATTTTTGCTCCCTTCCGCAGTGACCTTCACAAATAGCTCGATGTGCCTTATGTTTTATATTTCGCTACATAATTAAGTGAGTTTTCGCTTCCCTTCCCATTGAATCGCATACCATACACAATTTGTGACGATATAATACGAAATTAACACTTTTCCTTTTGTTCTTACGAAACTCGCCATCTTTCAACCTTTGAAGACGTTTTCTTTTTTGATGAAATAAAATGAATCGGAAGAATGTTTTGCGGAAAACAATCAGTGTTGGCCAAGCACAAAATCGGAGAAGTAAATTGGCACCAAATAAATTTGGCATTGGTTGCCATTCTCTCCAATTGTGACTTGCCCATCAGCGAATGCCTTCCAAGAACATTTTGAACAAATGTTTTTTAAGGATGCTTTTAACCAGTGAACATATTTGTGGGGTTATTCAGTAAATTAGCGGTTTAATATTTTGTGAATGTTT
The DNA here is from genome assembly GCA_004148225.2 of Heterodera glycines. Classification (NCBI taxonomy): domain Eukaryota; kingdom Metazoa; phylum Nematoda; class Chromadorea; order Rhabditida; family Heteroderidae; genus Heterodera; species Heterodera glycines. The sequence continues at coordinate 7,654,764 of CP049711.1, read as the reverse complement.
TGTAATATTTTTTGGACGTTTTTGGGAATTCTGTAAAAAGGGCTTATTTGGCCGTTTAGCCGCAAATTGCTGCCGCTGTGTATTTGAACATATCATAACATTGACATGGCTTTTCCATGTCTTTCCTCCCCCGTCGTTTCCCATTGCAATGATTCACGAGGACAGCCACCGTTTGGGCCCCTGGGGGGGGGGGACGGCGGTGATCGTTTGGAGGAAAAGCGAAGGCGGGGGAAGGAAAGCGGAGGAGGGGGGGGGGGGGGAAACGTAATGGCCAAAATGGGATTGGATTCAAAATGATTGGCCCATCATTTGAAGCGGGAGAGACCCTTAGGGGGGCGGGAGGGATCCGATGGATCGGATCGTCGGCAGAATTCGTTTTGAATGAATATTAATTGCTATTCCCGACGGGCCAAAAAACTAAGGCAAAGGACGGACGGAAAGCCATTAAAGTAAATTTATTCAAAGGGAAAAGCGGTGGGACAAAACGGAAAATGATCGACGGGAAGAAATTGAATGGGAATTTAATTGAACTTTAGCATTTTATGTGTAAAATAACTTTCGGGAGAATGGACTAATTGGAGTGAATTAACACGCACAAAGGCAACAATTGGCACAGAGTGAAAAGATGAGGGCATAGCCCACCATTTAAGCATTCCAAGCAAAGCTAAACTTTATAAAATGGCAAACAACAACAAAAACAGTAACAAGGCTTTATCTATAAAGCGGTCAATCTGTCCATCGCCTCCCCCCCCCCTTTTCTTCGTCATCATCTGAATGTGACTTTCTTTTGTCGTTCTTCCGTCCGAATTTGCTCAATTTTTTCGTCCGATATGTCTCCTGGCATGGCTTTGTCCACCAGCACAACGCGTTCCCGGCGAGGCCATCCGCTAATGCGCAGAAAGCGACGCGTGTATTTGCGCAAAGTGCGCTTCCGTACGCTCATGCACTGAAGTTGTTGCAACAGAAACACCAGCAGACGGAGGTGCACTGAATTTGGAAAGGGGGGGGGGAATAACAGAAAGTGAGGGGAAAAAGTGATCGGAAGAAAAAAAAAGACAATGTTCGGGTATCCGATCACGGGTGTACTGCAGGGATGGCATTCCGAGGCCCAAAAATATCAGAATCGGAATACCGCGCCATCCCTGATGCACTGTATTCCCCCCCCCCCCTCTGCTCACCACCACTCACCGACTAATTTGTCCTCGTCAATTGGCAGCATTTTGAATAGCCCGGCAGTACGTCCAACGAAAAGCATCATTCGAAATTTCCGCCAAATCGCTCGAAACGAATAATTCAACAAAACACCAGACGACTTCAATCTGCGTGGATTTGCATTGACATTTGCCCTTTCCCGGCATTGGATTTATCCGTGCCCACTTTTGCTTCAGCTTCGTCTTGTCAATGTCTTTGGGCTGTTCCACGGAATTCTCTTCGCAGAATTCCCTCACTTTGTCCACCCATTTCGCGTGGTCCGCGGGCGACAGCGGCGGCGGTGCCTTTGTCTTCCGTCTCCTCTCAACTCGCGCCCGTGCCAAAATCCGCGTGTCCTCCGGCAGCACCGTCCGCAGAATGTGTTTGACTCGGGCACTTTGGTCACACTCACCGTGCGCACTTCGGAAGGACTTTTTGAGCTGTTCCCTAGCCAAACGATATTGTTAATTAGTTGGTAATTAGTCGAAAGAAATCACTAATTAATGTTGTAATTAAAACAATCATTTTATTTTTTGTGCCGTTTTGGCTACCATTTCTCTCTCCGTTCCGCCACACTTCGCCCGGACAATCGCATCGATGGGTCGGCCCAATTCACTTCGCTGTCCATGTTTTGGTAACGGGGGACCAATGCGACGAGGACGGGCATTCGGGGAAGGTGGTCACAAAGGTACTCTGAGGAAGGGGAGGCAAATCAGTAGGAATGTAAAAACCCATTTAAGGAAAAAAGAAATTTGACTCGTTTCCCAAAACTATTACAAAATAAAATTTTATTTGAAATTGTAAATTTAAAGAAACGATTCATTTTAAAACAACAAAAAAATCAAAAGTCAAAATTATGATTAATTTATTTAATTTTCATTTGAATAAAATGATTAGATTGGCTGATTGGACTCATAAATTGCGCATTGTACCGAATTACTTTAAGGAAAATGACAAAATCCTTCGCTTACGCGTCCTTTTCAGCAGGTTCCACTTCTTGAAAAAAGAAAACCAACGACTGATTTCTTCAGTGTTTTGGTTTGTCGGTGTTCCTGGCTGGGTGATAGCAGTTCGTACAATGGCGTTTCGTTCAATTTCAAATGGGAAATGCCATAACTTTTTTGTTGGTCAGTTAATTTCTTCAAAATTGGTATCATTCAAAAGCTCTACGTGTTTAGAAGCTATCATTGAGCAGAAGCTAAGCGATTAATCATCTCACCAAAAAGTTATGATTTATAAGACTTAAAAATTCAAGAAAATCCTAATGTTTTGTAACAATAAATCATAACTTTTTGGTGAGATGATTAATCGCTTAGCTTCTGCTTAATGATAGCTTCTAAACACGTAGAGCTTTTGAATGATACCAATTTTGAAGAAATTAACTGACCAACAAAAAAGTTATGGCCATTCCCATTTGAAATTGTACGAAACGCCATTGTACGAACTGCCTTGACCCCTTCCTGGCTGTCTGTCCTCTTACCGTAAAGGCGTGCGATTTCCGTCCGACTCCATTGGTCGTCGTCCTCTTCCGTTCCGTCGGCTTCGCTTGTGCCCGCCATTGTCCCCCCGCCCTCTTCAGTCCCATTTTGATTTGTGCCGTTCCGTCTTCCTCCCTTCCCAATGTCCATTTCTTCTCCTTCGCCCTTCCCTCCCATTAATTTCGCGTGCCGTCGTCGGCAGTCGTAACGGACGCGGAGCATCTCGTTGCCGATGAATTCCCACTTGGGCCCGTGCTGTTTGTACAGCTCCAACAGTTGCACATCTTCAGCGGAGCTCCAATTTCTGCTGGAAATGAAAAAGGGACACATTGCTGTCCATGTCCCAAGGGTCCATTCCATGCGAAATTGGCAAAACCCTTGGTAAGACCTCATTTCGGCCTGATTGTCCAGGCTCGAAACGCGGTAGATATGGTAACACCGTCGGAACACTTGGCCCGCGGTACGGTCGAGCAGCCGAGAACCTGGGGACATTTAGCGAATTGCAAATTATCATGGCGTCGGCTTACACATCCATGGCCTGAAAAGCGTCGAGCGAATGAATCGGATCCGTTCTCTGTGCGCCTCTCGCGTTTCAGTCGCCGTCGCCGCGCTCACCATTCTGTCCATAAATAAATGGATGAAAAGCAAATCGGATGAAAGACACCGTGGCGCCTCGTCCTCCTCCAACTGATGGGCTTCCGCGAAGGACAGCCAATTCTCCCCTCAATTAACCATTTAATTAATAGTTGAAATTGGTGGCCAATTTCCCACTTATTTGCTGGTCTTCAGCGTGAGAGAAAGCGTTCTGCTTCAGTTCGATGCCTTAAAATGCAAATATTTGTAAATTCTCAATGGAATTGGCAAGTTTTGCCATTTTTCTTCAGTCTCCGAATGTGCTTGGGTTTCAGTGCCGTCAGTGAAAAATGGTGGAAGGGAATGCCGTCGTGGAAAATGCTGCCGTCCTGCGGCAATTTAAGCACTCCTTCCACCGTGCCATTGTCCTCCAACTCGTCCGGCATGGGCTCCGCCTCCCGGGACATTTTCAGCAATTGGGCAGCGTAAATGCCACCGCTTAACATTGGCAAATCCTCGGCATCGCGCACTGCAATTAATTATTTATAACTGCGGAAATCCCCCCAAAACCACCTGTCAACTCCCGCCTCTCCACAAATTTGTACGTGTCGCCCACTCCGTCGACAATTTTCGCGCGAATGCGTTGCCTTTCTTCTTCCTCCCCGCATTTCTTCTTCCATTCCAATTTCGAGTATTTGGCTCCGACTTTTCTGTACGCCATCGCTGTCGCCACAAAATAACTTCTTAAAACCAAATAATAAGTAATTAAATTTTAAAGATTAATGTATGTAACTTTTGTAAATGCAACCAAAATCTTTTTAAATGGTAAAAATGCACAAATAAAATGAACAATTAACAAATAATTGACTAATAAAATATGGAAAATGTCTGTAATTGTACGCAACATCATTTCCCATTCCATCCGTTTGTCCTCTTTTCAAGGCTATCTCCTCAATATTTTTTGCGTTTGTTGCGCCACCACAGTTTCAACGCGGACATCGGATGGCGTTGGTGCAGCCGCACGTCCAACAAATTGAAATTGTTGCTGCGCAGCACGGACAGCACGTGGTCGGCGCGAAGACCGCACGTCAGCAGAGCGGGACGAAGCGAAGGACAAATGGCACTGAGAGAGGGCGCGGAACGCGCGATGCTCAAATGGCGATCACTTATCTGAAAATGCTTTAAAATGTAAAAACAAAAAGCGACTAGTCCGTCCCATGCCTCGCACAAATCGCGCACCACCGCCTTCAGACTGTTCGGCTCGCGGAGGGCCATCGACGCAGTGACGCCGTGAATTGAGGTCAAGTCCTGGGGCAGCAACACAACGCCATCACGCAACAGCAGCACGGTTGCCCTTGGAATCAGAAGTGATGTGAGAACGGATTGAATTCTATTTGAAAACTTCACCAAAAACAAAATTACAAATGATTGGACTGATCAACAATCACTCCGCTTGCAATGTGAGGAGAGATCGGAAATTAATTCAAAGGTCCGAGCTCATCCAGAAAAAGATTTCAACTTTTTCATTAGAAATTTTAGCCCAAAATTATCATATTTTAAATTTATAAAGTAAAAGTTATTCGACGATGCCCTCAGGCGCAGCCGGAAATTCGAAATTTGTAGAAAATTGCTTCAAACTTTAAACATGCTAATCTACAACATTTTTATAGTTTCGGAGAGGGGGGAAATCTTCTAAATTCTCCTAAACTTACTCTACAAAAACTTCCATTCCAACCTTATCAAAGTGAGGATGCCAATTGCACATGCCATCGCGTCCACTGCGGACTTGGCCTCCTCCGTCATTTCCAATTGGTATTTTTCTTTTTGTTTGTCATCGCTTACTCCCCGCACTTTTGAAATGGCGTCATTCAATGCTCGCATTTGCAGACTGATCAGTGTGCCGTACAATTCTCGGGAATGGCTCTCCAAAGCGTGAACATTGGCAAACGGACGGTCGCCGAGCGTTTGCTGACGCGCGTTAACCAACCGAAGGAGCAAAGGCACATCCGCACGAGAGCCAAACGCATTGAGTGCCGTTATTACGGGTTGTCTAAAGGGAGGACGGAGGAAAACAATTAAGGAATAATTAAGGGGGGGGGGGAATGACTGACGGACTGCTAATTAGGCAAATGCATTGACACCTCGGCAGAAGTCCCTTTTTGTGATTATGCCGTCCAAATGTTTCCAGCGCGTCCTTCCAAAAAGTGAGCTGATTAATGCCCGCAACACCCGCGCCCCTTTTGATTTTATGCCGCAGTGTTGCAATTTCGGCATTCAGTGCCAGAATCTGTCTGAGAAATTAGACTAAATTACTTGATTAGTAAATTCCCTTTAACCCATTTGGTTTCTACCGCTTGGCAAAGGTGCAGAATTGTGGTCCCGATAGGAAAAAATAGTAAAATTTTAAAAAGCATTTTTTCTGGGGTAGAAAAATACGCTGATCACGAATCTGAACTCAGATTTTGAAAAATCATTGATTTTGTCTATGACTTTTTATCAGGTATTTGATTTTTTCCAAAAAATTTAAGAAAATTAATTAGCGTAAAAAACTCATACCCAGATGTTGTAGAGCTTAAAAGAGCTTTCGAATGAGCTATTGAATCTTTACAGATGTTAAGTATTTAATTTTCTATCATTTTTTAAAATTTTGTTATTAATCCATAGGGGTCATATGAGACGGGGGCTGGGGTTCGAGTCCGCTTGGCTGCGGTTTATTATTTTTATGATTTTTGTTAAAAAATCATCGGCAAAATGAAGGTTCTTGCAAAATCAGAGCTCATATGTGATCAGCATATTTGTTTACCCCAAATTCATTGAAAAGAAAATTTTACAGAAGATTAAAAATTTTTGAAAAAATCAAGTACCTGATAAAAATCATAGACAAAATCAATGATTTTTCAAAATCTGAGTTCAGATTCGTGATCAGCGTATTTTTCTACCCCAGAAAAAATGCTTTTTATAATTTTACTATTTTTCCCCATCGGAACCACAATTCTGCACCCTTGCCCACCGCTTTATTCACTGATTACGAATCTCATCCATTTTTTGTTCCTCCATCTCACCATAAATATGCGCGCCCGTGCCGGCTTTGCCATAAGTAGAACAGCAAAATAATTCTCAAAGTCGCGCTCCCGCACAATTTTAACGCAATAATTCAAAGCATCATTTATTTTTCCGTCCTGAGCATTGCCGCAAGTGGAAAAAGACGATGCCGAAAAACAGCAAGGCTGGGGATGAACGAAGGCAACGAGACGGAGCAGTACACGCATTTGTGGGAACAAAAAAAGCGCAAAAAAGTGAAGGGGTATAAATTTAGAAAAGTAAAGTAATAACAAAAAACAAACAATTAAAATATCTAATCATTTAATAATAAAAACATTTATTGAAAAAAGTGCCAAAAAATTAATCAATGTCATCAAATTTTGGCATCAAACATTTGGCACGATGATTGAACACGTAAAAGGAGGGACAATTGCCGAGCACATCCCACGACTTTTTTGAAATCTTAATCAGAAAACGGCTGAGAATTAGGCAAAAAATTGGCAAGCCAAACCAAAAGGTCGGTGCGAATCGGTTGGAAGTCGCCAACAACGAAACTGGCAGAAACAATGGCGAACAAAAGACTGAGCAACGTTTGTGTAGTAAGGTCCGCAGGCAAATGAGTGAAAGGTTGGCCAACGAGGCGAAGGTAGGAACGATGCTTAAGGAACGGAGAGACATTTAAAAAACGGACAATTAATTAGATAATTGGCCACCTGTGCGGCACTGTAAGCACAATGGGCCAATGAAAGGACACTCAAAGAGCACAATATTCGCCAGAAAAGTGACGCATTTGAAGACATTTAATCTGACATAAGCACAACAAAATGTATAAAAGTCGCATTAATAAGAAAAATATCAATTTGAAAAAACAAATAGTTGCATAAACAAATAATTTATTTATTATTTTTCCTAAATTTATCGCATAAATTATGGAAATTTGCGGAAGTAAACAGGGAGATCAACAAAGGCACATACATTGGTAAGGAATCATTTTGCTTTGAATGGTTGGCTAAATGAGAGGCAAAAGTGAGAGAAAAGGGACAAAGGATGGAAAGTTGCATCGATGGCGGCCGTAATTCATTCATCAAGCCCGCTCCGGACTGCTCATCTGAGCAATTTCATTATTATATTAAGCCTCTTTAGCACCATCAGTCTAAAAGGAAGCGTTACCCGAGGAAAAAGCCTAAAAAATGGGTAAAAAGTTGGCCGGGAGAAAATATGTCGAACACCGGATCTCCTATTCCATTAGTCCGTTTCCAACTCGACCTGCTCGTTGCGCATCCATCGGTTATCAATCGGAGTATTTTTTGATGGTGGACCGAACCGTTCGGCCAATTTTTCATTGTACCCGCGTAAAGTGTTGGCCAATGATTTGCGTAATGCCATCATCAGCACTTTCTCGACCAGCGAATGGAGGCGACAATTGGCAGTCACCTCCAAATGACGCGCGACAGCAGAGCGCTCATTCGGCTAAAGAAAGAAAATCGAAAAAATAATTGAAAAAAGTAATAAAATTAATTGAGTAAAACCTAAAAACCAACCAATTCACGAAAGTCGCTTCGCTCGCTAATATTCAGCAAGTGTTTGCCGGCAATGTTTCGTGTGTACGTCACCAATTTGTGGGTGCGACGGCAGTAAATGCTTTCTTCAAGTGTCGGCATAAATTGCATTTTCGCTTGTCCCGAAATCCATTTGGGCAATTTGCTGAGGAAGCTTGAACCTTAATTTTCTGTATTTGCATTTTGGGCTCACAAATGTAAGCATGAAACGGACTTTTTTTGTTATAATTCAAGTTCGGTATGTTAAGGGACAGGGTACCAACAGTACTACTATTTATTTCCAAAGTGAAATGGATACCTTTTTTAACGATTAGTTTCTTCGTCACTATTCGATCGTCAGTGATCTCACGCCACAACACATCCTCAGAGATGTTGTGTCTAGCAAATGAATTTGGATAGCGATTATAGAAAACGGAGACGACATCGGCCAGTGAATAATCAAAAATGTGGTCGGGGAGTTGCAAGCGCATCAAATCAATCTGCAAATAGCAGATTGCCAAACACATTAAACCAAATTAGTCCGATAATATCCACTCGAAAGCGACAGACAGTTCGGCAAAAGAAAGCCACATATTTTTTTCAAAATGTATTAACGAAATAAATAAAATGAATTCCATCTTATTGTAAGTTAAACAGCTTTCCAAAGTTTGAGAAATGTGTCTTCCGCATAAGTTGACAGTAAATTTTGGTGCGGATGATGGCATATGCCGATCACTGTAGCATCATGGACCTAAATGGACAAAACACTCAAAACCATAGCTGTGCAAGTTTTTCACCGGGGAAAGATGGTCGAAAGCAGAAAAGTGGCCGCTGACCCTCCCCAGGAGGTCGGCGGGGGAGAGGAGTCTTCGGAATGCCCCCCTCCCTTGCACACATATGCTTAGAAGCCCAATAATAACTCACCCCGATAGTACTTTCCAACTGTCCGCTCAACATGGAGAAGCAGTACAACACTCGGTCCTCTCCTACGCAGTAAACCCATTCAGCCTTCGGGGAGGGGCACGCGGTGAGAAAGTCGCCCTTCTCGCGCTTTCCACTGGTCAGTGTTCGTACAATCTTAAAAAGAGAGGAATTTATTTTAAATACGGAAGTTTGATATATTAGCAGGACCTGTCCCTGTAAGTTGCACACATAAACGGTGTTGCTGCGATTGCAGATAAGGAATTGGTCATTGGATTTAGGGAGTAAATGCACACTGAAATGGAGATTAAATGGCGTAAATAATACAGAATCGGTGTTCAACTGTCAATGAATTAATTAAAGATTTATCCGATTTTTAGATTTTGGCCCATGAGAATAGGCCACTCAAAAAAGGATAACCTCTAAAAGACCAATACAGTTTGGATTTAATATTCCCACCTCATCACTGGCACTTCCTGTTGAACGCGGAAAGTGTTGACGCATTCCAATGTTTTCAAATTCCAAACCTAAACAATCAAAATCTTCAATGGAAATGCCATTATAAATAATAATCCCATTTTGGTCAGTTTTGTTTGTTTATTATATGCCCCGCGCGCGGACCTTCACCGTTCCGTCCGCACATCCGCTCACACATTGGTGACAGTCCTCCGTGTATTTGGCATCGGTGACATATGAATTGTGTCCACGCAATTCCTTCAGACATTTCCCACTTTTCATGCCGTGCACTTTGACCAATTTGTCGAAGGAGGAGGAAAGGACGAAACTGTGGTCACGCGAAAACGAAACACTGGTCACACATAAAAAGAAATGGATAAAATTCCCATCGTTCCATCCGCTTTTACCCTCCGAATGAGCAATTTCAAAACGCCGCAAACATTGGCCAGTTTGGATTTTCCATACCTAAAAATAAAATTCGTTTCTGAATAAAAAAGATGATTGTTTTTAACCCCACTTTGATTTTGCCATCTTTGGAGCCCGTTATCAACATTTCCGAATCGCGACTAAATGCCAAACAGAGGACCTAAAACAGTGCCGAAATACGAATTGACAATGAGTATGGTTTGGCAAAACCGCACCGTTGTTTCCATCATCATGAAATTGTCTTGTGCCTTAATTAGGCTAGCATATGTTTAAATGACTTGTTGATTATTCCGACCTGGTATTTCAAGTCTTTGCGCAATTTTCCGGTGGTGAAATTCCAAACTTCGATAAAACCGTCCACTGATCCGGTGACCAAATATTGACCGTCCGGGCTGAACTGGGCCGATTCGGGATGACTTTTGGCCCCAAATTTGATTGTCCGTGTCAAAGTGGTCGGGTGACGCTCGTCCTCCTGCTCTCGTATTGCCGCTTTGCCACGGAAAAGATCAATTTGGGTGCCTAAAAATGGTCATCTGAAAATACTCGAATAAACGGAAACAAAATTGGATGATATAAATGGGTTTGTCACCCAACTGGCGGCAAAAGTCCTTGATGTTGTTGCCATTTCAGTGCCTGCGCCAACAGAGACAGAAGTCGCGATGGTGGCACCACGTGAACTTCAGCAGACAGCGATTGGGCAACGGCCGCGCGACGCTTTTCTTTGGAGCCCCCTTCAGGATATACTTCACGCGGATCGAAATATGTTTTGGCCAACAAATTCTCAAGCCGGGTGTAACGCTCGGGGTCGGCCTGTTTTAGCAAGGCCATCGGATCGGTTTGGCGAAGAATTAAACGAGCGGAGCCCAACTCACGCAGCTCGGCCAATTCGACGATGATCTGTTCAAATGGGTAATAATAGCGTAAATTTAATGCATTTTTTGTGGATTAAACGATGCCCCCGTGAGAGGGGTACACCCAAAAATCTCGCCGAGACAAAATCTGCCGAAAAAATTTCAAAAAAAATAAAAATTCAAACTTAGAAAAAAAATCTAAAAAAATTTTTGCGGCGACCCCCCGAGAGACCATCGCCAACATTTTACTTGCTCATAAAGGTCAATCAGTTTCTTGGCCGGCAACTTCAATGGCTGAATGCATTTGAGCACAGTGTCCCAATGACCGCTGGTGATGTCCTGGCAGAATTGGTCGATGCTGTCAACTAAACGCATTCACTTCCAAAAATATGGGCTTTCAAAAGCATCCGAACCCACCCGTGTTAAGAGTAATGTTCGTCTCGTCCTGCAAAGTCTGTAGAGTACGTACCAAGTTGTTCTCCTTCAGATACTGTTGCACAAGTCGAACAACATCAGCCGCCTCAATTTCAATGGAACTCATTTGCAATTATTATGTTGCAATATCCAACAATGGACAAGAAATGGAGTAAACACAATTATTAAAGTTCACATTTTGTCAATATCTTGGCAATTTTTAATTGAATAAAGCATTATCAAAAACACGAAAATTAACAAAACAATAATAATGTTTATTCGTTGCACAGTGAATAAATTAGACTATAAAACAAGCAACAACCTTTTGTCTGATCCCATTAAATAAATTATAAAAATTGAATTACGCAGAATAAACCCGCAGCCAGTGAGAGGGAATATCCTTTAAATGAAATCTTTAATTAAAAAAAATAGAAAAACTTTATCATTTTCTTGAAAAAATATTATGAAACGGAGCGGGATATAAAATACACTTTTATTTTTTTGGTTTACACTAGAGTAGAGCGGGACCGGGAATTTTGGGCAAAACCGGAACCTTTTAGGGTTAAAAAACCGGGAATTTTTGGCTGGGAAAACCGGGACTAGTCCCGGTCCCGGTCAAAACCGGGACTTATTGTTAGGTATTCAGTTGTCCCGTCTTTTTCAGTACCAGGTCCCGGTCCCGCTTACACGATTGATTTTTTTGTCTGTTTACGGGCTGCGCAGTATATATCAAATTCCAAAATCATCAAAAATTACCAACAAAAAGTCACATACAATCGAACCAAAGGGGGGGGGGGAAGGAAGTCTATCACCAAAATTTCGGGTCAAAGTCCAATTTTTATTATCATCCGAAGAAAGGCTGAGACTGGGGCGGAAACGATGGCGGTGGAACTGAAAAAAAATCCCGAATCAATCCAATGGTTGAGACAACTCTACATCATCCACTTCTTTGTTAGATCACCTTGCTGTTCGTTTCCTTCTGCCGTTTGCGATTGGTGGTGCGCAACTGCTGACGACGACGAAGGCGCCGTTGGAGCCATTGAAATGCCGGCCACGGAGTGAGGCGGTGGCACCACCAAATTAGAAATGCCCAACGAAGAAAGAGGCGGCATCGGAAACGAAATTGGCACATTGGGCGGCGGTTGTGGTTGGACAGGAGAAGAGTGACCAATGCCGAATTGTTGTTGGTATGGCTGACCGCCAGGCTGACCAAACGACGGATGAGAGGCAATGTTATAACCAGAGACAGAAGAGGGAGCAGCTGAAAAACCTACGGATAATTAAACGCCAATAAAACACAAAAAATATAGCTATTTAATTGAAAAATGAATTAAGTAGATATTGATAAAAGGCACTTGAAGACATCAGTTTCTGTTGCGGTTGGGGCGGATATGAAGGATGGTAAAAGGAAGACGGCTGATTTGGCGCATGAAATTGTTGCTGTCCCAATTGAATGTGCTGTTGCACATTTTGCGCCGGAAACATAAAAGGCGAAGCAGACGTTTGATTCACAGCCTAAATTAAAAATAGAAAACAACTAAAATGTTTCTCAAAATACCTACTTGGTATTGCTGTTGTTGCTGAGGTGGCTGAAAGGCATGCATCGGTGGCGCACCGTATGCCAAATACGGTTGATAAGTGCTGGTGTGAATTGGCGGCGGTGGTGTTTGATGAAGTGGTTGAATTTGTGGCTGTTGCTGTTCTTGGTGCTGGTGGTGCGTCACCGGCGGAACCGACAGTGGGACAGAGTCCAGTGAGGAAGAGTGGAGTTGTGGCTGAACCATTGACATGACAGAGGGGGTCGGAGCCGAAATTGGTGTCTCTCTCAATTGGCCAAACGAAGGAGGACCAATGGGTTCGTCGACCTGCCGAGGTGTCGGCTGATGAGGTGGCAAGCCATGAAGCTCAAATTTGGCGGCATTACCCGAGTCGTAGGACTGACTCTGAAAATTTGCAGCAAAAATATTTGTCGAATATACTGATAAACAACTTGTTGATGTTGTGGAGACGAATAATCGACAGGAACAAGAGGCGGGGAAACCAATTGTTGCGATTGGGGTGGAAGAGGGACACTGCTGCTGGGAATTGTTGGCACAGAAACCCCATTGAGTGACTGCTGAGGAAGCGCAAATTCATTTGGGTCCGGAAAACGCTTAACATCAGTCGAAGAAGAGACAACAAATTGAGAAGCCTTAAGTATAAAAATGGGGAACAAAAAATATAATTAAATTGAAATCTTTAAATTATATGCCCATCGTCCCAATTTAATTACTGCTCGCAACTTACGCTGATCAGTTGGTCCATTTGCGGAATCCCAGTTTGTGGCGGAGGCAGTGACGATGACGATTGCTTCGGCATTTCCATTTGGTGCGAAGGAAGCAGTGGCTGCATATCGCCACACGGTTTGGACCGATCAACGGAAATTGGGATGCGATGGAGATAACCGTAGCCAATGTCACATCCCAAGCAGCCTTCGCCTCCCCAAGAGCCATTCGGAGTCAGAATCACTTCGCGCACACTGTCGCTGTCCACATTATAAACGTACAGCTAAAATTGAGAATTAATTTACATAGTGCAAAAATATTGCACTAATAAACCAAAACTCGTTTAAAGGCGTACGGAATGTTACGACGGTTAAGACTAACTTTTAATGGCTTTCCAATGTTGGCCTGCACAAAAGCGATGAGATCGTCCGCTTGTTGCAGCACTGACTCAGCACCGAGCACATAATCACTGTTGGCGTGAAGCCCGGCCAACTCAGCGGGAGAATTCGGAGAAACCGAAATAATATGCCAAACATTTTGGTTGGCCCCCTCAAAAGAGCAAAAACGGATGGAAACGCCCAACACTCCTTGGCCGCCCCAATTCTGCGAAGGCACAATTTGAGTCTCGCGAACCGTTTGTGTCTTACTGAATGAGTTGGGTGGTATTAGTTAAAAAACATGCTTAAATACATTGAAACTAACTGAAATTCATCGTTATCCAGTAAAGGTAATTAAAACATTTTAACCAAAAATGCAAAAATTAAAATATGAGTACCTGCTCGAATTATTGTCCGAATTTACTCACCTATTATAAACCGTTAATTCCAATGGTTTGTTGATATTTTGCTTCAAAATTTCCTTCAAAGAATCGTTGTCCTTATCCTAAAAATAATTTTAATGATTTTTTACTCATAAATTTTTTTAATAATAGAGTTATTTTACCAGTCTTGTGTTCCCGATTGCCACAATAAAGTCAAAAAAAGGTTCTAAACCAGCCATTTGTCCTGGTGAATTTTCCTGGACCTAAACAAATAACAATTAAAAAATAAAGAAAGAAAAAAACAATTACCCGTAGAACATGGTAACCTTCTGAACCTCCGCCAGGAATTGGCACACTCTCATTGGCACCCATTTAATTGAGTCAAAAAAATATTTATAATGAACAGGGCTGGATTTTGGCTCAATTAGTTACCATATATTTTAACATGAAATAGGATATGAAAAAGAAAGAAAGAATAATGTTAAATACGCATATCGATAGAGAAAATTTTCTGATCGATTAGACAATTATTTTTGTTTATGCGCTAGTTCAACAGTTAGGTATATTTTTCGAACGCCAATATATTTTTTTAATTCAACGAATTGCTCTTTTGCTTAGAAAAGCTTCATGGGCTTTCGAATGATATGTACCAAGATTGTATATTCTTCAAAAATAATTTTCATAATTCGTTTTTCGTATAAAAAATAAATAATAATGTTAATGATGTTGAGCGGAACCGAACCTCAGCCTTATTACCTTTTTTAATTCTTGGCCTTCGCCAAATAACGTAATTGGCGTAATTTTTGCGCGCTAATTCAAAACTTACACTGGTAAATGCCTTTTTTTTGTATTTTTTAAATTTAATCAGCCATAACTCGCTTCATTCCCAACTAAACTGAACAAGTTTGGTATCTGGTATCTAAAAAAAGCTTTTGAAAAGTAGAATATTTTTCTAAGCGAATGCTAAGTAATTCGATGCAAATGAAAAAAGTTATGAGTAGGGTTGTAAATTATATGGACTAAAAAACGCGAAATATGGACATTAAATATGGACTAAAAAAGCCCGAAATATGGACTAAAAAGGACAAAAATGGCCAAATATGGACCAAAATATGGATAAAAAATGCCAAAATATATGTTGTAAACCCCCAAAAATCCCAAAAAAAGGTGTGCATATTTAATATTTGCTTAAATAAACCTAAAAAGTACAATAAACAACCAAAAAATGGGGTTTAAAACTTAAAAATGCATATTTTTTATTGTTGTTCGTTGTATCAAAAACACCTCCAAGTTTGCCAAATTTCGAAAAAATTCTCATTAAAAAAAAAGAAATGTTCGCAAAAAAATGACGAAAATATTTATTGAAAATGCCAAAATGACGACGAAAACTCAAATTTTTCGTGTTTTGTGGGGTGTAATTTTTAAAAATTTCCAAAAAGTTGATCTTTAGGGGTGTATTTTTCGTTTTTTTTTCATTTTTCTTGTGAAAATTTCCAAAAAATGGCCAAAATATGGACTAAAAACCCAAAAATGGCGAAATATGGATTTATTCCCGAAAACCCCAAAAATATGGATTTATATGGACTAAAAACCTTCACCAAATCAAAAAATTTTAACGCAGAAATGCTATTTTTAAGCCCCTTTCTTCATAGCATATGCGCAGAAAAAATATGTTAATCCATATAATTTACAACCCTAGTTATGAGTCTTTCAAATTTTTAACACTTTATAACTCAAGTCCTAAACTGCTGATTTCAACCAAAAGGTAAAAACTATTCATTTTCTATTTATTCTAAATATCCAAAGTGATTTTGTGCCTTTATAATCAAAATTTTTAGCATTTCTAAATTTTATTTTTTCATGTGTTAGAGACATGAAAAACAAAATGAGAGAAAAAGAAATTCAAAAAAATTTTCACCAATTAACTTTTTATTGAGCCCCTTATTTTTGCAAAAAAATATATCATTCGATGCAGAATTTTTTTCTCTATCGATGATTTTATATATTTACAGTGTTTTTAGATTATCTGCATCTACATAATTGCAATGAATTTTCTCAAGCATAAATCCCTCTTTGGTTGTCAATCCGTCATTATGACCGTAACTGGCAAAATTCATCAATACGCAAAATACGCAAAAGGTGGCAATCGTTTTACGAGTATTTTATCTTCGAAATTCCATTCTGGTGAAAATGCTTTGCCAAAACCATCAGTGGAATTAAAAATGTCTTGTCACTCCCAAGAACGACGACAAAATTCTTTCGTTCAACAAAAAAGTAGACATAACAGAAGGAAACGTCCGTTGACTATGGTGCAATTTTTATTTTAAAAATGTATAGATCTCTGCTCTATTATTTCTTTTTTAGCTTTTCAAGCACAAGAAGGTACTTAGACCATGCAATTAATTGAATTTTGGGTTATCTTACGATTAGCAAAATGTCACCACAACGGGCCCATTGCGAGAAGTCAATTGCGTTCCAATTGCCGAAGGATTGGATATTGGTATGCGAAAATTTGTTAAATAAGAAGCCATCATATTGTTTAGATGCGATGTGCGGGGACTTAAATTTTACTAATTATTTCACACTTAATTATGTTGACGGTAAGTGAAAAAAAGAAATTACAAAAAAACTAGAGACTACAATTCTTTAGCATTGCCTAAATGGGTTGTCATTTTTTATGAGTTTTTTAGACAACAAAATAGCAGTTCATTGTCAAAGGAAAGCACAACAAAAAGCGCAGATTTTCGACGACTTTTTTGTGTTTGCCGAAGGGGTCGTCGTTTTTTGGGACGTCGAGTGGGTTATGTTTACTACAAACATATTCAACATTTGTTAAACTTTATTCAAGTCGCAATAGTCAGCAGTCCATCATCAATCTTTTGAGAAAATACCAACACAATTCCTTCACCGACCATTTAAAAGATGACGAAGAAGAAACGATGACCATTGACTTTACACCGTTTGTTTATTATTATATACTATACAAACAATAAATGAATTTTTAATCCCGAATTTTTAAGTGGTCCATCGTACGCCAGCAATGATGTGGTGTTCCTCAATTCTGAACGTCATCAAAATGCTGAACATTCGCTGAATGGATCCAACTCGGAAATGGAGCAATTTGCTTTTTCTCACGCGATGGCTGCCTCAGTGAAAATGGGAATTTGGGAGCAGACACTTGATAAGTGTTTTTTGTACGTAATTCAAATAGAGTAAATCCCTTTCCTTTTAAAAGACTTAGATGACAAAGTTCAACTTTGCATTGAAGGAATGAAGGACAAAAATGGGCGATGGTGGAACTTGAGAAGAAATGGCATCCCATGGACACACAAAAAAGCACTGCGAATGATTGGTACCACAATTATTGTATTTATGAGATAATTCTGAATTTGAATTACAGGAAACTTTGCTGATTTGAGGTTTGGAGAAAGATATTGAAGCAAATGATAATGATTGTTGTGTATTTTTAGACATGCAGTCAATTCGACAGATTTGCTGTCTAAAGACGTTTATTGGTCGGTATTTTATGCAAAGGATATTCAATGAATGTCCTAGAAATTCTGCACTTTTCAAAAATGCAATGCTTTTAAGGGATTTGCCCGAAGTCGAGTCTGTTTATGGGTCATTGGCGAGGCGACTTTGTCTTCAATCACGCAGAAATTTGATCAATGAGCGGTAGAATGACAACAAAACATCAATAGCATATTATGACCTTTTAAGGCTTGGTCATTGTGAATACTTTTCCAAAACAATTTCCGAGGCACTCAATATTGAACACGTAACTCGAAAAAAACAGATATTATCTTCGTCACCGATATTCAGTCACATTTCCTCGAGGTGGTTATCATTTTACTCATTGCGTTTGAGTGTGCTCATGTCGCGACAGATTGGCTTGGATTTGGGCACAAAAACCAACAAAGGCAATTGGCTTCCACTACGCAAAAGAATTAAATTGCTATTTTCTCATTTTATTTAAATTTTTATACATTTGTTGATTTTTTGTTCATTCATTATATTGGTAAACTAACAGAAAAAAGAATAAGTTGGTATGAGGCTTATCATTTTACTTTGCTATTGTATTTTATGACTAGGGCTGGGAATTATATGGAAATCCATATTTTTTTCCTGGACTGTGGAAGGCCTGAAACGCACGAAAAACATGTTTTTAGCTTGGTTTGAAGCTTCTAGGATGGATTTCTATATCCATATTTTCCATATTTTTCCATATTTCGCGATTTATGTCCATATTTCCATATTTTTCCATATTTTGGCATTTTGGTCCATATTTTATGTCCATATTTTGGCATTTTTCAAAAAAAACCTCTATTAGAACGGCCCCCATCAGCCAAATTAGCCTTTTTGAGCCCAAAAACCGAAAATTTTTCAAAAAATCATTTTTTCGCCAAAATTTCTCGAGAATATTGAATAAATTTAAATTTTCTTAAAAATTAATAAATTTATGTCAAAAATAAGCAAAAAAGCGAAAATTTCGCTTTTGTGGTTGATTTTGCGCTAAAAAAAATTAATAAATTTTATCTTTCATGTTTTTTTCTTTTAAAATGATTGCACGTAATTGCCGAAAAAATTCGAGACCAATTTCCGAATGTTGACCGACTAATTGCAAAACGAAAGCCGTCTTTGTCAAAGCGCCTTACCGAGTCAAAAAATTTGGAAATGTATCTCATATGCAATTTCAACCAATAAATTTGAAGAAATTTTACACTCAATTTTGAAAAATTTATGTCCATATTTTGACGTTTTTGCCATTTATGTCCATATTTTGAGATTTTCGCAATTTTATGTCCATATTTTGCGATTTTTGGTCCATATTTTATGGCCATATTTTGCGATTTTATATCCATATTTTTTGCAGCCCTATTTATGACGAAGATCAATTTGTTCTTCTCGTATTTGACACCATTCGTTTATTGGCTTGAAACATGAAAATCGAGTTAAAAATTTAATTTAATAAAATGAATTTAAGAAATATTTTCAGAAGCATTAAAAATTAAAACGCATAAAAAGCACTTAATTCATGTCTTTTAGAAGGAAAAGGATAAATAAATCAATGCTAAACGGACAAAATGTTTTGGTGAGCGATGTCCATTATCCATTCCCTAATGGGAATGATGTGATGTATGTTGATGAGGAAGAAGATGCGGAACATTTCGCAGAAGGCACAAGCACGCAGCACCAACCAAATTTGAGAAGCGATCAACAACGACGACTCTCATTTATTCAAACGACTGCACTAATCAAAGGCAAGCGAAATGGCCAATTGGTTTTAAAAGCCAATTAGTAATGGCACGGACAACGGTGAAATTTTGAATAGTTTTTGCCCTGTGATTTCTAAGTACGTAGTAATGTAAAGTGTCGTATGCCTTTCCTTTTTCGTGAGCTTATTTTCGGAAGTTTTAAGATGAACTTCGCAAGGCGGAGCAAGGCCAGGCTTCCGGGAACGCCATCGAAATACTGTTCGAACAAGTGCATCGGAGTAATGTTGAGATTGACAATGTACGACCACGAAACCAGAGAAAATACTAAATTTATTTGGCTGCCCATTTAGGTGGACAATTTGCGGACGTTGTGCAGGGGAGGTGAGACGTTGGATCAGCTCATCCAACTTTCGGTCACTCAGGTGGAGGGGATGAAGGATGAGACGGCGCACTGTCTCGACCCTGGGAAGCTTGTTGCGCGATTGGTCAACATCATTTCTACCATTCCCCATTTAAAAGCGTTAATTAACAGAAATCTTTTGCAATTTCTCATCGGAAGACGGGCGATAGCGATCACTTCGCCACCATTGGAAGACATTTTAATTTTTTGTTGCGGAAGACGCCCAATTTTTATTATTTGTTAGCATTTATTACTTAAAGTTGATTGGCTGTTCCCATTTCTCTTTCAGGCGTCCTTGCTACGAGTTAAAATCGGATGGTCCGTTTCTCCGTGAGAAAACGCAGCGAAAACGGACCAATCAAAAAATGAAGGAAGAAGCGCAAGTGGTGAAGGGAAAAACGGTTGGTTTGCCCGATATAATTTTATAATGTTTCCTTAAATTTTGTCCTTGGCCTCGTAACCATGAGGGGAATTCCTCCCCTTTCTTTTGGATTCATTTCTATAATTTTGTTTGCTTTGTCATTTTCCCTTGCCATTTTTCCTATTTGTTTTTCTGTCCCATTTCAGTTGTCTCAAATGAGTGAGGCCACTTCTGCCACTGCTTCTGAGGATGGCACTGGTGCTGGTTCGTCTACAGCTGTCAATAAAGAGTTGGACAATGTTCGTCGTCATTTGAAACGCGTCTACAAGCAGAACGGCACGGACTCTGTGGACTATTACCGCTTCGTGCTCCACCCTGACAGTTTCGGAGAGACCGTGGAGAACATGTTTTTCGTCTCTTTTCTGATCCGTGACGGCCAAGTGCGGCTCAGAGTCGACCCAAACAGCGGACTCGCCTCAATTGGTTAGCATTGTAAAAAATTAGTAGTAATTGCCCTTAATGAAGCATAAAATACTAAGTCTATCGGTCTTCATTATTCCATTTCAGTTAAACTGAGCCGTGAAGAACGGGAGGAACGCTGCTCTGCCCGAGAGCGTCCAAAGACACAGACAGTGCCGAGATTGGACTACACAACATGGCATCGGATGGTGCAAGAGTTGAACATCACTGTATACTCCAATGTTAATTCCGAGAATTGCATAAATAAATGTACACTTTGCAGAAGCCATACATTACGCGCCGAGCACAATAATTTCAACAAGGACAGAAATCACCGCAATTTTCGTGAAGAGAATGAATTTTTCGTATATAATTTTTGACAGCATGTCCACGAATAAAAACAAAGCATTCACCTCGTTTCGTTCTGGCGTTAATCGCTGCTTTGTCCTCTCCTTACCTTCAACTGTTTGATTACTTTGAACCTCAATGTTTTTGTTGATTTGCCAATGTTAAAACGAATATCCGCCCCATTGTTTATCTCATCAATTCTTCCCTTTTCATGTCTCATCACTCACTTTTTTGATAACAAATGTTTAGCCTTCGTTTTCATTACATATTCTGACCAAAAGAGAAATTTCCTGTCAATTACTGCGATTTTTGTGAAAATGAGCAATGAGATAAATTAAAAAATCAATGAATTTCCCTCGATGATTTGTTACTGCTGTTCAGCTGATATACCACTTCTGATTGCAATGGTTACGTATATCTTTTCAATTCCTCCATCACACTTTGACTTTAAAATTCTAGTGAATTTTCACTTACGTATGCCGAAGAAATTCCAGGGCGAAAACACCAAATCGGCGGTGTCACGAGCGCGTAAAACGGAGGCAAAGACGGAAGAGCGAGCACGGAAGGAACAGGCGAAGGAAGACGCGTACTGGCGAGACGAGGACAAACACGTGCAGCGGAAGACGCAACGGAAGGTGCCCGGGGGGAGTGGTCATTCGGAAATATTTGTTAGACCAGCGGAACCAATGAATCAACGGGGTGGAGGAAATGCCTAAATCATCGGGAGAGGGTGCTGAAATGCCCTCGGAATTGGCATTTTCAGAATGACCAGGACCAGAAACGACAGCAGGAATTGGAGCGGAAGCAGGCAAAACAACAAGCGTATGAGGAGGAACTGAACACACTGACGGCCGGCAAACAGAAGCAACAACAGACGACAAAAGTGACACAGGCGCAAATTGAAAAGGAACGCCAAATTGAGGTGGACGAGGGGAAATTGTGGTTGAAAATGGGAACGATTGAATAAGAAATTTAACTACAGTCAGGTGCAAAAGATTGGAACAGAGTTTTATTGCCGTAACGTGGTCAAATGACGGTAAATCTTAATGATTTTGGTATCAAAAAATAGTCTGATCGAAATCTCATTTGACATGTTTCGGCATTTTTTGGAAAAATTGAGTTAAACCTGTTTTTAAACCGGTTTAAAAAACATGCCATTTTTCAAGTCAAAGGAAAATTTTTTGGGAATATGGGAAAAATTACTTTTACATCTGACTGTATAGCAAAAATACTCAAAAGCCGATTCTTGGAAATTAATATTCAGGAAATGCGAAGGAAAGAAGCGGAAAGGGAGCGACTGCTCGAGCAAAAGAAAATTGTGGTACAGGACGAGTCGGAAACGCTAGAAGAGAACGTAAACAGAATGACAATCGAAGGACAATCGGCGCGCACTGTGGAGGAGGCCATTTCAGTACTCAAGCAGACGACTGAACAGCAACAACAACAACAGGTGGGAGGAATTGACATGGACACGGCATTCAATTCCAAAGCGTTGAATTAATTAGTGGGCTCTTCGTAATTTAATGTCTTGCTAATTGTAAGGACCGGCACCCCGAGAAGCGCGTCCGCGCCGCGTACGCCGCCTTTGAGGAGCGACGGCTGGCCGAGCTGAAGCAGGAGAAGCCGACACTGCGCCTGTCACAACTGAAACAACTGGTGAAGAGGGAATGGATGAAGTCGGCGGAGAACCCACTCAATGAGCAAATCATTGGCATTGTGCAACAGCCGTAAAACAAAAATATTGGCGGAAAAGGAGGGAAATGCCTTTCAGAGAATATCATTTTTATGTTCCCAGCACTTCGTTTTGGTATTATCACATAATGTCATTCGCTTGTCTTGTCAGATAATTTCAATGAAATATGTGATTAAAATTAATAAACACAAAATGCTTTGAAACCTCCAAGGGTTTTAAATGATGACAAATTTTACAACTTCTTGAACATTTTCAAAATAATGCAATTAAGTGAATGTTGTAAAGGATAAGAAATGTGGGGAATCACAGAAACTTTGGTCGCCAACATCGCGGTGAGCATTTGCGCTGGGTTTGCCGCCCACCATTTTATCCGGCAGTTCATTCCGGTTTTTGTTGAGCGGAGGTTGTACGGTTTCGACATGTGCAAGGTCCTTTTACGCCCAAGGGAATTTGTGTCTAAAACTGTTCCATGGTGGGAGGACGTTAATGCTCTTCCCGAAATTCATTTTTAATTTCCGAAAGCCGACTAAATTTGCAGAGGGACAAAGAAAAGATCGCTGAGCCAATGGGCGTCGTTGCGGCCGCCGTCTATTTGATTTTCGTGTTCGCCTTCATCCCCGTGCCCTTTTACGAATGGCTCAGTCAAAACATTCTCTTCGCCGGTGCCGCTGACAATCGCCACGGAAAAGGCACTCAAATCGAACGGTCAGTGCTTCGACTGGGAAAAGGCGGAAACTCCTTTTTTACAATTAGATTACCGAAAGAAACACAATTCCTGTTTTTGCTCGAGGTTTGTAATCGGAAAATGTTTTGGAGCGGCAATCCGAAGACTTCTCTCTTCGATAGATTAAAAATTTTTCCTATCTTTTTTAAATTGTAGGAGTTATGGACTGTTTTAGCAATTTCGCCAAATAATGACCAATTTTTGTCTTTTTGTGTCTTTCCTCTTGGTTATGGTCCCGCTGTTATCAAAATAAATTTTGGTGTCCCCTTTTTCCAGTGAACATTTTCCCTATGAGAATTTGTTGTCCATGTTGGCCGGCCTCGTGTGCATTTGCACCGCCATTCTGCTCGGATTTGCGGACGACGTAAGCGAAGACAGAAACCCTTTTTCCGTTCACTATTTTCTTTTTCCAATTCCTTTTCCAATATTTTCCCCTTTTTTTTATGTGTTGGATTTGCGTTGGCGTCACAAATTGTTGTTCCCCGCTTTGTCTTCCCTGCCGCTGCTTTTGCTTTACCTCGTCTCGAGTCTGATAATTAACCCAACTTTCCCAATTGATTGACTAATTATTACCCCCAGGGCATCCGACTGCGATGGTTTTGCCCAATTTTCTCCACGCGCCCCTCGGGGGCTTTTCTTATGTCGAACTCGGCCCCCTCTATTACCTGTTCATTCTGATGTTGGTTGTTTTCTGCACCAATGCCATCAACATCATTGCCGGCATCAACGGAGTTGAGGTTGGCCAATCGCTGGTGATCGCCACGAGCATCGCTCTGTTCAACATTTTCCAGGCAAACGCTAAATTGGGTGGCAAAATCACACCGCCAATTCCTTGCCAATTCTCAGGTCTTTCGGCTTAGCCCCGACTCGGCTTGGCACCATTCGCTGTCCCTTTGCTTTCTGCTCCCTTTCATCGGCACTTCCTTCGCTTTGTTTTGGCACAACAAATTCCCCGCCCGTGTCTTTGTCGGCGACACTTACTGTTATTGGGCCGGCATGACTATCGCCGTCTGTGCCATCGCCGGTCGCTTCAGCAAAACCATTTTGCTTTTCCTCGTCCCTCAGGTGCGAAGAGTGATCGATCTGCTGTGCCTTCCAATTGTCCTCTTTCTCTGCCAGGTGTTGAACTTTCTCTACTCGTGTCCTCAGCTGTTCCATCTCATTCCGTGCCCACGCCATCGGCTCCCCCGACTTAACACGGACACCGATCGGCTGGAGATGAGCATGGCCGAGTTTCAGCCTCACAAATTGCCCCTGGTCGGCCAATTGTGCCTGCGGGTGTTGGTTCGAGCACGACTTGTGCACCACGAGGAATTCGACAAGGACGGGGAAAGGTGGACCGAGACAAACACTTCTCGAGAGTCCCTCTTTTCTAATTGTCCGCTTTTATTCTTTCAGATGGTCTCGCATCAACAATTTGACCATTTTGAATTTCATTTTGAAAGTGTTTGGTCCGCTCCACGAAGAACGGCTGACCAATTCTCTGCTTGCCTTTCAATTTGCTTGTTCGGTGGTCGCTTTCTTTCTCCGCTTTTCCTTTGCCTGTTTATTATACGACACGGTGAACTAATTAATTATCGTTATTTTTTCTCATTCCTTCGCCCTTTTCGGTTTCCGTTTTTCCTCACTGAAATTTGGTGCTTTAATTTATCGATTTTAATTGGATTTTTTACTTATTTTGTATTCGTATTATGACTTAATGTATGCATAAAAATATGGAATTGAACCCAAAAATGTTTCTTGCACTTTTTATTCAAATGGCTAACGCAAAAGAAATATGAATAAAAAACAAGGCAATACAAAATGTTAAGTAGTCAAAACTGAAATAAAAAAAAATAAGTACAGAGAAAAGGGGGAACAAAAAAAAGTCAAACTGAAAAATAAAAAGGGATGAGGAAGAAGTGATACATCAAACAGAGCCTTTTGTTGTTTTCATGGCCATTAAGATACGAATTGAGATCCAATGAAAAATCATTATTAGTACGGAAGGAACCCTCCCATAATCTTCAATCAAATTGCCAATTTAATTGTCTCATTCATTCGCGCACCGGCCGAAATTTCAATGGTGTCGAAAGCATCGCGCTGTTCCACTTCAATGGCTTGCCATTTTTTCAGCTCCAAAAGTGCGTAGAATTTCTGTGCCGCAGTGCGACGCGTCGACCCTTTGGTGAAAAGATCTTCGAAGACAATCTAAAAAGGGTTATTAAATGGTTGACCTTGACATTGAATCCCCAAGCTAATGCATTTGCTTTTAAAAAGAGAATACAAATCATTAACAATAAGCAAACGCACTTTGTTTGTATTTGCCGCGCGCAATTTTGTCGCGATTGACTGCAAAACGTTCTTTGTCCGACGAGTGAACACTTCCTCGTCCTCGTTTTCTTCCTCGCGCTAAACATCAAAGGAAAAATCAGCGTCAAATGCCACAACCAATACCATCCCCAAATACGATTGGCCAAAATTTTACGATGGGTTTTGAGTGAGAAATGCCAAACTCGCCTCATGTGCTCGCGATCGTCGTGCGCTCTGCCGTTTCTCCATTTGCGGCGGCGAAAATGCGGTGGCGTCGACAAGCGGAGTTTGCGGATCAGCACCAACTTCAATTTGGGCTCCATCCAACAGAGGCAAATTGTCACCTCCGTTCTCAGCCAAAGGCGAATTGGCAACGTGTTGTTGTTCCTGCAATTTGGCACATTTAAAAAGAGACAGATTTTCATAGAAATGTTCTTAAACAATGACTCCACTTCCAAGTGCAATTTCCTACCAAATTGGCGATGTTGTTGACGCACGGCTCCTCCTCAATGTGTTCGATCAATTGCAGGTCCTCTCGCAATTCGTCCGTCAATGATAAATCGTCGGCCTCCCTCGCATGGGGCACCAAATGTGCCTGATAAATCTAAAACCCAAAGTCAATTACGAAGTGTCGTTCCATTGGAATTACCCGAATTATGTCAGGGTCCAACAGCCAATCCTAAACACATTTAGAAATAACAGATAATGAAACATCGATTCATTAATCGAAACTCACCATACAAGCGGGCATCGTGAGCAGTTTCTCCAATTGTCCATTTTCCTTGAGACGCATCAATTGTTTGGTGGGAGGGGCCAAGTCGAGGGGCTGAATGGTGTCACTGAAATTGCTATTTGTATCTTTCCAATCAGAGTTTCATGAGTCAAACGAATAACCATCCTTGGTTTCTTGGACATATTTTGGTATAAATTTTATTCCTTATAATTAGTTCGAATATTAACTAACAAATAAGGGGGAAGGTAAAAATTGTGTAATCCAAGTAACAAGAAATGTCAGCTAATGGATTTTGTCAACCGTTGCTTGGCTTTTCACGCTTCACCTGTAATCCGCCATGTTCGCTTTCATTTCGTCCCCACTGATCACTTTTTGCTCGTCAATGATCAGCTTCCGTTTTCGCTTCTGTCTCACTCTCTCGTGATTGCGCTGCAGCGGCTCGATGGGCTCCAATTGGAAGCTGAGTTCGTTGGCCGGCATTTTGTCGTTTGCGCCGTCCACGTCCATCGGCTGTTCGCCGTCATCGGTCACTCCCTGCACCGTCAGAGCAACGCCAATTTGTCCGCCGCGTTCAATGTCCCTTCAAAGTTTTGGCTGTGTTAAATTGCATGTTTCGTCCAACTTGTTGAGTTCGTCCACGTTGAACAACATGTCCAAGTCCTCGGCCGTGCCAAAATCGTTGAAGTCGTTGTTGAACAATTCGAGTCCACTGCCATCCGTCCGCTTTTGGCCAAAATCGTCGTCTTTGCCAATTGGTTGACCCCCCGACTGACGGGCCGCTTCAAAACTGTGCCCATCCGATGCGCGTATGTCACCACGCCGCTGCTGCTCAACTTCGTCCTCCATTTCCTCGAAAATGCTGCGAGATCGAGAACGACGGAGATGCTCACGTTCGCCAAAATCATCCAACTTAAAAATTATTTTGTCTAAAAATCATTTTTTGAAGATGGTATACTAAATTGTCAAACTTCCATAATGCTCAATAACTGATTTCAAAAATAAAAATTCAAGACCCTTCAAAAAACCACAAAATGAGTTTGTCGAACTCGATTTAAGTAAAAAGCATTTAAAGATACATCCCAAAGTGCTTTTTTCTAAATTTTCCATTTCTTACCCCACCAGCGGCCCCAGAATCAGCGACAAAGTCAAGGCCAGTGCGACTGGAAGTTTCAAAGCGGTCCTCGCGCAAAGTAATGTCATCAATTCGGCTTTGATTCGGCTGATAGTCTTTTATCGGGCCCAAATCGAAGTCATGGATTTCAGGCAAATTGTCATAAAAGTCGGTGATCACCTGATGACAAAAGAGATCCATCGTGATAATCTTTTTGATGAAAATGAATAAATTTCTATGCCCACCTCCGGAATGTCGTTGTTGGTGCTGTTGGCAATTCCGCTGGTCCCTCCACTCTCCCGTGGTTCTCTCTCTCGCAAATCGTGGTCCCTTGCGCTGCCCCCAGTCGCTTTGAATGCCATTTTCAGCTTCAGAAACGCCTCGTTGCAGTCAGTCATCACATAATGTGCCTTTTTTGAGTAAATGCGCACAATTCCGAGAAGCAAATGACCGGTGGTTCGAAGTGAAAGTTTAACCTAAGAAAAATTGGTAATTTACGGTTATCTGTGCGGAGATTTTCAGAAAATTTTTTTTAAAGAAAACTTGTTTTAGGGGTTTTCAGGGTCAGGGAAACCGATTCTGGCATCCATTTAACCAATTTTAAATAATTGAAGCGATTTTATGCATAAAATATGAATTTTTTGAAAAATGGATTTTGACTTTTTTGTTCGAGTCCGGGTTCGGGGTTCGAATTGGTCAAAACAGATGCCAGAATCGGTTTCCCCGACCCTGAAAACCCCTAAAACAAGTTTTCTTTAAAAAAATTTTTTTTTGAAAATCTCCGCACAGATAACCGTAAAGTACCGAAAAATTAATCAGTCGCAAATTAAACGATTGATAAATAACCTTCGGTTTCATTATTTCCTCAACAGCGTCTTGAACATTTGTTTCGTAAATT
The DNA here is from genome assembly GCA_004148225.2 of Heterodera glycines. NCBI lineage: Eukaryota > Metazoa > Nematoda > Chromadorea > Rhabditida > Heteroderidae > Heterodera > Heterodera glycines. The sequence continues at coordinate 7,626,615 of CP049711.1, read as the reverse complement.
TGTGCCTTTGATAATTTTTTCTCCCAATGTGCTGCAAGCCATATCTTCGCAAGAGGCCCCTTCTTAGAAAGTACAAATTGCGCATAAAACATGGCTAATTTATTCTAAATTAGTGTTTAAATGGATTAAAACTTAGAAACAATTTTTAAAAAATGAGTCAAAAAAATGATGTGGAAATATGTAAAAACAAGTCTGTAGGTCGTTTTCCATTTTTCTTTATCGTATTTATTTGAAATTATAAAATTTTAAAGCGATCTTTTGTTGCGTAAAATTATTTTTTGAGTCACGGCGCCTGGACTAAAACCTCAAAAACAATTTTTGGGTAAAAAAATCTTGTCCTTTCTGTTTTAAAGTTGGTAGTCTTAGCTTTTTTTTAATTTCATACATATACCTATATTCGAAATTAAATATTCATGGAAGAAATTGAATCGTTGCGGATCCGTCTTTCTTCGCTCTCCTACAGAGAATTGCAGAAAGAAGCCAAAGAAAACTCCATTTCAGCGAAGAAAAAAGTGAGGGTGTTTCTCTAAGCTTTGTGACTTTAAGCTGTGTTTTAGAAGTTGGACATAATCGCCGCTTTGATTCGGAAACACACTCGCAAAAGTAACTCAACGCAAAATGATCACAATTCTGACAATTTGGCGATCGCTGGTGAAAATGTGGAGAGAACGGAGGCGCAGACTGACAATAAGGAAAACTCAGCGGGAGACATCACCACCGATATGGCCAATTCTATTGGCGATGCCATATTTTATGAGGGAGGCAATTCAGCGAAAGTCACTTTCGGTAGCACCGAAAAGCGCGGCAATGTCACAACCGGTGCAATTAATTAAGCAATTCGACAATTCAAATTAATATTTAGAGAATGTAAGCGTCGCTTTTATCAACCCAAAAAGTCGTATGATCGATTTCGCAGCAGAAACTACGCTTGAAGAAGGCAATTCCGAGAATGTCGTCGCCACCGTCGTCAGCATTGAAAAACGGGAGGAGACCAAAACCAGTGAGACCGATTTCTTAACTGTTTGAATCAGCATCTCATTAGGTGCAAATAATTCAGAGGACATCGCCAATGAAATCAAACCCAACCGCAAAGAATGGGAGAAGTTCGACTCCGTGGCGACCGATTTTGTGGAAGCAACTTTTTATGGGGACGACACTGCGAATCTCGCCAACTTCGCTGTTGGCTCCGGAAGTCGTGTGCTCGATTTTGTCGATGCCACACTCGACGGAGGGCTTTCTGAGGACGCAGTCGCCAAATTGATTATGTCCGAAAATCGTGAGAACATTCGAATTGGTAAGGACGAATAAATTTTGAGACATTAGTAATTTAATCAATGTTTGGCTCCACTACAGTTTACTTGTCAAATTAGCTTTTACACTTCCATTTACTTCAGATTTTGACAACGATCGTACGAAGTCAATCGGCACGCCGTTTAAGGTCAAACCAAAGCTTTCCTACACTCCTTACAGAGGCTCCTTCAAATACGTGGACACAACGAAGGCACTGACTTTGTTTGATTCATTTATTTGTTCATTTCATTTTGCAATTTCAGATGTCAAACCGCGAATTTGCGATTTATCAGCAAAAGAAGGAGGAGGAAAAGAAGCAAGTGCTGAACGAACAGAGCGAACGATGTGCGAGTGTCAACAGAAGCTTCTTCTAAATTTGTAGCAAACGTTTGGACTGTCCGATTGATGCGTTTCGTTTGGTTCGGATGTTTATTTGTATTTGACTGTAGCATCTTCTGACCTATTTATGTATCCTGGTAATTTTTTTTTCCATTGCTATCACCGATCATCAAAATCTTCTATCGACCTGATTGAATTGAATTGTCATTGGCAGTTCGTTCAATACAAATTTTACAAAATAAAGCATAAGCTTATGCCTAAAACCAAGAAAGCTTAAGATTAGTCTAAGCCTTTGTACGAACTGTCACGACAGCGATTTGTAAATCCGTATTTCAGCCGTTCGTTTTTATGTAACATTTACGTTGATTCCGCCAAATATTGTCCAAACATTTTTCCGTTCTTTTCAAAAAAGGAAATTCATTGCTTTGTTCAGTTTCGGGTCGGCCATTGTCATTTCCTTTGTCATATTAAGCCAAAGAATCCCTCTGTTTTCTGTCACATTCAGTCGTCCGTCCCTCCCTTTTAGCCAAAATATTCATTAATTGTCTATTTATCGGTTGCGCAGTCTCCCAATTTGTGTGTAGTATTTTCTTTTGCCATTTTTGAATTATATAAGGACCAGAAAACGTCGTTCGCACAGCAAATTCACCGGCATGGGAGTGCCGTGCCCGGGGGGGGGGGGGGAAGACCGCCACTCACCCGTAAACAGCCTGGGACATTCCGCGAAATGATGGATGGCTGCAGCAGATGGACTTTTGCGGTGCACTCACTCAAAGTGTTCTGCTGAATTATGTCATCCATCCGTCGGCACTCATTTGGGTGCCCATTCACTCCCTAATAATGGGCGGAAGACGGGCCTATCAATGGCCATCATTTAATTTGAACAGGGAAAACAATACAGGGATTTCCTTCTTCGTTGAGTCCATTTGTTTCAATTCACTTTTGGGTGATGTTTTTCCCTTCCAATTGGTCCTAATGGGCTTTCATCATTATTAGCAAATGCGCGGCATCCTTTGCCATTCGCCGTCTCTCCCGAGGAGCGGCGGAATTGTCGCGCGTTTGCTGCTGGGCGGACTGATCATTGACCACCTGCTTTTCCAACTCATCCTCACCACTTCTGTCGATGCCCATCCTCCGTTTGATTCCGACTTCGAAAGGGATTTGTTGCACCGATTGTTAATGATGGACAGAAATTCCGGCGGACGACGACTGTTCGGCGCCTATGTGAGAAATCAGCCTAAGGAAAACCCAAATTGGGGACAACCGCCGCTTCTCCCGCCGTTCCCTTCGCTGGCGGCCGAAGAGAACGGAAAACCATGGCAAACGGAGGCGGAAAAGGTGTTTAAGGGGATTTGATTGTGGAAAATCATTCAAATCCTTTTATCAAAAGAACGAAGAGATATCCAACACAATGCCAAAACGGAACATTGCCACCGGACGGGGTAAAACAAATGTAAATTAATTGTCTAATGGCATTTCCATTTAGGCGACGGATTCAGGCCGGGATAGGGAAGTAAATTCAGCAACAAAAAACAAACAATGAATATGGTATCGAATGCTTTATCCTCTGTTCGACCACCCAACAGAATGTGTTCTTTTTTATGTCAATTGTGAAGGGCAGTGTTGTTGTAAAGGGCCTAATTTAATTCCAAATAAATTTGCACGTTATCATAATGCATCATAATTTATTCGCTTTAATCTTTCGTGTGTTACCCGCACACTTTTCTCATTTTTCGTGTCAAAAAATGTTGATACATAAATGAAATGTGTTAAATTTGGTCAGGAAAAATATGTGTTTTGTGACATGATGATATATTTTTATTACATAATTGTGTTGAGCATTTTGTTGATCGATGAGCGAAAAATATGAAAAAAAATAAGGCAAGTTTTGAAGGGTGAGAAAAGGAAATAAATTAAATTAGTGAAAAAGACGGAAAACAATGGCAAGAGACAGCAAACTCTGAGCTGAGTTTTCAAATTATCACCGCCTATTTTGGCGTTGCCGACTTCGACGGTTTTGGAGGGATTGGTGGCGCAATCGCTTCGGCAATGGGCTGGGGCGGCGGCGACTCGACAATACTTGGCGACAGCGACTGATGCGACGACTGTCGTTGTCGCAGTTGTGGCATCGTCTGTTGTTCGGTCGTCGGACTTCTGCAAATGCCTTTCTTCGGGGGCCTCGGCGGTGCCACCGCCTCCGGCAAAGAGTTGCAGCATCCTCCAGCGCCCATCATAAAGTTGGACAACGGCGACTGTTGGTAGGGCATTTGCTGGTGCCGACCCAACGGCGGATGGCTTCGAGGCGGAATTTGGGGCGGTGTCTGAAGTGCCAAAATGGTCGAATTTGGACTGCAACTCAGTAGCAAAGACAAAAAAAAAAGTATGTGCCTACTTCCGGTGTTGTAATGCCAATTTCCACGTGGTCATCCATCGTCCGACCAGTTGAGGAAGGCGAGGAACACTCCGGCGGGTAAACAGCGGGCAATTTCTTGCGAGCAAGCGGCGGTTTTGCCAACGGAAAGGCGGGCAACGCGGCGGACAGCGATGGGCCGAGCTGTGGCAAAGTGGGCGGCGGTGGCTGTGCCACTCGCTGCTGTTGGTGCTCCTCAAGTGGAAGTGATAACATTGCCGACATTTGGTGATGTGGCGCCGGAGCCGGCGGTTTTCGAAACGGTTCCAAGTGGTGAAGCCTTTGCTGCTGCGATTGGTGCTGCTGAGCGGCGGGAGGAAAAGTGAAGTGCGACTCGCCAGCGGAAAGCGGCGCCGGAGGCCGTCGTCGTTGCTGTTGAAGTAACGCGGCACTTGGCGATGTCGGCGAACCGCCCGAGGACATTTGGCGGTGCTGGTGAAAAGTGGCGGCAGCCGCGGCGGTGGGAGCGTACTCGGAGATGAACGCGGCATTGATGCGGCCGCAAGTATCACCAAGCCATCGAGGGAATTGGCCTTAATCGAGGAAAGGCAATTAATTCTCATCTCTTTTGACTCTCGACAATCTCACCCGGACTGATGTCAACGATGGCAAAGTTCGGGTCCTCGGCCAATGCCATTGACATGGACGAGCCGGAAGCGGAGCCAGCAGAAGCCGGACTCCGAGTCGGCACATTAATGTGTGACGGGGACAGCAATGCACCACCACCACCACCACCACTGGGCGCATTGCACGGCGAGTGGGGCGAGGAGGCGGACGATTTTGCACTCGATTTGGCCGTAGGGAAACGATGGAAAGTGCCGCCGCTGCTGCCACTGATCGGAGTCTTTTGCTGCTTAACACCGGGCGATTTCAACGCTTCGGGAGGGTGTTTTGGTTTCTGAAATAAATTTTGTAAAATCATTTTTTTACTTAGTTTTTTACCGCATTTGGAATTTCTCCATTTTTCGGTTCGACTTTATGTGATTGGTTGTACAGGTAATTCTCGAGGTCGTCTTTGTCCTTAAAGCCGTTCAAAGGATTCAGCGACTCGAGGAAGTGCTGAAAAGGACAAAAAATTAAATCCCTTTTTTTGATTCATTTCTGAGGACCATAAATCGCCCAATTCGTCCAATTGTTTCGTTTGTTGTTAATTTTCGTCGGGGTTTTTTCTCCTCCTCAACAATGGAGGAGAAATTGTACTTAGGCCGTTTTGAGACGGAATTATTAACACGGAATGATGAAAAATGTTTTTTGGCAACGCAATTTGCCGTTATGTTGAAGCAATCGGGCGGCGGTTCGGAAGCCGCTTTGGCATGGAAAGGTTTGCATGACGGAGAAGCGGCTGACCTAATGAAAAGCACCGTAAGGGGATTTGGACAAAGAAGGTCCTTTTATACCACACCATTTTCTGTGCCAATTTTTGTCCGTTTCTTTGCTGCGCGGCGTTTGTGCCGACAATGCCTCTGGCGCCGTTTTTTCGGCAGGCAATTTGCCAGAGGCAAATTTTGGGTAAGGACCAACAACAGCAGCAGAAGGGACTGCCGATGTTGCAGCAAATAGTGATTGTGCTGAATCAGCTTCCGGCCCTTTGGCATCGAATAACAAATAGTCGTAGCCGCCGTTGTGAGGAGGCAAACAACTGCTGAAGATGGGTTCAGTGGCACCGCAGAACAAAGAGAACATGGCCACCATTGGAGCGATTATTGGACCAATGGAAGAACAATTAAGGACGACAATTGATGAAAATTAGTGGCGAAAGGGACTTAAATGAGCAGCCAAAAATAGACGACTGAACATCGTCACCATCAGAACAAACAAATTTGATCAACAAAGTGATCAACCGCAACTCAATGAACGACCTAAAATTGGAGCAGTTGATCGACAGGAAATGGAGCGGCGGCGAGGGGGCGGAGCGGTAAAATTGAATAGAAAGGATGCTGCTGCTGCAACTCCATCCGCACACATTTGCACATTAGCAGCAATTGGGCGGGGGGGGGAGGGCAGAGGTATCATCAATCAGCAGCAGCGAATGAATGCGATGCTAGAGCATCCACCACACGCCACATCCGTTGAATGGTCGTTTCTTTCTTCTCTATCCCCTCCCCCCTCACAACCGGAAGGGGGCGAGGGAAGGGAAATAAGAAATGGAAGAGGGAGGGGAAGGAGGAGAAAAAGGAGAGAGCAAGGGGAAAAGAAGGGAGGGAATAGAATGAACTGACGAGAGAGAGTATGGGGGGGACGGGACAAAATTTCGCCGCCGAAATTACGCCGCCGAAATTTCGCCGCCGAAATTTCGCCGGACGGAATTTCGCCGAGACAAAATTTCGCCGCCGTAATTTCGCCGGCCGAAATTTCGCCGGGACAAAATTTCGCCGCAAAAAAATAAAATCAAAAAATTAGACTTAGAAATTTTTTAAGAAAAATCATAGAATTTCTTATAAGAAAATTTCAAAAAAAAATTAGAAAAAATTTTAAGGATTTTTTTTTGAAATTTATGATAAATTAGTAAGTTTTTTCGAAAAATTTTCCAAAAAATCACTAAAAAATTTTTTCAAAAATTTTTCATTGGAATTTCCATATAAAAAAATTCTAAGAATTTTTTCTTGAAAATTTCCAAATTTTTTAAAAAAAATTTTTGGCGAAATTATGTCCCGGCGAAATTTCGGCGGCGAAATTATGTCCCGGCGAAATTTCGGCCGGCGAAATTCCGTCCGGCGAAATTTCGGCGGCGTAATTTCGGCGGCGAAATTTCGGCGGCGAAATTTTGGGGTGCACCCAGTATGGGCGAATGGCCACAGATCAGCAGAGGCATGACGGGGAGAGGGGTGGGACCCATCCCTCTAACCAAAAACGATTTTAAATGGAAATTTTTGAAAAGGTGTACAAATTTCTTAATAAATTTCACTAAATATCCCCTACTCATATATCATCAATTTGACCAAAAGTGCGCACAGACGAAACGCCAAAAACCCCGCTAATTTAAAAAATTTGTCAAGATTTCCCTTGTAAAAAAGGAAGAGCCGATCTCGAGTTAAAAAATGATGCGCACTTTTAGTCAAATTGATGATATATGCCTACTCGTTGTTAAGTTTCTGGAAAAGGAAAAAAATTCGTTGCCGATGTGGAAAAGGGTCGTTACTGCGTAGACGGGGAGGGGGGGGGGGGGGGGATGGCCCAACAACAGCAGCAGAAGAATGAAACGAAGGGTCTGGTGGCAACGCCCTTGCCACTGATCAGAAACAAATGGTCTGATGAAATGTGAGAAAAGGGATGAGAGAGTGTACTGTCTTTTTTTCTTTATAATTTTGCGATCGGATGAGTTAGAGAAACGGCGAATAGAACAACGAGAAGAGAAAGCGAGGAAAAAGAGAGTGAAGGACAGATAAAGGGACAGATTGTAAAAGGAAATGCTAAAATAAAGGGAATAAAAGGGGAGATAATGAATCAGAAATGAATCATCGCCAAACGACGGAGAGAAAAAGAAAGACCAAAAATCGATCCTCGGGAGCCAAAGGCTTTGTTACAAAAAGAATGCAAAGAGAAGTGATGGGACGGAGCAAAGCAAAGTGATTTATTGGGGGCTGGGCGTCCACCAAAGCGATTTCTTGGTCAAATGTGCCACCATTGGCCACTGATGTGGTCGGCCAATTCACCACAATTACATGCAGCAGAAACAGCAACAACTGACGGACGATTTCGGAAGAATCGCATAAAATGGGGGAGAGGGGAGCAAAAGGGGGAAAGGGGGGGGGGGGGAGGGACCGGAAATGAGGAAAACGAGACGAGGAAGGGATGGGAAGGTAAAGAGCGCCGGAGGGGTTCTCCAATGCTTTGGGGAGAGGTCACAATTTGAAACGTCACACACACCGAAGAGAAACACCGACAAACGAACGAAAAGGCGGCGGAAGAGAACAAACAAAGCGAAGGATCGCCGAACGAATGACACCGCCGCCCAATTGAGGGCTAATTTAATGGCATTTAATTCATTTGTTTAAATTTAAATGCAAAAATAGAAAGGGGCAAAGGTGAACAGCAGGGAAAGGGCATTCATCATAAAAAGGAGGAAAAGCCGTGGAAAAACGAAAAATGAAATGAAATGGGAGAGTAAACAAAAGCAATTGGCAAATGAATGTTTGGTGCCCCGTCCATTGCTGAGATGGAATTTAAAAAATATCAACAAATTAAGGGCCATCAATCAAAAAATTGAGGATTAAATGTTAAAAGAGAAGACCCACCCGAATGGTCGGCTCCACTCGCAGAGAATAGGGCTGATTTTGGTACATTTGAATTTCGCGAATGATCGCCGCAATTTTGCGGCATTTCATAAAGGAAATCATTTTCCGCGCGGCCCCTTCCGCGTCCGCCTTCCCTTTGGGCGTCTGCAGCGGCGACCGTTCCGTTGACATGGCGGAGGCGGCGACGGAAGCGGAGTCGGCATTCTGTTCACAAGTCTAAAAATGGCAAATCGGGGAATTCGGAGTCGACAAAAGCAATTATTGTGCCCGTTTTGGCGCCGTGCCATTTGCCACGTCCTTTTCCTCTTCATTGCCCACCTGTTGCTGTTCAATGTTTGCCATTGCCAATTCGGCCGCTTTCGTCGTTTGTTGGTTCATCCGTCCCTCCATTTGCTTTAGACTCTCCAAACGAAGCACAATTTGCGTTAAATATGTACCTACAAACAATTAATGAACATTGATTTGTTGGCATTCGCCTTTTTCTTCACCTGCAAATGGAACACATGGCGGATTGATGGAGCGCAGTTTTTGGAGCAGTTCAGTCAAATGGCCATTGCCACATAACTGCACATAATGGTCATACCATCCCTTCTTCTCTTTGTCCAATCGCTGAAACAAATACAAAAATTGGCAAGTTTTTTAGATATATGTACTCATCCGCCCCCATTTCACCCACCGATTTGCTTTCGTCCAATCGATACACCGGTTGACAGTTCAGCGCAGCAAAAAAGGCCACAATGCCGTTGAAGTTGTTCAGCTCCTCAAACACGGTCATTATCTCCAACACTCTCGAAAACATTTCCACGCGTTCCTCCAACGATTCGGTCTCGACGATGGAACGAGCGACCCAATAAGTGAGCTAAAAAGCCAAGGGAAGCATTAGGCAAATTCTTAGAAAGAAAGCCTCACATTGTTGCTGTGGTCGATAAGTTTCAGCAATTGCGGACTCCGCTGGTATTTGTCGCGCTTTGTCCACGCCGCGTCGACGAGTTCTTAAAACGGATTTGAAAACACAAAAAAAATATATAAAATCACCGAAGGGTTTGATGGCGCGGTAGAGGAAAAATTGGAGAAGGGTCACCTGACGACCGATTTCCAATGGGTGCAGCGTGAGAAGGTCGTAGGCGTCGACTTCGCCCTCCTTGGCATAATGCCAAACGGGCTAAACAAAAAAAATGAATGGATGGATGGAGTTTAAACTGTAAGTCTGTCTTCTGATTCACTTTCATCATTTATTTTACTGTATGCTACAGTATCCCATCCCCCCGTCCCAACTCACTTCCGGACACTGTACACTGAACGCAGTCGCTGCAGCATTCGCTGCGGCTGGGACACCGGCGGTGCCGCTGTCGGAGGCGGGCGGTGCCGACGACGACGACATGGCTGTGCTGGTGCTGTTGTTAAATCTGTTGCTGCTGTCCGCCACTTCGCCGTCGGCCGAGTGACCAGCCGAGTCCAACTGATTTTGCTGCTGTTGTTGTTGCTGTTGATGCCTGTGCTTTCGCTTTATCACTTCCTAAAAATGCCTTTGTTTTTGCCACTGTTTTAAGAAGGAAAGAAAACATTGGCAGGATAATCCAGCAAATCTTTGGCATTTTCTACCTGAATCTTGGTGCACCATTTCTTGTGGCTGGTGATCAATTTGATGGATCGGTCGTTTCCGCTCAGAAAATCGATCAGACGGACGAGCAAAAGGGCGTCCGACTCGAAGTCGTAGAAGTGGTTGCTCACCCAGTGGTTGATGATGCTCAACACTCTGAGAAACAGCGAATGGTTGGCAATGGCACTGCCAATTTATGACGGCACAATAAAGACTCACTTCAGCTGAATGGGCTTTTGGTATTCCTGCCTGAATTTGTGGAATGCCTGCTCAAGTTGGGACTGCGACAAATTGTGGGCGAACGAATGGAGTTGCGAATGTTGGAGAGAACCATTTGAGAGGGATGCCGAATCATTGCTAACGAAACATGCCAAAATAATTACAAAAATGAAAAAAACAAACAAACAACCAGGATGAGTTCGCCATCACGGATGACAGCAAATGCTGCGGGTCCAATGCCATGAAAATGTGCGGCGTCGGAATGACAAAGCGTTCAATTAAAAGTGCCAACAATTCGGCCGGTGAACAGAACGAGCGGAAAGTGGTCATGAACGTTTTGACAAATTCGTTGTCGGTGTACCCAAAGGGAAAACGATGCAAAATTCAGAATTCATTTCATGAAACATTTACTTACTGCGGATACGTCAGCCGTTCGACCAGCTTCAGCACTGTGCCGGCACGAACCACGGGGATGCCGCTGTTGTGGGTGTAATCCTCGAAAATGATGTTCTCGTCGGTGTCCGGCTCCGCGTAACGGTACTCGGAAACCGTGGGAATGATCAGCGGAATGCGCTTCTCCTCCTCTTTCTGATGGGCGTCCAACATTCGCTGCAGTGTTCTGTTCAAAGTGCCAAAAATGTATAAAAATTTCCAAAAGTGCCCAAAAAGTAAGGGAAAATTGCGCAATGCCAGCCAATGGGACAAATGTAAAAGAATTAATTCCTTTTTAATTTGTTCTTTTTCGCCTTACCTTTCTTTCTTTACACAAACATTTGAAGTGATTTGTTGGCCCATTGAGATCAATTTCGAGGAAAAAAGAGAATGAAAGACGCGAAAAAAGTGATCGAATTATACGGTTTATTCTTCTTTTTACCGCACTGACAAAACAAAGGGAGAAATTTAAAAATCGAATTAACGATGTTTTTTTTAAATTGTATAACTATTAATGGAAATTGGTTGGTTTTCTTGCACAGTTATCGAAAATGCGTCCGTGAGTCAGAATTTCATGAAAACGAGATACGGTAGTGTGATGGTTTGAAATTTTTACAGCGAATTGATATGAAAAAACTTACAGTACCTATTTACAGAATATTTAGGTTTTTTGGATTTTTTAAAATTTTATCAACCTTTTTCGGAGCTAATTGTAAGTTCCTGCCCTTTTAAAATAATGCTGATTGTGAGGCTATAAATAATATCAAACGCATTTCCGGAAACAATTGCCTGCAAAAAATTGGCAAATTCATTTTTCAATTGTGTACGAAATCGGGTAAAAATGAAATGTCACATTCGGAGGATGGACCGATTGTCTGTTCCGAGGATGTGCCAATGTCCCCCGCCCCTTTACCCTGCCGTTTGCATTTCCACCATTCCTGCCATCCATTGCTCCTTCTCTTCCGGACTTTGGCAGAACAAAGTCAGCATGGACATGTACTCGTCGTTGCCGCCAGCCTTTGCCGACGTGCAAATTTTGAAGGCGTTTTTCACTTCTGCCAATTGTCTAACATGATTTATTGCAACTAGCAAGATTCAATTTAACCTTGGGAAAAATATAACCCATGAGTTTTGTTAAAGGCATCCATTGGCACACCAAAGGGGGAGGGGTGAAGGAATTAATTGCCATTGTCAATTGGCCATCACCCCACCAGTGAAATCGGCACAATCTCAGCTTTCGGACCTCCCCAACTCATTATTGGCATTATTCACCGTGGTCGTCGTCCAAGTCGATGATGTCACAGCGTCGTATGTACAGTTTTTCTTTGAATTTGAAATTGCCGGCCGTCGTTTGATGGGCGCTGCTGCTCATTTTCATCGGTTTGTTCGGCTTGCAAATGACCAGCAAATGGTCGAAAAGGAACACGTGCCGTTCAGTCCCTCCGCTTCGATTGCGCAGAATGTTATCTGATGAAATGGAAAACCCATAAATGCTAACCAATTTTAAGAGTGAATTGGCCAATTCAAAAAACTCATTTTGGGTAAAATTCCCAGCTTTTCCTGGCCCGGATTTCCATCCAAAGACTTTTGGAAGTCGTTCAACTGACTACAGATTGACTCTTCCAACAATTTCCGCTGAATTCGTTCGTCCATTTCAATAAAAATGACTTTTTCTCGGTTTCCCCCACCAACCGGCGATTGTCGTCGACCCGCGCAGTTGGAACAGTTTGCCCTCGCGTATGAAAGTGTTGCACATGTATCCGATCTCTTTGCCCTCCCACCCGTCGATGCTGCGCTGAATGCGTTGGATGGCACTCAATTGGAAGGAGCGCGAATTGTCCCGGCGCATTCCCCTCGCTATTCTCTCATTTCTGAGGCGCGGGAAATGGAAATTAATTGGCAAAATTAAGGGTAATTTCCGAAGATTGCCGTCTTCCTCCCTTTTTTTGTTTTGGCTTACACTTGGGCGGACATTAGCCCCCTCAAATCGTTCATTCGTTTCGTCACCATGTTCAGGTACATGTCCGTGTTGTACAAGTCTTTTCTGTCCGCCTCGTGGTCACTGGCCTCCATTATCAGCTAATTGAAAAATAAATGAATTTTTCGAATATTTTAAATTGGCAACGAATTGCCAACCTTTACAAATTCGGAGTAACATTTGAAATGGGCGACCACCGAATGGAGCAGTGCAGGCAAAACATATTTGACGGTCATGCGAAAAGTGTGCCCCCCGGGTGTGCCGCTGTACATTCGGTCTTCAAGCTGAAAATGCCAATTTTCGGAGAAAAAAAGGCAGCCGTCAAAATTTTAAAATTAATGTAAAGCAGGGACTTCCAAGTGTCCTCCTTCTTTTTATGGTTTGTCTTTAGTTTGAGAAATTTTCATTTTTGAATAAAAAACGTTTTTTTTAAAAAAAAAAACTTAAGAAGGGAAATTGAGCAGAGTTTGTTCCAAGTTCGAAGGTGAAACCGTTTTTAGATATTATAATATGTAAATTATTTTTCAAAAAAAAGAAAATGATTATTCAAAATTTGTTGCCTTACATCAAAATATTCCATGTGTTTTGTCTCCTTCAGCAGTTTGGCCAACTTTCTGTTAAGGGGTTCGCGAAAGACTTCCTGAAATTATTCCAAAAATAAAATTAAGATTTTTCGGTTTTTCCCCATTTGTCCCCCCCCCACCATAAATTGGACGTATGCGTCGAATTCGCAGCCCTCCGCCAACTCCCAAAGGCCCATTCCGAGCATCGGTGGGTCGGACATGTCAATGGCATCGTCAATGGTCCGGTGGATTTTGATGGTCAACTCGAGGATTTCGTGCACATTTCCGAACAGATTGGAGATAATATCCTTAAAATTGGGTAAAATTTTGAGGGAAGATTCAGGCCGTAGCCAAAGTTTTCAAGAAAAAATGGACAAATTTTTTGAAAAACTTAACTTAATTTTTTTACCATATTTCATTAAAATTTCCAAATTTTTTCCCGGCGACGCCTAACGATACCACCCCCATTTCACCCTTTTTCAAATTTTGACCCGAAAATGGCAAAATTGTCATTTTTTGGCGCAAAATCGGTATAAATTCTTTTTTTTCGCTCCGTGCTGAAATTTTTAAACGATGATGCTGGAGCAAATTGCATGGCCCTGATAAGCAATTTCCCCTACGAAGTTTTTTCTTAAGGAAGGGACCGAATTCAGTCGGACCTTTCCCTTCGCGTCGGTGCCAATGCCGGAGGACAGTCGCCGCTTGAAAACATTGACCAACAAGTTCAAATCGCGCATAAATCGTGTCTCTTCGTCGCGAAAACTGTTGCAAAGCTAAAATCTCAGCCTTTTAAATTCTCTAAGATAAGAATCGTCATTAATAAATTAGTAATTTTGCTCATAATTCCCCATTTTTGTTCACCTTTCCGTATTGGTGCCTTCTCTCCGCTTGTCCTTTGTTTGAGGGCGGCGTGGAAGCCGAGGCCTGGAAAAAGTGACAAGTCGGACACTGACAAGCGGCCGGGATCAGCAAATTCGGATTCATCCGCGACTTTTTGCTGTTCGGCACTCGGGTCAAAGTCAGTCCGGAATGAAACATTGGAAAGACGCGTAAAATTACCTAAAGTTTGTGCATATTTTAAAGAGGGAAAAGAGAGCATAAAAAATAAAAAATATGGGAAAAAATTCGGTAGAAAATGATCAAAAAAAAATATTATTACAACGCAAATCGCATGAAAATGAAAAAATGGGGGACGAATGAGTGAAAAAGAAATTGAAAAAAGATTTTAAAAAAATGAATAAAAATGAAATTAAAAAGATTGCAAAGGCAAATTCCAAAATTAAAAATTAAAATGTAAAATAAATTTTATGGAAAAATTTAAGAAAAACATTATGCCAAATATAATTAAAAATGATTTCTATTTCAAATGCTGAACACATTCACAGTGCTATGAGCTTTACTCTTTAAAGGTTTTGCTTTTTCCTTTCAAAATAAAAAAAATAGAAAAATTCCTCGTGGGAAAAACCAAATGCCTTTGAGAATATCCATCATCCATCCATCTTCTTTTTGAAGTGTTTTCAATGATTGATACGACCTGCGCAAATCCAAATCAGTCGCCCCCCGCGAAATCGCCGCATTCCGCGCACAGTTTATTCACTCTTTCGACGGGTTTATATTGTGCTCATGAGGGTCTGCTGTTTGTTGATGATCACCCCTCAAAGGAATGCGCAAGAATTACGAAGGAATTTTTGGGAGTGGGAAAACTGAGAGAGGAGAGAGAGAGAGAGAGAGGAGAGAGAGAGAGAGAGAGAGGAGAGAGAGAGAGAGGAGAGAGAGAGAGAGGGGAGGAGTGGGGGGGGAAGACATAGGTAAAAAGCAAAAGGGTAGTAAAGAGGGAGGTAAAAAAAAAAGGGGGGATAAGGTTGGGCAATTGGGAGCAAAGGGGAAGGGAAAGGGAAGAGCGCTGATGGGGCAGTGGGGGGAGGGAGGGGTTAAAGCAAAGGAGAAGCATATGAAGAGGTAAAGGGGGGAGGGATGGGGGAGGGGGAGGGGAGAGGTTAAAGCAAAGGGGAATAATAAGAGGATGTAAAGCAGGGCTGGGCGCAATTGCGGATTGCGGATTTTTGGGATTTTTCCGCAATTTTGATCCGTAATTTGACTTTTGGATTATTTTTCGAGACGATTTCTTGTAAGATTATTTTTATAAAAAATTTTCTATTTTTTATTTAAAGGACCCGTATTTCAATTTATTTAGCAATTAAAAATCAGATTTAATTATTTTTAATTTGTTTTGTTAAAGTTACACCTTAATTTGGGTATTTTGTATTTTCCAGGCGGCGCCTATCGGCACCGCCGGACCCCGATTTTACCTTTTTTTTTTTTGAATTTTGACTCCAAAATGGCAAAAAATTTTTCCAATTTGGCTAAAAACGGCTACAATTCCTGTTTTTCCTCTCCGATGCTGAAATGTTTTAAATAACACTAAAAAAATTTTGGCCAAAAAAGTTTTTGGGTTCCACCCCCCTCGAAAAATTTTTTGGCTATTGATTCTTATCAATATTGAAATAACAATATACATAAATAAATCCAATTATAATGATCAGACTTTCAAAAAATTTTCAAAAATGAACCCTAAAAATCCAAAAAGAATTATTTTCAGACACAAAAAATATATGTAATATTGAAATCAAAATAAGAAGATACATCCCGAAAATCTGTTTTTTGATTTTCATTAATTCACTATTTAAAAAAATTTCAAAAATTCTGACGAAAATTGATTTTTGAAAATTGCGGATTGCGGATTACGGATTGCGGGAAATTGCGGGGTTTTTGGACCCCCGCAATTGCGGATTTCCGTAACTGAGAAAATCTCCGCAATTGCGGATTTCCGTAATTGAAAATCCAGTTGCGCCCAGCCCTGATGTAAAGGGGGGGGGGTGTAAGTGAGAGAAAGGGGAGCAAAGAAATGGCAAAGGCACAACAGCAGCATCGGTAGCACCAACTACAAATGAGTACACGCATTTTAAAAGCGATGAGTTTTGAAGAATGATCTCTCCCCGAGGGGCGTCCATTACCAATTAATTTCCTTTGGGAGAGCAAATTTTAATTTGCACACCGACGGACGGAGGAGAAAGGTCAAAAACCATGGACAAACGAACTGAAAGAAAAGCGAAGAACAACGAATCGTTCATTCATTCGTATGTTGTCCATTTCTCGCCAATTTAATTTAAACAAATGCTTCTTAATTACATAAGTTGCAGTTTTAAAAATTAACAAAATGCGCCCCTTTTCACTTTCTTCCCCTTTTTCCGTCTCCCATTTCGTTTTGCCCTTTTTCATTGTTATTTTCTTCGATTTTGACGAGTGAATGATTGGGATGGGCTGAGAAGTGCAAATGTGACGACGAAATGGACGAATGACAATGATATGGTTTTAAATTAATTATGTGTCTTCTACATTTTTATCACATTTTTATACATTTTCTGATATATTTTTGACGGTCTGAGATTTTATGCCAAAGTCTGAAATGCCATAAAATTTATTTGAATTGCCATTAAACTGTTTTTTCTCTCTCTCTTTCTCTCGTTTAAAATCTCAGCCTTTCAAATGAAGGGATAAATCTCGATAATTATTTTTTAAAGAACATTTGGACTTTCCGGAATATTGCATCAATCGACGGGTGGAAAATGTAGTGGGAAAAGAAAAGAAAAGATAGATTTTTCCGATTTGCAATGTTTCTCCGATCAAAAGTGTTCTTTGTGCTGCTAATTGTAAGAATTTTCGTTTGATCGGTGAAAAAATTGTAAAATTTTGATCATTTCACTGCGTCGTCCCTTCACATTCTGTCCTTCCCATTGTCAACCATTCATGAATCCGTTCATGTTCGATGCTGCCGAATAATTAATGTTCATGTTGGCCGCCGCCGCTATTGTCACCGCGGGGTACGCCTTAATTGGGAATTAATTGTTTATTAAACTCATAAAATGGAATTGTACGAAATGGGAAGAGCAAAACTCACTGCAGCTGTGTACATGTCCATGGAGCAGGCGGACGGGGCGTACGCCGCCATGTACGGATGGGCGGCACCGTTGCGGAACGGACTGTAATATGAGGTGTATTGTCCGATCACTGAAAAATTCATTGATCAGTCGAGGGAGTCTCGGATTGACGCGCTTTCAAAATTACTTGGCGAAATGCCAGCCGTGCCGGGTAAATAACAACCACCCATTTTCGACAAATGATCCGCCGACGATGACGACAGCCCACCGCTCTGTGGTGGTCCGCCCACTTCGAGTTGAGAGCCGGGCGAAATACCACCCGAGCCGATGCCGCCGTTTTGTGCCGATGAGTTCAAAGTGCCGTCTTCGATCTTCTCCAATTTGATTTGAAGCTAAAATGAGCAAAATTAAGAAATTAAAAGCGAATTTTGTCCTAATTACCAAGTGTGTGTCGTCAGAGTGTCCATTGCTCTCCAGCGACGAGTTGGAGCCGGACGAGGCGGTGGAGGAGCCGTTGCCGTGGTGGTCGACGGCTGAGGACGGATTGGAGCCGGCGACAGAGGAACCGGAGGAGGAAGAAGCGGACTAAGCAGAACAGGACGAATGGGAAGTGTGAACACCCCAACTGTACCTGGTGGTGGTGGGTGATCTGCTGGGCTTTCTTTTGGCTGCGCGCCTTTGCCCTTCGGTTTTTGAACCAAACCTTAACAATTATTGTCAATCATTGTCCATTGCCAAATTAGAGGGGGGGGGGGGGTGTGGGATTTTCCTCCCCTTAATTAGGTAATTACTCATCAGTCCCCCCCCGGGGTTTTATCCGCCGATCATTGCCCTGCTCGCCCGTGTCCTCCCACCTGAACTCGCGACTCGGGCAGATTGATCTTCGTTGCCATTTCTTCGCGCACGAAAATGTCCGGGTAGCGCGTGTTCTTGAAAACGCCCTCCAACACGTCCAATTGGGCGCGTGAGAAGGTGGTCCGCTCCCGGCGTTGTTTCCTGCAAATTTATGGTAAATAATCAAATCGTTCCAAATAAATTACAATTTTTAATTAAATTTCGAACCCCCGCAAAAATTCGCACCCAAATCGCGGCGGCGCCCCGCCGTTTGACCAATCCGTGGAAAAAGCAAAGCCATTGGCGGCGGCGGCCATCGCCGCGGCGGGCGCAAAAGCGCCGGCGGCCGCGGCAGAGAAAGCTAACGGAGCTGAAAAAGGAGGCAATATTTTGAAATTTCGGGAAAATTGACTTGCCCTGTGCCGAAACTGAGTAGGGACTTGTGCACGAAGTGCCATTGACAGCCTGCTTAAAATATTGGGCCATTGACTGAGCGGCCGACGCCGAATTTGGAATATAAGACATTGGAGGAAGGACAAAAAGCAGTGGAGAAGTCGAAATTATTGGGAAATGTGTTGCTGTAAATTCACAAAAATTATCTCACAGCACTATCAAATTTACGCGTTGAAAAGCAGCAAATTGAAAAATGGCACCATTTAACATTGTCGGAATTTGGCCAAACTTTGCGATTGGATGGAACGGAATTTGTCCGCAAATGGATTAATAACGCCTTTGGAACATTTGCACAACTTTGTGAAATGGGGGCAAATGAATGAATGAATTCTAACTTCACTTTGTTTGATTGGAGTGTCAGTGCCAAAGTGAAAAAAAGGGGGCAAAGAGAGGCGAAAGAGTGGGCGGAAGAGCAATGGCACGGACTGTTCATCAGCAGAAGAGAGGCAAAAGGAAGGGAGGAAAAAATGCCAAAGGGAAGAGGAAACGATTGTGGCAAAGGCAAAATGAATTAAATGGATAATAAATAAATAGTTTCATTAAAGCAAATAAAAGACCCAAACTTTTTTGGTTTATACAACAAAAGGGAATGAATGCCCTACCGTATGCCTTGGGATTGTTTTGTTAATTTACTGTCTGTTGTATATTTATGCTGGTCTTGTTTTTTTGAGTCTGCCACTGCTGATCAACCAGCAGTGTTTGTCGTATTTGTTGTGATTACCGTATGCTGACAGTGATGAGTCATTTCGCCAATTGTCGCGGAAAGAGTGGCCATTTCCAAGGCCAACTCCCACTAACAAAAGCGGAGAGCACTCTGTCCATTGGCAAATGCAAAATTGGCAAATGAATGGCGACTGTGTGCCATTCTCGATGGAAAAACATTGCCTTTTGCCGCCGGCAATTCATTCGTATTAATCAAAATATTTCCCGACGGATTTTCTCCGTTTGACGTCCCTCCCGAGCGAAGAAGGGAAATAAGCCGAATTGGGCACTAAATTTGGACATTGGTCACCGGCGGATTGGATTGTCGACGTCAACAATTGCACAATCGAAGGCCAAGTCGGCGGACAACACCAAAGGGACGTCGGCATGCGCTTTTCCGAGAGGGAAATTGGGGGGAGAGGAAATGGGGGAAAAGAGAGGGGGCGGGGGATGCGCAAAACGATGGGCAATTAGAAAGAGTGCCAATGCCAAAGTCGACGGTGCCAACCAAAACCATGAAAATAGCGCAAAATGGTGGACGGACCGAAGGCGCAATGGGAGGGAAAGTCCGCGAAAGTTGGCACCAAAGCAATTCCATAATAAAAAGTTTGGCCGGGAAAGTCAATCAAATGGAAGAGAAAATTAAATGAATACCAATGAATGTCAACAGATTTTCCAGCGGAATCCAAAAAATTATTGCACAACTTCAAATCCGGCACTTTCGTCACGCGGGGCGGGGGGGGGGGGCGACAGTGTCATCGCATCGGCACAACACTCACTTTGGCACTATTTTGGTGCCAAATGGGGTCACAAAAGCGGATCAAATGGCGACGTATGATCTATATATGGCCGTACAAAAACGTCGGGAGACGGGAAAATGGAAAAAAAGAATGACGGAGGGTCGAAGTCGAACAAACGGGGGAAACAAACAGAATGCCAATCAGCGAAACTGTATTTTTTAATTTGGCTGGCAATGCCAATGGAAAATGGCCTATGCGCGTACTTAATGAGTTGGCTTGAGAATTTTAATTGGCTAAACTTTTGGCATTTGGTACTGATTTGGCCGCAAATAGCACTGAATACCGTACCAATTAACAAAATTTACCAATTAACAAAATTAGTGATGTATCATGAAAAATGACAATAAATGACGGCTTTTTCTATAGGTGAAAAAGCCATTGAAATCCCAAATTTATATTTCGTAAACCGTTTTCGGAGAATAATCGGCCAAGGGACTTAGCCAACATTTAGCTGGCTTTATGATGTCAGTTTTCTTTGGCATAAAATCGGATTTTGGGGGCACTTGAGAATCCGGTGATTATGACGAAGCATTCAGCAATTTATCCGATTTAGCGAAAAAAGAAACAAATTCGTCGGCCAATGGCTCCTTTTTATAATAAATTTGGCTTTTTCATCTTCAATTACATAGTCCTTCACTTAATGAGGTGTCCTAATCACTTTTGTGCCTTTGATTTGTCCTTTTTTTGTCCCTTTTCCCATTTTCCCCCGATTAATCACTCTTCCCCCCTTCCCCCCCCTCCCTCCTAATTCAATTCATTTACCCCCCACCCCCCTCTCTTTTTGCTTCATTTTTCGAGTGGTGTGCCCTTTCCCCCTTTCCATCGCCTCTTTCTGTCCTAAGTCAGATTCCGGACCGGATTATCAATGGTTTACCTCTTCTCAACTGGGAGGGCGGAGAATAAGGCGATTTGGCGCCGCGTGAATTGGCCTTTGGAATTACTCATCGGCAAGAAAAGGCCATTGGCGGAGTGCGGGAGGGGCGAGGGGGGAAGGGGGTCATTAATGGACATTAGTGGCCCAAAAGGGCGCTTCGCGGGTGGTGGAGGACAAAAACGGTTTTGACTGAACATGCAGAGAAAGAGAGAGAGAGAGAGAGAGAAATCAGATAGATCAGAGCACAGTTCGCCGTGCGTGATTTACCTGCTGATGAGAGGTGTGATTAGAAGGGATGATCAGAGCCAAGGACTTCTTAGAGGCGGATGATCGTTTGAAAGCAGCTCCGGAGGGGATGATCGTTTGGAAAGCTGATTTTGAACCCGGGCGGGAGGCGAGGGTGGACGGATTATGCTGGATTTGGGACGGCAAGTGGCCGGTAAACACTGAGGGGACGGACGGACGAGTGAAGTGAAGTGCACATCCATCCATTCATTCACTCATTCATTAAATTGTAAAGTGCCGAGAAAACGCCGAAATTTGGGGGATTTGCATATTGTCCGAGAGTATTTAAGGGACAGCCGAAGACACATTTTCGCACACAAAAGCACCACACCCACTCATCGGCAGCAGCACCGTCGTCGCCCCTTGTCTAAATGGTGGCGGTGTACTGAGCGCCGAAAATCGCTGCTCGCTCGCCCCCCCCCTAACCATCCAACCACAAATTGTGTGGGAGAGAACCGCCCAATTCCAACAAACACAGCAAATGTTTGCGCCCATTACCCCCCCCCCCCCCCCCCCCCGACTCCATTGGGGTACCGTATGCCAATGCATTTCCCGGGGGGCGACGGGGGGGGGGACAGTCGGAGAGAATGGGCGGGGGGAAATGCGACGACGACGGCGGCGACCAACCAACAAATGAAGAATTGGGGAGAGATGGGCAATGGATGAACGAACTGGTTGATGATGATGACGACGAAGCACGAACGGACGGACCCATCGAAAACATTTTCAAAAATATCAAAATATTTTTAACAAATTAAAAATTTTTTGAAAATAAATCATTTGCGTTAAAAAAGGCGTCGGCCCTTCTCCACCGATCACTTCTTTTGGCATTAATTAAATTTGTTCACAAGTTTTTAGCTTTAACAATTGTACATTTTAATTTCCTGATTATTTCTTCTGAGTTTCGCTTTTTTCCTTTTATTCGATATTAAATCAAATGATTGATACTCTCGAACATTATAAGCAATAAAAGTCGTACAGAGCTAATACCAATGATTAATTAGCCTGATCAGTTTCGCTCATCAACAACACTTTTCTCAACAATCGTCCATTTCCTCTCCGCCCAAAAGAAATTCCAAAGCCTAAACAAACTTTGGCCCCTCCGGCGGGTGAGAAAATGCCCCCGGGGCTATGGCTGAGTCGGCGCTTCTCCCGCCGCACTGATAACTCTAAGCCTTCTCCGTCCGCTTGCCATGGCGTGTTATTTTAATGATAAGGCGGCGGTGCCCCCCCCCCCCTCCGTTTGCTTATCATCCACAAATTGTGAACAGAGTTTGCCCAACTGTTGTGCTGCGTTTGTCTGTTGTGAGGCGATGATTTATCGCATTTTTCGCTTTGTTTTATGGACAAATGACCGAAAAATGGGAAAAATGTGAAGAAAAACGGTAAAAAAGGAACAAATTAACTGTGAACGAAATTTAGTTTATGGGAAAAAAGGAATTCGTTTTAAAAAGACGAGGGAAAAATGAAACGAAACGAATGTTTGTTTTGCCGGAAAACCGGAGGAATACGGTAAAAAGCCCTCAGGGAACCCGAATTTCGATGCCGATTTCCCCGAGGCACGTAGGGACAGATGGATGGAGTTGACAATGTTTGCGTCCAAAGTCAGCCTCATTTTCCCACGGCTTCCCCCTTCCCCAGAAAAGAAAGCCATTTGGCCTTCTCCCGCAGAAGACGACAAAGTGCCAATCTCGACTGCCTTCCGACCCATTAACTCGTCACTCTCGACTGTCCAGCGCAAAGAACCCTCTAATTAGGCACTCTTCCGCGAATTTTACCCGACTTTTACAAAATTTTGGGGAAAAAAAGCCCAGCAGCGAAGGATTTATTGTCGCGCATTTTCACCCCAATTCAACGTGGAGAGACTATAAAATGTTTGGAAGCAATCAAAACGAGGAGGACAAAACATTTTATGGACGGATAATCATCTTCCATTCTGTGCGGAACCCGCGGCCGATGCAATTCTTCCGGAAAAGCGCGACGGATGCACACGAAACAGCAAAACGACGAGGGGAGGGAATAAAGGGACAACGAAACATTTTATGACAAAATGCCAAAAAAGTTGGGGGGGGGGGGGAAATTGAGGGAGTTTATGTTGACAATTTGTTGCATTTTGATGACGAAGTAAATAAAAAAGTGCCACCTAAACAAATCAAAACAATCGCCGCCAAACCGTCGCAGTGAAAGAAAAATGCCAATGTTTGCGCTGCCAATTTGTCGACATTGCCAATCGGCACCAAAAACAAAGGTCGTCACTTCATCACCGCCCATCAGTCGTTCTTTCTTCCGCTGAGTTCCCCCGCGGGTCGGAGGGTCAATGGGGCGGCCGATGGATGGGATTAACGGGCGAAATATGCAAATAGCCGCAGCGCCCGAGAGCCGCTGAAAAGAATGACCGCCGACGGTCCTTCCGGGCGATTGGCGCCACTGCGCGGAATGTGCTGAACCCCTCGGAGGGAGGGAGGGGGAAAGGCGGTGATCGGCATTGGGCAGGGCACCACAGTACAAAGCGAAAGGACGACGACCCCTCGGGGAAGAAAAGAATGGCGAGGGGCGGGGAAGGGGCAAAAGAGGGGAAAGGGGCAAAAGAGGGGGACGGGGGTTAATCCCCCGAACCAACCAACGCGATCGGAGCAGGGAGGAGGAGGAAGAACAGCAAGAGGTGGATTAGGGAGTGTAAGTGCTCGCGCGAATGAACCAAAACGAGAAAATGGGAAAAAGAAAAAAAGGGGGGAGGGAATTTTGGGGGGTGTTAATGACACCAAAACGAAACTTACAATTAGTTTGAAATCGGACAAAGAATACCAAATAAAAATATCCGAATTTTCAAGTCGAAATTTTTCCTAAGAATTAATGAATTACTCATTTTTAAATTGATTTTTGCAAGTTAAACTAATTTTAAAGATATTTTCCAATTAATCTGTCCAACAGACACAAATTAACCATCTCTCTCTGTTCTCAGTATTTGCATTTCTTTGCCTAATCCGTCCAAATCCAATGGTCACTGAAAAACGCACAGCCAACGAACCCCCGGGGCAAATCCCCCCCCCCCCTCCCGCCCCGGACGAAGCACTACCTAATTAGCCCCGCCAGCCAAATTCTCGGCGAATGGGCGAAATATCTTCTCCACAAACATTCACCCGAGGGGTAAATGTATAAATGGGGCTGGGAGGGGGTGGGGAGAGGGGCAGTGACTGTGGGGGGGGGCGGAGGGCACCCCGAGGGGTTTTTGGATGTTTGTGCTGCGGGAAATGAGCGCTGTGTAAAGTTTGGCTTTGGGCTTAATCGCGCCACATCGGCGGAGAAAGATTTATTTGGCTATGACGCGACGGCGAAGACATCAAAACACGGGAAAGGTCGAAAAGTCGAGACAAAGGTCGAAAGGGGACCAAAACAGAAAGTGCCACAACATTTTAATTAATAAATTGCCAAAATAATGAAATTGCAATTAATTAGTAATTACCTCGCTTAATTGCTGTATTAATTTCTTGGCTATTTTGTGCATATTATTCTCTCTTTGTTAAATTTTTAAAATATTCCATTGCCCCTCCCCCTAATGGTCTCTCATTTCCCTCCCTCCAATTGTCTCTCTCTCTTCATTTACTCCCCCCCCCCACTCTCTAATGGGCCTTTCTCCCCCATTATTCTCTCCGTCCGTCGCTTACCTTTCCATTCGGCCCCCGGGCGATCTCCAAAATTCTCGCGGAAAGAAAATAATCGGCGGAGGATGGTAATGACCACCCGACAATTCATTCACCATTTAAATGGAGGAGTTTTGGACTATTTTATTTAGGGATGACCAAAAGGTTAATTGTCATGGCATTTTGTGAGGGGGGGGATCATTGACAAAGGGAGGGAAAGGGAATAATTTTGGTAGGAAAAAAGAGTGAAAGAGAAGGAAGAAAAGCTGGACAAAAGTGCGGAAATTGGAAAATACTGACCAAAAAGTTAGAACGGAGCAGCTGTCCGATCGAATTTATTCATTCCGAACACTTTTCCCATTCGAACAATTGAAAAGTGAGCGAAAGGAACGGACGAAACGAACACTCATCCGCCCCTTTCTTCCCTCCCCCCGCGCCACCCATCCGCCGATCGCATCACAGGGAAATGACCCACAAAAATATATTTGTTGGATTCCGAATTCATTTGACATTTTGCGCATAAATTTCCAAGAGAATTGGCCAATTGTGCGGGAAAGGCTTTTGTTGGCATTTTCGTCTTCCACACCCATAAAAAAACGTTGTGCCAACAAACAAAACTATCTGTTCCCCCGAAAAGGCAATTCATTGGGGCAATTAAAGTTAAATTTATGTGCGATGAATTTTCCTTTTTTTATTAGCAAATATATTTAACTCTCTAAAATTTAAAATCGAAATGGAATTAAATAAATAAATAATGTAGATTTTCTAATCAGTCATTTTCCACATCGTTCACCAAATTGCCGCATCGCCCCGACTGTCCATCGGTTGCGGTGGCCATCCAAACCCAACAATTGCTGGCACTGCTTGAACTTGGACATTGCCTTAATGATTCATTTCGTTCCCGCATTTTTCTCTTAATTATGATGCCATTAACCAACCACAACCATCGCTGTGATTGCTCTGGTCATTTTGTGCCGTTATTTTTCTGCGCTTTTTCGGATGCTCAGACGGAATGCCAGACGAGCCGTCCAATGCCAAAAGCTTGGCAATTTTGCCGCCTTTTATCTGTCGAATGGCGTACCGCGCACTGTTGAAAATGTTATTCCTGTCCTTTTCCAAAACGTTCGCGAGGACATCGACCGGCAATTTCTCGCAAGGATCATACAATGAAAAGCCTTCTGAAAAAGAGACGGCGAATTGACAAAAAGTACATAAAACGCACTTCCCAATATTAGGCCATCGGAAACGGCATTGAAAAACGCAAAAAGCGCATCGCCGGCGCAAAGTTCGCCCGATTTTTTGTTGTCCGACAAAACTTTGTCCACAACCAATTCGATCATCTGACGAATAATGAAAAAAAGAATTGTCGAAACAAAATCTAAGGGAATTCAAAAGCCACCCAATCGGTCAGTGTTTGCCAAGCCGACACTCTCCGCTTTATGTCCCGCAAAACTTTGATCAGCGAATCCATTGGAGCGAGTGGAGCACATTTGACCTGATGGAAAGGTAATTCCAATCATTTTGAATTAAGAAAATACTTGGTAAAATTTTGTCCGCCTCATTTCCGCCAGTGCCCTAAGGCACGGACCGCTGGGCAAAGCATTCGGTGGCTCTTCATAGGGGTAAAAGTTCAAATCTGAAAATGATGAATATAAATCTGGTTGGAGAATTTTATAAAAAGACCTCCGGGCGACCATTGGCGCATTGCTGAGCAAGTCAAAGTCACGAAAACATTGACCGATACGCCAATTTGGGAAACGAAAATGGCAGACTCGGACACTTTTTTCACTACATAAACGTACGGTTCACCATTTTCCTAAAAAATGAAAAGTTATTTCCATGAATTAACCAATCCATCGGACATTTATTGTCAGCTGAAAGTGACCGATAATTTTAGAGAGAAGGTCAACAGTTGGGACGATGGAGCAGAGAAGGACCAAGTCAGCCTGAACAATTCGAACAAAAATAAATTATAAAGACGTAACCACCCCAAAGTTGTGGAATTCTATAAATTTTGTTTGGAAAGGAAAGAGTCCAGCGATGTAGGAAAAAATGATGCGATTCGTTAAAAGATTAGGTATGCCAAAAATAGTTGCGATCAACATTTATTTCAAAGAAAAATACGATAAATAGATTTTCTTTCTGGTTCTTTATAGTATGCATCTTTTTGCACATGCGAAAAAAACCAGCGATGAGCAAAAAAAAGGTCGTCAAAAATTTTGGACCCCGTCGTAAGGAAAATCGCATATGACCACCCCCCCCTGGCCCGATCGTACGTCGTATGACCCTTGGAAGCGACCACCCCTTGTACACGTATGATAAGGACCAAATCCAAAAACATTTGACCGAAATGACTATGCCAAGCAAACCTTCGTTCACCCACCCGACTGTCCGACTTCAGCAACTGTTGCTTGGCCATCAGTCCAACCCGCATAATGCCGCGCAGCAATCGCGCGGGCTCTTCCGAATTGTCAACGACACAGTCTTCCATCAGAAATTGAGACACCGCAAAAAGTGATTGCTCAACGCGGTGCACCAAATGTTCGGCGTCTCGAAGCTGGTCAGGACCTAACTCAATTTGGGCCACCTTTTCGCGCACGCACTGATCACAGAACTGACGCAAAGTATCGGGGAGAGAATGAACAGAAGGGATGGAAACGCTAAGTGATCTCAGTTTAATGTGTAAAAGCCATAAATCCAAACATTACCATGACGGAGAATTGGAACTTGAGGGATTCTGAAACGAATTGAAATGATTTATTGCATAATTATTGGTGAGTTCATTTACATCAGATGGAATGGCCGTGATTTGCGGAAGTGGAGCACCGCTTTTTATCACCAATTTGAGTGCCTAAACTCGCAGATTTTCCCCTATATTGGCTCCCTTAAGAGAAACCTTCTGATGCTTTTGGCCTTTAATGTGTGCTTCATAATTCTCCCGATTATCGCTGGCGACAGAACACAACTCACAATGAAAGGCGAACTTTTGCTGATCGGGATCCGCTGAAATGTTTTAAAATTCAATTTTTTATCTGAGAATAATCACCATTCATTTGTTGGAGTTCCAACTTTTTGCGGTGCGTTTTCCCCTCCAAATGTGCCTGATAATTCATTATGCCAATACAATTTATTTTGCATGTGTCGCAGGAATATTCCTGCTTTTGCTGTTCCAATTCCTCTTGCCAGAGTTCCTTCGTTTGGTCCGTCTCGTAATTGTCGTAATAAATTTCGTAGTCCTCGTAGTTTTGGCTCGGTTCAATGCCATATTGGCCATAATTTGACGCCGCTTCGTTCTGTTCGAATTGTTGCTAAAATTTCGACCAAATTGGACTGATTTTGTCCTTGGCCTCCCTTTTCACCTGTCCTCCCCAGCCGTTGTCCCATTGTTGCCAATCGTCGTAATTTACAATTTCCCCAAAATCATGAGTTGCCGGTTGGCCAGCACCATAAATGTCCATTCGAGCACGGCGACCGGATTTCCTCCCTCGACGTCGCTTTCGTCCTATTTTTTGCTGTTAAAAATCTGACAGTTGTTCAATTTGAAATAAATTTAAAAGCACTTTTTAAAATTAAAAATGACAATTAGTAGGTTTTCATAGTCGCTAATCAGAATCAAGCATCCTTTTCGCACCCCGGATCAAAATCCGAACAAAAGGTGAATTTTTTTTATTCTCGAAGGCGAAAAAACCTCTAAGGAATGAAAGATCACTGTCATATCCTTATGAACGAATCCCATAAATTTTCTATTTTCTACTTATTCATTACTCGTTTTTTATTTAGAAATATGAAAAAATGGAGGTCTAAAGGTAAATATGTATTTTATGAAGTACCATTTCGAATGAGTCTTCGTAGCAAACGACATCACCATCTAAAAAGTCTTGGAATAAGACATCGTGGTACTAGTCAGTTGGTACGCCACAAATTTTTTTTTTTGTTTAAAGCCATATAAAAAATGTTCCTAGGGTTTTCGAGGGCGCTGATTATGAATCCGACCTCCATTTCGACCAATTCTGAGTCCCGGACTCAAACTCGAACATTTGGTCGAAAAGTCAAAAATTCTCAAAAAAATGTTTTTTGCCATAGAAAAACTAATTTTTGCATGGACAAATAGTTTTTTACGGCGATCTGATTACGAAAATTAGTTGCCCTATATTGTTGATTATATTTATTTGTTAAAAAACATTTTTTTGGGAATTTTAGACTTTTCGACAAAATTTTAGAATTTGAGTCCGGGACTCAGAATTGGTCGAAATGGAGGACGGATTCATAATCTGCAAACTCGAAAACCCTAGAAACATTTTTTATACGACTTTAAAAAAAAAAAATTTTGTGGCGTACCAACTGACTAGTACCGGCATCGTTTAACTGAAAAGATCTGACAAAAAAGTTATATATAAAAATGAATGATTATCTTTCAAAATTAATTTGGAATTACCTCGTTCTGGTAGAAAATGACCCGAGCCAAGCGGAACAAAATTTGCATTCGAATTGTCAGAGAAACTGAGTTGTGCGTGCTGACTGATTGTGTGCGGGAAAGGGCGACCAGAGCCAAGTGGGACAAAATTAGAATTGGATGAAGCGGCGGGTTGCTGATTTGGATAGTCAAAATAAGCATTGTATCCACCACCGTTGGGGCTTAAAGTCGGGTCCGCATCATACGAATAAAAGTTGCCAATTTGCTGTTGCGGGTGGTCACTGCTAACCCATCCACTGCTGCTTATGTTGCTGTACATTGTGAAAAGACTCTAAATTACCATTAATTCAGTTTTATGTGAACATTAAAAAATAAAATAAAAAGATTTAATGCAACCGAAAAGAATGGTCGGAACGGAGCTAACCTAACTTTAAATTATCCGAACTTTTGGCGTTTTGTAGGCATCGTTTTTTTTTTGAACAAACACCAAAATACCTGCGCACATACTTACACACTAGCTTCGACATTCTCAAAATACACATACCTATTTACATACCTTCTTTTAAGAATACTTCATATTTGATTATAACTCTTTTTTTGTCTCTTCTTCAATGTCAAAATCAGTTGCATCAAAAACTGGCAGCACAACAAAGGTAATTGGACTCGAATAGTTTACTCGTTTTTAATATAGAAAATTAAGCGGAAAATAAAGGCCGACGGAGGAGGGACCAATGAATTGGCATCTGACGAAATCAAAATGGGGAGGAAAAATGTGAAAACCGCCAAAAAGGAGCCGACTACTTCAAGCGCAGACGACAACGTATTACTTAAAACGGAGGAGACAGAATTGGACCGGAATGACCGGGCCGAATCTTCGCCCTCAACCGCAACACAACCGGCAATGATGCCAAAAGAAATGTACAACTTTTGTAAGGTCTGGCAGAAACAAATTCAAAATAAACAAAAGCAGATCATGAAATATGTTTGTTTCTGTTTCAGTCGATTTTGGAAATCGAAGAGAAAGGCAATGTCAACTTAACTCGTCTAAAGGGCAACACCAAATTTAGCCAACTTTTGCGGGACAATCCGATGTTTGACGACAGCGTTGACATTAGGTAATTTGAACTAAATTCGACAAACAAATGCCTGAAATGGAATTTATGGCGCTAGTTACAAAGAGCCCTCTTTTGAAAATTTTTTCAACTTTTTTTTGGTCAAAATTTTTTTTTGTTTAAAAAGTCCTGAAACCAAATACCCGGGGGTTTTAAAGGTCATTGATTACGAATATGACAATTATTTGGGCCTATTAAGCAAATTTGGCGCTAGTTATAAAGTGATAAATTTTGTATTTTATCAAAAACCATAGGGGGGACCCTTTTGTTTTGTAAATTTTTTTTTGGATAAAAATCGTGAATATACATTTTATTCACCATAATTGTGTTGTTAATACTTAATATCCATCATTATGTGTAAAAAAACAAAAAAAAATTTTTACCAAAAAAAAGTTGAAAAAATTTTCAAAAGAGGGCTCTTTGTAACTAGCGCCGAATTTATTATTTACAATCGGATCCAAGCAATTTTAAGCATTTGGGTTCACAATCAGCAGTAGATGTTTTTTTCTTGTTTGTTAACAGATTAACCTTCATTTTAGTGCGTTTCAAAATTCATTTACGCACTTTTATCGCTGTGCTACCATTTTGTCAGACGTTTCGTTGTCGAAAGCACTGCACACGGTGATGGAATATGCCCAAAGTGAACACATGGTGTTCAGGTGGTTCTCGCTGGATAAAAATTCATTGAAAAACTTCTATCAGGCACCCAAACTACCCAAAGCGACCGCAAAATGCATTTTGTCGTTTTGCGCAACTGACCGGCTCCAACCTCTTCAAGTCGAACGGGCAAACGAGTGCTGATTATAAGAACGACCAAGTGATTGGGGTGGAATGTAGCAGAGGGAACTTCAATTGAATGATAATGAAGTTACCAAAACAAATTTTAAGGATCCGCGGGTGGTGAAAGCGAAGCAGGAATATGCAAAGGATCGCGAACGCTATCTGTTTGATTTTCTTCCATTTGCAAGAATTGTTTTTTATTATTATTTCATATTTTAGAGTCAAACTTCGAGAATTTCTCAATAGCCACACGGATGAGCTTTTCGAGGGGCAAATTCAATATTTGCACAAGGAAATCAAAAACACGCAAAAGTCCATAGAACAGAAGGTGAAATCGCATTAAAAAATATTTTTGTTAATTGTTAAGTCATCTTTTTTTAGGCAGAAAAAATCGCAAAATAGGATTATATAGGCACAAAAATAGGTAAAAAAAAAATTTAATTTATTAACACTAGTAGCAGAACTCGTAATAAAATATTTAATTTTGGGGCCAAATTTTGGAGAGAAAAAAATTCAATTCTTACATTAGTGGTATACTTTCTTAGAGGTGTATTTTTCGTTTTTATTGCATTTTTGTTAAGGATTTTTTCGAAATCCTGAAAATAGGCACAGTCTTTTAAGGAACCACCGAGAAGCCGAAAAAGCAATGGCATTAAACAGCCGCAGAAACAATTGCCAACCGCGTTCGATTTGTACAAGCGATCGAAAGGGCAAAAGTGAGATTATTTATTACAAATTCATTTTGAGATCTTTGTTGGGTGTGTTTACATGAAAACACTTCTTTAGTTCCTTCCCCTAATGTTATGTTTTATAATCCACAAAACCTTTTAGCAGGTACGAACATTTATCCTCGGAAGAACGAGAGGCCAAATTGCGTCGTCACTTCGAAAAACTTAGTGCTGAACAGCGTGAAATTTACGAATCTATCGCGGCTTCATTACAATGATCGATTATTTTGAGTTGAAATTTGGTGGTCATTTTTAAGTTCCCAAAAATAAATGATTTTTTTTTTACCAATAATACCAAAATTTGCTTCCGTTTTCCTTCATTTTGCCTGCCAATTTGCTGATCATGAAACTTACCTCTTTTGTTATTTTCTCGTTTAATTGTAGCAAAAACATAAAAAAATCATTGTATCATTGGCGTCACTAACAAAGTATCATTAATTAATAATAAACCCTCCTTAACCTTCCCAATAGAATCCATTGTATTTTCTTGATCTGATTTATTTAATTATAGGTAAATTTAGGCGTTTCTTTGCGCAGTTATTCTCTCAATCGATGACCTAAAAATTCTTCAGGCGAAGGGGGGTGGGGCGATGGCGAACTTTGAGAACGAATCCATCCGTCAGCCCAACGACGGACGGACCATCGCTTTGCCCCTTCCCATTCCAAATGTTTCTTTCTTTCATTTGCGATTGGTTCGGTTTAGCAGAGGGACACCAAATGATTTGTGGTCAATCTTTGCTTTTATTTTTGCCTTTATTCGTTTTTCTCCAACACTTCGATTCATCGGCGGGAGGAGAACAACGGAGTTGGAAGGACGAGGACGGAGTGGAAGTGGAAATCATCAAAAAGATCCCGGGTTGGTGAATGAAATGGGAAGGGGGGAGGGAGGGAGGGAAGGGCCGAAAATGACAACGAAACGAACAGATTCAAAGTGCAAAGTGAAGAGCGAGGCGGGCGACGAGTTGGAGCAGTACTTCAAGCTGACGGACAAAGAGGGCAAACTGATCGGATCCAATTTCGGACAGAAACCGTAAGACAGGAAAAAAGGGAGGAGGGGGGGGGGTTACGAGGACAATTGGTGGTAATTGGCCATTTAGCTATAAATTTGTGCTTGGCCATGGGCAGGCCATCCGTCCGATGGACAACGCAATGCGCGGAATGTGCGTGGGCGAACAGCGCCGGGTGACCATTCCGGCGGAAGCGTTGGCGGAAAACGAACGGCCCCAGGGGGTGGGCGAGGACCAAGCGATGCATTACTTTGTGGAGCTGAAGTCCATCTTTCGCGCAGTGCCCGGCGAGAAATGGATGGAGGACGACGGACTTAGCATTGAGGCAGGAAATAAATATTGGAAGAAATGGGGGGGGGACAATTCGACACAATTTTAAGTCCCAAGGACCAACCAATGCTTTTTCTTTGTTAGGTCACTCACAAAATAGAGGAAGACAAATGTCGACGAGCGGAGCCCGGCGACTTCATAAAGCAGCACTACACCGTCCACCTGCAGGACGGCTCCTACGTGGACTCGAGCCACGACCGCGGGGCGACCTTCGATTTCACCCTGGGGATGGGGCAGGTGATAAAAGGCACGAAAAGCAATCAATCACATTTTGAAATCACCATCTTTTTTTGTTCCGTCCCCCACTTCGATCGCTCTTTTTTATTGCAGCAAAAGGAAAAGAAAATGGGATCGAATTCGCCATGCACAAATAAGAGACTCATTTAGGCATGGACCGGGCAATGACCGGAATGTGTGAGGGCGAACGCCGAAAACTGATCATTCCGCCCACGCTCGGTATTTCCCATTTTTTGGCATGACACAGAATTGGAAATCATTTTCAGCCTATGGCGAAAATGGACGGCCCCCGGCCATTCCGCCCAACTCTCAATTGCACTTCCAAATCGAACTGCAAAAGCTGGTCAAGAAGGACGAAGAGAAGAAGGAACTGTAATAGGACGAAAAAAAGACATGGTTTTTGATGGCCGAAGATGGCATTTTGTAAATAATATTATAAAAGACAAATCAGTACTGATAAATGCAGAAGAATGACATAGTTGTTTCGATCAAAAAGAGAAAATATTCGACAAATGATGGAAATAATAATAAAAATAAAATGCTAAAAGAGAGTAAGAGGGGAAAGAAAAAGTTAAAATCAATCATTGGACAAATAAAATAATCAAAAATGCGAATATCCATTCATTTCACGAATGCTCTTCCTATCTGATGAAAAATTGGGTATTCGAACGGTGGTGAGATTGCTGCTGTGAAGTTGTGCAGGGAAAGGTGCCGGAAGATTGCGAGTGCCATGGAAGTGTTCCTCCGCCATTTTGCTGCTGGTGGTTGAGCAACTGAAACCAATGGAAGGGACACGTAAATGGACTAATAAAGTTTATTTTTGCGCTTCTACCCGCGGCGTGCAATCGCTGTTGTTGAAACTTTGCTGCTGTTGGACGAATGTTCGAATGGGCGGTCGCGGAATTGGCGCCGGGGGACGCGGCGGTGGGAAGTTTTGCTGCTGATTTGCGTACATCGGCGGAAGAGCGGCGACAGAAGCGGCGGCGGATTTTGTGGTAGCGACAGAAGAAGGCCCATACACTAAACAAACACCGAACAATCGGCGGGAAGAAAGCCATGAAGCGCAACGAAAACCCATGACAAAAAAGGATACCCTCCCGATGAGAATCGGCCGGACGATTAATGAAGAAAGTGTCGGACACACTTTTTCGCCACGTCCCGGACATTACTGCACCGCCACCACCATCAGTGGGTGGTGGTGTTCTACCTTTGCTGCTGTTGTACGTTGCCGCCTTCAGCGCAACGTGACAAAAGTCGTCGATGGTGGCACCGCCGGATTTGCGGAAGGATGGGCCGAAGCTGGAAATGCTGTTGTTATTCATGTTGGGAGGGAAAAAGAAGGACTGATACGAAGAGGGCGTCGTCGGTTTCGAAGACGGCGTTGGACCGACGGACAAAGGAGGAGGGGGAGGAAGAGGGCGCTGATGCTGAAACTGTTGACTGATGCGGTGGGAAAAACATTCAATAAGCAAACACATCGAACCCATGATTTCTTCTGTTTATTTACTTGTTGCTGATTGCTGTGAGTATGAGTAATGGTCATCGTTTGTTGTTGTGCTTTTTGAGTCTGGGGTTGTTTGTTGTCTGTTGTCGGTCGCCAACATTTTGAAGGAGTACTCACCTGACAAATAAATATTTTGAAAGGTTGCGTCCTTCTTCAACAACTATTCCTCCGTCACCTGTTGTTGCTGCGTTTGCTTCGGCTGTTGCTGCTGGGGCGGTGCCGCCAAAGCATTGTTGGAGGAGTCCCTTCTGTTCATTGGCGGCGGTGAGCGGAAGAAACCTCCGGTCGTCACTTTCTCCCTTCAATCGGTTTAATTTTCAATGTTTTTATTTTTAAATTAAATTCCAACCCCCGTCGTTTGTTGTCCGCCCCTTCTCCGCCTGTCAATGTTTTTACTGTTCCATCATCGCCATGAAATATGCGTTTGTTGGCTGTTCCGTGCGCTAAACTCTGTCCGTCCTTCGCTGTGCCACCGCCGTTTTCCGAACCAACGGAACAATTGCCATCATTCGTCGGAGGAGGCACAACACGCGGACGTTTATCGAAGGCAGACAATGGCAGCTAAACGCACAAAAATTAATTTAAAAGGATGCCAAAACTGTTTCCTCCACCGCCCCGCCTTTTTATTTCTTTTGTGATGTTTTTTCCAAAAAAAATTTGCGGGGAAGGAGGCGCCCGTAGGTGCCGACAGGAAAACTAAGAATTTTTACGTTTTTAAGAGACTTAAACCAAAAACTGATATAATGGATTTTTTTTATCTTACTTTTTTAAGTGATTTTTTGGAAAATTTTTTGAAAAACTTAGTAATTCATCATTAAATTTAAAAAAAAATCGCAGGAAAATTTTTAAAAATTTTTTTCATCGAATTTTCTTAGAAAAATTCCCTAACAATTTTTTTTGTTGAAAAATTTCTAAGTTTGAAAAAAATTTTTGGCGGAGTTTCGGCGGCGGAGTTTTGTCCTGCTCCGCCCCCCGGGACCGTCCCTGCCCCCAACCCATCCAAGTCAGTGTTCCGTTCCTAAAATTGTCCCCCCCCCCTCTCTTTACCCCGGGAGCAGCTCGTTTCCCCCCGCCGTTTCCCCCCGCCGGTTCCCCCCCGCCGTTTCCCCCCCGTATCAGTTCCCCCCCAGCTCGGTTCCCCCCCGCATCGTTTCCCCCCGAGAAAATTTTTTTAAAAAAAATTGCTAACTTAGAAATTTTTCAAGAAAAAAATCTTAGAAAGTTTTTTTACAAGAAAATTCTAAGAAAAAAAAATTTTTGAGAAATTTTTAGCGATTTTTTTGAAATTTTTTTGAAAAATCTTAGTAATTCACCATAAAAATTTCTCAAAAATTTTTTTTTCTTAGAATTTTCTTGTAAAAAAACTTTCTAAGATTTTTTTCTTGAAAAATTTCTAAGTTAGCAATTTTTTTTAAAAAAATTTTCTCGGGGGGGAAACGATGCGGGGGGGAACCGAGCTGGGGGGGAACTGATACGGGGGGGAAACGGCGGGGGGGAACCGGCGGGGGGGAAACGGCGGGGGGGAAACGTAGTGCACCCCTTTACCCCATCTTCCGACAGTTTCCGCCTCATGCTTCTGTTTTGGAATTCTCCAGTCCCTTCGTTCTCTCCTCCAATTTTGTTGTTTCTTGTGGAATTTCCGGTTGAAAGAGGCGCATTTTTGTTGAAAAAATTATGTTGCTGTTCATGTGGCAAAGAGTCGAAGGTCGGGCCAGACTCATCTAAAAATTACCTTCATTTTCATCTAAAATAATCTAGCCCCCCTTATGTCATTGTGTAAATTCTCAACGACTATTAAAAATGCATTGAAATTTCAGCACCTTTCATCAAAATGTTCGGGAATGTAAGTTCAATACATTGGAAATTCGCAGTTTTTGGGGTCAAAAAGCATCGTTTGAGGAATTGGAAAACGCCCCTCCCCAATGACCCTCAGGCGGTGTCAGAATGTTCGGGTTCGGCTGCTGTTCGTAGCTCATTGCCATCATGTTGTTGTTGTTGTTGGTGCTGCCAATCTGTGCCTTTGCCTTCATTTGTTGAATTTCGATCTGTGCCTGTCTCAATTTCCTCTGCTGTTTGGCCAATTCCGACTGATACGAATTGGTGGCGAATGCTTTGTCTTTTAACTCTCCGCGTTTCTTCTCCACTTCGCCGATTAATATTTGGTTGATTCGGTCCTTTTCAACGATTGACTCTTCTTTCTAAACGGAGAGTGACTCACAATCAGTCGCAAATAACAATTAAAAAATAAATGATTGGGCACTTGCCATCTGCAACAGACTGCGCAACTCTTCGATTTGGTGAATTTTGTCGGCAATTTGTCCCGTCAAATCGTCTTGAACACTTTCCCTCGTTTGACATGTGCTGCATCTTTGGTTTGCGGCTAATAAACAAAACTTACATTTTTAATTTATGGGTCCAAAATTCTGTTATGAAATTTTGCAATTTTTATATTTGTTATCCACCTCAAGAAATTTAAAACACTAAATCTTATAGCCCTTCTGACAAATAAATTTCTTCTTTTTAATTATAATTTACCCAAAAAAAGTTTGTCGTGCATTTTCTGTCGGATTTCCTGCGCCTCGTCCAATGCGTTGCACTGTTCCTTCACCGCCACTTGGGCTCGCCGTTGCTCCAATTCCAACGCTTCTTGAAGAAGGCCCAAATTTTGGTAGAGCAATTTTTTTTCTTCCTTAACAAACGAAAAATTATTTTATGTTGTAAAATAAACATTTTAATAAAAATAAATTGCCTTCAAAGCTTTGTTCTTTTCTTCTTTTGCTTTGAGTTTTTCATCTTTTATTCCGATCAGCTGTTCAATGGAGAATTTTTGCTGAAATTACAACATTTTAGTAAACCGTTAATTAATGAATTAATTACTCAATAATTTCTCTCATCATAACTCCAAATCCTTCCCAAATTTCCGCCTCTTTTTTTATGTCTTTAAATATGTAAAACCCCACCCAATTTGAGTCTGAACGCACTTCACAACAAAACTATATTTGACTATTACTCTCACTCATTCATTTGTTTTCACCCTTTATGTGATCCTTTTATTTATTTTAGACAATCCTAATTAAGGCGATTCCGAACTATTTTCCACATTTCTGAGATTTGTTTTATGCCTTAAGGCTTTTTCTTTTTATTGTGGCTGTAACGATTAATGAAAATAATTTTTATGCGATTAATTTTTCGAATAGTTGTGAATTTTTACATTTTTTGAGGGCCATTTTTAGCAATTTTTAAAGCATAGTTTCGTGTGTTTTGAGCATTTTTCGCGTTTTAGGGCATATTTGAGGGATTGTAGTGAATATTTTATGCGCATATTTGACATTTTTAGTGCATACAACTATAACCCTATTTATTAGTATTTTTTACTGTTCATTTTGTTTTTTTTAAATGGTGTCATACATTTTCTTAGTAAAAATTCTACAAGAACCTCCGAGCCACACCTTTTGGTAGTTCAATTTAGAACTCCGTCGTTTTACTTACGCACATTTCGCAAGTGGCCCATTAATTTTGTTTCTCGATTTTGCTGTTCACGAACAAGCATCGCCATGTCGTCTCTGATGCTGTTGAATGTGGACTCGTAGTGAACTCTTACAAAATCAGAAAAATGAATTTTACAAAGATTGATACAAATAGATTCTAAATCAGCAAAAGCTACGATTTTCCTAGCCTAAAAAAGCGGTATTTTTAAAAGAATAATGTTTGTCATTTTTTACTCATGAGCTTTTTTTCCGCAACTTCTTTTTAATTTTCTATAGAATATTTAATCATGGCTCGAAGATGTGAGACTTTTAGCTCATTGTCAGTTTGTAGTTTTTTGAGGCCAAGAGGAATTTTTCAAAATGGGGGGGGGGCTTTGAATTTGTCAAAATGGTGCAGGATTAGCGATCCCGAAACCCTCAGAAACAAATTTTCATTTTGGTAATATTGTCGATTGCATCACATACCTTTTCTAAAAAATTCTTTAATTTTGAAAAAGCATAAAATATGCTTCTAGGGCTTTTCGGGGTCGTTAATCACAAATCTGGCCCTCATTTCGTGCAATTCAAATCGCGGAACCCCGAAAAACTCACGAAGCATGTTTTATGACTTTTTTTCAAAATTTCAGAAAGGTATGATACCATCG
This sequence comes from Heterodera glycines, assembly GCA_004148225.2. Classification (NCBI taxonomy): domain Eukaryota; kingdom Metazoa; phylum Nematoda; class Chromadorea; order Rhabditida; family Heteroderidae; genus Heterodera; species Heterodera glycines. The sequence continues at coordinate 7,587,778 of CP049711.1, read as the reverse complement.
GCAATATTACCTTCATTTTAAATATTTGATCATTTTACATTTAGTGTATGAATTTAAATTATTTTAATTTTAAATTTGTTTATGAAATTTGTTGGTAAATAAAATACTGACTTTATTGCTTGCAAGAGGTTGGGAATCTGCTGGTATTTCGCAATGACCTCCCTCATTTCCCGGTTTTGTCTGCTGATTTTCCTAAGTTGCATCATCAAAATGTTTTGTCGGCGCAGCAACACCACCGAATCGCATTTGCCCCTAATTAAAAAGAGTGTCGATCGAAATGTTCATGGAACAAAACCTATCGAGGGAAGAGGATTCGCCTGCATTCAAAGCGGACACAGATTCCAACAACGCGCCAAGTTCGGCGTCGGTTTGCACCGTCGCCTCGCGAAACTTTGGTTTACGACCAAAAGGTCTTCCCATTTTAGCACCAGGCAGTAGTCCATTTGGACGCTTTTTTGGTGGCATATTATGTATTATTTAGAAATTAATCTTTTCTAAATTTTAAAAATTACTTTCATTGTGTATATTGTAGCCACAATATATAGCACAAAGTTAATTGAAAGATATTTATCCAATTCAATTTTCTATTTTTATTTCATTTAGAAATTAGTTCGGAATCGCTTTTAAATTATGTTTAAGCATACCATCAAATATGAACACTTTCAATGATTATATTACGTAAGAAATTTTCCTTTCGTTGTGTTTTTAGCTCTTCTTATTATTATTCTTTGATAATTAGCAGCTATTAATTCAATTAATAAGCCTTCATGAGCCTTTTGCTTATTGTAACTAACATTCGTTAAATTACGTTCTAAGTAACGCAGAAATAGAAAAATAATAAATTTATAAATTAAATAAACCAACTCAGAGACATCCAGCGTTTTCCTCATCATCTTTTGTTATGTTTCCTTGTACAGCTCTCAAACATGCGCAGCAGAATTTTTGAAAATAAAAAAGTAAGAAACCAAAAAATAAACATGGAACCGTTTTATTAAAAAGGCACAAAAATGATGCACCAATGTAATTATGGCGTATTAAATAAAGAAGTTAAATAAAAAAATTAAATTAAAAAGTGAGATAGAGATTAAGAGAGAGGGAAAGGGAGAGAGGGATAAAAGAGAGAGAGAGAAAGAGAGAAGAGATTGAGAGGGGAGGGGGAAAGGAAATGAGAGAGAGGTGGGGGATGGGGGAGAAGAGAAAAGGGGGAGAGAGAGATTGAGATAATTTAAGAGAGAGACAGGGAAAGAAATCGAGAGCGAGAGATAGAAAGGAGGGAGAGGGAGAGAAAGGAAGGGAGAGAGAGAGACAAAAGAAAGGAGAGAGAGAGAGCGGGAGAGAAAAGAGGGAGAGGGAGAGAAAGGAAATGAGAGAGAGAGAGGGAAAAGGAGAGAGGGATAACGGAAGAGGGACAGAGAGAAAGGAAAAGAGAAAGAAGAGATTGAGAAAGAGATAGAAAGAAGGGAGAGAAAGGAAATGAGATAGATAGAGAGAGGGGAGGGAGGAGAGAAAAAAGGCAGTGAGACAAAAATAGACAGAGAGAGAAAGAGGTGAAGAAAATGAATTTGAAAGAAATAGAAGAGAGAGAAATTTGAGAGAGAAAGAAAGAAATAGAGAGAGAGAGAGAGAGAGATTAAGAGAAACAATTTAGTGGTTTAGAGAGTGTGAAAAGAGAGAGATAGCGAGAGACCAAGAGATAGAGATTAAGAGAGAGGGATAAAGGAAGAGAGAGAGAGAGATAGAAAGAAAGGAACGAAGAATTGAGAGAGAGAAAGGAGGGAGAGGGAGAGAAAGGAGGGAGAGAAAGGAAGTGAGAGAGAGAGGGAGAGAGGTGAGGGAGAAAAGAAAAAGGAGAGAGATTGAGAGAGAAAAAGAGAGTGAAAGAAACATAGAGAGAGGGAGAGAGATTAAGAGAGGGAGAGTGAAAGTGATTGAAAAGTGTGAAAAGAGAGAGATAGAAAGAAAGGAAAAAAGAGAAGAGATTGAGAGAGAGAGAGAGAGAGAGAGAGAGCAGGAGGAAGAAGAGGGAGGGAGAGGGGGGGAAAGTGAATGGAACAGAAAGAGAGAAGTAGTGAGAGGAGAAAAGGAGAAGAGAAATGATATTGGGAAGAAAATAAATTAAAGCGTTAAATTTTATCAAGATTTTAATTTATTTTTAAAATAAAACAGAGCGGTTGGCGCCGCGAAGCGGCGCCCAAGCGATTTATCGATTGGTACTACAATTGCAATTGAATTATATTTTCAGGACATAACGCCAACAAAAATTCTAATTAAATACATTTAAAGCGTTTTGAATTTTCCCATTTTCAATGCAAAAATCGCAAAAATGATAAATATTGATAGCGAACTTTTGGCCCGAAATGTCACCGAGTTTTACAATGCCACCAGCGAAATTAGACGCATGGAATTGCAAAAAATATTGGACCAATTTTTGGAAAGTTAGTTTTTTTTAAGTGTTCGGTGTATAATATAATATCGGCTTTTTATCTTCCCAATCAGCTCCATATTCTTGGAATGTTGCAAGTACGGCTGTATTAAATGTTTCCTCTATTTTTATTTATCCCCAATTTAGTGTCCCTCGTCACCGCACCAAATCCAACCAATGTTCAATTTTATGGTGCTAAACTCCTTCACAATACCATCAGTCGTCACTTCGATATTGTTGTAGAAGATGTCGAAAATGTGCGAATTTTATTTGAATATAAAAAGCTAAAATTTAATTTCAAGATTTCCGCCTTGAAGGATTTTTACATCCAAACTTTGACCGTTGGTGCGGGTTCTCTGTCCCATTCTGTCATTAACAAACTTTCTTCGGGTTTGGCTGTTCTTATGCTCAAAAGTCTGCCCGACATTTGGCCTAGTCCCATTCGGGATCTGATGTTGCTCTGGTCCAATCAGCTCGAACTTTTGCTGAGGTCTATAACAAGGGCGGAAAACCCTTGGCTTTGGGGGGGGGGGGTTGGATTTAAAAATTTGATTTAAGTTCTATTTTCTTTTTTAGAAATTCCAAATTAGGAGGTGTTTTTTTATAATTTATTTGACTTATAAAATTATTTGGTGTGGTCTCAAAACAGGAAAGTGCCATTTTTTCCTTTCTTTTTAAACTTTCGTTTTATTGTTTTTTCTTATTTTTTTGTTTTTATTTTCTTTTTTTAATATTGTTTTTGTTCTTGTTTTAATTTTATTGTACTTAATTGTTTGCAAATTCGAGGATGCCAAAAAATATTTAAGTAAAAATAAAATTCAAACGCCTTTCATATTTAGAGTTATCGCGGAAATTGCTGTGGAATTTTATCGGCTGAAAGTATCATTGGATCAGCGAAGTGCTGTTAAGTCAGAGCTGAACAACACGGAAATTGTGAGAAATTTGTAAAATGTTTTTCGTTGTCGAGTGTTTTTCTCGACTATTTCTTAACACTTTCTTTTTTTTCATTTTTTAGAGTGTTATCCAAATTTCGCAACATGTGTTGGAGGACGCCGATTCGTCGCCATCGATTCGTAATGCCGCAATTGAGTGCATTGAGCTGTGGCTGAAGTTGCCGGGCGCTAAATTGGAGACTTATTTGGGCGCGTTCGACGGAATTTTTGCCAATATTGGCAATGATTTGTGAGTATTTTTAGTTCAGTAATTCCTATAACTTTTAAAACTTGTTCTTATAAAACGAAATTGACAATATTTTTAGTAGAATTGTTTCCGTTTTAATTAAGCCCTCCTCTCACTCAAATTCTGCTCACAATCAAATCTATAGAGGGATTGGCACAAATGCCGAAACTCATTTGGCAAATTACCCAATTCGTTGCCCGCGATGTCTGTCCTCGAGTTCAGACAGAACTCAATTCGCTGCTGTCACTGAATCAACAACATAATCATTCTTCGGAAGGCATGAACGAGTTGGTGCCTTTGGTTTCCGCAGTTGCCGAGTTTGGACATGACTTTATGCTTTGCATTCTCAAAATTGTGTGCAACAACATTGAAAACCAAAATATCGTCAACGCTTTTATGTTTGTTTTTTTAAATTTCGAATTGATTTGGTTTTGTTTTCAGTTCATTGTGCCAATTCTTCTTCAATGTTTCCACTCTCCCTGGCACTTTTCCCATCGACGAGTGCCTTTCCGAGTTGGGCGAGCCTTGGTGGTGGTGCGTTTTATTGGCTTAAAATATAAATTTGGTTGTTTTTCCCTTGTTCAGTTCGCTTCGTGAGCATTTGCTTATGGCTGACGATGGTTCCACTTGGAATACGGGCAGACAACAACTTCGCAATGAAATTTCAAAGTTATACCTGGAAATGTTGCGGGTTACAATCGACAAATTCACGTAAACTTAAAATTGTATATTTAAATTTACCAAATTTTACAGATATGTTCCCGACCGAATGAAGTATTTTGACAAGGAATCCCTTGAACGCTTTGAGGCGTATAGGACGGAACGAAATGACGTCTCGTTAAATGCCATCCAATTAGAGCCTGAACAGACCGTACAACTGCTGGCACATTCCCTAGAACATTCGCTGGACATTTTCGATCAGAATCGGAGCGAGGCTATTCTCCATTTGATAAATGGTATTTCAATTATAGTAGAAAGATGAGTCCAATTTGGCTTTATGGAGTGTTTAAATAGGCTTTGGGCCAAACGTTAGACAGAAATTCCATTTTTATTTATTACACAAATTGGCACATAATAATTCGTTATTTTGGGCAGAGGCTGCCGACTTCATCAACGACTCTAATTTGCTTCCGTTGCTGTCCGCACTTCGTAAATTGGTGCCCGTCGACATTTGGATTTCCCGCGGTGTCTCTCACTACGACGAGGGATTTCAACGCTATGTGCGCACTTTGCTTACACTGCTCCAAACGATGGATCATTTGTTGCACTCGTCGTCCGATGGGCAAGCACTGCTCCCGCACATTGTGCACACGGTGCTGTCCTGTTTGAGTTTGGCGGACTGTGCCACACTGAAACCGGGAATAGATGAGATGGCATTGGGAACACTCACTGCGATGCTGAAGAACAAAGAGTCCGCAATTCGAGTGCGCATTGATTTTACTCCACAAATTTAGTCTTAAATTAGAACAGAATTGATGCGATCGACACAATCATTCAAAAGTGTTACGATCACTTCTCAAATGAACGGCGGAACTCCAACAGTCGGCTGGTGGCAATTCGATGTGTTGGCATTGCCCTTTCCTTCAAACAACCCGAATTTATTTTGGTAGTTTTTGATTTATTATCCGAATCGTGCCCCTTTTTTTGTTCTTTTCAGACCAGTCTCAACCAGATTTTGGCACCGCGATTGATCGAATTGAACAGTTTGGCCTCAAACTTTACACTTTCTGGTCAACAGCAAGATAAAGTGCTGTTTGAACTGGGAATTTTGGCACAATTAGTCGCCACATTGGAGCCGAAATATTTACATGGCAAAACGCATCAAATTGTTATTAAGTATTTCTTGCTTTCTTTTTCAGCAGATGCAACTCAAATGAGTGGGTCTGTCATTTTACCATCCGTCGCCAATGACAGTCCTGTTCGGCTGATCATTGACCAAACCCTTCCTTTGTTCAACAAATTACTTTCAAACAATAACGAAACACCGTCCGATAAGCTAATTTCCATGGTGACTATTATTCTTAGAGGTGTAAACATATGCATTTTAAGCTTTGTGATGTTCTTAAATCGACCGTTCATTCGCTGTACACTCAAAGTGCCCCTCTTTTGGATACCATTTTGGATTTTGTGGACGTCATCGTTTCTGCACATCCTCGGCCCGCCTGTGAACTTGCCAAATCTCTCTTTTTGGCATGTCCCAAATTAAACTTAATTAAAGCGAGATTTTCAGACTTTCCACAAAAATCGAGACGAAACGACAACAAAATTAATTGCCCATTTGGCTAAATGGTTCGCTGACGAATTTGCTTTTCTCCAACAACTGTCCACTTTCGACGCCATTGATGCGGAGGAAAGGGACGAACAATTATTAACTCTTGGCTATTACGTGCTGAAGAAGTTTTGGGACAATTTGTTGTTCGTCTCCTCCACGCTGACGACGACCAACCAATTGGAAGCTGGAACTTTGTGCTGTGCCTTCGTCCGCCACTTTTGTCTTATCATAGCAACGGCAATTAAATTTTCTTACTAAACTCATTTTTTCGCCAATAAATTGACACTTTTCAGGTGCTTCAACACAGCAAAAACCCTTCATTAGTACAGCTCGGTCTCCGTTCGCTTTTCCATCTGTTGACAAAATGTAATTCTGTTGACGATTGTCCGCCTCTGTCAGACACAATTGGCTCAGTTGCTGGTCATTTGACCAGTGCGGTGTTCGTAATCATTCGCAGTGAGCTGGTCACTGGCAATATCAACGTTGTGGCGGACATTTTACACGCATTGGCCAGCAAATATCCGAATGTGACGAGGTGGACGAAAAATTTAAGAAAGGGAGGGGAGGTGGGATTTTGAGGCACAAGACAAATGGACATCAGTAAAATGGACTTTAATGCATTTTTATTGGATTTACACCCTAACAAAGGAGAGGTACCCAAGTGACCGTGGGACTTCAGAATGAAACTTAAAGGGTAGGTAGATTACCCCTCTTTTGTATTATAAAATTTTTTTTATTTTTGCTAAATGAAGCTTATGGCCGAGATATGAAGCTTTTCCTTTTTGCTATATCAATATCATTTACAAAGAATGTAAAGCCGATGTGAGCGTCTCTGGCCTGGTGGTTATGCCTTCCATCCCTTTTTTCTTTTATAATACAAAAGGGGGGTAATCTACTTACCCTGTAAGTTTCATTCGGAAGTCCCACGGTCACTTGGGTACCTCTCCTTTGTAAGGATCGATGCGATTGAATGCTTCCCTTTTTTTTCTTTTATTTAAATTCAAACTATTTTTTTAGATCGACAGTTTTGGCTCTGTCCGGGGGTGATTCTCAACGATTGATTGCATTGTTCGCACGTCCCAATAAATTTGATTTTCGTCAAATATGTGCCACTATGCATCAGACTGCACTTTTGCAAAAAGATCCAGTGATTTAATGTATTATTTTATAAAGTGCAAATTTTTTTTTTTCATTCATTCGTTTGTTTCTTTTTTTAGTCATAATCATTATACGATTTAATGATTCTTATATTTATTAAATATCAAACAAATTTCTGCTTTTTTTTATTCTCGGTTTGAACCTCCATAATTGCCGGTGTATTCGAGAATAACCTTTTCTCTGTTGCTCTTATTTGCTTACAATTAGCACTAGCTTACAATTTAGGCATAAGTACATAACTCAGACGGATAGCCAGAGGGATTTGACCCCACCCCTCCCCCACGCCCACCGGGAACAGACGCGCTCATAGAATAGCACCGCTTCCATTTTTAAATTTTGGCGCGTTTTCCATTCGGTTATTAATTTTCTCATTTGGTTTTGCTCAAAAAATTTTTCTTGTCATATTTGTGCTTTTTTAAATTGTTATTTTTATTTATCTCCAATTGCAAGTTGTACATCCACATTCATTAATCATTCATTACTCTCTTCCTCTTTGTTTTCAATGCACGACATCGATGAACCGAGGGAAATTTTTCTAAGTGCTGATGATGCGTTTGTTTCGGACGCATTGGAAACGATTGGATTAACATTTGGTAATTTTTAGCCCATTTATCTTCATCAAAGGAATTGTTTTTTTTCTTTAGTTGGCACTGAGGATGAACTTGAAACGGCCCCTGTTTTTGCGCCCGAATTTGCGCATCAACACTTCGAGAGGTCCCTTCCATCTCATTCGTTTTCTAAACAAATTCGTTTTTAGTGAAAAAATTGTCGGATATAAAAACCTGAAAGTGTCCGTGCTTTATTCGGATCCAACCCTTTTTCTGACTTCCTTTTATGAATGCGAACAGAAAGAGGATGACTCTACGAAGGTTCGTTGTTGGTCAAACAGTAATGACTCATTAATTAGCTAATTTGCCGTCATTTAGTGCGACGATATTGAATACAGAATCAAAGACGCGCTCCCGCAAACTCAACTCAACGCCTATTTGACAATTGAGAAATTCAGGCAGAAACTCAGCGAGCAAAAGAACTTTGTTCCTTTCGGAGAACTCATCACAAAGTTTTGCCTTAAAGGTGGGGAAAGTGAAGGGAATGGTGACACACCGTCTGAACTCATCAAACTCACAGTTTTTTCTTAATTTTTTCGTTTTATAATTCAAATACTAATTTCAGATTCAGAGATTGAACATAACTTTATACTTTATAAATTCGAGAAAAAACAGCAAAACGATGCTCAATTTGACCAGGGCTGTAAATTTCTGGAGCGAGTGCAAGCGTTGGCCCATTGGTACATCGATGCGGTCAGTGTTTTCGCTCTTTCATTTTCCCATTTTCCGCTCATCCATTTGTTCCCTCTTTTCAGGTCTCTTACACTGACAATGATGACCATCGTTATTTCAATTATTTTCTGTTTGCCGTGCGTCCATCTTCCGATGGCGATGGTTCTTCCGTCCATCGATTCGCCGGTTACGTCAATTTGTACCGTTTTTACCACCATCCGGACAAGGAACGAGTGCGCATCGCACAAATTCTGGTTCCACCAACTTACCGGCGCATTGGGTTGGGTCCGCGACTATTGCGTGCCGTTTACAATGACTTATGCCGTGCCGAACGCGTCTTCGACATAACTGGTGAGTTAAAAATGAAGGCACATAATGTTTAATATTATTCAGCTGAAAGTCCCTCAGACGCTTTTTTGTTCATGCGCGACTACGTCGATTGTGCAAACTGTGCAAAACTTTCCGATTTTGCTCCGGAAAAATTACGCAAAGGGTTCTCGGATGAAATGTACGAAGCGGCACGCAAAACATTTAAATTGAGCAAGGCAAGGCGGGCAAAATTAATTTCACGAATCGCGGATGTGATAAATGCAGCATTCTTTTTCTCTCTCACCCTCTCTTTCTTTGTGCCTATGCGGCAGTGAAAATAGAGTTAATTGAGCCCTAAGATAAGTGAAATGGGGAAAAAGGGGAAGATGCGTAGCTCAGTTGGAATAACACGGCCTGGGTCCTGGGTTCAAATCCCACCGCGGGTTTGTCCGACAAACTCGTCCAAAACTTCGACCATTCGGAAGTCTTGGAAGGATTTTTTGTGTCGGTATAAAATCTGTGTGATAAATTCTCTGAGAGGTCCTTTTCTTAAGCCTTTTCAGTTGCACAATTCGCACACATTTTACCATTTCTTTTTTAAACTCATTTTCTATTCTTTTCCTTCGCTTTATTCAACTTTTTTAGGCCCAATGTCGTCACGTCTACGAAATCCTTCGGCTGTTCCACACCAATATGAATGTCCCGGCCGAAAGGCAGCAATATAAAATGGAGTTGCTGAAGCGCCTGATGAAGTCGATGATGAGTCAGAGCAAAGACGGCGGCAAACTTTCACGGGCATTGCAGTCGGATCAACAGTCCCTATGCTTTGCACTGAATTCTTTAAGCCCGGTATCACAAAAAAAAATTGATAATTGAAAACAAAAAATTCATTTATACAGGAACAACAAGGGCAGCAGTTGATGGCGCTTTATGAGAATACGATGGACTGTTACAGAACGGTCCTCGCTCGGCTCGCTCGTTATGAAAAAGATTTTATTCGATGACCCCATCTCTGGTTGATTGCATTGATGGGACTTGCTTTTTCTTGTACTGATAAATTTATGAAAACGGCGGCTCTATTTTTGCGTCCAATGGACTTTTGTGTATCCACTCAAATTTGGCAATGGTCAAGAATTGGTGTCCAGACGAACAAAATATATTAAAAATTTCGCAGGTTTTTTCTCTAGGCTTAAAAGATGCGCTGATCAAGGATCTGAACAGAATTTTTATTATGTTGTCCTAATCGATGTGTTTCCGCCGCATCGTGGACACGTTCGACTCGTGTAGAGGAGCCCCATATTTTCGAGCCACTTTTTTTGAAAATTAGAATTTAAAAAATGTTCGAATTCTGAGTTCGAAATTGGGCGAAATGGATGCCCGTGAACAGCTACTATGAAAACCTCGAAACTTGTTTTGAGACTTAAATTTGAAAATTTCCACCAAAAAAATAGGGGCAACCATCTTACCTATTACTCATCTATGTCTGAGTTATTACGCCCGACTAATTTTCTTAAAATTTTGGAAAAAATCAAATAATCGATGAATAAATCATAGATAAAAATCAATGATTTTCAAAATCTGAGCAGATTCGTGATCGCCGCATTTTTCATCTTAGAACAAATACAGTGAAATTTTAAACATTTTTCGGCGGTATACCAATTCTTTACCATTGCCAAATTATTAACCCCTTGGAAATGATTTCATGGCTTTTGAGAACGAAAATTTTTTTCGAAAAATGGGGGGCAGCCTTACTATTACCGGACCCGGGTTCTAATTTTTATCATCCTTATCAATTCCAATTTTTGTTTTTATATTTTGCGCTAATTAAATTGCCAAAAAAAATTATTTTATCAATTTGCTGGGGGGGGGTACCTTTGTGAGGATTTTTAATTTAATTTTTAGTGATTTTATTCATAATAAATAAGATGTAACTTGGGTAATCGTACGCTTTACTGGTCCCATAAAAAAGGGAGAAAAAAGGAATTTCGAGGCTTTTAAGTGGTGCACTCGGGAGTTTTCGAGGGGGCGCTGATCACGAAAATGACATCCATTTCGACCTATTTTGAACCCCGGACTCGAATTCGAACAAAAGTCGAAAAAATAAATTTATTAATTTTCGACTTTTGTTCGAGATTCGAAATAGGTCTAAATGGAGGTCATATTCGTGATCACCGCCCCCGAAAACCCCACAATTGCACCACAAAGTTGGAAATTCCTTTTTTTTGTGGGACCAGTAAAGCGTACGATTACCATGTACTTGTACGGATAATCGGTAACACAAATAGATCTGATGAAATATAAGACAATGTTAAATCGAATCACTGACAGGCCGCGGCTTTAATCTCCTCCAGAATTTCTTTGTCGCAACAGCCGAGCGCTTTGAACGCATTTTCAATAGTAATCAAACCGAAACGGACTTTGATTTTAAGAAGCTCCCTTTGCAATTTGAAATTCTCTGCAAGCATTTCTTCTATAAAAGGTCAAATAAAGGAAAGCCCAGGGAGAGATGGGTGGCCCACCCTCCAACTGATCAAACGAATCGATCTCAGTTTCTGCTGCCAAAAGTTTCGCCTCCAAGCGAACGATTTTCTGTTGTTTTTCTTCCAATTCAAGAAGAAACTGATTTTAAAAAAGATATTTGATTTTTAAGTGGGGTGTCGGTTACCTTTTTCTTTATTTCATCAATTCTTGAGCCCATAAAAACAGGAGTTTGAAGGGTCGAATTCTTTTCCATTGTATCGACATCAGTCCGAATAGCAGAAGTTGAAGGACAATTGAGCGACTGCTTCTCCAATAACTAAAATTTTATTACATTTATTAACCAATTTTGTTAAATTTGCCCAATTGTTTTGCCTGTTTAGTTTGTCCGTTGTAACTTTTCTCATTCTCTTCCAGGAAAGTCGGCTCAATTCTTGGATCCATAAAAACAGCTTGAAGGTTATTTGTCGGATCCTTTCCAAGTGAAGAATTCTAAAATAGTTTTACGTCATTCGAATAAATATAGTCGTACACACCTTGACATCAGTCCGAATAGCAGAAGATGAAAGACAAAAATTGAGCGTCTGATTCTCCAATAACTAAAATTTTATTACATTTACTATAATTTTGTTTAATTTCCTGCATCGTTTGCCTGTTTAGTTTGTCCGTTGGAACTTTTCTCATTTTCTTCCAGGAAAGTCGGCTCAATTCTTGGATCCATAAAAATGGGCGCTTGCATGGCATTCTTTTGGTCGTTTTCAATTTGAGAATTCTGAAAAGTTTCTTCCATTTATGATCTTTATTAGAGTGAACTTCGTTGTCGTTTCGGATAGCAGAAGTTGAGAGATCACCAAAGTTTAACGATGGGTCCTCCTCCTAAATTTCCTTTATAATTAAGTAAATTGAAATTTAAAAAAAAAGAACAAAACATGCATCTATCGGAGACATGAAAACAAGTCGATTGTAGTCCATTGTTAAGCGTCAAATGTTTTTGGATATTTAGATACAATGTATATTGCAGCTAAAAATGTTTCTTATACATTCAAATACGATTTGACAAATTTTTAGAAACAGTGCCTTACTTAAATATTTCAAGAACACTGATTACGAATTTCTTAACGGTAGGGGTCAGTTGCGTCTGGCCAGTTGCGTCTGAGCTAAGCATAAAGCACCATAACTTTTTTCTTTGTTTGTCAAATTTTATAAATTTGGCATCATTCGAAAGCTCTACATGTTTAGAAGCTTTTGATAAGATATTGCTAAGCGATTGAACAACTTATAAAAAAGTTGCAACATGAACACTACCAAAAAAGTCAGAATTTTTGCATATTTTAATTTATAACTTTTTTATATGTCGGTATGTCTTTGTGATTTTTGGATAACCGATAGAGCTTGTTAAGAGCTTTCGAATGATACCAACATTGTTGGATTTGATCAACAAAGAAAAAAGTTATGGTGGTCTAAACTTGGCTCAGACGCAACTGGCCCGTTTCGATTTCTTAATGTGGTTAGATTTTAAAAACTTTAAATTCGCCTGATGAAATCGTTGCGATAAATATATATTTTTATTCATTCGCTTTCGCTTTTCACGTTTATCCCGCCCCAACATTTTTGCCATATTCTTTGGTATCCTCGACTTCGTCACCTAGTTTCCAATACCATTCCGATTTTTTTAACCCGATTTTATATATTTTGTTTGTTATGTACAGGTATTAAAATGGAAAAGGAACGTGATATTTTGGTTTCACTCGCATCGAAACACAGAACAGTTCCGTATGACGTTTTGATGAATGCTCTCAAAATTGCAAATGAAAGGGAATTTGAAGACTTCATCATTGAATCGATTTATCAGGATATCATTCAGGTAAATGATGGGTTTGAGATAATGATGGAGAATCTGGGCTCCAACCACAAAAAAAAATATTTTTGACCAATCCGGGATTTTTATGGCTTCTTTTTGTGAAAATCATTGACTTTATCATTGTTTTTGAAAATTAAGATTTCCCTAAATCAATTCTTGGCAGGATAATACATGTTGTTTGTTATGATTTATGACATTGAATGTCCTTCAGCGTTTATATTTCAGGGACGGCTCAATCCAATAAAACGCCATTTGGAGATTTATGATTGGAAAAATGAAAAAGTTGGCGACTTTCAGTTTATGGCGGAGACACTAAACCAATGGGATAAACATTGCGGCAATTTTTTGAATTCAATTGGCACCGAAATGATCCGGTTAGTTTTCTTATTCACATGCCCATGTTTCCATTAATTTTAGTTCTAATAACACTGCCGCTGAGTTTGTGGCAAATGAGAAAGCGGTGAACGAAGAAATCGAAAACATTCGGAAGACTTTCAGTTACGAGGACCCGAAGAAGTTTCTTGGCGACAAAGACACGTTCAAAACTTCTTCGAAGCCCGAAGCAAAGAAATTCAAAAGCATGAAAAATAAGAAGCCAGGAAATTAGCACTTTTGTTTTGTGTGCAATTTTTGCGTAAATAATTTATGCATTTTATGTTCAATGCCTTTGCTATTTGTCTGTGTAACAATTCGTCTTTTTTCTTAACTTACAATTAGTTCATTATTTAAAGGAATAGCAAAAAAACGATGGATATTCTGTGCGAAACAGAATTACTTTTGTTGTTCGGCCTTATTGGCCAAATTATTTTTGCTCCGTTTACCAAAGTTGAGGAGAGTTTCAATGTGCAGGCAATCCATGACATGGTTTACCACCGCATGAATTTGACTCAGGTTTGGCCACCAACTCAAATGACATTTTATACATTATGGTGTTTTGCAGTATGACCACCTCGAATTCCCCGGCGTTGTTCCTCGGTGGATTTTTGCTTTTCCTTTGTTGTGTTATTTTCATTTATATGATTACCATCCATTTTTGTCAGAACATTTGCTGGGCCTTTTGCTGTTGCGTCCGTTTTGCTTCCTTTTGCCCCGTTTTTCGCTTTTTTCTCCGTGGAGAAGTATTGGATGCTCTTTTTGGGTATCTTTTTTTGTGTTTTTTATGTCTTTCTTTTTTTTTGCCCGTTTTTTCCTTGGACTTACTGTATTGCTTCGTTTATTTGGCTTCGTTCGTTCCATTGAATACAAATTTGGCCACAATGTCGGCACATTCCTTCGTCTGCTTACGTTCAGCCAATTTCATTTTTTGTTTTATGCGTCGCGACCATTGCCAAATACTTTTGCGATGGTATTGGGTAAGCAAAATAAATCAAAAAAAAGTCCGACAATCCTTTTTTTGCTCATTAATATAAACCACTTTAGTGCTGCTCGTCTTCCAAAAGTTGCTCGACTTTCGTTTTCTCCACGCCGCTGCCTTTGCAACGGTCGCCACTTTTTTGTTCCGTTTTGAACTTCTCCTTCTCTTCGGCCCGGCCTTTCTTTTTGCTTTTGTCGTTTATTGGCGTCACATTTCGGTGCTCAAAACTTTGCTCGTTGGATTTTGTTCGCTGATTATCGTCTTGAGTTTGTTTTTTATTTATTTTGATTTCTTTCTTTTCTTCATTCTCTTATCATTGTCAGTTTTGTCTGTGCTTCTCGACTCTCTCATGTGGCGTCGTTGGGTTTGGCCTGAGGGGGAAGTGATTCACTTTAATGTGTGGCACAATCGTAGCAGCGAGTACGGCGTGAGTTTCACAAATTGGCCCATAAATTCAAAAAGGGGGGGGGGGTGGCGTAGACAATTTTTGAAAAATGCACCAATGGGGGGACTTTCCCCCTCCTGCTCTTACTCGTTTATTGTTTTATGAGGGATACACTGGAAGAAATCCCTCAACAAATTCTGTTAAAATATTCAAATTTTCCCATTTGTCCCTCCCTTTCGTCTCCTCAGGTGTTGCCCTTTTGGTGGTACTTTTTCTCCGCTTTGCCTCGTGCCATGTTTCTCTCCGTCTTTTTGGTCCCTTTTGGCCTTCTCATCCATCAACGTGTCCAATTCGCTTTGGTTTCGCTGTGTCTTCCCGCCTTTCTTTTTGTGCTTCTCTTCTCCTTTTTGCCGCACAAGGAACTCCGTTTCATTCTCTACGCTGTCCCATTGTTCAACACTTCCGTTGCTGTTTTTTGCGCTTGGATGTAAAAAATGGGAGGGGGCAGGGACGGTCCCAGGATTTCGGCTTGGGGGCGAGTGCCTCCCCCCGGGCGACGACCTTTTTGTTTCACACCCACTTTTTTTTGCGGCGGTTTTTCCAAAATCTTTTTTGGGGGACAGGGGGTCCGGTGGTGCCGATAGGCGCCGCCAGGGAAATTTTTTGCGGTTTTAAATGCGGTTTGTTAACAGATTTTGTCCAAAAAATGACCAAATTTTGTAATTTTGAGCCATCTTTAGCAGATTTCATCAAAAATCTAAAAAATTTTGATTTGCTATGGGTTATTTTGTTTTGATTTTGATGTTTTTGCATTAATTGCATTTAAAGATGGAAAAAGGCTCGCGACTCGTGGTTCTTCCGCTTCTGTGCCTTTTTGGTTGCGTTGCATTTGCTCGTCAATGCCATTTTCTCCGTCAGTTTTGTTTATGCGAGCGCACAAAACTACCCGGGCGGAGTTGCACTGCTCAAATTGCAGGTGAATTCTCCAATTTCAACAAAGATTTACTTATGAAGCATTTTCCCGATCACTCATTATTTTAAACAATTAATTCCAAGCATACGCAATGTTTTTAATTTAAGTCAGCATTCCAAAAAGGCCGCGCCCTTCTGGCGCCCGGCCAATTTTTGGGACCATCCCGGGGCGCCCGTTTAAAAGATTCGGTGTGCATTTACGTATTGTTCAGCATAAGCACCGCTTCCTTCGGGACAAGCCAATCGCCGTTCACATCGACCAATTTTCGGCTGAGACTGGGATCAGTCGCTTTTTGCACCTCTATGACGCGTGGGAGTGAGTGTATTGTCTAAATGTCTCGTTCAAGGCGTACCTTTGATTCCCTGGCTTCGCTATTGATCTTTATTGCCGATAATTAGCAAACTTCTTTACAATCAAATCTCATTATCAGATACAACAAAACTGAGAATTTGGCGCAAGAGGAGTTTGGTCGATTCGATTACATTTTGGTCGGCAATTACGATGGTCGTCTTCGTGCTGAGATGACAAAAAACAATTTGAATGAAACACACACGAAACATTTCATTGTCAAGGCATTTCATAAGGTCCAAAAAATGCAATTGGTTTTTATGTTTAATCAATTGATTTTTAGCAATTTTGGAAGAAGCCGACTCTCCCCAATTGGCTCAATTGGTCTCCGCTCAATAAACTGCAAGTGCCCGCTTACTCTTACAAGCCAAAAGTCATGGTGATGAAGCGAAAGGACGAGTGATCCGATGACCGATGTAATGGAAGGAAAATATGAAGCAATATTTTTTTTTTGATTGTTCACCCCTTAACCTTTGGTTGTTTTCCCTTCCTTCCCCTCACTTTGTTTTGTTCCCTTTGGATCTCACTTCACCAGCACATGTTCTCTTTTGGATATAGCCTTTCTTGTTAAGAAATGATTTCTGGATAGTGCCGTGAATTTCATCTTTGTCATTTTATCTGTTGGCCCTTTGTGCCAAATTCAGTAAACGGAGCCCAGTCGGTAGCCTTTTCCCGGGTAGCACCTCCGTAGGCATGCGTCCGTCATGCAGCACATTTCCTCCTTCATTTCCTCCAGGGAGCAGCCCTCCGCACAGCACTTCGTACGAACACGCTCTTCTGTCGCGGGGATTTTAAGCTGATTTTGGTTAATAAAGGCATTTGTGCCCCCGAAAAGACGAAATTCACTAGCATTTCTAAGGCTCGAAAAAGGGGAATTCCATTAGTGTTTTTAGGGGGGGGGAAGAATTGCTGTGCGTAAAATGTTTTACTGATGCTGTGGTGCAGTTGAAGACACGGCTGCTGTTCGCCGGGCCAGCGACAAACCTAGCGAAAAGTGGGGGAAGGCAAAAAGTGTACGTCTCCCCTTTTGTGCCGTGTCGCCCACCTTATCCCGCATTTTGGCAAAGCGTTCGCCACAATATTTGGGCTTTTTGGCAATGATCTCCGCAATTTGGAGGGAAAGGATCAACAGAACAGCGAAACGGAGGAGGCGCATTTTATTTTGTCAAAGTGATCAGGAATGAATCGGTTCCACGCTCCCGCCCAAAGAGCACCAAAAGTGCCATATGTTCGTTCATCCGAAGGACTAACAAATTTATTTATTTTGCTTTCATCTCCTTTATTTTCTAAGCAATTAATCAATTAAAAAAGGTCGACGAGTGGGAAAAAGCGAGGGCGAAGAACGGCGGAGGGAAACAATCAGCAGACGAAAGGGGGAGGGCATTAGAAGAAGCAAAGTGATGAGCAAAATTAGGGAGGAAAGGGTCGGCAAGAAAAGGCAATGGCAAAAGTTCGCGTGAAAGAAATGCGTAGCAAAACTCAACGGATGATCTAACAAAAAACATAAAATAAGGCAAAAGTCGGTCCTTTTGTTTATTTCCCGTCATTGTCTCTTCTCTTCTCGTGTGTCCGTCCTCCCCTTTCTTTGTTCACCATTTCACGTCCAATTGGCGGTAACGGTGCGTTCTGTGCGAATGTTTGGTGGCACTGATGTCGCCAACTTCGTCGATGGCATCCAACACTCTGTCCAGCATCTCTTTGTCATGTGCCGCACTGATACAAATGCGACAACGACTTTCTGTCATTGCAGTGGCGGGAAAAGAGACGACCACCTACCAAATGGAAAATGCAACAATTTTTGGGAAATGGAAACACAAACCGCGCTGATTTTGCGCTCCAGCAAAAGGCGCCCCCAAAGTCTGAAAATGGGGAATGGACAAAATGGAATAAAGTGTACCAAAAGAGCAGCCTGACGGACTAAAGACATGACGCGAGCCAGACGGGACTTATCAAGAGGAAAGACCGGGACTAGGAATCCCGGCAAATGACACGTTAGTCATGTACTAAAAGTCTCAGTCCGTCTCCTACAAGTGCTCAAGTCCCGATGCATTGTCAGGTCTCTTCTATCCCTTTCATTTCAAAATTTCGGTATAAAACGGACCCGCATTTGGTAGGGTGGTAAATCATTATCGGAATGACCGGCGAATCGTTCGACCCGTACACAATGAAGCCCATCTGTTTGAGTCGAAGGCGGAAGTAGCGCGTGTTGCGTGCCAACCGCTCAATGCGACGCCATCCCTGGTCAGTGTTATCACGACCTTAACAAGGACTGGTCGAATGGGTTATAAAAGTCGTCCATACCCATTATGATGGACATGGAAGTGAACACTTGCTGAGCCACCGGCGCGGACATTGCCAAGGAGTAAAAGCTGGTCGGCGAATGGCGCCTGAGATGGGCGATAAGCGACTAAAACAGGAGGCAATTCTGATCAGTCAGCCTCATAGTGCCGTTAAAGCAGCAACTGACCGATTTTCCGGCCAAATAGCCTCCGGCCGCCCCGAAACTCTTTGTGAATGTGCCCATGCACACGTCGACATCCGCCGGGTCACAACCCCAATATTCGGTCACGCCGCGTCCGGTCCGACCCATGGCACCTAAAATGCCTTCCTTTTCAATTTCATTTCCGAATCGTTCAAAATGTGTACCGATGCTGTGCGCCTCGTCCAAATACAAATAGCACTTGTAGCGCTTCTTCAGTGTGATCAGTTCGCGCAGTTTGCAGATGGACCCCTCCATGGAGTAAATGCCTTCGACCACAATTACAATTTTGCCGAAGGGTCGCCCCGTCCGCTCGTTTCCGTAAACAATCGCATTGCGCAACACACGCTCAAGATCGGGCATGTCATTGTGGCGGAAGACACGAATTGTCGCGGACGACATGCGGGCGCCGAGGATCAGCGAAGCGTGGTTAAACTGATCACTAACGATCAGCGAATCCTGAAAAATGAAAACCGTAGAGACACCACCCTTTTAAGCTGAGGAAATTTTATTAAAAAGTGACATTTCCCTGTCAAATTCCTGGGTACGTCTTGCCCACCTCGTCCACAAGACATGCCACGTTCATCGAATTGGTGGCGAATCCCATTGAAAAGCAAATTGCCTCCTCAACGCCAAGAAATTTGGCCACCAAATTCTCCAAGTCGGACTGAATTGAGCACTGACCTGAATTGGAAAATAAACTTAAATAATTCGTCAAAAGTGAATGAAAAGGGCAAAAATGGACTCGAAAATGGCATCAGTTCTCCCACCCAATTTTCTGTCAAAATTGAAATTAAGGAATATGTGAGTTTTGGGCCCCACAAAATATCGGGACAGGTAATAAACATGGGAGATTGAAATAAATTTCCATCCAAATATTGTAATCAGATGCAAACCAACCCACCCACTTCAAGCGCACTGCCACACGTCGATAGTCCCCCTTTTTCCACTGCTTTTGCCGCCATTTCCGCGCATGGGCCGTCGCTTTGAGCGAAGCCCAAATAATTGTAACTGCTCACATTTATCACTTCCGTTTGAGAGCCGGGAAATCTGAACAAAAAAGCTTCAAATTGGTAAGTTAAGCACATAAACAGCAGAAAAAGCACTTGAACGTCCAGCAGAAGTCATCTGTTTGTCGGTCGACCAATTTGCTAAATTGGCGGGAAAATTTATCAATTTTTTGAAGGAATAAAAAAATGAACAGACACTTTCGCCCCTGGCACACCGCCAATTGGCCGCTCAAAAACATCGCTAAATTCACCGGAATAAGCAAAAACCAAAGTAAAAGGAACACTCACTCACCGGACACGCATGTAACAATTTCGGGCGTAAATCGCTTCGAAAGAATCGACGAGTGGCGCAAATCCCTTAAATTCAAATACGAATTGGGTTTATCGGTTCTGTGTTCCGTCTCTAACCCAATAAATTCGTTATAAATTTAATAAAATTATTATTACTCTCAGCTCAGTGCGCTCAACGGCCGCTTTGTTCGACTCGATTCCGTAACGGCGCAGAAACTCGCGAAAATACGCATGGACAGTGAGGACGAACCAAGTGAAATAGACGGAGAAAGCGACGAGGGAATGGCACTAAAAGAGGGGGGGGGGAAGGATGGCCTTCATCCGAAATTGAAAATAGAATTTGAATTTATTTTCGATTGTCCGTCCCCTCTCTGTCCATTTGTTCCGTTTTCTTCCCACCTTTTCGAATTCTTCCTCCTCTTCCCACGCTTTCGGCTCAATTTGCTCTTTCTTCCGTTGTCCGTTCGCTTTCCCCTTCTCTCCGTCTTCCTTTTCCTGCGATGTTTTATCTTTTTTTTCCTCCCAATTTTTCGTTTCCTTTGGCGGGCAATGGAACCCATTGACCGCTGAAAACGAAATAAAAGCATTTAAACGCAAAAGCTTTTGAAAAAAGAAAAATATTTATTACTCAGTTTTGTGTGGCCATTTTCCCTGACAGGCGAAGTGTGAAGCAAAGAACAGTCGCCGAGGGAGGAAATTTTGTGGAGGAAGAAATTGTTGGCACACCGCCCCAAGTTGAGCTTATAAAGCGAATGTTCAGATCGCATTTTGCGATTTGTTGTTCAATAAACTGATTAATTTAAAAATAAATAAAACATTTGCCTTTGCCAAACGGTGAAAGGGAAAAGGCGGCGGCGGTGGGGGGAGAGAACGGAGACTGTGCAAAATGAGCTCACGTACAAAATAAGATGAAAGGCGTAAAAGAAAACGGAAAGTGAGGGAAATTTAAACTATTCGAAGCGAAGGAATGAGCAAATGAAATGATTGAATGTGCAACAGAAGGAAAATTGACGAACGGCGGGGAAATTCCCAAAGGAAATGCCAATTTGGGGGAAATTACCCAATGGAATTCCGATTTGAAATAGAAATGCCAATTTGGGAATTGGACCCAAATCAATGAATGGGACAACCGATGAAAGGCCAAATTGATCCAATCAAACGCAGAGCAGGTCAAACTTCGGTCCATTAAAATTTATTATTTATTCTCCTCCCCCCATTTTTACATTTTTAGTCGTTTTGAGTGACGAATAAATGGGGGGAAGGAAATATGAATCGATCACTCGAAGACGTAACCAGCAGAGATGGGCCCATAAAATTAAGTGTGCCACACCAAAACATATAGACCAATTATCGATAAACTAAGGAAGTATAGAACCAGGTTCGACGTGAAAAAAAAGAAATTTAATCGAAATAAGTCAGCTGGCCAAAAGAGATCGAAGATTTAATCGAAAATACACAAGCAATATGGGGGAGGGAAGAGTTAAACAGTTGTTATCAATCATAATCATCGTCGTCGCCATCATCAATAGAAACGGAGGCATCACTTTCCGAACTCAACGACACTTCCTCCTCCTCAGAGTCTGATTCGATTCTGTTCTTCGCTGGTTTTGCGGTCTTTGCATTTCTCTCCTTTTTGGCCACGGGTGCCTTCTCAGTCTTCAGATACTTCTTTGGCGGTGGCTTTTCATCACTTACAAATAAATGGGAGAATTTTATTAAAAAGCGAGAAGAGGGAACGTAGAGATTAAGGAAAGGGCCGTGCATTACGTTCGACTAACCCTGAGGGGGATTTGTCGTACGCAAGAGACAAATTTCCTTAAATCTAACATTTTTTGGTAAAAAGTCTGAATAGCATAAAAAAGTCTTCAAAGGACAAAATATGCAAAAGGTCGAACGTAGAAAAATGGGGGGCTCTAGTGCACTTTATGAGTCCAATCGACTTTTTTGAGTCCGATCAGAGTTTAATGAGTCCAATCAAATATTTGTGAATCCAGTAAAAAATGTTTTATAAATTGGAACTGTTGGTTTGTATACAAAAGGTAAATTGATATGGGAGGAGGGTGTCCATCATTGTTTTCTGGATCAAGGGGAATCTTGAACAATTCAACGAACGTTGGAACTTTAAGTGGGACAACTGGATGTTTCATTTGTCTCGGAATCATGAACATAATTGATGTCATGAAAACGAAAGCATTGACATGATCAAAAGGTGACATGGAGAGGTTCTGGAAGAAATTCGATACCCAACTATATTTGTGGCTTTACTTTGTATATATGCAATTTTAGACTGAAAGTTTGAAAAATAAAAATTGGACTCAAAACTTTATTAAAAATCATTGGACTCATAAATATTTTATTGGACTCATAAAGTGCACTAGAGCCAAATGGGACTCTGACCCCCCCCCCCATGGGTGGGTCAAAGCCAAACGTAAGACCCTTTCACTGACCCCCCCCCCCCTTGCACAGGTATCTTTGGCGATTAAATGGAATAATTTTACATCTCATCGTCGGAATCGTCCAACACAATGTCATCGTCTTCTTCGTCGGAATCAATCTTCATTTTTTTCGCCTTAGGTTCAGCGGCTTTCTTTGCTGGTGCCTTTTCGGCTTTCTTTTTTGGCGATTTTTTCCCTGACGAAGTGCGCTTGACGCCTTTTTTCGTCTTTTCGCTTTTTGGTTCACGAGCCAAAACTTTGCGCGGTTTCTTTTCTGCAACATAATTTGGATTTGGTTCAGTTGGCTCCCGACGTTCCGCATCGCGAAGACGTGCGTCTAAAACGACACCGCCCTTCTTTTTACCGCCTCCCTTCTCTTTGCCAAGATTTTCCCCGCCGGCGTCTTTCCGTTCCCTTTCCTCCTTAAATTAGCACTTTGACTATGTTTTCCCAATTATGAATTAATACCTGTGTATCCAATGCTTTGGTAAAAGCTTCGAGATCCTCCTCATACAAATCCGACCATTCCTTCTTCTTCAACACTTCAAGTTCCTTCTTCTTTGATTCACTTTCTGCCAAAAGTTTGTCTTTGTCTTCCATGGAGAGTTTCCAGATGGCCATCCCAACAAGGTAGTCATAATCAGAGCAGCGCTTCTCCAAGGCCTCATCAACTGCTTGGTCCGCATGTTCGTCTTCCTGTTGTGTCCAGTCGTTCAGTTAGGGTTTTAATGAATTTACTAATAAAGTTTTCTTACGTCCTCTTCGTCGTCTGACACATTTGCCTCTCCGCACAGCTCCAACTCTTTCCGCTTCTGTTCGTCCTTCCACCGTTTCACCGGATCCGGTCTGAACTTGTGCTTCTGCAGCTGCTCTACGATAGCCGATTTCCGTTTGTTTTCGATGTGTATCTCGTTTTTGATCTTCATCACGATGAAGCGTGCCTTTTCACTGAGTTGGTCGCTTTGCGCTTGCAGCATTCCTTCGAGGTAGCGTTTGCGCTTCTTGTACAATTCCCTGCGGCACTCGAAGAATTCCAGGCAAATCTGCTCGGGCGAGTCGAACTTCCTTAGACATCCGGCAGCGTCAAATAGGACCTTTGAGTTAAATATTCATTGTTTTAATTCCAAGAAACTCACCATGTTGCTGGTATTAACTGATGCCTTCAGGCTGAACACATCATAAATTCCCTTTTGTTCGGCTTCGCGAAGTTCGTCCTGTTTCAATTTGCATACAAAATGCACATTTTGGTCCGTGTGATACTCCTTGTAGTCTTGCAATAATTGTGGTTTCTTGTCGGATCCATCATACATCGGCTCAATAACTCGTTCCTTGTAAGACTGAGTCCATGTTTTGATGGGCAGTTCCGTAATTTCCACCAAGTCGTTACTCCCATTGTCAATGATATTTATCAGACCACGGGTCTCAAACCGAGTTTCGTCCATTCGAGTAATGCGACCCTTAAACCCCTTGTACCACGGAATCTGGAAAACATATGCAATTATAATATTGTTACATATATTCAACCATTGGTTCAAGCTGTTCAGAGTGAATTAATCGACGCATGTTGGCCACCAAAACCCGTGGGTTGTAATTCGGAACATTCGTCGACCATCCGGTCCCGATTCCTTCAGCCCCATTCACAAGAACAGTTGGAATTACAGGGCAATACCATTCTGGCTCAATGCGTTGGTTCTCCTCGTAGAGAAAACGGAGAACGTTTTCATCGACTGAAGGAAAAAGCGCTTTGGTCACGGGGCTTAAACATTAGAATATTTTAAATTAGTATCAGAAAAGCTTCAAAAGTACTTGAGTTGCGTGAAAATGTAACGTGGCGAAGCTGAGTCTTTGCCTCCCTGAAGTCGCGTGCCAAACTGACCAATGGGCAGCAAAAGATTTATGTTGTTAGACCCGACAAAGTTTTGTGCCAAGTTCACAATTGTGCTCATTAGCGATTGCTCTCCGTGATGGTAAGCGGACATTTCACCGACAGCACCGGCCAATTGAGCGACTTTCACTTCTTTTTTGTCCGCACGTTTGAAGCAGGTGAAAAGGACCTAAACAGAGAACATTTGGATTGCAAAAAATGGATAAAAATAATTTCACGCACTTTGCGTTGGCCAGGTTTTAGACCATCGACCAAACTGGGAATTGAACGTTCATTGTCCGTATTGGAAAACAACACCAATTCCTTGTTTATGAACTCCGCGAAAGTGACACTTCGAGTGTCCTTATTGTACAAGTAAATGTCATGTTCTCCTTGTTCACGACGCTGCTTTCTCTCCTGACAAATTCAGTTTTTATTTCACCCAAAATGATCAAAAACGCACTTCCATCCAACTTGTCAACCACACTTTGCGCTCTTCGATTTTCTTTTTCGAAAAAGCCAATTCAATGGCGCCATCATCCGTGTCATCCTTATAGCGAAAAGGAATTCGATGTCGCAACATATTCGAGAAGTATTCCTTGGCTTCCTTAGAGGTGGATGTACCCAACCCTAAGGGTAGCAAAATGATATATTTGAGAAACCCAAAAGAATACAAACCCTTGTAGTATTTTATCTTCCAACTCTTCCAATTCTCCGTGCCTTTCCTCCACTCAATGTATTCCGGGATGGAATAAAAGCATTTCTCCTCTTTGCCCTTTGTCGCCTTTACAATTGGTGTGATGAATTCTTCCACGAAATTCCGTTTGATAAGTGAAGGCCAATTGGAATGGATGAAGTTGATGACCAATCCTTTGATGTGCGACCCGTCTTGGTCCTAAATGATGACCCATTTGTTTTGTTTCCACTTCAGCAATTTCTTTCACCTGATCAGCCATGATCATTATTTTCCCGTAACGAAGGGATTCGATGTCCTGCTCGGAGTCATACTTCTTTTTGTATTGGAGACCGATGATTTTGATCATATTGCAAATTTCGGCGTTTTCCATTATCTATTGTGAAAAAAATATAGCAAAATAGAGATGCATTTTCGAACCTGCTTATGACTCGCTTCCCGAACATTGAGCAATTTACCACGGAGAGGAAAAACTCCATAATAATCTCGACCAATCACTCCGAGTCCTGCGACAGCCAAAGTTTTGGCCGAATCTCCCTCGGTGAGAATCAATGTGCACCGCTTCGAGTTTTTCGTGCCAGCCTCGTTGGCATCCTCCAATTTTGCAACGCCCTAAATTTGGAAAATATTTACATAATTGTCAGTCTAATAATAGGGATTCAGTAATAATTTACCTTCAGTTTCGCCGTCTTTCGTCCGCTCGTCTTGTCCTTTTGCTGATTTTCTTTGAAAGTCACCCAATTCAGCACCAAATCCACAACTCCACATTTCGCAGCTTCTTTCATGAATTTTTCACTCACATCGCACTTCGACCCGAAACTTTTGGCTTGCAGTGTCAAAGTCTCTTTGGTTTGCGAGTCGAACGACGGATTTTCGATCAACGAATTGACGAACACCCACATGTGATTCTTCACTTGCATCGGCTTCACGGTGATGCTGTTCTTCTTGATTTTCTTTTTCACTTGTTCAACCAACGATTGCGCAATTTGACCAGCAACCAAATCCACATGAGTACCGCCCTAAATTGTTTTTGAGTAGAATTTACCCAGCCCACCCCCACCCCAGATGAATAACCTTTGGAGTGGAAATGCTGTTGACAAATGAAACTTGTTTGAAATTTCCAGTGTCGGACACACAAAGCGCAATTTCCCACCGATCATTGACAGTTTCATGGACAACTTTCACAGGTGAACCATCGTCGTTCTTCACTTGGTCAGTGTATTGCTCAACGTACGTTTTGAAACCCGAACACTGAATATGAGAAACAAATTAAATCCATGAGATAGTGGGAAACCGGAATCTTCTTTCCGTTTAGGAACACTTTGACGCCTTTGCTTATTCCGGCAATATCGTACGCGCGCCTTGACATCAATGAGATAATATCCTCTTCGAGTCTGTCCATTTTGAACAGTTTCAAATTTGGCTGGAAAATCACTTTGGTGTAATCCTCCTTCGATGCATCAGAAATTTTGGGTTCCCCGTCCTTCTTCATGCTGTCTTTCCAAGTCTAAAATAAAATTAGATTACCCTAATTAAGTTTTAATTCGAATTAATATGGACCTGTGTGAATTTCTTCCCATATTCTGAACTTGAAGTTTCAACAGTGAAGCGAGTGCTGAAGATGTTGGTGAGTTTTGCTCCGTAACCATTGCGACCGCCGGTGGTTTTGCGTTCGTCGTCATTGTAATTCGACGAAGTAAGCAATGTGCCGAAGATCATTTCTGGCACATACATTTTCTCTTCTTTGTGCTTGACAACGGGAATGCCTCTGCCATTGTTCCACACAGAAATTCGATTGTTTTCCCTTAATTATTTGTTTAGTTTAATTGGTCAGGAAATATTTACTTGTCAATGTCAACTTTTATGAGGTTCATTTTCGGATCTCTTTGTTTATTGTCCGCTGCATTCACAAGGATTTCATCGAAAATTTTGTACAGACCAGGAACAAAAGAAATCTCGCGAAAGACGAGCTTATCATCCTCTGAGTCATAAACCCACGACGCCTGTAAAAAGGAAGTAAACGCGAAATTCTTAAAATTAAACCATTTTCGTATATTCCACAGAACCAATGTAGGTGTCCGGTCGAAGGAGCACATGCTCAAGCTGTGATACCTTCTTATAAGTGGCTTCGATTGACATTTCGAACCCTCTTCCACTAAAGCATTAATAAGTTTTATGTCATTTCAATGCGATTTAATTTTGAAAGACAACTTACATTGTAAACAGAACCCTCTTTGTATACAATAAGAATCTATTACAAGCAAATAAAGCGATTTTAGACAATACTTTAAGAAGACATCTAATCTAGACAAAAGAAAAAGGAATGAAAAGTTCATTTAGGTATATTAAATTGAATTTAATGGATGTATTAAAAACAGCGTGAAAAGCCTAGACAAAGGAGAATCAATGGCTGTTAAAGTATATTGCCGATGCCGACCTCCCCGCCCCATACGGGATAATGCCCGAATCGCAACGTTCCGCCCAACTCAAAACCAATGTAAAAGGTGAATTAAATTCAAAAATCGTTTAAAAAGCATCTGCTGTACGAATGGCGAGTTACCATATTATAAGAACGAGCCAATGGTACAGATGAACTGATATTTAGTAACACATACACACACACCAAACATAAAAATAAATGCACCATGGTAAGGGGAAATCAAGCAAAAAAATCAAACCAATTTTTTGTACTATAAACATAACGCCAATAGAATATTTTGAGCGCTAATTTTTAAATCATACAGTTCTGATCAGCGACTTTTGTGTAGTTTTTTTGATCAGACATAGCTTCTTGCTTCATCTCAAACCAAAACTGAAAAAATTTTAGTGTCATTCAAAAACTTTTTAAAAAAAGTAGATTTTCCTAAGCAAATGTTAATCAATTTTACGCATAAAAGAACCAAAGGGCATTCTCATAAATCATAATTTTGACGAGAGAATTTTGCAAAATTTGCTGAATTCCCGGCGGAGAATAACGGACGATTAGTTCCTTTTTTGTTTATTTTACGCTGTCCATTCGTCTGGGCGGTAATGGATTAATGAAAAGGGAATTAGGATTTGATGTCGATGGACCGGATGAATGCTTCTTCAGTTGCTGATTAGCAGTTGACCCGTCCCATCCATTGCCTGCGGCAAATGAAAGGCGCAGAGAATGCTAATGAATGGACGGGCGGAGAAATTTGCCGCTTTGCTTTTTTTGGATGTGCCAACGTCGGAGCAGGACAGCCGAAACATTCCCGGACGAATTTTTGCCATAACTTTTTTTTTTCTAAACCAAATTAAACATTTTTGGTATTGTTCGAAAGAACTTGAATCTATTAACCTGCAAAATTTAAAATTTGTTCATTACAAAAAAATCAAGGTAAAAATTTGAAAAACTATCTTTTTGAGTTTTTTCTTGCCATAACTTTTTTTAAGCTTGACAAATTTTTGAGATTTTTCAATAAACTAAGCTCAAATTGCTGTGTTTCAGCAATTACGATTCCGTCAGTTTTTCGTTCATGTTTTTTTTCGTTCGTTTTCCGTCTGTTTTTCTTTCGATTGTCCCCCCCCCCCCCCCTTTTGCCTCTCTTCTGTCTGTAACCACAGCTGATCTGATCCGATGATTGAAAATGGGTGCGAATTTGGCGGGGGAGGGGCAAGTTTTTTCGTCCATTTGTTTTTCGGTCGGAAACACTCTTCGAGAGTGATATGAAAATGTAGAAGAAAGGGAACTCGCTTTTGGTGCGCAGTTTTTCCTCTCATCAGAAGGGGTTGCGCTGATTCATTTTCCGATTCATTTTTTCCCCGCATTTTCCCCGTCTTTCCCCGGGGCCTTTTGCCGTTTCTTCGGCTGCTGCTGAAAGTGAACGTCGACGGGGAGACGACACGCATTCATTTTCTTGCCGCCACCCCATCTCCGATCACTCATTGGTTTGTTTGGCGTCGTCTTCGGCGCGGCGGTTCTGTCGCCCCCCCCCCCCGCCTTTTGGGGTGTTCTTTTCTCGCCGTTCAATTTGAAAAAGTAATTACCCCCCCCCCTCTCTCTCTCTCTCTCTCTCTCTCTCTCTCTCCCTTCCCGTTTTGCCCATTTTCGACCTTCAAAATGTCCCATGTTCCTTTCCTTCCATCATTACGCATTTGTTTATTTTTTGCAACATTCCCCAACTCCTTCAAAATTTCCCATTCCGCGCAACTTTCACCCGAATTGTCGTGTCCAATTTTTGAGTATAAAACCCCTTGTTTGAGCTTCGCTGCTGTCACTTGCCTCTTTTTCCCATCATTCCTCGATGGTTGAGTCATCACTTTCTTCGCTTTTTTCGCTTCCTTCCGTTCCCCTTCTCTCATGAACTGCTTCTTCTTCCGTTTCTTCTTCTTCCGTTTCTGCTTCGTCTTCTGCTCGTCGTCCCAATGTGTCCCTCAACACTAACAGCAAAGCTTTTCCTTTTCTCCTTTCTCTGCTCCGCCCATTTTCCGATGATCTCATCGTGTTTAATCGCCGCTTCCTCCGATCGCCCATCAGCAGCGACTGATCACTTTTGCATGAATTTGCCCCATTCAAATTATTTGTCAGCCGATGACCTCAGGCAATTGAGAAATAATTATTGGCAATTAGCAATGCCTTTAGCCAAATTGCATCGTTTAGACACGCTTGTCAACACAGAGCGCAATGGATCAGAGACAAAGCGCAGGCCGAGCAGAAGAAGGAGCAATTCGAAGCTACGGGTTGGTTTAAGGGCGGAGAGAGTTTTGGCACTAACGAAAGATAATTGGAAATGCCCTTCAAAGAATTGCAAAGGGACTATCTGAACACATTGGAAGCAACAAGGCGAGTGCCATCACTAAGAAACAAATGGGAGGAGGAAAAAGTGCCAAAAGAGAAATGGACGGAGAAAAAGCAAAGGCCGAGGGGAATAAACGAACTGAGAGTAAGTGAAGAAGAGGGAGAGAGGAATGGAGAATTGGAATGAATCAAATGATCAGAAAATGGGAAGACTGATCAAAGACAAAAGAGAACAAAAAGTGATTGGAAATCGATGGCACGGGGGGGGAAACGATGGAAGAATGGCATGAAATGTCAAACTGATCAGCTAAGGCACTCTGATCAAAATCCATGGCATTGGCAGATGCGAAGGAAGCGCCAATTGGAGCGGGGCGGCGCCAAAGGCGAAAAGACGCGGAAAAGCCCGCAGGGGAAAAAATTTGTGCGGAAGGAATACCGAATGATGAACGACAGCGAACGAGCGCATCTGCACAACGCACTGAACATGCTGAAGGAGAAGCGCGTGGACAACATTTCCATTTGGGATTTGCATATTCTGTGAGTACAGTAACAACTTACAGTAGGATGAAGCCTACCGTCCATTTTCAGCCTCCACTACCCAAACAGTGCCCCCGCGGCCCATTGGGGTCCGTTTTTCTTTCGTTTGGCCCTCTGTCCGCTGTGTTATTGTCACCACTCAGACAGGTCCCGCATTTCTGCCCTGGCATCGCGAGTTTCTGCGGCAATTTGAAGCAGCGATGCACAGCGAAGTGCCGGGTCGGTCGGTCGGTGCTTCGATGGCACTTCCGTCCCATCCCTCATTTTAATGAACTAATTAAGTAATTCATCTTAAGAGTTGGTCGGCATTCCCTACTGGGACTCCACTCTCGACCACGGTCTGTTTGCTCTTTTCAACTGTTTTTTGATTTGACTTTTTTAGGTCTTCCTGACTCGGCCGACAGTGTATTTTGGTCCGACGAATTGATGGGAAATGCGAATGGATTCGTCAAGTCCGGTGACTAACCCCCCTCCCCCCGCTCTCGCCTCTCGCTAATTGCCCCCCCCTCCCTTAAGGCCCATTCAAAGATTGGGAGACGAATGTGTGAGTCACCCACTGCCTCTCCGTTAATTGGTCCACTTTAATTCTCCCCCCTCCCCACTCAGATTAATGCCGTTAAGCCCCGTGCCCATTAAACGGCTGTACAGGTAAACGCAATGACAAAAAACAAACAAACACTAAAACTCATATAATTTGTCAATCCCCGCACAGATCAGCTGGGGCAAGGAGTCAGGACAGGTTGCTTATATTTGGCATTTTCACTGTTTTTGCCTTTGTCTTTCGTAGAACAAATTTCCCTTTTTCTGCTCGAAATTCGCTGTCCCTTAACAGATTATTGTCAGCCGAAGATGCGGAATGGATCGTCAGCAGAAGCAACTTCAGCGAATTGACCTTTTGTCACGACAAAACCTTCGAGTCAATGCACGGACTTTGTCAGTTTTCCCATTTCGACTCACTTTGCTTACAAATTACGCTGTTTCGCTTTCCAAACTTTTACTGAAAATTTGGAAATGATTCTCTCCCCCTCCCCCATAAAAAGTTCAAAGGGAAGTGCCGACATTCCCCTGGGGGTGAAAGTGCCAACAGCGGAAAGGGCAATGGCACGACTGTGCCAAATTTTATAGTTACCCCTTATTTGTTAGCCCATGTTTGGGTGGGCGGCTTCATGTTCGTCATCCGCGTGTCCCCCAACGATCCGACCTTTTATTTCCATCACGCGTTCATCGACTTTCTTTGGGAGCAGTTCCGACAAAGAAGCCAAAGTCGAAAACAGCGCGAGAGAGACTACGCCGAGGCGAGCAAACGGAACGCCAAAAAGGAAATAAATGGCGAAATTTTGAATTTAGAAAACATGCAATAAAAACCATGCATTTGATGGCCAAATGAAGCCATTCAAAATTAAGAACAAAGACGGCCTTTCCAATGATTACACAGGCAATTTTGAAAAAAATAATTGAACAATCAATGCCTTCTGCCAATATTTCAGATTTTTGGGTGGATTACGAGCCGATCCGTCACTGCACTTCCGATCGACCAATTTGCGAGTCGAGGTTACCCAACAGAATGCCAAAAAAGATTGAACTGACGCCAAACTTCACGCACCTTCCCTCTCACAGATTCCTTTTCTGTGATCGGTCCGTTTGGCGCTGTCGAAGTCGAATTGTGTTAGGCGGCAATTGTACAGGCTTTGCGGGCACTGAAATATGCTATGGATCAGTGTGCATTCAGGCAAGACACCAAAAGTGAATTTAACGTTTGATCGAATTAAATTCTCAGCCGAATCATTGGCACACCAGTGATCAGTCAGAACTTAAACGAAAAAAAGGGGGGGGGTGACCTGTAAATTGATTGTAATGATGGTATGGGTTACGTACCGTATCCATTCATCCCAATTCGCTGGCTGATACTGTAGTTAATTTCCTGCTTATCTCCTTGGGATCAGACATCCTCCTACAATTTCTGTGCTGAATTTGGTATTTTTCAGAATGTTTGCCGACTGCCGGCGACGGAAGGCAACGGATTTTTGAGGCGCGAAGTTTGTTTCGGCATATCGAAAGTGAATGATTTGATCGCTTCTCCGTTCTTTCGTTGACAGCGTCGCCCGCCGATCAGCGAAGTTGTGTGGGCAAAGAGTTGGCTGTTGGAGGAGGGCGCACGGCCGACGAGCAGCGGAATTGCGCACGTCGTGGTCAGAGAGGAGGGGGCGGCAATGGAAGGGGAAAGAAGCGCTTTTGTGCCCCGGCACACTCAGTACCCGGAGTTGCCGGTGGGTGGGACTGATCAGGCAGAGCAGAGAAAACATTGCTGATTCACTGAACTGGTCGATCAGTTCATTTGTCACTTTGCGCTTCCTTTGAATTTCGATCGCTTTTCCTTCCCTTAGGGCGTCCTTTATTTGCCGTTACCAAATCCAAAGTATGTTCAAATTATACCTTTATTTGTTGTTCACTGATTACTTCTGTGAAGAGATGGCATTTCGTCGGTGAATGTCACTTTGGCAGCGAGTGATCACTACGGTCGGTACTGCCAAAGTTACTGTATGAATGCCACGACGGCGAAATACCAAGTGGGATCAGCAGCACACATTCTGATCACCCACCAATCAATCGCTTGTTAAGGTCTGTGAGCCGCGGCTGACCTTGCGCAGTCGGATGATCGAAGGCGGACAATCCGCCAACATTTCCTTCTCCCACCAATTCGGGGCTCGCCGCTTCTTGGACATGGTAAAGCATGGGAAACAAAGAACGGATGGATGGATGAAGTTGGCTTTCTGTTTCAGGATTTGTCAGTGCACCCAAAAATGTGGAGAGTAAGTGAGGGGATTGGACAGACAAACTGTTGGAGCAGTGCTCGCAACACAACAACACTCCCTATTGGAAAAGCCACCAACATTTGGGGGATTGCGGGGTTAATCCGCCGACGGATTTTTGAATTTAAATCCAAAATTGGATTCAAAATCTGAATTTTGGTCATTTTCTTTCGCTTAGATTCACACGCCTTTCATTGTATTCAACTGCAGAAAAAGGTTGCTTCTGTTGCTTGTTTTGTTCATCTTCTGTTGTCCTTCCCCTTCAGTTGCTCAATTCCTCCCAACTCGCCGATTTTGCCGAAAGATTTGTGCCGCCAATGGACGCGGCTGAACACGTGTGGTTTCGCGTCACTCTGCTGAGGAAGGCGCGGTCTGTGACGGAGTTGGACGATTTGCAAGTGATCAAAATCAAATGCTTTGAATATTTTTGGCAAAAGGCCAATTTAAAAACCCAAACTCCGCCGCTAATCCTCCTCTTTTCAAAGATAGAAGCGGAGGATATCGACGAGCCTTCCGAGCTGTTCATTTCGTCCGTCCGTCGTGCCCGTTCCGCCTACGACCATTCGGTGGTGTTCGTCCGTGCTCCAAGTCCGTGGCTCCGTCCGCAAGGCGTCGCCGTCCGCGTGTCCCTTCGTCAGAACGGAATGCGCATTGACTGCGAAGCGCGTTGCACTGCTCGCGAGGTCAATGCGAATTTCAATTTGGCTTTTTTAGAGGGGGGGGGGAATTAGGAATTTCGATGAATGTATTTTGAGAATTGCCTGCCTTTTGGGTTGACAAAAGTGATCAGTGATCACTGACTGATCAATCACTTTGGCAAAATGCCAATTCACCGATTGTTTGGCCACCATTTTAACACTTTTCCTCCGATGTTCAGAGCGAACTGCGAGAGGAGCAGAACTGCGCACCGGTGGTGCGGCTGCACGCCGACCCGGAACAGTCGGAGGAGCGCATTTTCACTGCGGACAGCGCCTTTTTGCCGTACATCGGATGGCGAATGGTTGGCCATCCGTCTGAGTGGCGACTTCAAATGCCATTTTTGGCATTGTTTTGTTAATGGACAAAAGTGGACGGACAAAGGAGAAAATAAATGGACAAAGTGACGAAAAAGCGAAGGACAAAAGGCCAAAGAGAATGAAAGGAAATGATCAGCTGAGACATTACGGCACATTCAATTGACCCAACAATATTTGACTTGATTTCCAATTTACCACTCTGTTTGTTTGATGTCCTTTTTTTGTATATTTTTTTGTTTCCCTTTTTCATATTTATTTTTTCTCTTTTCGACCATTTCAAATTGACATTTTTAAAATGATGAATGAAATTTACCCTTTTTCCTTTGCCCAATTTTCTTTGACTCTCATAA
The DNA here is from genome assembly GCA_004148225.2 of Heterodera glycines. Taxonomy (NCBI): domain Eukaryota; kingdom Metazoa; phylum Nematoda; class Chromadorea; order Rhabditida; family Heteroderidae; genus Heterodera; species Heterodera glycines. The sequence goes on along the minus strand of CP049711.1, from coordinate 7,553,511 downwards.
AATTCAGTTTTTTAAATTAAAATCCCTTTTTTTTACCATTCGCCTTTTGCTGCTAATTTCTGATGCTTTTCCAAAATCGGTGCTTCACCAATTGAGTGTACCTTTTGCTTCCGTTTGTTTCTGCTGTTTCGTTGTTCACTTAATGCCCCCAAAGTCATTGAGAGATTCGCCCGGGGAAGTGAAAGGGTGGGAATTTTTTAGGGGGGCAAAAGAATTTTGGGAATTGGAAATGTTTTGGTGGGCGAGCAGGGCATTTAACAATGGCGGATTATGTGAACACTTTGCCACAATAACAAATTGGTACGCAAAGGACGAAAGGAATGGAAATGCTCTGTTTGGTGTGCGGTGACAGGGCCAGCGGACGACACTACGGTAAAAAGGGGGGGAGACAATGGGGAAGACACTACGGTAATGGGGGGGGAGGGAGACACTACGGTAAAAAGGCGGGAGACACTACGGTAAAAAGGGGGGGAGACAATGGGGAAGACACTACGGTAATGGGGGGGGGAGGGAGACACTACGGTAAAAAGGCGGGAGACACTACGGTAAAAAGGGGGAGACACAATGAGGGAGACACTACGGTAATGGGGGAGGGAGGGAGACACTACGGTAATGGGGGGGGAGGGAGACACTACGGTAAAAAGGCGGGAGACACTACGGTAAAAAGGGGAGACACAATGAGGAGACACTACGGTAATGGGGGAGGGAGGGAGGGAGACACTACGGTAAAAAGGGGAGGCACAACACAATGGGGGAGACACTACGGTAATGGGGGAGGGAGGGAGAGAGACATTACGATAAAAAGGGTGGGGGAAACACTACGGTAATGGGGGAGGGAGGGAGAGAGACATTACGATAAAAAGGGTGGGGGAGACACTACGGTAATGGGGGAGGGAGGGAGACACTACGGTAAAAAGGGGGAGACACAATGGGGGAGACACTACGGTAATGGGGAGGGAGGGAGACACTACGGTAAAAAGCGGGAGACACAATGGGGGAGACACTACGGTAATGGGGGAGGGAGGGAGACACTACGGTAAAAGGGGGAGACACTACGGTAAATAGGGTAGATACTACGGTTAAATGGCGAGACACTACGGTAATAGGGCGGCAGGGGGATTGTCTCTTAAGGCGAGGTGAGCATGAGCGAATATTGTAATTGTTCGTGTTGGGATGACTTTGAGAATTAAAACGGAAATCCCTCCACAAATCGCTGATCGAGCTCGACTTTCTCGTGCTCAATTCGAAAGTGGGGGGAATGAATAATAATGAATGGGGCCATCGGAAAAGCTTCCCAAATCCCCGGAGGCGTCCTGAGCTGTGACGGATGCCGAGGCTTCTTCAAGCGCAGCATTCGGCGCAATTTGGACTACAAATGCAAGGAGAGGGGCGACTGTGTGGTCGACTTGGCCCGTCGCAACCAATGCCAATCGTGTCGCTTTCGCAAATGTTTGGCCGTTCAAATGAATCGCAACGGTCAGTCAGTCCATTGATTGGTCAACCGACAAATCAGTGAGCAGAAACATTTGCTGCTGCAGATCTACCAACCAATTGTTTGGCATAAGCCAATATTTAAATGCAAAATTAATTGGTCATAATTAGTCCATTTTCGATTGATCCGTCGGCTGATCGGACAAATCGAAAGATTTTTTCCGTCGTTTGCCCATTCATTCATTTTTTTGTTTTTTTTCAGCTGTCCAAAATGAACGTTCTGCATTGCCCAAAGTTGCGCAGTCCGTCCTTTGCTGCGACGCTTCGCAAAAGGCGAGGGAATTTCCGCCGCCGATCATTCGGTCGGTTTTTGTCCACTAATTAATTAATCGTTTATTGTTTTTTGCGCTTTCTTTGATCAACACAAAATTAAGTCGCAGCTCCATCCCTTGCTCAATGGTGGTGGCCCCTTCTCCGTTCTTCAGCGCAGTCTCTGCTGACAATGAGAACGAACATTCGCAAAACTTTGCACTTTCGAAAGAGGGTAATGGGAACACAACAGAATGATCAGTTGGGGAATAATCAGATCTGAGCAGGAAAAATTAAAGAGACTGATCAGCAGAACAGACCATTTTAGGGAGGGAAACAGAGGTAGAAAAGGATTTATGGATCAACGGAGGCAAGAAATCATCCGGCCCACCCCATAGTTTTTCGTAAAAGCTCAGCTCGCTCATATATTCAAAAAAGAGTCTGATCAGGTCCATTTTGGGAACTTGGTCAGAACTGATCACTTTTGTGGAGAGTTTCACTTCTGATCGAGAAGGGACTGTCACTTCTGTGATTAGAGAGAGTCTTGCCATGGCTGTGATCAGTGTGGTCACTCCCCCCCCCTCCCACAGGTGGTCTCCCCACTTTAACCACTCAAATGAACTGTGCCACACGTCAGTCGAGTGTGGTGAGTGCCAACAACCAGATGATCCAACCGGGCCCTTCTGCGCTTCGTTTTGATCAGTCCAATGGCTTTTCCATCGCCCGCCTTTTGCCCTCTTCGCCGCCTTTTCATTTTCCCTCTTCCCACCGATCGTTCGCTTTCCTTTCCGTTCTGATCACTTCGCTGCATGCCTTCCCGCCCTTTCGCGACCTCATTTCTAAGCAGTGCATGGATTCTCTGTTCAGCGACGGATGGCATCGCTTTTTCCTCGCCCATTTGCCTCAACTTTTCGCACAAAGTTCGTTCATTTTTTTGATTTTTGCTGTTCCGCAGTGACTTTTCCACGACAGTTCCCCTCCAAAATGTGTGCCACAATAATTCGTCGCCCTTCACCAATTTGTGCCAACAATTGGCCCAACTTCGGCTCAATGCCTTTGAGCAATGGCTTTTCGGCTGTGCCGCCCTTTTCCATCAAATAAACAAAAGTCGGTCGGCTGTAACAAAAACCGATTCATTTATACATACAAAGCTCAAAACTTTCTTCAGCCGTACTTCAGCAGGATGAGTTGGAACTTCGTGCCGTTGCCACACTTATCGACTGTTGCCTCGGTGTGCAAATGCCGTCGCCAACACTTTTTGGCACGGCACAGTTTCGCTTGGCCAGACTTTTTACACTGCTGGCACATATTTTCACGACTGAAGCGGACACCGTTCTCAACCATTTTTTCCCGCGACATTCTGTCGAACAAATCCGCAGATTGTGGGAGCAAAATAAATGAGCAAAAAACGCAGAAAAGAACGGCTCTTTAAATTACCTTCAAATCAATCATATAAAATCAGAGTCCGATTGCTATATTTTTATTTTGACAAAGTTGAATTTTTATGTGTGAAAGGTTTTGTAAAAATTAAACAAAAAAAGCAAAATATACATAATGAAAAATAATAATTTAATTTAAACATTTTGTGATTTTATCTAGAAATGTTTGAAATTAGGCCCGAAATTTTCGGCAATCGAATCCCCCGGCGTTTCCAGAACGAGAAACGGAAACAACTCTCCTTGCATAAATTCACCAGTGATCGTATGGACGTTACTTTCTGTTGTAAATGAATGGGTTAATGATTCGTTTTTTCGCACAAACCGAAAATTATTTTTCCATTTTTAAAGATCAATAATTTCTGCATTCGGAAATCAACACAACAGCCCATGAGATCGCCACTTCCCAAAGTCGAGTTTCCGGGGTGCCCTTCTGTATTTTTCAAAAAGGTTCCGTTGCTGCTGTACGTGCATCCAATTGTAACTGATTTTTTACGCACAAAACCAAATGAGAAATAGCTAAATATATAAATTATGAAAAATTGAACAATACAAATTATAAGTATTGTAAGTACCCTGACAACACATTGATTTGTATTTCATATTGAAAACAATCCACGTCGTTAGGCACTGCGTGTTGTGCGTAAACAAATCGTTTATCTTTAAAAAAGTATATTGGTTATTAATTAAAGCTCATTTGCAGTTAATTAGTGCTGGATTATCAATGGCCGTTAATTAGGTCATTTGGTCCTCCTCCCGCCCCAAAAGCCAAGGTTCACCCTTTTATGTGCACACATTTCTCACATTTCTTTCCTATGTTAACAGACAAATTGTCGCCATCAAATAATAAATCTTTGTGACAGCCAATGAAACTGTTTCTGCTCGAATTGGGCGTCGTCTTCTGCTGGGAAAACAATTTAATAATAACACTAAACTCAACTGATTTCCATACTTTCGTGACGGAATTTTGCGCCGTAACCCCTAAAAATGGGGGTTATCAATAGGGATGAAATTTATATAAATGTCCATTTTTTTCTCAAACCGTTTGATTTTCTTATCCGAATCATATTTATTTGTTACATAAGTAATTTAAAATTGCTTGCCAATTTTTCCCAATGGCGTGACTTTCGATTTGGTCATCCTTTGCTGCTGTTCCAAGTCGAAAATTCTTTTGTCCATTCGGTCGACCTCCGTCCCCATTCCTGCAATGGTCGTCCCCATCCTCGCCAATTCTCCAGCGACTTTTGCTTCGAATTCGTCCGATCGTTTCTCAAACTTCGCTTCCAATTCGTCCGATCGTTTCTCAAACTTCGCTTCCAATTCGTCCGATCGTTTCTCAAACTTCGCTTCCAATTGGTCAGATCGCGTGTCAATGGTCGTCCTCAGCGATGCCAATTCAGCACAGAGCATCCCCATTATCTCGTGCTGTGAAAACTGGGTAATGGTGGAGATCATTGGTCCCATAATAAAAGGGAAAAAAGCCCGATTTTAATGATTTTGCACTTCATTCGGGGGTTATCGAGGGTGCTGAGCAAGAATATGCCATCAGATTTGTCATCTGACGACGTCAAATCTTTGATTTTTCGCCATGTCTATGATTTTTCGTCAAGTATTTTTTTCCACTTTTAACTCAATTATTTAGCTCAAAAATGAGCTCAGCTTGTTTATTGCACGAAAAATGCACGATATTTAAGCATTGACAACATAAAACTGACCAATATGGTCAAAAATATTTTCGAACGCCAAAAGCGTTTTTTTCCCATAAAAGGTCTTTAGGGGTGTATTTTTCGTTTTTTTTCATTTTTCTTGTGAAAATTTCCAAAAAATGGCCAAAATATGGACTAAAAACCCAAAAATGGCGAAATATGGATTTATTCCCGAAAACCCCCAAAATATGGATTTATATGGACTAAAAACCTTCACCAAATCAAAAAATTTTAACGCAGAAATGCTATTTTTAAGCCCCTTTCTTCATAGCATATGCGCAGAAAAAATATGTTAATCCATATAATTTACAACCCTAATAATGATGAAACTCCAATAAATTCTGTCGAAATCAATATTTCGAAAAATTTTGCCGCAACTATTGAAAATTGCAAAAATGTTTTTGCTGATCCAAATACAAGCCATATTATGACCAAAAATTTAATGATCGATTGGGTTCACAATGTTTTGGTCCCAGTTTTACGCCCTGGAGAACAATCATTATTGTTGGTGGATAGTTGGAATGGTTGGAATGATTTTCGACTCCCGGATAATGTTAAATTAAAAGTGAAGCAAATCCCAAAACATGCAACTGGAATATGCCAACCATTAGATGTTTACATTTTTCGGTAGTTTTGTATTCATCGTCCCGATGTCGTATATACGATCATCGTAACATCATGGAAAAAACGTCCGATGTCGTATATTTTGTTTCAATTAACAACCGACCATCGTATATCCGACATCATATATACGATGAAACTAAGGGAAGAAATCGTAAATTCATCCGTGGTGCAACCCATGTATTTGGTTCATGATGTCGGATACGCGATTTTTGACATCACATCATGCAAATTGAATTGAAACAGAATTACATCATATTCACGATTTTTCGTCGTATTTACGATTTTTCTCCCATCTTATAAAAGATGATCCTAAATACGATGAGACGTCGTGAAATGATGGGAATTGAAACAAAATTTTACACGATATGACATAATATCGGAGATACGACGGGAATTGAAATAGACACCGCAAGTGTTTTTCTTTTCCGCTGTTTAAGAAATTCCCCCCCCCCTCAGGGACGGTCCCAGGGGGGGGGGGGGGTACGTACCCTCCCAAGGCCCCTCCACACTCGAAATTTTTAAGGAAAATGTTGTATTTTTTGGTGAAAAATTTCGATTTTCCTTACTGGTACCCCCTCCAAAAACTACCTCACCCGAAATTTTTAAGTAAATAAAAGGATATTTTGATATTTTTTGCAGAAAATTTTAACTTTAGTAAAGAGTTTCGCTAAATTTTTCAAACACAAATTTTTGATGAAAATCTGCTAAAAATGGCTCAAAATCACAAAATTTGGTCATTTTTTGGACAAAATCTGTTAACAAACCGTATTTAAAACCGCAAAAAATTTCCCTGGCGGCGCCTATCGGCACCGCCGGACCCCCTGTCCCCCAAAAAAGATTTTGGAAAAACCGCGCCACAAAAAAACGGGTGTAAAAAAAAAAAAGGTCGTCGCCCGGGGGGGGGGGAGGTACCCCCCCAAGCCAAAATCCTGGGACCGTCCCTGCCCCCCCCTACCATTCCCTCCCTCCCTACTGTCTGTCCACTTCATGCCATTTCTCATCTCCTACCGTTTCCTCTCCGTTCCGCAGCACTCAAAGCAAACACCGAGTGATGATGCTGTGTCTGAATTGTAGACATTCTTAGATAGCACAGATTCTGCTGCTGCTGATTGACACTCATTTGTCTCTTAGCTACTCTCTCAACGAAAAAGGCAATTAATAAAAAGAAAATTCAGTTATTAAAATAGGTATTTCGGTATGGAATGACATGTAATGAAGGAACACAGTAAACAACAACAACAACAAAGAAACACAGTTTTACGGAATACGGTGCGCTGGGCAATCCTTTCTTTTTGTTTGCGAAAATGATTTCTTCTCTCAAACTCTGTTAGTTAAATGGTGGGCTTTTTTTGCTCCGAGCAAACATATGACCGCAAATGAGAAGGGAGTGAGTGACCAATCCAAAAAGGACAGCGGCAAATGGACGCCGAACGGACGAACGAATGCCCTCGAAATTATTGTTTTAATCTCCATTAATTTATTTATTGAAAGCCTTTTATAGGCTAAATCCTCAAGGTGAATAAAAATGGGTGAATAAAAACGGCTGGAATCACTCAAAAAGCCGACCCTTTGTGTTCGAGCGTTGGGGCGGCGATTAAAGGGACAAACGCTGTTCGACTTTAAATCGGGGTTTTATGAAAGTCGTCAATTGCACTTCAAATAATGGAAATGTCCTTAAATGAGTTTTTAAGACTTTTTTGTTCAGGAACTTTTTCTTTTATCTTTTTTCGACTTTTTATGAAAATTTCGCCCCCTGACAAAGGTGTCTGCCCCCGACATTTTTAAATTTCTTCAGCCACCCCAGACAAATTTAGTCGGGGAATTTTCACCCCGAACCCCGACTTTTCCAACCCCGACGTCGGGGTCACAACCCTAATTTTTACATTTGGTATTTGCATGTTGCACTTCAGCAGCAGCAGCAATTTTTGTAATTGGAGAGATTGGTCGGTCGTTCGGTCTTTGATCAGAATCTCTTTTCCATTTTATTCGGTCTTTGATCTTTTCCATTTTAATCACAGGAGATAATTATCCGTGCCTTACGATATTCCGATTATTGATTCCGCAATTCTTTGGCTGATTGTGAAAGAGAATGGACGGAATATTTGAGAAAGCGATCAAATTTCAAATAGAGAGAAATGGAAGGCACAATGGTAAAGCGGAGAGTGGACAGACAGACAAAGGAAAAAGAATAGGTATTTGGGAGAGAGCAGCGAGACAATGAGTGGAAAGTGCCGAGGCCAATGGAATCATTTGCATTGTCTCTTTCTGTGCGGTCATTGCTTCATCATCCGTCGGTTGCGCGGCAGTGGCGGCACCCGCGGCCCCTCTTTGTCCTTCCGCGTTTTGGGCGGCACCGGAGGGGGCGGAAAGGGCGGCGAAATGTGTAAAGGGTGAGAAGCATTGGACGAGCGGAGCGGACCGACACGCGGCGCAGCGGTAGGGAAAACGGTAGCGGAGGAACAGTCGCCGGAGGCGACGTTTTTCGGCGGGGCAAACATTTGGGGAGAACAATCGTCCTGAGAAAACATTTGATTGATAGGAATGGGAAAGATAAGGTGATTAATGACTTGATCCGTTCTAATGACAATGGCACTTATAATCAGTTGATCGAAGTCCCAACCAAAATTGGGTTGACCGATCACTCTGATCACCTCTCCCCCCCCCCTCTCTCTCTCTTTCCTCATTTCCTCTCACTTTCTGTCAGATTATCTCTCTCTCTCTCTCACACACACACACTCTGTCACTTTGTTGTCTCTGTCTCCCTATCTCCGCTCTCTCTCTCTCTCTCTCTCTCTCTCTCTCTCTCTCTCTATATCCTCCTTCCCCATGTCACTCATTTCACACCCCCTCGTTGCTGCTGCTCGCGCACATTCCGCTGTCCCATCCGCCGGCGCCGTTCTGTCCATTGGCCATGCTATTGGTTGTGGGCAGGCCAAAAGAGACGGAGGCGATGTCGGGCGACGGCACGGAAGGCGGCAAAGGCGGGTGGCCAAGTCGGAGAGTGGTGGGACGGCACTGTTCGGAGACGGACATCGAAAAATCTGACGAGAGAGAAAGGAAGTCTGAAAATATTCGAAATTCCTCGCCCACCGACCATTGAATGCCCCCGGCAATCCCTCCGCTGCCATTTCCGCTCGGTTCAGTACCGGCGCCTGCGAAGTTGGGCAGCGCAATGAAATGTCTTCCGTCCCTCCGCCGTTTTTCTTCGCACTTTCCGCCCGTGGCATTGCCATTGGCCTTTTTGTCCGTTCTTCTTGCTGTTGTGCTGCAAATTGAGGTGCTGGCGAAGCGGCCAAATGAGTGACTTTTGCGGTCGGGATCAGCTTAATGAAATTTGTTAATTGACTGTCAAAAATGAGAAATGCCAATACAAATTTGATGCTTTGGTTTTCCTGCATTGGCACATAGGAAGGATTAGTGATGGACCCATCGACGGGGACGGGGTGACGGCGCAAAAGGTCAGCCAAATCGTTGGGGGACAGCGGCTTCCTGCATTTTAATACAACTGTAACATGCCGTACTCCTTCAATTGGAGGAGTAAAAAACCGCTAAATCGTTACCCAGCGGGGCTGTCTGATGAGCGCGACCTTTGGTGCCAATGGGGAAAAGCGGCATGCTCAGGGGACAACAGAAAAGGCGAAACATTGGCATTGTTGGCATGGAGAGGAATGGTTGCATTAAGCAGGGACGACGAACCGCGAGGCGATTGCGCGGAACGGGCGGGAGACAAAGCTGCGCAACGGAACACTGATCAGTGTGGCATTTGATTATTGTTAATTAGCGAGCGATCTATGGTCACTGCGCATTGATCGACCCGATCAATAAGAATGTCATTTCGTGATCAGTAACCCTGCAGAAACCCGGGAAGGTGTTTTGACGAAATCAACCCACTCACAACACATAAAGAATTAGTTTATTCATTTTTAATAAATATATGTAGGAAATGTACAATAGTGAGTCGCAATAACATACAAAATACACAGAGAGGCAACTCAGGGCCAAGTGATATATGCATATACAATTATACATGGAGGCAACTTGGGCCAAATGATTTACAAACATCCTCTTTTAATACATCAGGCAGCATCGGAGGTGTGCACGAATCGCCATCACATTCATTCCTGCGCGTCGCGGTATCTCCAGGCGTCGGTCGGCGTACCAGTCCCAACGCGTTGAAAATGGCGCGGCCTCCACTGGGGTCTCCGTTGTTCTTTGCGTCGCCTGTCCTCGTCCCGCTGGTGTTGCTCGATGAAGCGCTTGACTGAAAACAAGGGGAAAACTAATTAATTCTTAATCCAAATTCCTCCCTCCCCTCCCACCTTGGTTCGCCATTTTTGTGTCGTTGAAGTACAGAGCAGCGGTGAGATGACGCCACAATTTTCGGCTTTCGTTGTTCTTCTGGTCCAGCACCCTGACACATTCCTGTGGAAATTAGAAATGGGTGCATTAAAGTTCATTTTTATTTGGGCATTTTCTAACCTTTGTCACGTCGCACTTCGCCCGCACATTTGTAAAGGGTTCGAAGGCTCTGCGGGCACTTCGCTTCAGGACAATTTCGCCTCGCCAGTCGCCTTTCAGTTGCATCACCGCCACCTCCCTGTGGTAGACTTGGCCATGAATTTGGTGCGCACTTCCGAAGAACATGGGCCGCGCCTGGAACTCGATTTTGGCACTGTATCCGGTTTGCAAGCAGCTGAGTTCAACCTGTGTGGAAAAATTTTGTTTGCTGAAAAAGCAAAATCGAGCGAAATGGACCCACTTTTCCAGCGAGTTCAAACCACGGCCTTCCGAAGACGTTGCGCGCGAAGGCATCTGGGAAGGTGGCCATGTACGTCTCATTGTGCTGAAAATGGGGAACAAACGATTAAAACCATAAAACAAATGGCACAAAAAATTACAAAACTCACGTTTTGGAGTCGAACAGTCGCCCGGCCGATGTTGCGGACGCCCAGTGATGTAAGCCCAGCGAAGTGTGACTCGGTGTAAATGTGCGATGTGCAGGTCACGCCGGATTCCGGATGTTCGACGTAAAAGGCGGAGATGGGCGGATGATGGCTGACTTGCTCGCCGATGAACGTCATCTGAAATGTGGGAACAGATTTAGGTTTCTCAATGAGTGACGAGGCTATCACTCAAACTGGACCTGGTTGGTTGCTGAGCCCGGGAACGGTCCACCGGCGGTTCGGCTTGCGGACAACGGCACGTCAGGCAGGGTCCAACGGCAACGGAACACTTCGCCCAGGATCGGATTGTACGGCTTCTTCGCGGCGTCGGTTTTGCGTGCAGGATAGAAGGAGTTCAAGTAGTATTTGAGGACGGCAAGGAATCTGAAAAATTGTTGATTCAAAAGCGTTGTCGTCAACCAATCGGGACCGTTTCTCAGCCGTATTCTCGTAGGCGCCGGCGATCAGTTCATCAGGATGAGCTGAAATGAGATAAGATTGAACTTGGAAAAATTTTAAAAAGCAATGTATTCACCGAAGAAGTCGGCGTACATTTCGAGGAGAGAGCGTCGTTCCAGCACGAAGGTGGGCAGCGCCAAATTCTGCAGAGTCTGAGTGGTGCCGAGCTGAAAAGAGAATTTCTATTAAAACAATTCATCGAACAACGCGTCGTCTACCTGGGTCACTAAATGTCTGAACACGCCGGCCTGCTCGCTGTTCCAGTTGTCCCGTTCGTCCGAGTTGTTGTAGATGTAGTCGTAGTCGGTTCCGTTGGTGTCGTAGTTGCCCCAATCTGGCGCTTGCATTTTGAAATCCGCTGCCGCTAAAATTGAAGGGGAAAGGAAATCATTATTAACATATATGAACAAAAACAACTAAAAAAAGAAAAAAATTTTACGAAGAGGAATTGTGGAGGTGGAGAGAAGAAATCAACACTTTTATACAGAAAATCCGACTGAACTCACAAAGGAAGGTCCCCAGGTGTCCGTGGGATTTCCAAATGAAATTTGGTGGGTGGATAGAGCACCCATGGGTTCTTAAGAAAAGTGTTTTTATTTTCTGCGAAATGAGTCTGAGTGCCGAGTTATGACGTGCCAAACTTTTTTTTATTGCAATAAATTAAATAAACATTTGCAAATTTTGTGTTGTTCGGTGGTGCGGAGGTTGTGCTCCTGACTTTTGTTTTTGCCCCCATAGGTTCGAATCCCTCTTATGTAATTTTATTTTCCTCATTTTATATTTGCCTTTTATGCAAATTAATCGCCATTGAAATCAATTCCATCGGGTCAAAAATTTTTATTCCTCCTCCAAGTCATTCCTAAATATGTCCGTAAATCCCCAAAATATTATTGTCCTTTTAAAAAAATATTTTTCCAAATATAATGATTAGGGTTGTAAATTATATGGACTAAAAAACGCGAAATATGGACATTAAATATGGTCTAAAAAAGCCCGAAATATGGACTAAAAAGGCCAAAAATGGCCAAATATGGACCAAAATATGGATAAAAAATGCCAAAATATATGTTGTAAACCCCCAAAAATCCCAAAAAAAGGTGTGCATATTTAATATTTGCTTAAATAAACCTAAAAAGTACAATAAACAACCAAAAAATGGGGTTTAAAACTTAAAAATGCATATTTTTTATTGTTGTTCGTTGTATCAAAAACACCTCCAAGTTTGCCAAATTTCGAAAAAATTCTCATTAAAAAAAAGAAATGTTCGCAAAAAAATGACGAAAATATTTATTGAAAATGCCAAAATGACGACGAAAACTCAAATTTTTCGTGTTTTGTGGGGTGTAATTTTTAAAAATTTCCAAAAAGTTGATCTTTAGGGGTGTATTTTTCGTTTTTTTTTCATTTTTCTTGTGAAAATTTCCAAAAAATGGCCAAAATATGGACTAAAAGCCCAAAAATGGCGAAATATGGATTTATTCCCGAAAACCCCCAAAATATGGATTTATATGGACTAAAAACCTTCACCAAATCAAAAAATTTTAACGCAGAAATGCTATTTTTAAGCCCCTTTCTTCATAGCATATGCGCAGAAAAAATATGTTAATCCATATAATTTACAACCCTAATAATGATGAAACTCCAATAAATTCTGTCGAAATCAATATTTCGAAAAATTTTGCCGCAACTATTGAAAATTGCAAAAATGTTTTTGCTGTTCCAAATACAAGCCATATTATGACCAAAAATTTAATGATCGATTGGGTTCACAATGTTTTGGTCCCAGTTTTACGCCCTGGAGAACAATCATTATTGTTGGTGGATAGTTGGAATGGTTGGAATGATTTTCGACTCCCGGATAATGTTAAATTAAAAGTGAAGCAAATCCCAAAACATGCAACTGGAATATGCCAACCATTAGATGTTTACATTTTTCGGTAGTTTTGTATTCATCGTCCCGATGTCGTATATACGATCATCGTAACATCATGGAAAAAACGTCCGATGTCGTATATTTTGTTTCAATTAACAACCGACCATCGTATATCCGACATCATATATACGATGAAACTAAGGGAAGAAATCGTAAATTCATCCGTGGTGCAACCCATGTATTTGGTTCATGATGTCGGATACGCGATTTTTGACATCACATCATGCAAATTGAATTGAAACAGAATTACATCATATTCACGATTTTTCGTCGTATTTACGATTTTTCTCCCATCTTATAAAAGATGATCCTAAATACGATGAGACGTCGTGAAATGATGGGAATTGAAACAAAATTTTACACGATATGACATAATATCGGAGATACGACGGGAATTGAAATAGACACCGCAAGTGTTTTTCTTTTCCGCTGTTTAAGAAATTCCCCCCCCCCCTCAGGGACGGTCCCAGGGGGGGGGGGGGGGGGGGTACGTACCCTCCCAAGGCCCCTCCACACTCGAAATTTTTAAGGAAAATGTTGTATTTTTTGGTGAAAAATTTCGATTTTCCTTACTGGTACCCCCTCCAAAAACTACCTCACCCGAAATTTTTAAGTAAATAAAAGGATATTTTGATATTTTTTGCAGAAAATTTTAACTTTAGTAAAGAGTTTCGCTAAATTTTTCAAACACAAATTTTTGATGAAAATCTGCTAAAAATGGCTCAAAATCACAAAATTTGGTCATTTTTTGGACAAAATCTGTTAACAAACCGTATTTAAACCCGCAAAAAATTTCCCTGGCGGCGCCTATCGGCACCGCCGGACCCCCTGTCCCCCAAAAAAGATTTTGGAAAAACCGCGCCACAAAAAAACGGGTGTAAAAAAAAAAAAGGTCGTCGCCCGGGGGGGGGGGGAGGTACCCCCCCAAAGCCAAAATCCTGGGACCGTCCCTGCCCCCCCCTACCATTCCCTCCCTCCCTACTGTCTGTCCACTTCATGCCATTTCTCATCTCCTACCGTTTCCTCTCCGTTCCGCAGCACTCAAAGCAAACACCGAGTGATGATGCTGTGTCTGAATTGTAGACATTCTTAGATAGCACAGATTCTGCTGCTGCTGATTGACACTCATTTGTCTCTTAGCTACTCTCTCAACGAAAAAGGCAATTAATAAAAAGAAAATTCAGTTATTAAAATAGGTATTTCGGTATGGAATGACATGTAATGAAGGAACACAGTAAACAACAACAACAACAAAGAAACACAGTTTTACGGAATACGGTGCGCTGGGCAATCCTTTCTTTTTGTTTGCGAAAATGATTTCTTCTCTCAAACTCTGTTAGTTAAATGGTGGGCTTTTTTTGCTCCGAGCAAACATATGACCGCAAATGAGAAGGGAGTGAGTGACCAATCCAAAAAGGACAGCGGCAAATGGACGCCGAACGGACGAACGAATGCCCTCGAAATTATTGTTTTAATCTCCATTAATTTATTTATTGAAAGCCTTTTATAGGCTAAATCCTCAAGGTGAATAAAAATGGGTGAATAAAAACGGCTGGAATCACTCAAAAAGCCGACCCTTTGTGTTCGAGCGTTGGGGCGGCGATTAAAGGGACAAACGCTGTTCGACTTTAAATCGGGGTTTTATGAAAGTCGTCAATTGCACTTCAAATAATGGAAATGTCCTTAAATGAGTTTTTAAGACTTTTTTGTTCAGGAACTTTTTCTTTTATCTTTTTTCGACTTTTTATGAAAATTTCGCCCCCTGACAAAGGTGTCTGCCCCCGACATTTTTAAATTTCTTCAGCCACCCCAGACAAATTTAGTCGGGGAATTTTCACCCCGAACCCCGACTTTTCCAACCCCGACGTCGGGGTCACAACCCTAATTTTTACATTTGGTATTTGCATGTTGCACTTCAGCAGCAGCAGCAATTTTTGTAATTGGAGAGATTGGTCGGTCGTTCGGTCTTTGATCAGAATCTCTTTTTCCATTTTATTCGGTCTTTGATCTTTTCCATTTTAATCACAGGAGATAATTATCCGTGCCTTACGATATTCCGATTATTGATTCCGCAATTCTTTGGCTGATTGTGAAAGAGAATGGACGGAATATTTGAGAAAGCGATCAAATTTCAAATAGAGAGAAATGGAAGGCACAATGGTAAAGCGGAGAGTGGACAGACAGACAAAGGAAAAAGAATAGGTATTTGGGAGAGAGCAGCGAGACAATGAGTGGAAAGTGCCGAGGCCAATGGAATCATTTGCATTGTCTCTTTCTGTGCGGTCATTGCTTCATCATCCGTCGGTTGCGCGGCAGTGGCGGCACCCGCGGCCCCTCTTTGTCCTTCCGCGTTTTGGGCGGCACCGGAGGGGGCGGAAAGGGCGGCGAAATGTGTAAAGGGTGAGAAGCATTGGACGAGCGGAGCGGACCGACACGCGGCGCAGCGGTAGGGAAAACGGTAGCGGAGGAACAGTCGCCGGAGGCGACGTTTTTCGGCGGGGCAAACATTTGGGGAGAACAATCGTCCTGAGAAAACATTTGATTGATAGGAATGGGAAAGATAAGGTGATTAATGACTTGATCCGTTCTAATGACAATGGCACTTATAATCAGTTGATCGAAGTCCCAACCAAAATTGGGTTGACCGATCACTCTGATCACCTCTCCCCCCCCCCCCCTCTCTCTCTTTCCTCATTTCCTCTCACTTTCTGTCAGATTATCTCTCTCTCTCTCTCACACACACACTCTGTCACTTTGTTGTCTCTGTCTCCCTATCTCCGCTCTCTCTCTCTCTCTCTCTCTCTCTCTCTCTCTCTCTCTATATCCTCCTTCCCCCATGTCACTCATTTCACACCCCCTCGTTGCTGCTGCTCGCGCACATTCCGCTGTCCCATCCGCCGGCGCCGTTCTGTCCATTGGCCATGCTATTGGTTGTGGGCAGGCCAAAAGAGACGGAGGCGATGTCGGGCGACGGCACGGAAGGCGGCAAAGGCGGGTGGCCAAGTCGGAGAGTGGTGGGACGGCACTGTTCGGAGACGGACATCGAAAAATCTGACGAGAGAGAAAGGAAGTCTGAAAATATTCGAAATTCCTCGCCCACCGACCATTGAATGCCCCCGGCAATCCCTCCGCTGCCATTTCCGCTCGGTTCAGTACCGGCGCCTGCGAAGTTGGGCAGCGCAATGAAATGTCTTCCGTCCCTCCGCCGTTTTTCTTCGCACTTTCCGCCCGTGGCATTGCCATTGGCCTTTTTGTCCGTTCTTCTTGCTGTTGTGCTGCAAATTGAGGTGCTGGCGAAGCGGCCAAATGAGTGACTTTTGCGGTCGGGATCAGCTTAATGAAATTTGTTAATTGACTGTCAAAAATGAGAAATGCCAATACAAATTTGATGCTTTGGTTTTCCTGCATTGGCACATAGGAAGGATTAGTGATGGACCCATCGACGGGGACGGGGTGACGGCGCAAAAGGTCAGCCAAATCGTTGGGGGACAGCGGCTTCCTGCATTTTAATACAACTGTAACATGCCGTACTCCTTCAATTGGAGGAGTAAAAAACCGCTAAATCGTTACCCAGCGGGGCTGTCTGATGAGCGCGACCTTTGGTGCCAATGGGGAAAAGCGGCATGCTCAGGGGACAACAGAAAAGGCGAAACATTGGCATTGTTGGCATGGAGAGGAATGGTTGCATTAAGCAGGGACGACGAACCGCGAGGCGATTGCGCGGAACGGGCGGGAGACAAAGCTGCGCAACGGAACACTGATCAGTGTGGCATTTGATTATTGTTAATTAGCGAGCGATCTATGGTCACTGCGCATTGATCGACCCGATCAATAAACCATGCTATAAGGATGCTGATCGATCGCTTCCCACAGTGAATATTGATTGGACCTCCTCCAAATGCGTTTGATGGAGGAGCGCATTTGTGCATTTCGATCACTGTGTCCATAAGTGAGGATGAAACCCTTCTCTGTCTCCCCTGCTCCGTTGTCAAATATTTCGGCCCATTGTTGACCGGGTTGAGATGAGTCCTTCGATTTGCCGATTGCATCGCCGCAGTCGCTGCCGATTCGGTTCGGTGTCGTTGCCGTGCCTGATTCTCCGGATAGTCGGCACGTTTGATGAACCTGAACAACCATTTCCGATCGATGTTTGGGCAAAGAATTAAATTATCAATCAATTGATCAAAAATAGCTGTGGATCAATCAATCTGATCGGTCCTTTTTCGGTTGTAATCACCGCAAATTGCCCAACACTTCGCTTCGCTCACTTTGTGTTGTGCTGCAAATTTCGCTGTGCTGTAACACGTCCAGCAGAAGCTGACGAGGGGCTTTCGTTGACAAATCTGAACTGATCGGAACACAGACTGATCAGCCGACCTTAATTTGCTCGTACTCAATTGGCCTGGTGCTCAGTTGGCCAGGGGCCAGGCCAAGTTGGAATTCGGGCACAAACGCGGAACTCAGCGCACACAAATGGACGACGCCGGTGCCATGGTGCGGGTGGAAGCACCAGGCCATGGTTATGCCGCCACTCGCCACGCCAGCGGCAACTTCCGACTCGTGATGATCATTGCCGCGAGGGGACGACTTGGCACCGATCAGAGGCTTGAAAAGCAGCGAAGCGATAGAGCGGTGGACGCCGCCGCTGCCGGCGGTGGAGCGACGCCTTCCGCTGCCGCCACCGCTGCTGCCCATTTCGTCGGAGGAAGGAGTCGCGGCTAACGAATGCGACGCGTTCGGTCCATCCGCGGACGGCGAGTCGGGCTCATCCACATAGAAAATGCTGTGGCCAAGTTCGCCGCGCTTTGACTTGTCCAGTTCACCGCATGTGGCACGGCGCAACTGAATGGACGCGGCACCCCCGGAAAGAGCGGCGGAGGGCGACAGAGAGTGGTGGTGAGGAGGAGAGACGCGCCGATTGAGCAAGGCGGACAGAGAGTCAACGCCTTAGGGGAGGATTATGACATGTCAGGACGAATGCCATCATCAACAGCAGCAAATTGACGCTTCAAAATACCCAGAAACGCCCTTCCCATGGGCGTGGTGATTCAGTGTTTTCATTATCGCAAATCTTGCCTTCCTTTCTTCCCCCTCTCCAACAGCAGAGGATATAACGTTACTCTCTCACTCTCTCTCCTTTCCCCCTCTCTCTCTCTCTCTCTCTCTCTCTCTCTTTCCCCCCTCTCTCTCTCTCTCACTCTCTCTCCTTTCCTCTCTCTCTCTCTCACTCTCTCTCCTTTCCTCTCTCTCTCTCTCCTCTCCCATTTTCTCTTAGTTTTATCATTTGCCCTTGGGGATGACTCATCCATCCCCAAGTCTTTCTTAATTCACTTTCCGTGTCATATTAGTTCCGTTGGTTCCGCCCCCTCCTCCTTTTATCTCCCTCATTTGTCATAAAGAAATATGACCCATCTGTGTAAAAAGGGCACAATTTTTGGTTTCCCAACAATAATTATCCATTGTCATATGACCATATTCTTTGTCATTTGGTCTTTTTGTCCATTGGTATCCTTTCGCGCGTTTAACTGCCCCGGGACTTTCGGGAACAATTTGAGAATGACTCATATAGGGGGGGGGGGGAAAGGGAGGGCGAGAGAGATGGGGAAAGGGGAAGGAACGAGGGAGAGAGAGAGAGGGGGGAGGGGAGAAAAGGGGGTGAGTGGAGGGAACAGAACAAAAAACACTCCTCAATTACAAAAAAAAACATTCCTTAATTACATAAAAAACTCCTTAATTATAATTATATGTCTAATGTCTAAACAAAACACAGATTGACCATTGCCACCAACCGAAACAACAACAAGAAAAAGTGGCAATAATACAAAGCACTAATTATAAACAACAAAAAATGCCGACAAAAGGAAGTAACGCAATTAGCAAGGCCAACCCACCTGTTCTGCTGCTGCTTGTGCTTTTCTCACTGCCATTTTCGCGTGCCATCGCCGCGCCGTCGCCCTCCGTCGCCAGCGATGCCAATTCCTCCATAATGGCACCGTTGGGTGTTGTGACGTCGGAGGAGCAGTCGGACGACTCCGTCGCGTCCGCAACCATTCGCTGGCGAACTGCGTTCGTGCGACGTGCCGCCTTTTGTGTGCTGTGCGGCAAATTGACATACTGGCGCTGCATAATGCCAATGAGGTCGCTATCGTCGCAAATCGCCTCATCCGTCTCGGTCCAGTTCGGTTCAGCGCGGTCTTTGCGCAGCGGACAGTCCCTCTCCGGCCCGACGGATGAGTAAGTCGTGATTGGCGGAGTCGGACGCTTGAGTTTTTGGCATGCGTTCATCTGCTGCTGATGGCCTGAGGGGCAACTGCTCGGCAACAGCGACAAGTAATCGTGGGGTCGACTAATCGGTTGCGGTGATCGGTGCCGAATTTTTTGCTGTTTCTAAAGGGACAAATAAATTTTGCCGGAGGGGTGGGGGGAATGGAGGTGGAAACTGTTTGGCTAATGCTTTTTGGGATTGGTCAACAGATTGGAAGATGACTTACCCCGCCGGCGTTTTGTGCGCCGCTCATTCCCATGGGAAACACTTTCCCTCCGCCGCTTTTCGTGCCCAAAATGTTCAGTTCCGGGTTGCTTTTCGCCGTTTTGGTTTTCACCAATCCGCCGAGTTTTTTGGCACAGCACGGATGGGCACGGCAGCAGGACGATTTTGGGGGCAAAGCAGGCGGAAGCAAATTGTGAGAAAGAGCTGACTGAAAAAGGGAGGTGAGAAGAATAGAAGGCATGGCAAAAAGTGATCAGCAGAAACTGGAGCTGATCAGTGAGTGCCGAAACTTTTTTAAATGTTGGTGAATCATCACTATTCTTTTGGACACGGTTAATAACTCCTCCCCTCTCCATAATTATTTTATTCTTTTCGGTCACCTTCTGTTGAGGCTGCTGCACTCGGAATGTGCGTGGCAATGTCGCGTATCCCACCGCCGGCGCCCCGTTTTTGCCGCCTCTGTCGCCGCCCCGCTCCCTGCCGCACTCCAACAGCGAGTCGTGCGAGCGGTGCGACTGTTGCCGTTGCAGCGGTGCCAACTCGGCATTTGCATCTGCGAAAAGAGACGAGCAACAAATGATCACCAACCACAGACGAAAAGCAGACAAAAGGACGAAGAGGGAACGAAAAGGGAAGGACAAAATGACGAAAAGAGAGACGGAGGAACGAAAAGGTATGCTGTATAGAGAGATGAAAGTGACAAAAAAAGAGAAACGGAGGGACAAACGGCAAAACTAATGGCCATAACCATTAAGAAAAAATCAACTCACAAAGTTTGACCGTCGGTTTGTCCCCGGAATTATCCGCTCGCTCGACCTGTGCCGACACAATGTGCCGAAACCCTTAAAAGGTAAAAAAAACGGTTTGAAGTTGGCACTGCCCTCTCCCCCTCCCACCGCTTGGCGTGCCAATGCTTCGCTTTTCCAACTTCGCCGTTCGCTTTTGCCGCTTTGGGTCCGGCGGTTGGAACCACGCGGCCAAAATTCGCTCCATTTTTGTCGGTTTTTTGTAACTTTTTTTGTACACCCTTTCCAAGTACAACTGCACTTTTTGTTCCGAAATGCTGAACATCTTCTGTTGCTGCTGCTGCTGCATCTGTTCCAAAACGACTTCAGCCGGCGCCTCCTTTTGCTGCGTTTCCGTCGCCAATTTCTGAAGCGGCGCTTTGTGAAGGTAATTAAAAAAGATGAAATAAAACTCAAATTTGGCAAGGGAGGAATTGGCTAATTGCTTTAGGAGAATTAATTAATGGAGGGAGGACATTCCCTTTGTCAATTGCAGAGAAAATGAATGACCAACGATCAGAAAAATACCCCGAATTCCGATCGATCCCCCGCTTTTTTGTAAATCTTTCGCCCGCTTTTTCTTTTTTCTCTTTCAAATGCTTGCCCATTTGTAGCTTCTGTCCACGCTCTGTTCCGCCTTGTCCAGCTGCGTTTTCACCTCCACAATGCTCGGCCTTTCGTCCTTTTTCCATTGCCAACATCCATCGAAAATCTGTCGCAGTGCGTCCGGCACATCGTCGGGCAACGGAAGTGGCCGCCCGACTTTTATGAAACACGCCCAGCGAATGACCGCCTCCAAATCGGGCGCTGAATGGCAAGGCAAATAAAATAATGGCATTATAATTGATTTTGCAATTGATAATTACTTTGACGTGTCAGAAGCTCCCAAAAGAACATTCCTGCGGGGAAAGTGAATGATTTGAAAAAGTGATCAGTGATCGGACACACCAAAAGACCAAACGTCCATTTTGGGGTGCGAAATGGCACCCTGCATCATATCAGGCGATTTCCAAGGCATGGAGCCCGAACAGCTGTCGCGCTTCTCACCAGCTGGCCGACTGACGTTAAAATCTGAAAGGGGACGGACAAATGGTAAAACAGGGGGAGGGAGACAAAAGGACGAAATAAAAACGAAGACAAATGACCAAAAATTTAATGGGGTAAAAACCGCACCGGCCAATTTGAGTGTGAGTCTGTCGATGCGCATCCCTCCGCAGCCGCGGCACCGCCCGTCGGCCCTTCCCCCGTCCGCCAGTGCCTTCCACGTGCCCTCCGCCAATGCGCATTCGCACGGCTTTTGTTTGATTAGCACTGCACTTTTTGATCAAATCCAACCATTCCAAAGATCAAAAAACGCACCATTTTCTGCCTAAATTAAAAAAGTGGTGAAAATTTTGTGCATTTAATGAAAGAAATGGCCGTACTTTCATGTCGGCGTAGACCAATGGTTCATTCTGAACAATTTGGGCATTATTAAGCCATTAATTATGCCCTCGGGGAAAGAAAATTGAGGAAAAACAGACCATTCCATGTAAATGCTCAAGGGCACATGCGACTTGCTGAAGACAAACAGAAAATAGCAACGGAAGATAATAATTAGTTAATTAATCACTTTGGCCCAAAAAATGACTGTGAGAACGTCGGAAGATTCCATTTTGCGGTAGAGAGAGTGTAAAGTGCCACCTGAAGAGAGAAACGAAAAAATGAATTGGGAAAAATGCCAAAAGTGGAAAAAGAGGACAAGACGAAAGAAGTTGAATTGGCCAAAAAAGGAGAAACCTTCGCAAAGCTCGAGCACAATGAACACCGGGTCTATTGACATGGCAAAGAATTGGACAATGTTCTCGTGGCAAAGACGGGACAAAATCAGAGCCTCTCTTTTCAGCGCTGAAATGGGAAAAGGACATGATTTGAGAAGCAATGAATGAATGATCGATCGATGCCTTCGTTTGATCAATCGATCGATCGTTCGGCTTTGTTTTTTTACCTTCGCCACAATCCGTCCGTGCCAATTTGAGCGCCACTTCCTGAAAAAGGACTGCTGATCGTTTACCTCAAAACGTCTCAATGATCAGTTTATCCCGACTAATAGTAGGCCAACTGACCTTTCCCTTATAAGTGCCGCGGAACACTTCGGCATATGATCCGGCGCCCAATGCGTCGTCCGTTCGTTTTACGCTTTCTTTGGCCACAATTTCGGGCTGAGAGCCCATCAGTGCCAACTTCAAATGACGAAGTGATGCCCGAGGAAATTGCTTCTCACTTACGTAATGCCTGGGCACAATTCCGACCCGCGTGCCGTCGCCCTGTCCCAAATCGTCTACCCGTGCCAATGCCCACCCCTCTTGGCCACACTCCTCGGCCACAATTTCCATCATCGATCCATGCTTTAGGGTCCTAAAGGGCAATCATCTCAGACTTGGCGCTATCAAACTGGGAAAACGAACAGTTCGCCCTGTTTTTGAGCCTCGTAATCGATCACGGCCACACCGACGCGCTGCTTTTTGCACTCGCGAAATCGGACGCCATCAAAGGGAGGCAATGGGCCGGGAAAAGAATCTGAAAGCCAAAGGAAAAGCCTTCGGCACTTTCATACAAAGGAAAAGCCAACATCGGTTGAGGATTTAATCATTTATTCCGTTTCAATTTCGTCTCCCTTTCCCCCGTATTTCATTTTTCTTTCTTCCCCCAATTTTTTCCCATTTGCCCACCCTCTCTCCTCTTCTCCTTCTGTGCCGTTGCCAATCTTTCATATTCCCCACTGTTGTTTGTCGCTAATTTGTCCGGTTTTGGTGCCATTCGTTCGTATTCCCTTCGCTTTGTCGCCGTTTTGTCCGTTTTTTCCGGTGGCGAACTTTTTGCTTAAATGGTGAAAATGGTGAGAGAAGGCCCATAAAATTTCGATTGTTGCTTAATCGGCGTGATCCATCTCATTTATTACCTTCAGTCTTTTTGTTTTCTGTGTTTGTCGACTCCAAATTCACATAAGGCTGCTCTTTTCCGCACTTTGCAAATGTTTTTCTGCCCTTGGGCAAAGTGTCCGATTTGAGGGCCATCGGCACAATTTGAGCAATTAGGCCAAATGAAGGGACGGACAAAGCATCACTAATTATTATTAATTGATTGACAGATTAAAAACAATTCATTGCCACAATGTTAATTACTTTTCTCCTAAATATTTTGGCAATTAAATTTAATTATTTCTTTTGGGATAAATTGACGTCGTCGAAATGGCAACTTCGAATTGGCAATTATGAATTAATTGCAAAACGAATGGGGAGAGAATGAATGGCGTATTAATTGGGCGGGAAAGAGCTTAGGCGGACAAATAGCCGAACGAAGTGCCAACGGAAGGGGGCGGGTGAAACTGATGCCTAATTAGGCCGAAAATTGAAGTGGCAAAACTCCCGCGGGGTACTTATAATTATGCTTTTCCGCTGAAGGCATTTGGGTCGCCGTTCCCTGCTGTCGCCCTTTGCGACGTTCGCCGCAATTCCCTCCCTTTCTCTTTCTCTCCCCCCCCTTTCCTCTTTCTCTCCCCCCCCCTTTCCTCTTTTTCTCTCCTCCCCCGCCTTCGCTCGCCCCCTCTGTGTCTCTGCCGCTTTTTCCCATCGACCCCTCTCCCTCTCTTCCTTTTCTTTGTCATTTCTTTCCTCTTTTCAAATTGTCCACGTGTTCAAAGTTTAGTCTTCCTCTCCCATTTTTGTGTTTTAAATTTGATGAAAATGAATGTTTTAAATACATAAAAAAGGGAGAACAATTTGCCCAATAATTATTAACTTCAAAACATCAAAATTTGTGAACAACAAACAAATAAAGTTGATATAATGTCAATAACAATGATAAATGGTCAATTTCGTCCCTCTCTTTCTCTCGCCGTCTTCTTTTCTAAAAGTCCATCGCCCCCTCTTTTTCTCGCCGTCTCCACTACCCGATCATGTCTCTCTTGCGCCCCCTGCGCCGAACTTCGTCCAATTTGAGCAGCACCGGTTTGGCATTCGTTCCGTCCTCGTCCCCTCCGCCCCCTTCTGTTTTGTATGCGTCCAAAATGGCATCCATCATTTTGCCCATGCCAATGTGCGCACTGCGATTGTTTTCTTTGTCCATTTGCTCACCAACATTGTTTGTAATACTCACCTCCGAATTGCTCTCTCCAGCACATACAAATCCACCGCTTTGTCCTCCGGCTTTGACGAGAATTGGGCCAACCCAAAGTCAATCAGTGCCAATTCGACTGGTCCCCGTTGAGTCAGGACGAGCACATTGGACGTGGTCAGGTCCCCGTGGATGAGATTGGCGTCGTGCATTGTCCTCAGAATTCTTCCAAATTCATGTCCAAATTCCGCCAATTGAGCCTTAGGGAGGGAGAAAATGAATGGCACCAACACACAGATTTTTGTGTAATTATTATAATCATAGGAACGTGGGAATAACCCTTCCCAAAATTAAAAAGAAAAATCGGGCTAAAGTTTGACAGCTGCGTAAATCCAAATAACAAAATGTTTGTTAACATAGCCCCGTCCTTTTGCCATGGCATTAGTGCTTCATCTTTCACTACTCACTGCAAATTGTTCGGCATTGTTCGACGCCGATTCGTCCCGCTGCAATTTGTCCAGAAAATGTTTTGCGGTCGGTGCTCTGTCGCTGCTGCCAGACGAGCAAATTAGTTCGAAAATTATCCGATTTTTGAGCGGGTCCACGAAGAAAACGGATGGCACGCGAATGCCAATCTGAGAGAAAAGCAGCGGCAAAGTTATGACAAAGCGAACAAAGTGGAAAAGTTCAAGCAGTTCCCCCCTCCCCAAGGCACCTCTTGGCATTTGAGGATGGCCTTCAGTTCGGCCCGCGTCCTCTCCTTCGCCAGCCGCGCGTCCAATTCCGCGTGTCTGTACCGCTTCACAAACCGCTCTTTCATCACTGCCCGACGACGGAGGAAAGTGCACGCGAACAGTCGCGCCTCGGCCCCCTGGCAAAAGGGCGTCGTTTCCCATTCGTAAAGCTCACAATCAGTTTGAGACACAATGGCATCCACCGTTTCTGTCTTCTGTAGCGCAACGGAAGCACCTTCGGAGTCGGAAGAGACTTCAGCCTCAATGCCTAAAATGGGTTTTGTGTGAATTTCAGGGATATCGCCCAGCCGAAGAAAAATGCAATAAACCCCAAATTATCCAACCCTTAAAACCAAATAAATATTTTAATTTTGCCCTATTTACGATTCGGTCGGTCCGTACTTTCTTTCCCCACTTTTTCATTTTCCGTCCCTTCTCCGTTTTCCTCATCTTCGGCTTCTTCGTCTTCTTCTGATGACGAAGTGGGATATTTGACTGTCCTTTCTTTGCTCCGTTTGGCTTCCGCCTCAATTTTTTCCATGAATTGGCGTTGACATCGAATCACTTCGTCGCCCGATGAGCACTGAAATTGCTTTTCCGATAAAACGTAAGAGGTCCCAAAACATTAACTTTGCGTAAGCGGATAACACTTCGGCATTCAGAGCCAAAAAGTTTGGGCCCCATTTGAAGGGTGCCAACACGCATTTGGCCGCTTCTTCCAAGCCGACAATGAAAAGGGCAGCGGCGAATGCTTCCACACAACTCAACTTGAACGGCATGGCGTAGTTGACCGGGTTGGCAGCCAACAAAAAGGGCAGTAAACGATGTTCAGACCCCTGAAATAAAACAGAAACTTGGCCAAAACCGTGTGGACTAACAAAGCACCTTCGCCTTGTGCATTGGCGTTGTGTCCAGGCGATTCCACGAACAGTCGACCACGGCGAGGCCTTTGGCCATGACCAATGGTCGGTCGACGGGTGAAATGGTGACGGATGCGGCTGGAGTGAGCAAAAGGCCGGGAAAACGATGGCTGAACCGTTGCACGGAGACGAGCCCAACGCGGCACAGCTTGCGGCCCGAACAGCGCTTGGGGTCGCATTGGCCAAAGTCGAACATGGCCAACCGACGGGGGAAAAGGGCGGGCAGAGACTGAGGGTGAAGAAAGACCAAGAAATAAACAACGCAAAGCAACTGACGAAAAAACGGAAAAGTAGGCGCCTTGGCCCTGGCTACCCCCTTTCAGACATATGGACTCGAGCTGAAATTTGCCAGTTTCGGGTTGGCTTTTCGAAAAATATCAGGACTGAGAATCCCGGCAATTGCGATTACGTCAGTCTCGTTCACCCATCCTTAAACTCTCCCTCCCTTTGCCCACCTTTTGGTGCTCCTCCATCTCTTCGCAACTTTCTCCCCCCATTTCTTCCGTCGTCCGTTCGCTTCGCTTTTCTTCGTCGCTGTCCCCCCGCTGTGCTTTTTCCGTCCCTTTGCTGCTCCCCTCGAACTGCTCGCCGTCGTCGTCGGTCGACAATTGCCTCATTTCCTCGACCATTCGTTGTCGTCCATGTCGCTTATTTGCCTTCCCTTTCATTTTGGTCTAATAAAAATAAATATATGCAAGAAATGCTTTTTTTAATATCAAATTGACAAGTTTCAAATATTTTTTAATTAAAATTTCACCCTTTCCAATAAAATAATTTATGCATCAATAAAAAACTATTATTTATAGAAACAAAAAACATTTCGCTTTTTTCCCTCAGTCTTTTTCCGGCGTTCTCCGTTCAGTTTTCATCGTTCTGAGCATTTCTTTGTCCCGTCGATTTGGCGAGCGACGGCGTTGCTCCTTCTCCAAAGAATCCTAAAATATTGCGCCGGTCTAAGAATTTGCTGATTGGTCAGAATAAATCAAAGTGAAGTTGGACTCGAGTTTTGTCCCAGAAAAAGCCTTTTATAGACATTTATTAGGGGTAATGAATTGTTTTTTATTGAAAAAAGTGTGGACCCCAATGCCACCAAACAAAAGTCCCACGACTGACTGCTTGACTCTTTTCACCTTTTCTCGTTCGCTGCTCCGTCTCTCCGTTTTGACGTCCTTTCGGCTCGGCGACCGATGGTGGCCCGAGGAGGACGAATGCTTTTTGTCCTTCTTTTTCTTCCCCTCTTTGTCTCTGTGACTGCTCCGCTCCTTTCGCTTCTCATCCTTTTCTTTGTGCCTTAAATAACCAACTCTTTGGGTTTGGGGTGCACCCCAAAATTTCGCCGCCGAAATTTCGCCGCCGAAATTACGCCGCCGAAATTTCGCCGCCGAAATTACGCCGCCGAAATTTCGCCGGACGGAATTTCGCCGGCCGAAATTTCGCCGGGACATAATTTCGCCGCCGAAATTTCGCCGGGACATAATTTCGCCAAAAATTTTTTTTAAAAAATTTGGAAATTTTCAAGAAAAAATTCTTAGAATTTTTTTATATGGAAATTCCAATGAAAAAATTTTTTGAAAAAATTTTTAGTGATTTTTTGGAAAATTTTTAAATTTTTTTTAAAAAATTTGGAAATTTTCAAGAAAAAAATTCTTTAGAATTTTTTATATGGAAATTCCAATGAAAAATTTTTGAAAAAATTTTTTAGTGATTTTTTGGAAAATTTTTCGAAAAAACTTACTAATTTATCATAAATTTCAAAAAAAATCCTTAAAATTTTTTCTAATTTTTTTTAAATTTTCTTATAAGAAATTCTATGATTTTTTCTTAAAAAATTTCTAAGTCTAATTTTTTAATTTTATTTTTTTGCGGCGAAATTTTGTCCCGGCGAAATTTCGGCCGGCGAAATTACGGCGGCGAAATTTTGTCTCGGCGAAATTCCGTCCGGCGAAATTTCGGCGGCGAAATTTCGGCGGCGTAATTTCGGCGGCGAAATTTTGTCCCGTCCCCTTGGGTTTGTCCCTTTAAATGAGTCCATTGGTCACCGCACCTTCGACCCGGCGACGGACTGCGACTTTTGGAGCGCGAGCGGCGCTTCTTCCGACGCGGCGAGTCATTGTCACTGAAAACCAAAGAGCATTAAGTGGTAGAAAACAACGAATAGATTTACGATTCAGGGCTTCGGTCCTTGAAAAAGGGGCGTCCGCCACCTCTGAACCGGTCGGAGTGGTGGAAACGACCGGCAAAACCGCCGCCGCCTCCGGGACCGCCGAAGGGATTGCGGAAGGAATGGAAAAGCGGCGCAGGACGAATGCCACCCATTTGCTGTTGCGAGGGATGATGGTTAAACGAAATGCCGGGAGGACCGAAGGACGCCGAGGACGGCGGAGGACCGGCGGAAGACATCGAAGAGGGACCAAGAGAAAATTGGCTGAAGTTAAGGCATAATAACAGTGAGTAAAAGAAAGGAGTTGGACAACTTGGTGGACGAAGGTTGACCAAAGTTCATCCGAGAGGGCGGAAGAGCGTCGGAAATGCCGGGAGGACCCTCAACACCGGGCGGTCCTTCGGCATCCTCAACACCCGGCGGCAAGTCCATTTCAAGCGCTGAATTTAAGCATAAAGGGCCTATGAATTCTTGGGTATTTCTATGCTATACGGACCTGCTGATGGCCTAGTAGCCAATTGCGGAGGCATTTGCACCGCTGGCACTCCCACCGGTGCCGCCTCTTGCGTCGATTGCGGTGGTGGAAGGGTTTGGCTCGGCTGCGGTTGTTGCATTTGTCGTGGCGGTTGTTGCTGTTGCTGCGGTTGGGGTTGGCCAGGCGGTGGCGCACTGACAATCGGCGGCGGAATTGCGGGGTCAAAATTGGGCGGAGGCTTCGAGAAATCCATCGGAAGCTGAGTGAGCGGTGGTGGACCGGCCGAAGAACCAATGACACTGATGTTTTGGATGGGCGGCGGCGGGGCGGTGGACGCGGGCGGACCGGAGGTGCCCGGAGGCGGCGTTTCCGAGGCGGGCGGCGGGGGCAGCGAATGGCCGATGGAAATAGGCGGCTGACCAACGACACCTATCATCGATGAAGAGCCCAACGAAGTGATCGGCTGAGGGAGGGCACCGTCGGCAGTCGTCGGTTGGCCCATAGACGAGGACAACTGAACGAAATCAAATTGAAAAAGACGATGTCTTCTAATTGTAACTCTGATAAATTAATCGGTTTACCTCAGAGGATGATTCCTGCCGAGTGATGATGCCCGATCCGCTGATCACGGTCCGACTGATCAAAGACACTGACTGGGACTGATCAGAAAGCGATGGAGGTGGTTTGCTCAAATCCAACACAATTTTCTGCACTTTGTTTTGTTGCTGCTGTTTGCTCTCCTGCCCACCGACCAAACTGACGAGTTGTCGCCCGCCGGCAAAGGTTTGAAGTCCGACTTGGACAGGGCCGCTGATTTGGATGTTCGAAAGAATAGCTTTGTTGATCGCCGCCTGATCAGTGCCGAATTCGGCACGAAACTTTCGTTGACGCTCGCAATATTGATTCCAAGTATCTGAACGAACAAAACTCAGTCGTAGTTGAACAAAGAGGAGAACATTGACGAGTTCGAAGAATACAGTTTACCTAATCCCCCCCCCTACTTTATCCACCTTCGTTGAAGCCATAATTGAAATAGTCAGTAATGTCCGCTCCCGGCTTCCTCCATGGCTTGTCCTCCATGGTTGCCAAATCGATGTCATAAATTTGCGAACCATCTTTCAGTGTTGGGTTGGCGTCCAAGTCAATGGTGGCACCCCCAACGGTGCCCGCTCTTTGCTGCTTTTGGAACACATTCGTTTTGATTTCGCCAATTGTCACAACAAAATCGTCCTCATCACTCTCATCATCGTTCAAAAAGGCCGGTCGATCATCTTAATTATTTTTCATTTAAATGAAAATGGCAGACATAAAAAACTATTCTTAAACAATTGTTATTTAAAATTCATTTACAGCCGAACACCAGGCCCAAACTAAAACAAAGAAATGCTAAAAGTTTGAAGCTTCGCCAAGCAAAGCTATTAATACTTTGAAACTTTACCAGTTGAACCCTTTTCGGGCGCCGAATCATTTGCCTGTTCTGCTGCATTTGGTTGGTCGCCATTTTCAACATTCAAATTAGGCGATTCGGCCAACACTTCCTCTTGTTGTTGTTGTTGTTGTTGTTGTTGCTCACTCATTTATTATGAGTATTTCTCAAAAAATAAAATTAATACTATTAATACCCCTATAAAAATGGAAACTCCAAAAGAAACAAACTAAGAAATAGATAAATGATCAGCAGATTTTTAAAATTCGTAATAGTCCCATATTTTACTTCCTCTATGAGGTAATGCTTTGCTTATATGGCAAATGCTTTTCAACTCGAGATCGGCTCTTGCATTTTTACAAGAGAAAACCCCCCAAAAAAATTTTATAATTATGCCAGGTTTTGGCGTTCTGATTACTGAATAAAAATAATCTTTATAATTTCTAGAGATGGGATTTTTATGTGCTAAAAATCCTGAAATATGTAATAAAATATGTGCTAAAAAATGCTTAAATATGTGCTAAAAACCCCAAAAATGCCAAAATATGTGCTAAAATATGTGTTAAAAATTGGAAAAATCAAGTGTCTTTTTGCATAAAAATTCCCAAAAATCTCATTCTTTATCATTTTTCGCCCATACAACGCAAATCAAATACCTTTCAAGTGTTTGAAGGTAAAATTAATCTTTTTTCCAATAAATTATTTTATAAATTGAAAGTTCTCCAATGAAAATTAAGAAATCGATTGGTTACTTTCGGCAAACAAAATTTTTTTTTTTTGAAAATATTTAAAAAATGACAAAAAAGTTGATTTTAGGGGTGTATTTTTCAATTTTCTTGTATTTTTCTTACAAATTTTTCTCAGAAATGTCGAAATATGTGCAAAATATGTGCCAAACCCCGAAATATGTGCGATATGTTTTTATTTGACAAAATGCCAAAATATGTGATTTTATGTTTTTATAAGTCGCTCTAAATCGAAAATTGTTCGGAGAAAATGCTTTTTTTGGGCTTCTCTCGTCATAACTAAGCCGCAGAAAAAATATGTAAAAACATAAAAATCCCATCCCTACTTATTTGTAGCATTCGCTTAGAAAAAAAAATTTTCGTTACAAACTTTTTTCAGATACCAAATTTATTTCAATTACTTGAAATTGAATTTACAAACAATAAATGTCGAACAAAAAACGTCAGCCACCATAAAAAATTTATTCGGATTCTCCAATAAATGCCATAATAAATAGTATTTGGTCAAATGATAGTGTTTATTACTATATAATGGGCAATACAGTAGGATATTGTGATCACAAAATGCTTTGATTATGTTTTGCAAGAATTTGGAAGACTGAGAAAGGCAATTGAAAGGAAACAATAAATGAAGCAAGCAAGAACCTCTGGCTGTTGAGAAATCTTAGACGGCGAAAATTATGGAAAAAGAATCACAAAATTTAACTGAGCTTCATGAGATAAAATTATAAAATAATTTGTCATCTATAGAAATTAAAAATGGACGGAAGGCGGGGACAATTGGAAAGTGATGGGACAATAAAATTATTAAGGACCGACGCCATCCTTAAGGGAAGGGAATGTCATGGGATTTCGTCGAATATTGCGTTTTTTCTTCCCTTTCTGTCATCACTCATTGGCATCATCAATTTGGCCATAAAAGCGTCTCTGTTTTGAGTCGATTTCTCGCAAATAAAAGGTCCCGGCAAACATTGGAATGCCATCACTGCGTTTGCCATCATCGGGAGTTTCGATGTAAGTATCTGTAACATAATGGTTCGTTGGGCGGCTCGTCACCAAACTGACCCCCTCCAGCGACAATTTGCTCCGTTCTCTCCAATGCGGCTGTGAACTGCTTGGGGCTGTGTCGGATCCGCTGGTCCAATCGCGCGTGTGCCTTTTTCGCGCTTTGTTTAATTGCGCCGTAGGCAGCCATCAGTTTTTCCGTGCACAAATTGAAACGAAGTGAGTACATTGCGGCGATACAACCGCTGCCATAAGAAAATATGAGGATCCGTTTCCCGTTCGATTTATCGGAAAGTTCAGTGCTAAAACGGATAGAAAAATTAGTTCGCTAATGACCTTTGCTTGCTGTTCCTCCTCCTCCCCCCCACTCACTTCAGAAAGACGTTGATCAGCTGAGCATATACCGACGGCGTGTACATGTTCCCAATGCGTCGACTAAACTCCAAAAATGGATTCAGTTTGGCATCCGCTGTCCGCGAACTCATCCGCAAAATTTTGTCAGTAAATCGATCGCCGTCCGAGCGAGTTTTTGTGCGTTCCACCGCAAAAATCTCATGGAGTGATTTCGATTTGTATGCGCTGAGTTGATCCCAATCAGACACATCATCATCATCAGCTGTGACACCATCGTCCATCATTCCCCGTTTAAAGTCGACGAAGGACAGCCAAGAAAAGGCTTTTTGGGTGAGACGAGCGTACGGCGAGTGGAAAATGACAGCGACAAAATCCGAAAGAGAGCAAGGGGCTGAAATAACTAATTGAAATGTAATAAATCATTAAGTGAGATGATTGAGTGTCCAATCGTTTGTAAAACAGTTGCATTAGTCACGCAAATCGAAAATAACAGAAAAAGTTTATTTCAAATTAATTTATAACCAATATTTCGCAATCCCTTTTTTAGTTGATAGAACAAAATACGATGAATGACTTACGCCCTGTGCAGAATTTCTTGTTCCATTTCTCACAAAATCGCCCGTAACACATGTCAACGGCGTTCAAATAGGTCTCCACACTGTTTGGCCCGTCCACTCGTGGGAATTGCGTGCTAACGCCTCCAATTGGCTTGTAAAAGTCGTAAACATTTTGAGAATGGCATGCCCTAAGGCCACGTTCAAGTGCAATCGGTGCATTTGGTCCTGAAATAGAAAATGAAAGAATAAATGCCTAAATTGGCGCAACAAAATCCAACCAATCAGAAAGGCCACTGCACCGGCACCGCCCGTACATCGGGCGGGCCCAGCCGAATAAACTGCCACATCAGCACAGACAACGATGGCAAGGCGTTCTGAAAATTAAAAACATGCCAAATGAAAAAGCGAAGTGAGAATGACTGAACTGATAACCTAACGATTGCGCAATTAAATGTTTCCACAACTCCTTGAAAAGAAGGTTTTAGGACCAATTGCTCACTTTCTGTTGCGTAATTAGCGTACATCCAATCGACGGCATGAAACAACGCCTGAGTCCCACCGAAACACGCGTTTTTTTCGTCGGCGCCCTCCAAGTCCATGTTGCCCGAATCGGCAAACAAATCCATTAACACTGACTTCACACTTTTGCTTTTGTCGACCAATGTTTCGGTGCCAACCGCGAGAAAGCCAATGTCCTTTGGATTGACCTTAAATTGGAAATTTAATTGCCCTTAATGCCAAAATAAAATAATAATTGGCTAAATTATGCCTTGTAATTGTCCATCAGTGCAGCTGCAACAGTCAGCGAAAGTGAACAAACATCTTCATTCTCATGGCAAAAGCACATTTCTTGTTGGCCAAGTCCCAGCACGTATTTATTTGATGTAACATTGTCAAACTGAAAGGTAAAGGTAATTGCCAAGCAAAGAACGTAAAAATTCCCAACTCACTTTTTCAAGGTCTTCTTGGTTCACGTAGGATTTTGGAAAGTAAAGTTCGATGCCAATAATACCAACGTCTTTAATGGACTCAGAAAAGTCATCAGCTTAATTGATGAATGAGGGAAAGAAACAATTAAATTGAGTGAATTCACCGAAATGTGTCCCATTGGTCAAGCCAAAGCCATTTCCATTTACAGTTGGATGATGGTTATTCATTGGTAAAATTTATTTAAGAAACTGCTAAAAAATGGAAAATTAAAATATAAAAACAGAAATTATGGAAGAAAAGGTGAATGAACATTTATTTATAAACAAACAAATGCGTACAAAGTCCAAATCGGCAGAAGACAAATTGAAAAGGAATGGGAAAACAACGGAAAATGTAACAGCGACGGATGAAAGGGAAGCGACGGCGGGAAAGAAAAATTTAATTGAATGTAAGGGACAGCCAAAGTGACTGCTTTTTCTCAATGGCCACCTCTTCCCGTCCCTTCCCCCCGCGTTTTAATGTATTTTCTGCCATTATTTCTCTTTCGTTCCACGAGTTCGGCCAATCACTACGACACATACATACAAAGTATGTACACAAAAAATTAAAATGAAGATTGTATCTGCAAAGAATGCATCAGCAAAACAGAAAAAGAAGAGGAAATTACCTAGTCTGTTCCTATCAAGCTGAAATTTTACCAACCATTAGCTTCCCCAAAATATTATGAAGCATACAAATTCATAGTGAGGAAACATTTTTCGTGTATCTCTATCGGACAGAGTTCACAAAAATCTGTTCTGTCCATCACATTCGTTTTCCACGAAAAAAATTTTCCAAATCTAGGAATTTTTTTTCAAAATTTTCCCAATTTCAAGTCATTTGGTGGCGGTAGGGGTCAGTTACGCAACTGGCCCGTTTCGTTTGGTGGTGCAATTAACTTTGATCGTTGTGCCAATTTTTGTGAAAAAAATCAAATAAAAAAAATTATTTTTTTACACTTTTAGGTTTTTGTGGTCAATGGGAAGAGGTTGAAATGACAAAAATTTTGATTCCATTTTTTCTTGACCCCTTTCATTTTTGGTTAAATCATCCATTACAGTCTTTAATTAACATGAAAATGCAATAAATAATAATACCTGTTGTTGTTTGATTTAAGTTTTTTATGATTTGCTTAATCACTTAATAATACATATATAGACCCCCCTAAATGCTATGAATCGCAAAACGCAAAAGCACTTGAGGAAGACAACCGAGCAATTGTCCTTTAGAAGCGATGTTCCGGGAGGAAGAAAAAGTGGGATTTGTGTTGGAATGCTTCAGGACGCGTAAAATGTCGGAATTAGAAACGGCCGAAACATCCTTGCTTTTTTCTTTGCCTTCTTCAACCCTTTAATTAACCACCACTAAATTTTTCGTCTTAAAAAATTGCATATGAACCAAATAAAGAAGTGGAACTCT
Organism: Heterodera glycines; assembly: GCA_004148225.2. Classification (NCBI taxonomy): domain Eukaryota; kingdom Metazoa; phylum Nematoda; class Chromadorea; order Rhabditida; family Heteroderidae; genus Heterodera; species Heterodera glycines. The sequence goes on along the minus strand of CP049711.1, from coordinate 7,518,534 downwards.
CCGACGTTTAATTATATCCATCTGCTGCGGTTGATTAATGTGCAGTTCAAAGTAGGGCATCAGACAAATAGGTAAGTAGTAGCACGAACGATGATTAATGGAACTCGTTCATTTAATAGCGATTAAAATGCATTTGAGCCGATTAAACTATTAGCTAAATTTTGAAAAATTTCATAATTCAATGCCTCGGAATGTGTGAATACTTTATTCGATTTAACCCGATAAGACGAACGTTTAAATTAAATAGCAAAATGAGCAAGAAAAGAGAAAATTGTTCAACTTGGAAAGAACTATTGATAATGATGAATGTGAGGCTTAAAATACAACAACAAAAAGCCAAATTTGGGTAACAAAGTGTAAAAACAAATGGTTCTTGCTAACGCATGAACAGCCGCCCTTTTCTCTGATGATGCTCAGACGACCCTCACAAAATGAGCATTCTCAGCAGAAACATCACAATGGCACTCATAACACCGGCGATTGGCAGGGTAACCTTTAATTAAAATGAATTTTGAAATTTTTAATTTATGCTCTGTGCTTCTTCAATAGTAATTTTCTAACGCCTCACCAGCCAAGAGAGAGAGATATTCCTGAACACAGTCCAATGGACCACCGGATGTGCTTGGACCAGTCCGACGGCCACCACACTCCCAACCTAGACAAAACAAAGCGATCATCTTCTCTCATCAAATCGTCACCTTGCACTGAGTGGAACTTATCGGTAGACCCAATTTGCTGGCGAAAAGAACTGTGAGAGCGGCGCCAAATTCGATGGAAAAGCCGCTGGGAGGAGTTATCCTGGTCAGATTTTCGCCGACCGTGTAGATCACTCGGTGGCCGAGCAGCCAAAGCCCAACGCACATTCCGGCAGCACCGTAAAGCAGCAAATATACGGAAGTCTCGCCCTTCTGATGGACACTGCCTTCATCGTAAATGGTGTACAGTGACACGAGCGGAGCAATGGCATTGCTTAAGGGAGGGGGGGGGGGTGCAGAGAAAAAGCCTATCAAAAGAGGGGGGGGGGGCAAAAGGAAGCAATCCAATTCAGACTTTAGTTACCTGACATCGTTTCCACCGTGTGCAAATCCGGAAAAACAGGCTGTGAGCACCTGCAGAAAAGTGAACAGTTTCGAGGCGTACGGATCCTCAGGTTTTGAGGAACGGAAGAAACTGAGCACAGATGAAGCCGGGCGAATTGAAGAGGAACCTGCGGGAAACATGACAATGTCCAATGAATTTCGATTTTGTGGTACCAAATTTGTTTTGGGCCACCTCTGCCCCTCCTCCGCCTCCATTTTCCGCCATTTTCACTTTTGTCGATGGTTCGTCTCCATTCTGTTCCGTCTTTCCTTCTTCGAGTAGCGCCATTTTGCCCTCCGTCAAACTTTTTGCGCTTTTGTTAGTCACTACTCCGTTTAAGCTTTTTCCCAGCCCATTTTGTTGCTGTCCTTCGCATGTTTCCGGCCCTATTGTGTGCTCTATCCAAATATGAAATGATAATCCATAAAAAAACAAAAATACCGTACCCAAAATGTATCGTTTCAATCTGCTGACCACGAAAAATCGGGTCACAACCATCGTAACCAATCCGGACACAACACTAAGTGCGACCACAGCCCACAAAGGCCATTTGTCCAAGCCAATATCTGACAATTAATATTAGAGCGGAAATGAGTAATTTCAAAGCAAAAGTTGGCTATTTTACAGTGCGATCCTTGGTAAGTGATGGCGAACATATTCACAGAAACGCAGACAAAGTAAAGGAAAGGGAGCAACAGAAGGCCACAATGGAGGGGCCTATCCTAAAAGAAACAATCGAAAGAAATAATTTGGGAGGAAAAACAGTCGAAAATCGAAAGTTATGGGGCAAAATATGGGACAAACGAACCCTTCGGAGGACGGAATGGTCAATGAAGAGAAAAATGAGAATGGAAACACAGCCGGACAGAATGGGGGAGACGAACCAAGAAGCAACTGAAAAAGAGAATGAAAAAGAGAAAATTAATCCATCATTCGAATTTGGCAATTCATTCCGAAAAATTAAAAAATTACTCACAAATTTTAGTCACTTTGACCCATCGTATGCCTTCTGTACCATGGAGAAGCATTGAATAACTGAAAACAAATTAATGTGTGAGTCGGTGTAATTACGGGCAAATTCAATAATTAAAAATAAAAACAAACCCAATGGTGGCCCCAACAATGGAGTCTGACAATTATTTAATCAAAATCACACATGACAAAAGTGCCAAAATTGAAACATTCACTTACGCGTGGTGGAGACGGGCATTTTAAAGAAAGTGGCAATGAGCAGCCAAGCACCACAACCGGTCTAATTGAAGAAGAGGGGATGAAAAAATGAAGACATTCGAAACGGAATGGCATTACCAACACGGCGATCTGTCCCAACATCAGTTCCTTCTCGCGTCCCTCGTAAATGTTAAGGTCAATCACTCCCTTGCGCATTGTGTCCGTCACTTGATACCCTAAAAACAACGAGTACAATTGTTTATTCCCATTTGAATTAAAAGGGATAAAAAATCACCCAAAAGGGCAGCGCCCATCGTTTCGAAAATGGAGGCGAGTAAATACGCTTGTTGGAGGGTGAGCACGCGGGAGCCGACACTCGTGCCGAAGGAATTTGCCGTGTCATTGGCTGAATAATGGCAATTCATTAGCGACTTTTGCGTTTATTTGCTTTTTCGCTTACCTCCAATTGCAAAAGCCAAAACAAATGCGATAAGAAAGCCCAATATCTGTGAAAAATATTTTTGTTAATACTGCAAAAATATGAGCAAAATAAACAAATAAATAAATAATTTAATTTACAATTGTCCAAAAAAGGTCCAATTGGAAGACGGCCAAATCAGCAACGACCATTTGGGGAGTAAAGTCGAAGAGAGACTCAGTGAGAGGCGAACAAATGGACGAAAGGCGTCTCTTTCTGTTGCCGGTCTTTTTTATTTCTTAAAATTACTTTCGGCAAAGGAATGGGAAAGCGATTGGAGAAGATAAGATCAGCAGATGAAGGGGAAGGACAAAGTTGGGGCTGTTTGCTCTCTTCTCTCTCTCAGACGTCTTTTGGCTGAAAGTTTACCTTTGAACTTTAGATTTTTTCCTTTGGGGAAGAGCATGGAAAAAAGGAGGGAGAAAAAGCACAAAGCGAATGAAAGAACAGCGAGACAAAACTAATGGATGGATAATTAGCAAAACAAACAAAAATGAGAGAGAGGGAAGGGAAGGGAGAGAATTTTGAATTTGAGAAGGGAAATGGCCATGTGAGTTAAGGCACTTTCCTTCTTTAGTATAAAAAAGCAAAATGCGATAAGAAGAATGATTAACTGATGATTATCAGCTGACCATCGGACCTGGAAAGAACGGCATTTATGTACAACAATTTAATATCAAAATTTTGTATTTTAATTTAAAATTTCTTTTAATATTAATTCATAAATTATGTCTGGTGTGAGAAGCTGAACAAAAAGGCAAAAGAGACTTTAGAAGATATGAGTTGTCGTCTTTCAGTTTTAAAATGGTATAATTAAATTCAATAATATGACGATTCATAAAATGATTCTATCGGAAGGGGAAAAGTTATTTATTATTGGATTGATTTTGATTAGTTATGGGGGGAGGAGGACAGAGTTGGAATGGATGCAACCAAACGGAGGACAGAGCAGCCGAAGGAGCGGGAAAAGGGTGGACGAAGACGGACGACGGACGGAGCGGAGAAAACGGAGCAAAAGAAAGCGCAATTGGCTCATGTCACGGCAAAACACACACTTTTCGAAGACAATTCTGGTGAAAGTTAGTAAAATGAAGGAAAACTATGAAAATGTAATGAATGAGCGTGAAATTATAAATTGGAAATTGCCATGAGAAAGAACGAACAATCGAAAAATTCAATTTAAAAAAGACCATTTTGGACGAAAAAGAAGTAAAAATAATTAGGAAAATAAACAAAAATATTTGGTTAATTGAATTTAATGCATTAAAAATGCTTTGATGAGTAATACACAAAACATATGACGAATGAGTGGACAGAACGAGCTGATAAGAAAAAGGTGGTGGTGATGGGCGTTATGGGTGGGAAATGGCAAAGGGAGGGACAGAGGGAAGGAGAAATGTTAACAAATTTAAAAAAGCAAAAAAATGAGTTATTAATAATTAACAAAATTAAAAAGTAATGATTGCCGTGGTGGCACACGTGAAAAAAGAACGGACTTTTAGGAGGAATTGGAACCAAATAGAAGGAAGGAAAACACAAATGTACATATAATATAATGTTGTCGTAACGTAATGAGAATTTGATCGGAAGCATAAGGAAAAGGAAAGGAAAGAAAATAAAAGAAAAGGAGAGAAAAGGAGAGATTTATGAAAGAGAGCGACAGACGGCGGAAGGAGGGACAACTGACAAACGATCACAGAGCAGAAGCAGACAACGGACCAATGGTACACAAATGGGAAAGGAATGAATGAGAGAAAGTGAAGGAGAAGGGTTAGGACGGAAAGGGCCAAATTTGGTGCCATTCCAAAAAAAAAAGAAAAAGATGGCATTTTGGAATCGCGAATCTCTTATCTGGCACAGAACAAAAAGCCAAAACAAAGCGATGAAATTTGAAACAAACGGCAGGCAGAATAGCAAAAATAATTTAAATTTTTTGACAAAAAAGCAGCGCCAATTAAATTAAGTTATCCCTCGGAAGCCAATTTGTGGGTTTGTTAAGCCACGCATTTGTGCATCTGTGGAGATGAAGCCTCCCCCCCCCCATTTTCACAGCAGAGAAGGCAGCGGAAAAAGCATTGCCCCCCTCCCTCTCTCTCCACCCCAATTGGCGTGCCTTTCACTGGGTCTGGGGCTGTTTTTCAAAATATTTTTTTAAGCAGTGGAAATAGTAATGGAAGAAGTAAAATTTTGAAGAAATAGTGCGATAATAATATTTTTGGTTGAGAAAAAGAGAGGAGAGAGAGTGAGAGTGAGAGAGGAAAGCCTAGTGAGAGAGGGGAGAGAGAGTATGAGGATTTTAAAGGGGAAGAGAATGAGAATATGGAGGAAAAGATATGAAGCGAACGAAGAGAGAAGGGATGTAAAGAAATTGAGAGAAAAAGAGAGAGCAAAGAGAGGAGAGAAAAAGCGCTAAAATGGGCCAGACACAAAGTGAAGAAAGAGAAGCGGCTGTGGGAAATGTTAGGCCAACGGACAGAATGAGAAGCGGATTTTTGGAAGCGGATGGAAATGAAAAGGGACAAAACGACGCGGAAAAAGGCGCATTTGTCAACGACACGCGGCGAACGGCCAAAGAACGGGCGAACGCACGCGAAGCATTGGCAAATGGGGCATTTCAAAAAAATTTAAATAAGAAATTATGTTGGATAATTCTCTGGATTTTTCATTTATTATTTTATGTATTTAATTGCCAACATTAGAAAAATGGTCGATCATCTGTAGTAGAGGTTTAATATAGAGTGCCACGAGACCGGGAATTTTGGGCAAACCCGGGACCTGGACCTTTTCGGGTTGAAAAACCGGGAATTTTTGGCTGGGAAAACCGGGAAAAAACCGGAACTAGTCCCGGTCCCGGTCAAAACCGGGACCTTGGTACTCAGTTGTACTCAGTTGTCCGCTACCAGGTCCCGGTCTCGTGGCGCTCTAGCTTAATATATATATTTGGGTAATAAATTACAGTAAAAATTTCGTGATTTTTACAGTAGGACGAATTCACAATCATTTAAAAGCGAAAAGAGATTCGAATTTGCTTTTACGGATTTCATACTTTTGAAAATGTTAAAAAAAATTATGGCCGGTCACACCACCTTTGATTTATCATTTGGCAGTTCGTTTATTTGCCCATTAATTAATGAAAGTTGAAAATCGCACGGGGCGGTGCGTGGTGAGCCGAAGCTAAAAAAGTATGAGTGATGGGTTTAGATTTGCAGACCATTATTATAATGTCGATTTATTATTTAATATTTCCCAAACAAATTACATTTTTATGAGAGAAATATAGTCTCTTACACCAACTTGATTAGATCACTCCTTCCTAGTGACCCGGACACTTAAAAGACACTGAAAATCGGGGAAATTTTCGAAATCCCTAGGGAGTTGGGAAATTTTTTCTAGAGAAAATGGGCAAGCCCACTGGAAAGAGCACAAAATTTTCTACCGAATTGCTTTTGGAATGGTGGGTCTGCGATTTGTACATAGAAAGTTATACTTGGTTGAATAATTGATCACCATAAAAATGATCAATTTTTGATCAATGCCATAACTTTTTGTAGAAGCATCCAAATTAAACAATATTGGTATCTTTTGATAGCCCTAAGTTTCCTCTATTTTTCTGTAAAATTTCAAAAAATTTCAAAGAAGTTGTGGTCAAAAAGGTTTACCAAAATTTTTTTTGAAATTTACAAGCCATAACTTTTTTGAAACACAACCAAATTTTTTGAAATTAAAAAAAATAGAGGATACTTTAGGCTACCAAATGGTACCAAGAATGATTAATTTGGATGCTTCTACAAAAAATTATGATGCATTAAATTTATCAAAATATTACATGATCGTGTTTTATTTCGTGGTCGTGTAAACTGAAATAGAGCCAGATATATTTTATTATTTATTAGATTATTAATTAATTGCTAATTAACTAGTTAATTTAATTAATAAAATCATTTATTCCGTACTGAAATGACCCGCCCCTTCCGATCACCCATCACTCATACTTTTTTAGCTTCGTCATAGCACCGGTGCGGTGACCCGCCCTTTTTCCCTTCAAAGGCAGCGATTGAAATCATTGGCCACGGTCATTGATCAGATCAGATCACTTCGATTGCTTTTGCTTGTCCTTCTTCTGCTCCCCCTTTTATCTCCTGTCAAAATTGTCCGTTTTCCCCTCTTCTTTTTGGCCATTGTTCTGCTCGTGTGTTGTGCTGTTTCTGCCGTTCGTTTGGTTCGTCTTCCGTTGTTTCTGTTCCGTCCCCCCGCCGTTTGCCATTGGCCCATTTTCCGTCCTCCAGTCGTCCCTTTCCCTCGTCGTTTCATCTTTTGGTGCCGTTGTTTCTGAATTTGTCGCTGTTTCTTCGGATGCCACCGTTTCCTGTTGCTCCCAGTCAAAGGGTTCGTCCGGACGAATGTCGTTGTTGCGCATTGCGAGAATAACCAAATTGCGAAGGTACTGTATTAACCGGGACACTGTTCGTTACGGTATCTGGCAACGGAAGGAAAGGACAAAAGAACAAGCCTGGTAATCGGGCGCATTGTTGTACTGCAGGGCGTCGAGGTAAGAGATGATCCGCTTGAATTCCATCTGTTTAGACAAAACAAAAGTCATTCATTTCCAATCAGTCCAAATAAATTCCATTTGAATTGCATTTTCGGCTTTTCTCATCAATTTAATTTAAACATTTTCGAATATAATTTCGAATATAATTAATTAATTGATTATTTTCATTTGAAACTCTTACCCTTGGGCAGTATTTTAACAGATGGACCTTAAAAAGTGAGATTAATTTACGCTGTTTCTTCAAAATATGGCCAACCATTCCGTCCATTGTCCTCGCATTTTCCTTCGCCCTTTTCACTGAGTCTCTTTCGGCTGCGCTGAAATGGCTCCATGGGAGATCGCCTAAGGGGAAACAAAAAAAAACAAAGGCACTCCAATCGGTGCCAAAGGCGACAAACCGGACATAAACTCGACGACGACGCTAAACAGTAATTAAATGTGGCAATGAGCTGCTGTACTCACTAGAACCACGACTCCAAGTCGTCCTTCGGCGACAGTTCCATCGCGCGATGCGCCGCCAGCGAAGCGTAACGAACACTTCCCCTGAGGGTGGGGAGAAGAACACTTGGCCAAATGAATGGCCATTTAATTGGCCAACCATGGAGTGCTTTCCCTCTCTTCTCACCTGAATTGCGTTTTCTCCCTGGGCGGTTTAATTCCGCCGGTGGCCGTCTGAAAGTGTCGGCAAAGGCCAAAGTCCAACAAAATTACACGGCCGCCACTTTGTCCATTCTCTTCGGACAGAGCAAAATTTGTTGGCTTAAAGAACATCTTTTTATAATTCTAGAATTAATTAGGGCCTCGAATTGTCTTTTTCCTTTTCCCTAATTAATAACTCTTTTCTTTTTCGTCATTTTGCTTTCACTTTGGCTTCTTTCTGTTCACCTTTACGTCGCGATGGACAAAGCCAAAAGAGTGGAGCTGTTCCAGGGACTCGAGCATCTCCAAAGCCAACCGAAGCGAAGTGGGGGCCGAGAAACGGTGCTGTTGGAATTGGAGTCGCAATTTGAACAAATTGTCACCCAACTAAAAAACAACAAAAGACCATTAGGAACAATCAAACACTAATTGCCATGTCCATGACGAGAAATTTGAAATGGTCCTTAATCATTCCCCGGTCGACCAAAGCGCAGAAATGGCCCAACTTCGCTTTGTTGGCCGCCCTCAGCACAACGTAATCCTTTGAGAACATTCGGTGGGAAAAGGATTAATGAATGGGACGAAAAAGTCACGACAAATGGCCACCATGTTCAGCGCGTTCAATGCCGCCATTCCGCACACCTCCAATTTGGCAGCGAACATCTCTGTGTTAATATGTGATTAATGCTTTGTAATTGCCCTAATTTGGTCATTTTCTTCCCTTTTCCACTCACTATTCCCATTTTTGCCCGGCACAAAATACCCCAAAAGATTTATCACTCACTTCCGTCCCTCGTCCGCAACACCTAAATTTAACATTGGCAAGTCCGTGCCCATTTCCATTGTTGGCATTTGCCCCCCCCCTTTCGCCATTTCCATGCCTTCCCCCCCGGGCATTATTTGCTCACCTCATAAACCGCACCGTATTTGCCGGAAGCTATTTTTTTGCCGACTGCGTACGCGTCCTTCTGCCCTCTGATCACATTGTTGCTGGAAGGCAATCGCTCGGAAACGAACTCCGCCGACTCGGCGTCGTTGCTGCATTCGTAACTGTTGATCATGTCATCGTCCATTTTCACAAAAAGTGAGGTGAAATGAGGTGACTAATGAGGGTAATTAATGAGATAAATTGAGAAAGAAAAGGGTAAATGGACACGAAAGTGAAAAATGGCCAAATAATCGGCGGAGATTGGACGGACGGACGAACGACCGATCACAGCACACGCACATTTTGAGGGATTTGAGTGGGGAGGACAAACAAAAGAGGGAAAAGTGAGGGAAAGGGAGGGGAGAGACACCGCCGATTGAAAAAAGACACCCGCAAGGTCAAAAAGAGGGCCAAAGAACAGTTGCGAACAAACATTTAAGCAACTTTGGACGGACGAAGGGCAAACGATCGCCGGGGGGCAAATTGGGAAAAGCGGCAATGATCAAAGGGGGTAATTATTAACGAATTAATTAATTGACTATCCATGCAATTTTTTGATTGAGAATAGCTTAAAGGCATTTGTAAAGCCGGGATTCTGCTGGGTTTGCCTTCCCCTCGTCCTCTGTGGTCATTCTTCGTCCCTTTTGGTATTCATCCGCTGACAATTGGACATGGAGGAAAAACACTGGTCCATTCACAAATATTTGTTTACTTGAGAATTGAAGGGATTTTTCGGATCGATCGCCCTTTTTCCCCTTCGTTCAACTTTCCCCCCCCCCCCAACTGCTGACTTGGCCTTTTTTCTCCCCCCCCCTCCGGTCATGTGGCAGATTTTGCAATGGATGATCAATCCCCATGTAGACGGCTAGGCTTTTTAGTGGCTGCCGTTTTCCTAATTGACGTCCCCTTTTTTTCCCTCCATGTTTTATGTGCTCGCCCCCCCCCCGCCGTCGAAAAGCGATTTAGTTTCATGTTAAAGTGAATTCCATTGATGACAATAAACACAAATCATGCATTTATTTATTTGACTAAACCCAATCAAAATGAAACTGATGCCATTTTCGAAACAAACGAATGAATGAATAAACCAACAAAAAACAAACAGCGAAAGTTGTAAAGCCATTGCCATCAATTAACAAATTCACTTATAAATAAAAATGGGTCAACAAATGCCAAAGCAAAGAATGCCTCCGAATATCAGCGTCTGCGAGACTATTTCTTCTTTTTCTGCACTTTTTCCTGCTCAATTGGCGCCGGCTTTACAAAGGGAATTCGTTGCGAATATTGCGATGGCATAAACGGCCGCAGGGGTTCCGGCACGACAATGCCATCCTCCGTCTGATTGTTCTCCAGAATGGCACAGATCACTCGCGTGGTGGCACACATTGTTGCGTTCAGCATGTGCACATAATTGACCTGGAATTGACATTAATAAAGACCTAAAAGAGAAGAAATGCAAATAAGAAACCGCAGAAAAGCTGAACCCAAGAACAGGACAAATGGTCAAGGATGAAGGGCATTATCCGTTTTATTAATTGATTGCCGGCTGATCCTTTCGTTTCAAATCACTTTTTACCTCTCCGTCCATTTTCTTCGTCTGTCCGTACCGTATTCGTAACCGTCTCGACTGGTAATCTGTACAGTTGGAGCATGAAACCAGCTCCCGAAATGCACCGCTGCCCGGGAACCACGCCTCGAGGTCCAATTTCTTTGCCGCCGCGTTGTTCAGTTCGGCCGAAACAATGGCCACAATTCGGTAGGGAAGGCCGAGCACTTTGCAAAACTCTTCAGCATTGTCAATCATCTGAATTTTAAAAAGAATTAAATTTAATGGACTATATTTTCAAAAATCCACTAACTTCGTCCATGTGCTTCCACGATTCGTTGTCAAATGGGGAACAGATGACAAATTGTTCGATCTTCTCGAATTGGTGCACACGGAAAATCCCGCGGGTGTCTCTCCCATGGCTTCCGACCTTAAAAAAGTGAAAATAAAAGGTGACGATGCCACGGGATTAAAGAAACAAATATTGGCAGAATATACAAACCTCCTGCCGAAAACAGGTGGACATTCCGGCATATTTGATTGGCAAATCCGATGGGTTAAGCCATTCGTCACCTTACAAATGGCAAAGTTGAGGGGAGCAGAATAAACGGATAAAAATGTACGATGAAAGGCGGCGATTGGCTGCTCAGAAGTTGCGATTAGATATTTCTCGTCGGGAGAGCCGTCTTCATTGGCTGCGTCCGTCTTTTTTGCGGTGGTCACCTAAAA
>CP049711.1:7456099-7506412 GCA_004148225.2 Heterodera glycines | reverse complement strand
AAACTTATACTTACCCATAAAAGTTACAAGCAAAGTGAAAGAAGGTGATTTTGAAAAGCCAAAATTTTCTTAAAATAGACTTAACTCATAATTTCTCTAGTAATGGCTCGGGCTTAAAATGGGTAAGAAACACAGCCAAAATCTAAAATTTTGTTTCAAAAATTTCGTTATGCCCTCCCTGGTTGGTCAATCTCAATAGTAAAGAAGGAATCCGAACATTTTGAACCTTTTGTACACCTTGTAAAGCTCTTCGTCGAATTGGCTGAGTTGTGCCACCTCCTGCATTACGTCTTTGCGCATAAAAAAGGGCGTGTAAAGCGGCGTGAAGCCCTTTTTGTTGAGCATTTGCAATGCCAATGCGATGAGCGCTTGTTCAAGGAACACCAACGGTCCTTTCAGAAAATAGCCTCGTCCTCCCGCCACATTGGTGCCTCTCTCTCCGTCAAATCCGTCGCACATCACCACGAGGTCAACCTGTTTTTCAATTGGAAAAGAGGAAAATGACTGAACCATGAGTCAAATCACTGACATGAGAATAACTTTTTCTGCTTGCGCAGTCGCCAAATGTCCGTTCGACTCGATTTTCGTCTTCATTGTCACTGATGGGCACCGAATTATGCAGCAAATTCCCAATTTTGGCCAAATGCTCATTTCTGTCCCCCTCAAGCGTTTCCATTCTGAGTTTGGTCCGTCTGACTTCTTCGTCCACCATTCCCTTGACTGTTTTAATTTGCGAAATTTTCATTTCCTAAAATACCAAATAAAATCAGTCGGTACAAAGAAAGGTTCAGTCATTTTACTTTGATGTCATCCATTTTCAGTTCTGCAAGTGATTTGATTTGTCCTTCCGGAATGGCATCGGAGTCACCAGCCGACTCTTTCTTCTAAATCCGAATTCCCATTGCAAGGAATTGCCACCCAAATTCCAAATGCGACTTTTGGTAATCATCGGTTTTACTGGTCCCATAAAAAAGAGGTAAAAAAGAGATTTTGAGGTGTTCTTGGGGGTTTTCGGGGCGCTGAACACGAATATGCATCCATTTCGACCTATTTCGAAACCCGGACCCGAATTCGAACAATTTTTTTTTTTTTTTTGATTTTTCACTAGGAATTTGCGTCAACCTTCTTTATTATATGTAAAAACAAACTTTGTCTATGCGTAATATAATCCAAATGTAAACAAAAGATGAAGAAATAAATACGAATGAAGATTTGTTGATTGACTTTCATGTAGCGGAATAAACAAAAACATCGACTGCAGCTGGGGGGGGGGTTGTCGGTCATTTGAATGCAGCGTCGACGACTCAATCACCTCACCTACACTTTGACCACCCACCCGTCCTCATTTTTTAAATAAGTTTAGCTAATTTTTACCATGGATAAAAACATTTTCAGCCTTCGAGAATATTTTTGAACAAATTACTCAATTTTATGTTGTCAATGCATGAATTGTTGTTATGCATATTTACATATAATAAAGAAGGTTGACGCAAATTCCGAGTGAAAAATGCAAAAAAAAAAAATTGTTCGAATTCGGGTCCGGGTTTCGAAATAGGTCGAAATGGATGTCATATTCGTGTTCAGCGCCCCCGAAAACCCCAAGAGCACCTCAAAATCTTTTTTTATGGGACCAGTAAAACAATGATTACCCGACTTTTGAGCATCGTCCCTTTCCCAAAATTACCTTCATTTTGTCACCAATCGCAGTACTGCACACTTTTATCGCACGATTCAAACCGTCCAAAAAGAAACGCTCTGAAAAGCGATTTTTAAGAAAAGATGACATTCAATAAAAGCAAACAAATAAAACCCACGAGTTTTTTTACCTTTTCGCCATTCGGAGTCCGCCGAAATCACTTTGTCCACTAATGAAACATCTGCGAAACGGCCCACTTGAGATTTGCGAATTTGTTCAGGATCGCCTCCCTTTTCTTCTCGGAATAAATCAATGTTTAATACCATTTTTGTAATTCGGAATAATAAATTGTTGCTTAAATTAAAAAAAAAAATTAAATTCAAAGTCAGAGAAAATTATTTCTTCGCCCAAACATTGGATGAAATGCCTCAGTAACAACATTTTCAGCACGAAACAAAGTCTAAGAAGACCGTCGTGTTACTATCATCATAGGCAGAACAAACAAATGGAGAGAATCCAAACGAAAGTCAAAAACAGACGCATTAACCACTGAGCCACGAACAAACAGAAAATACGCATTTTATTAAATAATTTATTGCCCAAAACTAGAGTTGAGCGGGACCGGGAATTTTGAGCAAAACCGGGACCGGGACCTAATCGGGTTGAAAAACCGGGACTTTTTGGCTGGGAAAACCGGGACTAGTCCCGGTCCGGTCAAAACCGGGACCTTGGTACTCAGTTGTCCGCTACCAGGTCCCGGTCCCGCTCAACTCTACCCAAAACTAACAAATAAGAATAACAGAGACTAATTATTAAACAAATTTTTATCAAAAAGAAATTTCTGCATTTCGAATTATTTTATCGCTCCAATAAATCTTTGGCTTCATTGATTTTTGCTGCCATATAAGGAGAACCACCGCGATCTAAAATGGTGTTTTTGTTAATCAGAATGATTATTCTGTGCCAATTTGAGTGCCTGGATGGTTGGCGACCATCACTCTTTTGTGTGCTTCGCGTATCCGTTCAGTCCGCGCGTTCATCGAAACGCCTAAAATTTTGGCCGCTTCATGCCGTGTCATTTTTGCCTAAAACTTTCGGTTTTTTGCATATTCTTTTCTGGCAAACGAACAGCAAATCCGCCACGCTCGTAAATGGAATAAGTGGGAAGCAAAGTCATCGCCTGTTTCACCAGATGCTTATTCCTTAATTTATAATAAACACCAAAAATGAGGAACTGATGCAGTGAATGGTGGCAGATTACCTGATCATATATCGGCCCGTAAATCCAGCGGCTGCAATTCCAAGCCCAGCCAAAATGAGGGCGCTAGCCATTGGTGAGGATGCTAACAAGTTTTAATTAATTAGTGTGTATATAAAAATAGAAAATGCCAATGTGTGTTAAATTATAATAAAAATGGCATCATTTAAATACCAGTTGAGAACCCCATAATTCACTTTGTTAATAAAGTCATTTTTAATCAAAAGCTCATTGCAAATAATAAATTGGTAATAAAAACAAAAAATGTTCATTTGATCTAATAAATTCCGTTTGATAATCGTTGTTAAACAAAGCAGATTTAAATATTTGTCGGATTGTTCTCTTCAACACTAAGCGTCGAAAGCGCAATTCGGTAGCGCAGCCGCGAGCTGTTGGGCACCAACGGATCGTTGCACAGAAAATATTGCAAGTCGCGCATTGTGACGCGTTTTAGGCGCACCAACGGTGGACGATTCTAAAAAGTTTATTTGTTCTCTAGGAAAAGACTAAAAACGTTCACTTTAACAAGGCCTCCAGATGTTCCCTGATTTTGCATTCCGTTTTTCCAATCCGCGCCGCCGCCCGGCCCATTGGGCGCTCCGAACTGTCGCTTCGCCGGTATGCCAGTTTTGTTAACGCCAAGCGCAGCAAAAGCGGCCAAATTGGCCTCGTGGTTGACCATCGCTTCACGGTCAGCCTTTTGAATCTGATGGAATGACAAAGATAAACTTTTGCAATAAATAAAAAAAGTAAAAATTAACAAAAATGTTTAAAATTAAAATTGTTTGCCATAGTTATTTTCCCAGCAATCATCCAACAATGTGCCAAGAGGTGTTATAACGGAACATTTATTTACGAACTACTTTAGCACCAAAAGTTAACTCATTTTGAGGCTTCTTCTGGTGACTCTAGCGTTCTTGCATTCAATTCGCTATTACAAGCACGGGGAGGAGGACTCGAACCAATGCTGACTTTAGCAATAATACACCGAGCCATTCTGTGATGAATTGGGCTTTTAAAATTTCATAAAAGATTCTATTTATTTGGTAATTTGGGTCAATTTCCGCCTGCCCAATGTCCCACCATTTTCGCTTTCTCCACCACGTCTCTGTCTTTGCCCCCTTTGCTTTTCGCCGTTCGCATCATCGCCTCTTTTTCTGCCGTCTCGCGACTTTCGTGAGCCCTCCTCTCAATGTCCTCCATGAAACGCATTTGTTTTCGCGGTTCGTCCACCAATGCATAGTTCGGGTCGATGCGCAACGGCCGTTGACGATGATCGGCCAACGAGGCCAATTGAGCCAAAACATTGCGCAGACGAGCCTCAGCAGCCTGAAAAAATTAAGGGGGGGGGCAAAATGGATTCGATAAATCATGAAAATACCATTGAAATGATGGAAAGCACTTCGGCATCAACGCCTTGCGCGTCCGGCATATGTGCCAAAATGCGATCGGCGAGTGCTTGTGGATTCAGCAACATCGGTGGCAAATTCTGATATTGAATGAAAATAGTAATCTATAATAATTTATAAGAATCTACCTAAACAGAGTGTGCTTTTCCAAAAATTTCATGCAAATGACCGTTTTTTGGCTTAGGAATTAAATACTTTTATCTTTAGTGTAATATTTTTAGTTTTTTCCTACAATACATTAAATAGGGGGGTTCGCAACGAAGGGGAAAAAGTCCCTGTTTTTCAAAAAATTAAGTGCCCACCTGCAAACTTTCGGGTGCCATTTGCGCTTGGGCTAATGTTGTCGTTGATGCTAAAAATTTTAAAAATTTGCGATGATTTTGGCTTAATGAATTTAATTTATTAACTAATATCTGAATAAACATAATACCGCTGCTCTCATGCACATTTGTTGTTGCCATTGATGAACTCGTAGAAGGGGGCCGATTCGTTTGCAGTTGTTGCGGCTGTTGCGCTACTGCTTGAACTTGTTGTGCCGGTGAGGCGGAAGCAATGGGCGTCTGTTTCTGCAATGGTTGCTGCTGTGGTGTTGGCGGCTTTCGCTCGACAACGAAAGTGGTCGAAGCGGTCGTCGCCGGGTACAGCGCGTTGAGAGAATCTAAAGGAGTAAAAAAATTTTTTACTGATTCGTAGTTTCTTTTTAAAAATTACTTTGTACAGAAAGCGGACGGACCACGTTGACAATTTGTGCCGGTTGAATTTGCTGTTGCTGAAGCGATGGCGGCGGCACACTGCGCGACACTTGAAGTTGTCGCTGTGCCGTGACCGCCTCATCGACGCCGTTGTCTGACAGTTGTTGTTGTTGCGGAGAAAGCAACTGCCAAAAAATTAAAAATTATGTCAAGAATAAAAATGATTTTCTTTTGATTGAATCATAATCTAAGAAAACTATCGTAAATTAAAAATCAGGCATTTTGTTGCCTTGTTCTTGAAAGTAACGCCTTTCGTCTCCCACCCCACTCAAATGTTCTGTCATCAGATTAACCGCAGTTTCTTCGGGCGAGGCGCTTCCGGCACCGTCCAAACGAAGCATTTGCTGTAATTCATTCTGTTCGCCTTTGCGAAGGGAGACGCGCAGCAACGGAAGTGACAATTTCAAAAAGGGCAACAGAGTGCCTTTGTCCTTAAACAGAGCAAATAAATGGAATGAAGCGAAAAAGTTGTTTATTGTACATTTACAAGGGAACATTACGAACTGTATGTGTTCAAATCACTTTTAAACCACTTTTATCGTGTAGAGCATAGTCGATTTACTATTGCCAATTTTCGGCTTTTTTGTCTCCGGCGCCAAAAATGATCAGAAAAATTTGATCAAAGTTCCGAAAAATCGATAAAAATGACAAAATTTTTAAAAGTTCATAAAAAAAATTAAAATAAAGGTAGAGTAATTAAACTTATTTTAAAATGATCAGCAAACATTTCTCTATCAAATGGCATCATAAAACAAATTTAAATTAATCAAATTTTTGCTGGGATTTTCATATGATCAATTTAACAACGAAATTAAATAGAAAAGAGTTTGCACAAAAATTTTGCCGTATTTTTTGGGTCACCTGTGAGCCAGTGACTTCGCGCAGTTTGGCACTGAATTCCTCTGCACTCATTTCACTTGTGACGCCCTCCTGACAAAAGTAATCAAATTAAAATATTTCAAATTATTTCTCGATTCAATGACTTCAGTGTTAAGGCTAAATTATCTCACTCTCAACAGTTGCAGCACTTGTTGGTGTTGTTCCTGAGAAGAGTTTGGTTTAAAACGTGACAGCGATTTGAAGAAGTGCGCACATTTGAGAAGCAACTGAAAATACTGCACTATATTAAAAATGTTGTCAATTTTAATTTTAAAAATATCAAATGCCATTTTTTTTTATTGCAACAAAGGCTTTTATCGGTTCTCTTCAGTGAATGTGTTCATTAAATTTGGCTTGTGGCAATTCCCTACCATTGCCCTTTTCTCACCCGCTTTGGGTCGTGCGGATTTGCCGATGCCACCGGCGCTGCCGTGCCTCCATCGCCGGCGCCGCCACCGCTGCTGCTGGTCATGGACAATTGGGGTGAAGAGGCGCATGACGAACTGATGGACTGCGATTGGAGCGGCGAATTGGCAGTGCCAACAAAAGGGAAAGGTTGGAAAATTGGAAAACAACAATTTTTTGGTACCAAAAACTGTCGGTTGAGCCGTGCGTTGTTGATTTTGGTAGACAATTGTGTACGGCGGTTGCGAATTGAGCCGTGGCGGAGGGTGTAACTGATAGCAAATGACGGATTATATGCATCGATGCCTATTTTAATTATTTTTAAGAACAGTTTACGAGCTTTGTTAAAACAATTTTTCCCAGGAAATCCAAATCTAAATCCAGATTAATTTGAAAGACTCATGTCAAGGGTAGGCACCCAAAAATTGGATTTCCTGGATAATAATACATAATAGCATTCGCTGTTGCAAGTGACTAATGACTGTTTCAAGTTTCAAAATGATTTATAATAATATATCATTCTAAATTTAAAAATAGTTAAAATTTTTAAGCAATTAATATAAGAACTTTTTCCAAAATCTATTTAACCTGCTGTTGCTGGTGGGGTAACATTTGCTGTTGTTGATAGAGAGCCTTAATAAATCCATTATGGCAACTCAAATTTTGAGTCTCTTTTTAACCTGCTGTTGATTATGCGGCGATGGCGCATTACTACGCAAAATATTTGAAGTCTGTGTTACGTTAGGCAAAGGTCTTGACATCTAAAAAAATCAGTAAAAAAGAATTTTATATACCTAACTAAATTTTGCATTTTGAGCCACTTTTTTTGGTCGACCAAACTGAATTCTCCCAATTTTTTTTTAAATTTGGCGTTATTTTCCCGATCTTTTGAGATTTAAATTAAAATCTCATAAATTTTGTATTTAGGAAATCATTCAGAAGTTTTTGTCTAAAACTTTTAGATTGCTTATCATATCCATTTATGACACAATTTGAGCTTTAGAAATTAATTGACACAATGAGCTTTAGAAATTAACATTGTTTTGGGTAAAATTCTATCGATGGTGATCCCTCCCTTTTTCGAAATTTTTTTTTTGTTTTCAAAAGTCATGAAAATATGTTTTCGAGGATTTTCGGGGCTGATCACGAAATCCAGCACTCATTTCGACCAACTCCGGGTCCTGGACCCGAATTCGAACAGAAAATCGAAAATTAAAGTTTTTCGAATTTCGTTTGTAGGCAGTTTAAAAATTAAAAAAAGTTACTCTATACACGTTTTAGGTTTTCGTTTTTCGTATTAATTTTTCCGTTAGAATGGCTCTTGTTAAGGACAATCTCGACGAAATTGTAAGTCAAAATTTTACACCAAAAGATTTTATTTCAATGTTTTAGAAATCAATGTTTCCGGACATTGAATTGGATGGTGAATTCTTGTGGCACACTACCTATATGGAAAGTGACAGTTTTTGAAACAAAAGGGGGGACCCTTTTGTTTTGCAAAATTTTTTTAAGATAAAAAACCATGATAATTTTTTATCCGGGGTTTTAAAGGTCGCTAATCACGAATCTGTCATGTATTTTGACTAATTTCTAATCCCTAACCCAAACGAATGAAAATCGAAATTTTGAATTTTTAAAATTATGATTTTTTGTTCAAATTTAGATTAGGAAATCGGAATTGATCAAAATAATTGAAGGATTCGTGATCGGGGACCCCAAAAACCCCAGAGAATAAATTTTTATGACTATCACAAAAAAAATTTTGCAAAACAAAAGGGTCCCCCCTTTTGAAAAAATTTTCAAAAACTGTCACTTTCCATATAGTGCCATTCTTGTCATTCATTAATTTTTTGTTCCTTATATTTCAGCTTTTCTCGACAAAAAATTGCAAATGCCTGTCGTTGCGGCTGTTGATCTAATTTTGGAGAACCAAATGAATTTTGTTAAAAAACGAACCCACGTGAGTCAACAAAACCTTCCAATGTTTTGAGTGGAATCCATCTGAGTGAATTTAGGATGAAACTGATGGAAACCACGCTGACAAGACCTTATCCTTCAGTGATCCGAATTCGCAAAATGACGAGTAATATTTTGTTTAAAACTCAAATTATTTTTATATTTTAGATCAACTGATGAAGTTTTCTTGAATGAAATTGATCTGGAAAACCCATCTATCCATGATTTTTTCGTTGCATTGGCCGCACATTTGGATAATCTCCTTCAAAACCGGAACGAGAAAATCAGTTTCCAAGCTGCGCAAATTTTCGACTTGGTTTCTTGCTTTTCAATGCTTTTTACAAGGGTTAGTGATATTTTGTTGTATTTTTTTATATTCTTTGAATGCAATAAAATTCGCTTAATATAATTTCAGGTACGACGACCG
This sequence comes from Heterodera glycines, assembly GCA_004148225.2. Classification (NCBI taxonomy): domain Eukaryota; kingdom Metazoa; phylum Nematoda; class Chromadorea; order Rhabditida; family Heteroderidae; genus Heterodera; species Heterodera glycines. Next base: position 7,497,690 of record CP049711.1, on the reverse strand, counting down.
CTTTTTCAATGGCTTTTAAAAAAGAATGTGTCAATTGAGGAAGTGTTCATCATTTCCTTCTTCATCGAAAACCTAGCAGATGAGCACAAGTCTTTTACAGAGCTTGTGGAACGTATCGTTTTCCTTTATAAATTAATTAGGCCTTGTTTTCATTTTAAGGTGTGCTGGCAGGGAGATATAAGCGTCAGCCTCTTTCACAGACACTTTCCAACTCGGACCAATTGTTCTTTGTTAGCGATTTAATTTCGTTTTCATAATTCTGTTTGAGTTCCAGAAACCATTGGTAAAGCTGCGGACGTTCGATCGCACTTACCAAAGCAGCAATAGCGAAGTACAAAAAATGATGGACGTAGCGCGGGACAATTTTGAGAAAGTTCTCATTGAAATGGTACAAAACGCTGAGAATAAAACAGCACTCAAAGGAATTCAATGGATGGGCGTAAGATATCCTTTTGAATTTGTTTATTTTTCACCTTTTTAAGAAATCAATCCTCTGCTATTTCTCCAAGGACACTGCAATTTTTGAATGTTCTGTGTGTTTTACAGAATCATATGTCTCGACGGCATTTCGATGCACTGCAATTCAACCCCTGAAAGACGATTCTGAAAAGCGACATTTGTTCTGTTTGGACTGTGTTCGTGGTCAAGCCGAAGCATCTGTGAATGAAGCTTTGCTTTCCGAAGAGGCGTTGGGTCTGCGCTGCATGGCATCGGAATGCCGAAATCCAATCCTTTTCAGTATTTTTAATGCTAATTGTAAGTTTGGCAACTGCTTTTTCACCATTAGCCGAAATCAGCGGATATCTTTCGCGTGCGCTTCGTCGTCGACTCGACGATCGCCTCACAAGTCAGGCCCTTTGCTCCGCTGGGCTTTCTGGCCTCGAGTACTGCTTGAAGTGCGATTTTGCAATGGTTAGTTAGCATGCCTTTTCCTTAGATGCTGTGAACAATGGCTTTTTACTTCCTCAAATTAATCCTGCTATTCTTTATATTAATAATTCGCATGAATGAATTGAATTTAAATCAAAAATTCAAGTATTTTGCAGATCATGGAAGTCCCAAAGGAAGTGGACAAAGTCTTCAACTGCCAGAAATGCGGATATTCATTCTGCAGGTTTTAAAAATTCCAAATAAGAGAATGCTGTTTCAGACTTTGTGAGGAGGACTGGAGCAAACACTTTGGGTTTTCGTGTGACAAAGTGAAGGAAAATTCTGAGGAAGCAAAGCGGAGAGAAATGTAAGTGATGGAAAAAGCATTTCAGAATTAAATTTTAACAATTGCCTTTTAAGAGAGAAAAAACTCAATGAGGCGATCGTCCGCTGCTGTCCAAAGTGTCGTCTTCAGTTCGTGAAGTTGGACGCCTGCAACAAAATGACATGCGCTTGTGGAACTACCCAATGTTACATTTGTCGGGAAGTTGGGATTACATACGACCACTTTTGCAAGTATTGCACAATGTATTCACCCCTTTTATTATATTTAAATTTTTAAGCCATCCACGAGACCCGACTATAGCGAAGTGCGACAAGTGCGTTAAGCCAAAATGCATGTTGTGGGAGGACTTCAAGCGTCACGATCGCGAAGCAATCGGCCGCATTCTCAAGGAGTCCGGCGTAGAGATTAACATCCCGGCGTCGCCTATGCCTGGACCGTCCACGAAACAGCAACCACGAGCCATCATTCCACCGATGCTGCCTCAACGTGTTCATGTTGCATTACATTTGCCGCCGCGTGTGGCCCCGCCGAATCGTATGGCTCCTCCACCGCAACGTGTTGCTCCACCACAACATGTGGCTCCGCCGCAACGTATGGCTCCTCCACCGCAACGTGTTGCTCCACCTCAACATGTGGCTCCGCCGCAACGTATGGCTCCTCCACCGCAACGTGTTGCTCCACCTCAACATGTGGCTCCGCCGCAGCGTATGCCAGCCTTCGTTTTCCGCCAGCCTCAATGACAAACATTTTTCCATTCATCGAGCCGCCTTTACATTTGTGAAATTGACCGTTTATTTTTATGATCTGATTGAAACCTGTTCTATAGAGATTTTCTTATAAATTTCTATCTCAACTAACATTGTTGCTTTATAGCTATGATCGAAATGATTTTTATCAAATAGGGCTATTTCATCAAGTATTTGATTTCCAAAATGTTTAATTTCTATAAAATTGTTGGCGGTAAAATTCATATTATCCTCAGTGGCATATAACTAATAAGTGGTTTTAGAAAGAGCTATAAATATATGAAGGCAAATTTAAAATGCCGAATTGTTGTGATGGGTTTTAGTTGAAAGACTTATGAGTTCTACACCATTGAAAAGATCAATTTTTGAGAAAATCGAGTACTTGATGAAAAGTCATAGGCATAATTAGATTTTGCAAAATCTGAGTTCTGATTCGAGATCAGCGCGTTTTCTATCACCTCTTATCAAATTTTTGACCCGAAGAGAAAAATTTGATCGCCATATCTTTTTTGGATTTGAAAAATTATGGTCTATCTTTATTTAAAGTAGAGACCGAGCCGGACCGGATCCGGTACCGGATTTTTCTGGATCCGGCAATCCGGTCCGGCGATTTTGGGAAAAATCCGGATTGACCGGATTATGAGAGACCGGATCCGGAATCCGGTCATTTTTGAAAATGCCAATCCGGTCCGGTCCGGCGAATTTTTGACCGGATCCGGTCCGACTCGGTCTCTACAAAAAACCATAACTTTTTTCATTTTCCTTTGAAAAATATCTCTTTGGCATAATGTTTTTAACTTTAAATGGTCAAAATTTCAAATTTTTCCCCCGGCGGCGACTGTCGGCACCGCCGGGCCCCTTTCCTAAAAAGTTTTTCTTTTAGAAAAAGAGCGCCGCAAAAAAACATTATAATTTTTTTCAGTTGGAATAAGAAAATTTTTCAAAATGCTGATTTTTGACCACAAATGATGATTTTTGTTAGCAAAATGATTCGGGGGTCGGGGAATAGGTCCCATAAACGTCTCGGGTCGGGTCGGGGGGCTCGGGGCTTAACCCTACTCCAGGATTACCCAAAAACATAGGTTTTCAAAAATAAAAAAACTTTATAATTGTTTTTTTTTAATTTTTTCTTGAAAATTTGAAAAATTATATTTTTTTGGCGAAATTGTCTTTTCAACGGCGACATTTTCTGGTGCACCGAATTTCTACATATAATTGATGACATTTTGCGGGTTTTTTCCCAATTTAAGATGCGAAATTTTAAATTTTTACCAATCCGGATCCGGCAATATGAAAATCCGGATTGACCGGATTATGAGAGACCGGATCCGGGATCCAGTCATTTTTTAAAATACCAGTCCGGTCCGGAGAATTTGGAAATCTCGGTCTCTAATTTAAAGAATTGTCGTATTAATGCCGATGTCAATCCTAGTTTATCATATCAAACACACATAATACAATTAATGTAACTCAAATATATCTCCTACTCAATCCATCACTGAGGAAGAACATTGAACGGCATCGCATCTTAAAAATGTTAAAATTATTGTCATTTTTAAAGAATAATGGGGAGAATCCGACAGTGCCGACAAGGCACTCTCGTAAAATTTTGATAAGTTTTGTTAAGATTTTTTCGGAAATTATTAAGACCATGGTCAATCAAACCTGACAAAAGACCTTCATTAAAATGCCCAAAAGTTACTTTGGTTGCCTTGTTCAATAGTTTTGGCCTTCTCTTCTTTTGGCAATTCGCGCTGAATTGCGTCCAATTCTTCGTCCCACGCCTTTTCAATTTTGTGCCAGTGAGCCTTAAAATCAAGTGAATTTTAACTTTAATGGCACCGCCCACCATAAGTTCTTTTTTGCGTTGCTCGCGACGATTAAAATAATAGGGAAATTGCTCCCTTTCAGCCTAAAATTAAAGAAAAACAGCAATGAAAAAAACATAGATTATTGGTCCCACAAAAAAGAATAAAAATATAAAAAAAACATTTTAGGGGTTATTTGATGCGCTGAGCATAAATGAGATCTTCTTTTGACTTTGTTTCGAACCCCGGACCAGAATTCGAACAAAGTCGAAATTTAAGATTTTTTGAATTTTACTTCTATATATGTTCGAATCTGCATAGAATGACTCATTTTTGCTCTTAAAATTGCCTGTGATTTATTTTCTGCTTATTTTAATCAATTTTAGATTAAAAAGTGTGAAATCAAAAATGTGAATTTTTGACTTTTTGTTCAATTCGAGTCCTGGTTCGAAATTGGTCGAAATGGATGTCATATTTGTGCTTAGCGCATCAAATAACCCATAAAACTGTGTTTTTTTTGGTTTTTATTCTTTTTTTTTGAGACCAATAATTTTAACAATTGCAAAACATGGAACTTACCCAAGTGTAATGGTTGGGATCTGAAAAAACTGCTCATTCTTTATCGAAAATTGTTAATTTACCGTCGCACACCACATCCGAGCTTTCCATGTCACGGTCATAGGCGGGAGCTCCAGGATCCTCAGGGTCTTAATTAAGTCCACATAGAATTATTTAAAATTCATCCATTCTGTAATAATTGTAAGTAAATCCAAGTTGCACTTATTATTCACATACATCGCATTGTTTGGGAAACATTTCGGTACATCCAAAGTTGGCGACATCCGTCAGCAAGAAGATATTGTGCCAATCGCATCTTAAAAAGTGAATTGTTTTGTTATTTATGGATTGCAATGCACATCGTTGACGTCGCGATTTGCATCAAATCGTGCCCTCATTAAGCACATTCGGAACCGACACTCAAGCCTAAACGAAAAAACTCGGAAGTATTATAAATTTCTAAAATCTCACAATTATGAAACGCATTTGTTTTCGCGGTTCGTCCACCAATGCATAGTTCGGGTCGATGCGCAACGGCCGTTGACGATGATCGGCCAACGAGGCCAATTGAGCCAAAACATTGCGCAGACGAGCCTCAGCAGCCTGAAAAAATTAAGGGGGGGGACAAAATGGATTCGATAAATCATGAAAATACCATTGAAATGATGGAAAGCACTTCGGCATCAACGCCTTGCGCGTCCGGCATATGTGCCAAAATGCGATCGGCGAGTGCTTGTGGATTCAGCAACATCGGTGGCAAATTCTGATTTGAATGAAAATAGTAATCTATAATAATTTATACGAATCTACCTAAACAGAGTGTGCTTTTCCAAAAATTTCATGCAAATGACCGTTTTTTGGCTTAGGAATTAAATACTTTTATCTTTAGTGTAATATTTTTAGTTTTTTCCTACAATACATTAAATAGGGGGGTTCGCAACGGAGGGGAAAAAGTCCCTGTTTTTCAAAAAATTAAGTGCCCACCTGCAAACTTTCGGGTGCCATTTGCGCTTGGGCTAATGTTGTCGTTGATGCTAAAAATTTTAAAAATTTGCGATGATTTTGGCTTAATGAATTTAATTTATTAACTAATATCTGAATAAACATAATACCGCTGCTCTCATGCACATTTGTTGTTGCCATTGATGAACTCGTAGAAGGGGGCCGATTCGTTTGCAGTTGTTGCGGCTGTTGCGCTACTGCTTGAACTTGTTGTGCCGGTGAGGCGGAAGCAAAGGGCGTCTGTTTCTGCAATGGTTTGCTGCTGTGGTGTTGGCGGCTTTCGCTCGACAACGAAAGTGGTCGAAGCGGTCGTCGCCGGGTACAGCGCGTTGAGAGAATCTAAAGGAGTAAAAAAATTTTTACTGATTCGTAGTTTCTTTTTAAAAATTACTTTGTACAGAAAGCGGACGGACCACGTTGACAATTTGTGCCGGTTGAATTTGCTGTTGCTGAAGCGATGGCGGCGGCACACTGCGCGACACTTGAAGTTGTCGCTGTGCCGTGACCGCCTCATCGACGCCGTTGTCTGACAGTTGTTGTTGTTGCGGAGAAAGCAACTGCCAAAAAATTAAAAATCATGTCAAGAATAAAAATGATTTTCTTTTGATTGAATCATAATCTAAGAAAACTATCGTAAATTAAAAATCAGTGGCATTTTGTTGCCTTGTTCTTGAAAGTAACGCCTTTCGTCTCCCACCCCACTCAAATGTTCTGTCATCAGATTAACCGCAGTTTCTTCGGGCGAGGCGCTTCCGGCACCGTCCAAACGAAGCATTTGCTGTAATTCATTCTGTTCGCCTTTGCGAAGGGAGACGCGCAGCAACGGAAGTGACAATTTCAAAAAGGGCAACAGAGTGCCTTTGTCCTTAAACAGAGCAAATAAATGGAATGAAGCGAAAAAGTTGTTTATTGTACATTTACAAGGGAACATTACGAACTGTGTGTTCAAATCACTTTTAAACCACTTTTATCGTGTAGAGCATAGTCGATTTACTATTGCCAATTTTCGGCTTTTTTGGCTCCGGCGTCAAAAATGATCAGAAAAATTTGATCAAAGTTCCGAAAAATCGATAAAAATGACAAAATTTTTAAAAGTTCATAAAAAAATTAAAATAAAGGTAGAGTAATTAAACTTATTTTAAAATGATCAACAAACATTTCTCTATAAAATGGCATCATAAAACAAATTTAAATTAATCAAATTTTTGCTGGGATTTTCATATGATCAATTTAACAACGAAATTAAATAGAAGAGTTTGCACAAAAATTTTGCCGTATTTTTTGGGTCACCTGTGAGCCAGTGACTTCGCGCAGTTTGGCACTGAATTCCTCTGCACTCATTTCACTTGTGACGCCCTCCTGACAAAAGTAATCAAATTAAAATATTTCAAATTATTTCTCGATTCAATGACTTCAGTGTTAAGGCTAAATTATCTCACTCTCAACAGTTGCAGCACTTGTTGGTGTTGTTCCTGAGAAGAGTTTGGTTTAAAACGTGACAGCGATTTGAAGAAGTGCGCACATTTGAGAAGCAACTGAAAATACTGCACTATATTAAAAATGTTGTCAATTTTAATTTTAAAAATATCAAATGCCATTTTTTTTATTGCAACAAAGGCTATTATCGGTTCTCTTCAGTGAATGTGTTCATTAAATTTGGCTTGTGGCAATTCCCTACCATTGCCCTTTTCTCACCCGCTTTGGGTCGTGCGGATTTGCCGATGCCACCGGCGCTGCCGTGCCTCCATCGCCGGCGCCGCCACCGCTGCTGCTGGTCATGGACAATTGGGGTGAAGAGGCGCATGACGAACTGATGGACTGCGATTGGAGCGGCGAATTGGCAGTGCCAACAAAAGGGAAAGGTTGGAAAATTGGAAAACAACAATTTTTTGGTACCCAAAACTGTCGGTTGAGGCGTGCGTTGTTGATTTTGGTAGACAATTGTGTACGGCGGTTGCGAATTGAGCCGTGGCGGAGGGTGTAACTGATAGCAAATGACGGATTATATGCATCGATGCCTATTTTAATTATTTTTAAGAACAGTTTACGAGCTTTGTTAAAACAATTTTTCCCAGGAAATCCAAATCTAAATCCAGATTAATTTGAAAGACTCATGTCAAGGGTAGGCACCCAAAAATTGGATTTCCTGGATAATAATACATAATAGCATTCGCTGTTGCAAGTGACTAATGACTGTTTCAAGTTTCAAAATGATTTATAATAATTATATCATTCTAAATTTAAAAATAGTTAAAATTTTTAAGCAATTAATATAAGAACTTTTTCCAAAATCTATTTAACCTGCTGTTGCTGGTGGGGTAACATTTGCTGTTGTTGATAGAGAGCCTTAATAAATCCATTATGGCAACTCAAATTTTGAGTCTCTTTTTAACCTGCTGTTGATTATGCGGCGATGGCGCATTACTACGCAAAATATTTGCAGTTTGTGTTACGTTAGGCAAAGGTCTTGACATCTAAAAAAATCAGTAAAAAAGAATTTTATATACCTAACTAAATTTTGCATTTTGAGCCACTTTTTTTGGTCGACCAAACTGAATTCTCCCAATTTTTTTTTAAATTTGGCGTTATTTTCCCGATCTTTTGAGATTTAAATTAAAATCTCATAAATTTTGTATTTAGGAAATCATTCAGAAGTTTTTGTCTAAAACTTTTAGATTGCTTATCATATCCATTTATGACACAATTTGAGCTTTAGAAATTAATTGACACAATGAGCTTTAGAAATTAACATTGTTTTGGGTAAAATTCTATCGATGGTGATCCCTCCCTTTTTTCGAAATTTTTTTTTTGTTTTCAAAAGTCATGAAAATATGTTTACGAGGATTTTCGGGGCTGATCACGAAATCCAGCACTCATTTCGACCAACTCCGGGTCCTGGACCCGAATTCGAACAGAAAATCGAAAATTAAAGTTTTTCGAATTTCGTTTGTAGGCAGTTTAAAAATTAAAAAAAAGTTACTCTATACACGTTTTAGGTTTTCGTTTTTCGTATTAATTTTTCCTTTAGAATGGCTCTTGTTAAGGACAATCTCGACGAAATTGTAAGTCAAAATTCTACACCAAAAGATTTTATTTCAATGTTTTAGAAATCAATGTTTCCGGACATTGAATTGGATGGTGAATTCTTGTGGCACTACATACCTATATGGAAAGTGACAGTTTTTGAAACAAAAGGGGGGACCCTTTTGTTTTGCAAAATTTTTTTAAGATAAAAAACCATGATAATTTTTTATCCGGGGTTTTAAAGGTCGCTAATCACGAATCTGTCATGTATTTTGACTAATTTCTAATCCCTAACCCAAACGAATGAAAATCGAAATTTTGAATTTTTAAAATTATGATTTTTTGTTCAAATTTAGATTAGGAAATCGGAATTGATCAAAATAATTGAAGGATTCGTGATCGGGACCCCAAAAACCCCAGAGAATAATTTTTATGACTATCACAAAAAAAATTTTGCAAAAAAAGGGTCCCCCCTTTTGAAAAAATTTTCAAAAACTGTCACTTTCCATATAGTGCCATTCTTGTCATTCATTAATTTTTTGTTCCTTATATTTCAGCTTTTCTCGACAAAAAATTGCAAATGCCTGTCGTTGCGGCTGTTGATCTAATTTTGGAGAACCAAATGAATTTTGTTAAAAAACGAAGAAAACGAACCCACGTGAGTCAACAAAACCTTCCAATGTTTTGAGTGGAATCCATCTGAGTGAATTTAGGATGAAACTGATGGAAACCACGCTGACAAGACCTTATTCTTCAGTGATCCGAATTCGCAAAATGACGAGTAATATTTTCTTTAAAACTCAAATTATTTTTATATTTTAGATCAACTGATGAAGTTTTCTTGAATGAAATTGATCTGGAAAACCCATCTATCCATGATTTTTTCGTTGCATTGGCCGCACATTTGGATAATCTCCTTCAAAACCGGAACGAGAAAATCAGTTTCCAAGCTGCGCAAATTTTCGACTTGGTTTCTTGCTTTTCAAAGCTTTTTACAAGGGTTAGTGATATTTTGTTGTATTTTTTTATATTCTTTGAATGCAATAAAATTCGCTTAATATATTTCAGGTACGACGACCGCTTTTTCAATGGCTTTTAAAAAAGAATGTGTCAATTGAGGAAGTGTTCATCATTTCCTTCTTCATCGAAAACCTAGCAGATGAGCACAAGTCTTTTACAGAGCTTGTGGAACGTATCGTTTTCCTTTTATAAATTAATTAGGCCTTGTTTTCATTTTAAGGTGTGGTGGCAGAGAGATATAAGCGTCAGTCTCTTTCACAGACACTTTCCAACTCGGACCAATTGTTCTTTGTTAGCGATTTAATTTCGTTTTCATAATTCTGTTTGGGTTCCAGAAACCATTGGTAAAGCTGCGGACGTTCGATCGCACTTACCAAAGCAGCAATAGCGAAGTACAAAAAATGATGGACGTAGCGCGGGACAATTTTGAGAAAGTTCTCATTGAAATGGTACAAAACGCTGAGACTAAAACAGCACTCAAAGGAATTCAATGGATGGGCGTAAGATATCCTTTTGAATTTGTTTATTTTTCACCTTTTTAAGAAATCAATCCTCTGCTATTTCTCCAAGGACACTGCAATTTTTGAATGTTCTGTGTGTTTTACAGAATCATATGTCTCGACGGCATTTCGATGCACTGCAATTCAACCCCTGAAAGACGATTCTGAAAAGCGACATTTGTTCTGTTTGGACTGTGTTCGTGGTCAAGCCGAAGCATCTGTGAATGAAGCTTTGCTTTCCGAAGGGGCGTTGGGTCTGCGCTGCATGGCATCGGAATGCCGAAATCCAATCCTTTTCAGTATTTTTAATGCTAATTGTAAGTTTGTCAACTGCTTTTTCACCATTAGCCGAAATCAGCGGATATCTTTCGCGTGCGCTTCGTCGTCGACTCGACGATCGCCTCACAAATCAGGCCCTTTGCTCCGCTGGGCTTTCTGGCCTCGAGTACTGCTTGAAGTGCGATTTTGCAATGGTTAGTTAGCATGCCTTTTCCTTAGATGCGGTGAACAATGGCTTTTTACTTCCTCAAATTAATCCTGCTATTCTTTATATTAATAATTCGCATGAATGAATTGAATTTAAATCAAAAATTCAAGTATTTTGCAGATCATGGAAGTCCCAAAGGAAGTGGACAAAGTCTTCAACTGCCAGAAATGCGGATATTCATTCTGCAGGTTTTAAAAATTCCAAATAAGATAATGCTGTTTCAGACTTTGTGAGGAGGACTGGAGCAAACACTTTGGGTTTTCGTGTGACAAAGTGAAGGAAAATTCTGAGGAAGCAAAGCGGAGAGAAATGTAAGTGATGGAAAAAGCATTTCAGAATTAAATTTTAACAATTGCCTTTTAAGAGAGAAAAAACTCAATGAGGCGATCGTCCGCTGCTGTCCAAAGTGTCGCCTTCAGTTCGTGAAGTTGGACGCCTGCAACAAAATGACATGCGCTTGTGGAACTACCCAATGTTACATTTGTCGGGAAGTTGGGATTACATACGACCACTTTTGCAAGTATTGCACAATGTATTCACCCCTTTTATTATATTTAAATTTTTAAGCCATCCACGAGACCCGACTATAGCGAAGTGCGACAAGTGCGTTAAGCCAAAATGCATGTTGTGGGAGGACTTCAAGCGTCACGATCGCGAAGCAATCGGCCGCATTCTCAAGGAGTCCGGCGTAGAGATTAACATCCCGGCGTCGCCTATGCCTGGACCGTCCACGAAACAGCAACCACGAGCCATCATTCCACCGATGCTGCCTCAACGTGTTCATGTTGCATTACATTTGCCGCCGCGTGTGGCCCCGCCGAATCGTATGGCTCCTCCACCGCAACGTGTTGCTCCACCACAACATGTGGCTCCGCCGCAACGTATGGCTCCTCCACCGCAACGTGTTGCTCCACCTCAACATGTGGCTCCGCCGCAACGTATGGCTCCTCCACCGCAACGTGTTGCTCCACCTCAACATGTGGCTCCGCCGCAGCGTATGCCAGCCTTCGTTTTCCGCCAGCCTCAATGACAAACATTTTTCCATTCATCGAGCCGCCTTTACATTTGTGAAATTGACCGTTTATTTTTATGATCTGATTGAAACCTGTTCTATAGAGATTTTCTTATAAATTTCTATCTCAACTAACATTGTTGCTTTATAGCTATGATCGAAATGATTTTTATCAAATAGGGCTATTTCATCAAGTATTTGATTTCCAAAATGTTTAATTTCTATAAAATTGTTGGCGGTAAAATTCATATTATCCTCAGTGGCATATAACTAATAAGTGGTTTTAGAAAGAGCTATAAATATATGAAGGCAAATTTAAAATGCCGAATTGTTGTGATGGGTTTTAGTTGAAAGACTTATGAGTTCTACACCATTGAAAAGATCAATTTTTGAGAAAATCGAGTACTTGATGAAAAGTCATAGGCATAATTAGATTTTGCAAAATCTGAGTTCTGATTCGAGATCAGCGCGTTTTCTATCACCTCTTATCAAATTTTTGACCCGAAGAGAAAAATTTGATCGCCATATCTTTTTTGGATTTGAAAAATTATGGTCTATCTTTATTTAAAGTAGAGACCGAGCCGGACCGGATCCGGTACCGGATTTTTCTGGATCCGGCAATCCGGTCCGGCGATTTTGGGAAAAATCCGGATTGACCGGATTATGAGAGACCGGATCCGGAATCCGGTCATTTTTGAAAATGCCAATCCGGTCCGGTCCGGCGAATTTTTGACCGGATCCGGTCCGACTCGGTCTCTACCAAAAAACCATAACTTTTTTTCATTTTCCTTTGAAAAATATCTCTTTGGCATAATGTTTTTAACTTTAAATGGTCAAAATTTCAAATTTTTCCCCCGGCGGCGACTGTCGGCACCGCCGGGCCCCTTTCCCAAAAAGTTTTTCTTTTAGAAAAAGAGCGCCGCAAAAAAACATTATAATTTTTTTCAGTTGGAATAAGAAAATTTTTCAAAATGCTGATTTTTGACCACAAATGATGATTTTTGTTAGCAAAATGATTCGGGGGTCGGGGAATAGGTCCCATAAACGTCTCGGGTCGGGTCGGGGGGCTCGGGGCTTAACCCTACTCCAGGATTACCCAAAAACATAGGTTTTCAAAAATAAAAAAACTAAAATTGTTTTTTTTTTAATTTTTTCTTGAAAATTTGAAAAATTATATTTTTTTGGCGAAATTGTCTTTTCAACGGCGACATTTTCTGGTGCACCGAATTTCTACATATAATTGATGACATTTTGCGGGTTTTTTCCCAATTTAAGATGCGAAATTTTAAATTTTTACCAATCCGGATCCGGCAATATGAAAATCCGGATTGACCGGACTATGAGAGACCGGATCCGGGATCCAGTCATTTTTTAAAATACCAGTCCGGTCCGGAGAATTTGGAAATCTCGGTCTCTAATTTAAAGAATTGTCGTATTAATGCCGATGTCAATCCTAGTTTATCATATCAAACACACATAATACAATTAATGTAACTCAAATATATCTCCTACTCAATCCATCACTGAGGAAGAACATTGAACGGCATCGCATCTTAAAAATGTTAAAATTATTGTCATTTTTAAAGAATAATGGGGAGAATCCGACAGTGCCGACAAGGCACTCTCGTAAAATTTTGATAAGTTTTGTTAAGATTTTTTCGGAAATTATTAAGACCATGGTCAATCAAACCTGACAAAAGACCTTCATTAAAATGCCCAAAAGTTACTTTGGTTGCCTTGTTCAATAGTTTTGGCCTTCTCTTCTTTTGGCAATTCGCGCTGAATTGCGTCCAATTCTTCGTCCCACGCCTTTTCAATTTTGTGCCAGTGAGCCTTAAAATCAAGTGAATTTTAACTTTAATGGCACCGCCCACCATAAGTTCTTTTTTGCGTTGCTCGCGACGATTAAAATAATAGGGAAATTGCTCCCTTTCAGCCTAAAATTAAAGAAAAACAGCAATGAAAAAAACATAGATTATTGTCCCACAAAAAAGAATAAAAATATAAAAAAAACATTTTAGGGGTTATTTGATGCGCTGAGCATAAATGAGATCTTCTTTTGACTTTGTTTCGAACCCCGGACCAGAATTCGAACAAAGTCGAAATTTAAGATTTTTTGAATTTTACTTCTATATATGTTCGAATCTGCATAGAATGACTCATTTTTGCTCTTAAAATTGCCTGTGATTTATTTTCTGCTTATTTTAATCAATTTTAGATTAAAAAGTGTGAAATCAAAAATGTGAATTTTTGACTTTTTGTTCAATTCGAGTCCTGGTTCGAAATTGGTCGAAATGGATGTCATATTTGTGCTTAGCGCATCAAATAACCCATAAAACTGTGTATTTTTGGTTTTTATTCTTTTTTTGAGACCAATAATTTTAACAATTGCAAAACATGGAACTTGCCCAAGTGTAATGGTTGGGATCTGAAAAAACTGCTCATTCTTTATCGAAAATTGTTAATTTACCGTCGCACACCACATCCGAGCTTTCCATGTCACGGTCATAGGCGGGAGCTCCAGGATCCTCAGGGTCTTAATTAAGTCCACATAGAATTATTTAAAATTCATCCATTCTGTAATAATTGTAAGTAAATCCAAGTTGCACTTATTATTCACATACATCGCATTGTTTGGGAAACATTTCGGTACATCCAAAGTTGGCGACATCCGTCAGCAAGAAGATATTGTGCCAATCGCATCTTAAAAAGTGAATTGTTTTGTTATTTATGGATTGCAATGCACATCGTTGACGTCGCGATTTGCATCAAATCGTGCCCTCATTAAGCACATTCGGAACCGACACTCAAGCCTAAACGAAAAAACTCGGAAGTATTATAAATTTCTAAAATCTCACAATTATGAAACGCATTTGTTTTCGCGGTTCGTCCACCAATGCATAGTTCGGGTCGATGCGCAACGGCCGTTGACGATGATCGGCCAACGAGGCCAATTGAGCCAAAACATTGCGCAGACGAGCCTCAGCAGCCTGAAAAAATTAAGGGGGGGGGACAAAATGGATTCGATAAATCATGAAAATACCATTGAAATGATGGAAAGCACTTCGGCATCAACGCCTTGCGCGTCCGGCATATGTGCCAAAATGCGATCGGCGAGTGCTTGTGGATTCAGCAACATCGGTGGCAAATTCTGATTTGAATGAAAATAGTAATCTATAATAATTTATACGAATCTACCTAAACAGAGTGTGCTTTTCCAAAAATTTCATGCAAATGACCGTTTTTTGGCTTAGGAATTAAATACTTTTATCTTTAGTGTAATATTTTTAGTTTTTTCCTACAATACATTAAATAGGGGGGTTCGCAACGGAGGGGAAAAAGTCCCTGTTTTTCAAAAAATTAAGTGCCCACCTGCAAACTTTCGGGTGCCATTTGCGCTTGGGCTAATGTTGTCGTTGATGCTAAAAATTTTAAAAATTTGCGATGATTTTGGCTTAATGAATTTAATTTATTAACTAATATCTGAATAAACATAATACCGCTGCTCTCATGCACATTTGTTGTTGCCATTGATGAACTCGTAGAAGGGGGCCGATTCGTTTGCAGTTGTTGCGGCTGTTGCGCTACTGCTTGAACTTGTTGTGCCGGTGAGGCGGAAGCAAAGGGCGTCTGTTTCTGCAATGGTTGCTGCTGTGGTGTTGGCGGCTTTCGCTCGACAACGAAAGTGGTCGAAGCGGTCGTCGCCGGGTACAGCGCGTTGAGAGAATCTAAAGGAGTAAAAAAATTTTTACTGATTCGTAGTTTCTTTTTAAAAATTACTTTGTACAGAAAGCGGACGGACCACGTTGACAATTTGTGCCGGTTGAATTTGCTGTTGCTGAAGCGATGGCGGCGGCACACTGCGCGACACTTGAAGTTGTCGCTGTGCCGTGACCGCCTCATCGACGCCGTTGTCTGACAGTTGTTGTTGTTGCGGAGAAAGCAACTGCCAAAAAATTAAAAATCATGTCAAGAATAAAAATGATTTTCTTTTGATTGAATCATAATCTAAGAAAACTATCGTAAATTAAAAATCAGTGGCATTTTGTTGCCTTGTTCTTGAAAGTAACGCCTTTCGTCTCCCACCCCACTCAAATGTTCTGTCATCAGATTAACCGCAGTTTCTTCGGGCGAGGCGCTTCCGGCACCGTCCAAACGAAGCATTTGCTGTAATTCATTCTGTTCGCCTTTGCGAAGGGAGACGCGCAGCAACGGAAGTGACAATTTCAAAAAGGGCAACAGAGTGCCTTTGTCCTTAAACAGAGCAAATAAATGGAATGAAGCGAAAAAGTTGTTTATTGTACATTTACAAGGGAACATTACGAACTGTGTGTTCAAATCACTTTTAAACCACTTTTATCGTGTAGAGCATAGTCGATTTACTATTGCCAATTTTCGGCTTTTTTGTCTCCGGCGCCAAAAATGATCAGAAAAATTTGATCAAAGTTCCGAAAAATCGATAAAAATGACAAAATTTTTAAAAGTTCATAAAAAAATTAAAATAAAGGTAGAGTAATTAAACTTATTTTAAAATGATCAGCAAACATTTCTCTATCAAATGGCATCATAAAACAAATTTAAATTAATCAAATTTTTGCTGGGATTTTCATATGATCAATTTAACAACGAAATTAAATAGAAAAGAGTTTGCACAAAAATTTTGCCGTATTTTTTGGGTCACCTGTGAGCCAGTGACTTCGCGCAGTTTGGCACTGAATTCCTCTGCACTCATTTCACTTGTGACGCCCTCCTGACAAAAGTAATCAAATTAAAATATTTCAAATTATTTCTCGATTCAATGACTCCAGTGTTAAGGCTAAATTATCTCACTCTCAACAGTTGCAGCACTTGTTGGTGTTGTTCCTGAGAAGAGTTTGGTTTAAAACGTGACAGCGATTTGAAGAGTGCGCACATTTGAGAAGCAACTGAAAATACTGCACTATATTAAAAATGTTGTCAATTTTAATTTTAAAAATATCAAATGCCATTTTTTTATTGCAACAAAGGCTATTATCGGTTCTCTTCAGTGAATGTGTTCATTAAATTTGGCTTGTGGCAATTCCCTACCATTGCCCTTTTCTCACCCGCTTTGGGTCGTGCGGATTTGCCGATGCCACCGGCGCTGCCGTGCCTCTATCGCCGGCGCCGCCACCGCTGCTGCTGGTCATGGACAATTGGGGTGAAGAGGCGCATGACGAACTGATGGACTGCGATTGGAGCGGCGAATTGGCAGTGCCAACAAAAGGGAAAGGTTGGAAAATTGGAAAACAACAATTTTTTGGTACCAAAACTGTCGGTTGAGGTGCGTTGTTGATTTTGGTAGACAATTGTGTACGGCGGTTGCGAATTGAGCCGTGGCGGAGGGTGTAACTGATAGCAAATGACGGATTATATGCATCGATGCCTATTTTAATTATTTTTAAGAACAATTTACGAGCTTTGTTAAAACAATTTTTCCCAGGAAATCCAAATCTAAATCCAGATTAATTTGAAAGACTCATGTCAAGGGTAGGCACCCAAAAATTGGATTTCCTGGATAATAATACATAATAGCATTCGCTGTTGCAAGTGACTAATGACTGTTTCAAGTTTCAAAATGATTTATAATAATTATATCATTCTAAATTTAAAAATAGTTAAAATTTTTAGCAATTAATATAAGAACTTTTTCCAAAATCTATTTAACCTGCTGTTGCTGGTGGGGTAACATTTGCTGTTGTTGATAGAGAGCCTTAATAAATCCATTATGGCAACTCAAATTTTGAGTCTCTTTTTAACCTGCTGTTGATTATGCGGCGATGGCGCATTACTACGCAAAATATTTGCAGTCTGTGTTACGTTAGGCAAAGGTCTTGACATCTAAAAAAATCAGTAAAAAGAATTTTATATACCTAACTAAATTTTGCATTTTGAGCCACTTTTTTTGGTCGACCAAACTGAATTCTCCCAATTTTTTTTAAATTTGGCGTTATTTTCCCGATCTTTTGAGATTTAAATTAAAATCTCATAATTTTGTATTTAGGAAATCATTCAGAAGTTTTTGTCTAAAACTTTTAGATTGCTTATCATATCCATTTATGACACAATTTGAGCTTTAGAAATTAATTGACACAATGAGCTTTAGAAATTAACATTGTTTTGGGTAAAATTCTATCGATGGTGATCCCTCCCTTTTTCGAAATTTTTTTTTTGTTTTCAAAAGTCATGAAAATATGTTTTCGAGGATTTTCGGGGCTGATCACGAAATCCAGCACTCATTTCGACCAACTCCGGGTCCTGGACCCGAATTCGAACAGAAAATCGAAAATTAAAGTTTTTCGAATTTCGTTTGTAGGCAGTTTAAAAATTAAAAAAAGTTACTCTATACACGTTTTAGGTTTTCGTTTTTCGTATTAATTTTTCCGTTAGAATGGCTCTTGTTAAGGACAATCTCGACGAAATTGTAAGTCAAAATTTTACACCAAAAGATTTTATTTCAATGTTTTAGAAATCAATGTTTCCGGACATTGAATTGGATGGTGAATTCTTGTGGCACTACATACCTATATGGAAAGTGACAGTTTTTGAAACAAAAGGGGGACCCTTTTGTTTTGCAAAATTTTTTTAAGATAAAAAACCATGATAATTTTTTATCCGGGGTTTTAAAGGTCGCTAATCACGAATCTGTCATGTATTTTGACTAATTTCTAATCCCTAACCCAAACGAATGAAAATCGAAATTTTGAATTTTTAAAATTATGATTTTTTGTTCAAATTTAGATTAGGAAATCGGAATTGATCAAAATAATTGAAGGATTCGTGATCGGGGACCCCAAAAACCCCAGAGAATAATTTTTATGACTATCACAAAAAAAATTTTGCAAGACAAAAGGGTCCCCCCTTTTGAAAAAATTTTCAAAAACTGTCACTTTCCATATAGTGCCATTCTTGTCATTCATTAATTTTTTGTTCCTTATATTTCAGCTTTTCTCGACAAAAAATTGCAAATGCCTGTCGTTGCGGCTGTTGACCTAATTTTGGAGAACCAAATGAATTTTGTTAAAAAACGAAGAAAACGAACCCACGTGAGTCAACAAAACCTTCCAATGTTTTGAGTGGAATCCATCTGAGTGAATTTAGGATGAAACTGATGGAAACCACGCTGACAAGACCTTATTCTTCAGTGATCCGAATTCGCAAAATGACGAGTAATATTTTCTTTAAAACTCAAATTATTTTTATATTTTAGATCAACTGATGAAGTTTTCTTGAATGAAATTGATCTGGAAAACCCATCTATCCATGATTTTTTCGTTGCATTGGCCGCACATTTGGATAATCTCCTTCAAAACCGGAACGAGAAAATCAGTTTCCAAGCTGCGCAAATTTTCGACTTGGTTTCTTGCTTTTCAAAGCTTTTTACAAGGGTTAGTGATATTTTGTTGTATTTTTTTATATTCTTTGAATGCAATAAAATTCGCTTAATATATTTCAGGTACGACGACCGCTTTTTCAATGGCTTTTAAAAAAGAATGTGTCAATTGAGGAAGTGTTCATCATTTCCTTCTTCATCGAAAACCTAGCAGATGAGCACAAGTCTTTTACAGAGCTTGTGGAACGTATCGTTTTCCTTTTATAAATTAATTAGGCCTTGTTTTCATTTTAAGGTGTGGTGGCAGAGAGATATAAGCGTCAGTCTCTTTCACAGACACTTTCCAACTCGGACCAATTGTTCTTTGTTAGCGATTTAATTTCGTTTTCATAATTCTGTTTGGGTTCCAGAAACCATTGGTAAAGCTGCGGACGTTCGATCGCACTTACCAAAGCAGCAATAGCGAAGTACAAAAAATGATGGACGTAGCGCGGGACAATTTTGAGAAAGTTCTCATTGAAATGGTACAAAACGCTGAGACTAAAACAGCACTCAAAGGAATTCAATGGATGGGCGTAAGATATCCTTTTGAATTTGTTTATTTTTCACCTTTTTAAGAAATCAATCCTCTGCTATTTCTCCAAGGACACTGCAATTTTTGAATGTTCTGTGTGTTTTACAGAATCATATGTCTCGACGGCATTTCGATGCACTGCAATTCAACCCCTGAAAGACGATTCTGAAAAGCGACATTTGTTCTGTTTGGACTGTGTTCGTGGTCAAGCCGAAGCATCTGTGAATGAAGCTTTGCTTTCCGAAGAGGCGTTGGGTCTGCGCTGCATGGCATCGGAATGCCGAAATCCAATCCTTTTCAGTATTTTTAATGCTAATTGTAAGTTTGTCAACTGCTTTTTCACCATTAGCCGAAATCAGCGGATATCTTTCGCGTGCGCTTCGTCGTCGACTCGACGATCGCCTCACAAATCAGGCCCTTTGCTCCGCTGGGCTTTCTGGCCTCGAGTACTGCTTGAAGTGCGATTTTGCAATGGTTAGTTAGCATGCCTTTTCCTTAGATGCGGTGAACAATGGCTTTTTACTTCCTCAAATTAATCCTGCTATTCTTTATATTAATAATTCGCATGAATGAATTGAATTTAAATCAAAAATTCAAGTATTTTGCAGATCATGGAAGTCCCAAAGGAAGTGGACAAAGTCTTCAACTGCCAGAAATGCGGATATTCATTCTGCAGGTTTTAAAAATTCCAAATAAGAGAATGCTGTTTCAGACTTTGTGAGGAGGACTGGAGCAAACACTTTGGGTTTTCGTGTGACAAAGTGAAGGAAAATTCTGAGGAAGCAAAGCGGAGAGAAATGTAAGTGATGGAAAAAGCATTTCAGAATTAAATTTTAACAATTGCCTTTTAAGAGAGAAAAAACTCAATGAGGCGATCGTCCGCTGCTGTCCAAAGTGTCGTCTTCAGTTCGTGAAGTTGGACGCCTGCAACAAAATGACATGCGCTTGTGGAACTACCCAATGTTACATTTGTCGGGAAGTTGGAATTACATACGACCACTTTTGCAAGTATTGCACAATGTATTCACCCCTTTTATTATATTTAAATTTTTAAGCCATCCACGAGACCCGACTATAGCGAAGTGCGACAAGTGCGTTAAGCCAAAATGCATGTTGTGGGAGGACTTCAAGCGTCACGATCGCGAAGCAATCGGCCGCATTCTTAAGGAGTCCGGCGTAGAGATTAACATCCCGGCGTCGCCTATGCCTGGACCGTCCACGAAACAGCAACCACGAGCCATCATTCCACCGATGCTGCCTCACCGTGTTCATGTTGCATTACATTTGCCGCCGCGTGTGGCCCCGCCGAATCGTATGGCTCCTCCACCGCAACGTGTTGCTCCACCACAACATGTGGCTCCGCCGCAACGTATGGCTCCTCCACCGCAACGTGTTGCTCCACCACAACATGTGGCTCCGCCGCAACGTATGGCTCCTCCACCGCAACGTGTTGCTCCACCACAACATGTGGCTCCGCCGCAGCGTATGCCAGCCTTCGTTTTCCGCCAGCCTCAATGACAAACATTTTTCCATTCATCGAGCCGCCTTTACATTTGTGAAATTGACCGTTTATTTTTATGATCTGATTGAAACCTGTTCTATAGAGATTTTCTTATAAATTTCTATCTCAACTAACATTGTTGCTTTATAGCTATGATCGAAATGATTTTTATCAAATAGGGCTATTTCATCAAGTATTTGATTTCCAAAATGTTTAATTTCTATAAAATTGTTGGCGGTAAAATTCATATTATCCTCAGTGGCATATAACTAATAAGTGGTTTTAGAAAGAGCTATAATATATGAAGGCAAATTTAAAATGCCGAATTGTTGTGATGGGTTTTAGTTGAAAGACTTATGAGTTCTACACCATTGAAAAGATCAATTTTTGAGAAAATCGAGTACTTGATGAAAAGTCATAGGCATAATTAGATTTTGCAAAATCTGAGTTCTGATTCGAGATCAGCGCGTTTTCTATCACCTCTTATCAAATTTTTGACCCGAAGAGAAAAATTTGATCGCCATATCTTTTTTGGATTTGAAAAATTATGGTCTATCTTTATTTAAAGTAGAGACCGAGCCGGACCGGATCCGGTACCGGATTTTTCTGGATCCGGCAATCCGGTCCGGCGATTTTGGGAAAAATCCGGATTGACCGGATTATGAGAGACCGGATCCGGAATCCGGTCATTTTTGAAAATGCCAATCCGGTCCGGTCCGGCGAATTTTTGACCGGATCCGGTCCGACTCGGTCTCTACAAAAAACCATAACTTTTTTCATTTTCCTTTGAAAAATATCTCTTTGGCATAATGTTTTTAACTTTAAATGGTCAAAATTTCAAATTTTTCCCCGGCGGCGACTGTCGGCACCGCCGGCCCCTTTCCTAAAAAGTTTTTCTTTTAGAAAAAGAGCGCCG
This sequence comes from Heterodera glycines, assembly GCA_004148225.2. Lineage (NCBI taxonomy): Eukaryota > Metazoa > Nematoda > Chromadorea > Rhabditida > Heteroderidae > Heterodera > Heterodera glycines. The sequence goes on along the minus strand of CP049711.1, from coordinate 7,475,975 downwards.
CAAAAAAACATTATAATTTTTTTCAGTTGGAATAAGAAAATTTTCAAAATGCTGATTTTTGACCACAAATGATGATTTTTGTTAGCAAAATGATTCGGGGGTCGGGGAATAGGTCCCATAAACGTCTCGGGTCGGGTCGGGGGGCTCGGGCTTAACCCTACTCCAGGATTACCCAAAAACATAGGTTTTCAAAAATAAAAAACTTTATAATTGTTTTTTTTAATTTTTTCTTGAAAATTTGAAAAATTATATTTTTTGGCGAAATTGTCTTTTCAACGGCGACATTTTCTGGTGCACCGAATTTCTACATATAATTGATGACATTTTGCGGGTTTTTTCCCAATTTAAGATGCGAAATTTTAAATTTTTACCAATCCGGATCCGGCAATATGAAAATCCGGATTGACCGGATTATGAGAGACCGGATCCGGGATCCAGTCATTTTTTAAAATACCAGTCCGGTCCGGAGAATTTGGAAATCTCGGTCTCTAATTTAAAGAATTGTCGTATTAATGCCGATGTCAATCCTAGTTTATCATATCAAACACACATAATACAATTAATGTAACTCAAATATATCTCCTACTCAATCCATCACTGAGGAAGAACATTGAACGGCATCGCATCTTAAAAATGTTAAAATTATTGTCATTTTTAAAGAATAATGGGGAGAATCCGACAGTGCCGACAAGGCACTCTCGTAAAATTTTGATAAGTTTTGTTAAGATTTTTTCGGAAATTATTAAGACCATGGTCAATCGAACCTGACAAAAGACCTTCATTAAAATGCCCAAAAGTTACTTTGGTTGCCTTGTTCAATAGTTTTGGCCTTCTCTTCTTTTGGCAATTCGCGCTGAATTGCGTCCAATTCTTCGTCCCACGCCTTTTCAATTTTGTGCCAGTGAGCCTTAAAATCAAGTGAATTTTAACTTTAATGGCACCGCCCACCATAAGTTCTTTTTTGCGTTGCTCGCGACGATTAAAATAATAGGGAAATTGCTCCCTTTCAGCCTAAAATTAAAGAAAAACAGCAATGAAAAAAACATAGATTATTGGTCCCACAAAAAAGAATAAAAATATAAAAAAAACATTTTAGGGGTTATTTGATGCGCTGAGCATAAATGAGATCTTCTTTTGACTTTGTTTCGAACCCCGGACCAGAATTCGAACAAAGTCGAAATTTAAGATTTTTTGAATTTTACTTCTATATATGTTCGAATCTGCATAGAATGACTCATTTTTGCTCTTAAAATTGCCTGTGATTTATTTTCTGCTTATTTTAATCAATTTTAGATTAAAAAGTGTGAAATCAAAAATGTGAATTTTTGACTTTTTGTTCAATTCGAGTCCTGGTTCGAAATTGGTCGAAATGGATGTCATATTTGTGCTTAGCGCATCAAATAACCCATAAAACTGTGTTTTTTTGGTTTTTATTCTTTTTTTGAGACCAATAATTTTAACAATTGCAAAACATGGAACTTACCCAAGTGTAATGGTTGGGATCTGAAAAAACTGCTCATTCTTTATCGAAAATTGTTAATTTACCGTCGCACACCACATCCGAGCTTTCCATGTCACGGTCATAGGCGGGAGCTCCAGGATCCTCAGGGTCTTAATTAAGTCCACATAGAATTATTTAAAATTCATCCATTCTGTAATAATTGTAAGTAAATCCAAGTTGCACTTATTATTCACATACATCGCATTGTTTGGGAAACATTTCGGTACATCCAAAGTTGGCGACATCCGTCAGCAAGAAGATATTGTGCCAATCGCATCTTAAAAAGTGAATTGTTTTGTTATTTATGGATTGCAATGCACATCATTGACGTCGCGATTTGCATCAAATCGTGCCCTCATTAAGCACATTCGGAACCGACACTCAAGCCTAAACGAAAAAACTCGGAAGTATTATAAATTTCTAAAATCTCACAATTTCTTCAAATTCAAAACTTACAAGTCTTGCGCATGCCAGGATTGAGTTTCACGAATCGCGCGTTTATACAGACGCATAACCTTTTGACGATGAGACAAAGCCTTGGTAAAATAAAAGGCCGGTGCTTCCAATGAAGGAATTGTCATTTTTTGCTAAAAAAAATTGATAAAACCTGAAAAAATCCGAGTCAAAATAATCAAACACATCTTCATAAGTCGAAAAACTAAAAAAATGAAACCTCTGAATTAAATTTAAGAAATTTGGCAAAATGTTTGAATTTAAAGTTTCTGAAGAAAAATTGTCTAAACCGGAATGGAATCGGGATTTTTCCCGCTGGTTTCATGTCTAGTATAGTTTTCAAGTCCTGTTCCATTCCGTCCGGCATTTTTCAAAATATGAGCTCTTGAGCTTAGCGGGGCCTAGGCCAAGAATTCCGGTTTGGTTTGACCAAGTTATGCAAAAAGGAAAGGGAAGTCTCGGGTTGACTTGCTTTATTCTCATTTAGGTGAGTGAGGTTATCAATTTGGCAATCATGTCGATCATTGGTCCCGAAAATTTTATCTTTAAATTTTTTTCTTAAAATTCTTATAACACGTTTCTAGGGGTGTTTTGAGGCGCTGAGCACGAATCAGGCCTCCATTTCGACCAATTTCGAACCCCTAACCCGAATTCGAACAAAGTCGAAAATTAAAATTTTTCGATTTTTAGTCTAAAAATAGTTTAAACGATTTTGTTGTAGCACTGATGAGTATCAGTGATGACTTTCAGTTTGTTTCCGTCTGTGTAAACAAAAGGTGGAACAAAAATTTGAAATTGAAAGAACTTGAATTTTCGACTTTTTGTTAGAATTTGAGTTCGGGGTTCGGAATTAGGCGAAATAGAATTCGTATTCGTGATCAGCGACCCAGAAAACCGCTGTAAACATATTTTCACGATTTTTGAAATTAAAAAAAGTTAAAAAATGTTCGAATTCGGGTTAGGGGTTCGAAATTGGTCGAAATGGAGGCCTGATTCGTGCTCAGCGCCTCAAAACACCCCTAGAAACGTGTTATAGGGATTTTCAGAAAAAAAATTAAAGAAAAAACTTTCGGGACCAATGATCGACATGATTGCCATCAATTTTTTCATATGTATTTACAGGTTATGGCATTATTTAATGCGTCTTCGTTTTTGTCTTATTTTCGAACGGCGTATTTTATGCCTTGCCGTTTTATTATGATGAAGGTAAAAACAAACTCATAATAAAATGTATCTCTTTTAAACAGCATCAGTATTCTCCTGTGTCCACAGCAAATCAAACCGGCAAAATTCGCAACATTGGCATCATCGCACACATCGACGCCGGAAAGACAACTCTTACTGAACAAATTCTTTTTCTCACCGGGACAATACCAACAATTGGCGAGGTCGACGACGGAAGCACAGTGACCGACTTTATGGACATTGAAAGAGAGAGGGGTTGGTTTGACGAAATTCGGAGGGATCGGTGAAAAGAAAAAGGAACTCTTTAACATTGTAAACAATACTACGCTATATTTTACTTGGAAATTCAATTTGCCTTTTCCCTTAGGTATTACCATTCAATCCGCTGCTGTCTCGACAAATTGGTTGGGTCATCGAATCAATTTGATCGACACTCCCGGTCCTTCACAACAATTACTATATGATATTACAAATAATAATTCGTTATTGCAAATGAAAGTATTGTCTCCTTTTAGGGCATGTCGATTTTACCATGGAAGTGGAGAGGTGAGGCCAAACACACACTGAGCAGATCTGATTATGATGGATCTGATATTGGCACTTCATTCAGAAGTCTACGCGTGCTCGATGGTTCTGTTACAGGTCGTACTATTAGCTGACTGATTTTTTGTACTAGTTTTATTCAGTAATTTAATAGATTTAAAATAAAATCTATTCATAATATTTATGTTGTTAAGTGTTGGACGCATCCGCCGGCGTTCAGGTCGTTAATTATCATTGTAAATTGTGTTAAAATATTGTGATGTTTCAGGCCCAAACATTGACCGTTTGGCGACAGGCGCGCAAATTTGGTCTTCCGTCCATATATTTTGTCAACAAAATGGACAAACCAAACGCAAATTTTGACCGTTCACTTGCATCGATCGAAGACCGTCTGAACTCCAAAGGTGGCAGTGACTTTTAGACATGAAATTAACTCATGGAAACTTCCATCCCAACAATTATTCTCCCTTTTTAATTTATTTTTGGTTAAGTGTTGCCCATTGTTGTGCCCGTTTTGAACAAAGATTGCAAATTGGATGGGTTTGTAAATGGTGAGTCCAACAACACTGTCAATTTATTTTTCGAATTAAGTGCTTTCGCGCAAATATTTGGCAATCGATCGAACCGCACAACGAAATGCCAACGTATTTAACAGAAAAGAAAACGACACGTGGATGGCAATTCCGGTTGACTAATTTTATTTCCAAACAAACAATAAAATAATTTTAAAAGGGAATGGACTAAATCGCACTCGACTTTTTGCAATTTACAAATATTTACAATCGTCATTTTTAGCAAAATACTCCGTGGGATGACGTTTATGCCGCTTCTATGGAAGAGCTTCAAATCCGTTTGGCCGACGTTGACGAAGTGTTTGAGCAAGAATTCGTGTCAAACCCCGAAGCATTTACGCCTTTTCGGTTGACAGAAGGTCACTTTATTTTTCAAAAGTTATCGTAATTGTTTTGACGTTTTTTCCCTCTTTGAGTGATCCGTCAAAATACGCTGCGGCGCCGCCTTTGTCCGCTGCTTTGCGGGTCGGCATTGCACTTCACTGCCAGTGTGGTGCCGTTGTTGGATTCGGTGGTGGACTTTTTGCCGAGTCCCCTCGAGAGGATTTATCCAATCGCAGACGAAGCGGACGTTTGTGTCTTCGTTTTTAAAGTGAGCGAAGGGACTCATTAATTTTGCCAAATGTCCTCCACCATCAGGTCAGACATGACAAAAAACGAGGTCAGCTGAATTACGCAAGAGTTTACAGAGGCAAAGTGCAACTCGGACAGCCGAGCCGCGCATTAGTAAATGCGAACACCGGTGAGTTCTTTTATTTTTTGTTTGTGTTTCATTTTCCCAATTCCATGCCACTGTCAAAAGGAATCGAAAATTGAGTTGTTTTTAAGTCGAAAACCCTTTAAAATTTTCATAAAAACTAGACAAAATATTTTCCAAATTTTATCATTAAATTTAATCAATATATTGGTTCACAAATATTCTTTAGGTGAACACCAAACCAGTTTCCAACTGTTCACTCCATTCAGCGATTTGCTTCATCCGATTGATAGTGTAGAGGAGGGAAACATTGTCGTAATCACTGGCCTAAACAACACCAAAACGGGCGACACACTCGTCAATTGGTACCAATTTTGATTTATTTTGCCAATAAGAATTGGTCTCATCGTAATCATTTGCACTTCGAATTGGCAGCACTCACGTCAAACACAGCGCAAAGAGGACGGAACACATCGATTTTGAGGCATTTGCTCCTTCAAACAACCGGGGGCTTCACAAGAAAATCAAACATTTGGCACTTGAAGGTTGAGTATTTTAAATTCCATTGTTTCTGTTTTTAACCAAAATTTGAGATTATTTAGGCATTGACTCCCCTCCGGCAGTGTTTTCTTGTACCATCGAACCACCAAATTTGAAAAATGAACGGGACTTTCGGGCAGCTCTTGCGCAACTTAGTCCATTTTATTCTCCCGAATTGTCAGTTTTTTTTCGTTTCAGCGGTTGAGGACCCATCAATTCGCGTCATCGAAGAAGAGGAGACGGGACAGACCATTCTCGAGGGGATGGGCGAATTGCACATCGAAGTGATGCGAGAACGACTGCTGCGTGAATTTGATCTGAACGCCTTTTTTGGCCCTCTTCGGGTAATGCAAAATGCAAACGGAAAAAACGAAAATAATTTTAAAAAAATCTCTTTTGCCCCATTTCTGCATAACATTTTGCAGTTTAGGTCAATTACAAAGAGATCCCACAGAAACGAGCAGTTAGCACTGAACATATGGAAAATGTAATCGACAAAAGGCAATGGTGCACAATGAAATTGGAAATCGAGCCAATTCCCTTCGTGAACACGGGGACAGTGGTCCACCAATTCAGAAAAGTGCTTGGATTCTCTCATAAGCGTTGCTTTATTCCTTTTTTTAGGTTTCCATTGATTTGGACAGGGAGGAGGACGTCGAAATGGCGGACCAGGCATTGAAGAACCTTTTATTTCACCCGGACTGGTTGAAGTCGATCAACGCCGGGTGTTCCGTTGCGGTGCACGGCGGTCCAATTTCGGGCTCTCCCGTGGTCAATTTGCACGTGAAACTACGGCAAGTGACAACCGAACGTATTTTTACATTTCCATTAGCTTCCACAACATTCAATTTAAACCCTTCAATTTTTCATATTCAGCGCTCTTTCGACCAGTGGACACAAAATTCCGGTGACTTTGCTCAACGCTTGTGCCAGCCGATGTCTCTCAAAGGCACTTGAGCAGGCGAATTTGGTGCTTTACGAGCCGATGATGCTAGTCGAAGTGGTGGTTTTGTCGGAAAGTGCCGGTAAGCGGAAGGGCAAGTGAAAATGGAACGGTGGGATTCCTCGTCTACTTCTGTTCATTTCAACAAATGCAGAAATGCCCGACCCGGACACTGTCGTCAGAGCATTGAGTGAGAGACGGGCGACAATTTTGGATGTTTCAATGGACGGCGCGAAGGGTTTGTTTTAGGAAATAAACCACGGATTTATATGATCGCTCCCCCCACATGAGAAAAAGTTTACAATTTGTGAGACTCGTAGACAAAGGAAAAATATTCCATGAAACAGAAATGTTTTAAGCTTAAATTATGGGGTATTTTTTTTTTGTTTTTTTGCAAAATCGGCTCCGTTTTAGGCCGAATCGCAGTTGTGCAGGCGAACATTCCGCTGGCGGAAACCCAGGGATTGTCCCGCATTCTTCGGACAGTGTCTTCAGGGATGGCCTCTTTCCACTTACAGCCCAACGGATACCAGCAGATGGACGGTGCATTTTTGCGCGAGAATTGACAATGGAGTGCCTTTCTCAGTCATTTCCCATTTTAAATGCTCATTTCCATTATTGTTTTAGTTTTTTATATTTTATTTTAAAGCAATCTCTTGAAATATTTGAATTTTGATAGCGTCAGTAATCCATTTTCGGTTCTTCCTCCTTCTCTCCGTCCCTTTTCGTTCTTCCCAGTGCATTTTTCAGAATTTGGTTTCGATTTTGCGTCCTTTTTGAGTGTTTCGTTAGTAAAATTAAAAATTGTTTTGTTTTATTTTACCTTCCTTCGGTTTGGAAAAGCTGCACTTTTCGATGGGCCTTTTCCAACGGGGCCAAAATGTTCAAATGTTTCGGCCAAAAGCATGTGATAATAGTGAGAATGAATGGGAAAAGAGTGATGAGGATCAGAAAAACGACGATGGAAGGCGACAGAAGACAGCCTTTCATCTTTGGCAAACATTGTTCCTAAATCGGAATTTGGATGTATGGAGGAAAACGTTCCATCATTTTTTATGTATCGTATTCATTTAAAAGCCCTCGGCTACGGTAGCTCTCTACAGTATGCCCTGCATTTGTTTATGCCATGGTTTGCCCTTCCACCCACCTGCAGTCCGTACCGTTCCAACAGTTCGTGTTCCACTTTTATTTTGCATGAAAATTGGTCCTCCGCCGGCCCAATTATTTCCGCTCGTTTTTCTGTCGGCACTTCGTCCAAATAAAAATTGAATAATTTGTCAACGATTGAAGGGAATTTGAGTGCGTTGTCAAGCAGAGAGAGGAGGAGGAAAAGTTGGAGAAGACAGAGGAGGACGAGCAGTACGAGAAGAACCTGGAGAAGAACAAAGTGGGTGGGAGGGATAAAAGGAAAACTGAGGAGAGATTGTGGGGACATTAATTTCGGCATTTCCTTTCCATCCCTCCGATTGATCAGTGATCTGTTCGGCTGTTTTTGAAATTGCCCACAAAAACAATGGAAGTGTTCAAATATTGGGAAAGTCAAAGCACCAAACAAAGCATTTGTGTTGAAATTGAGCCAGCGGATGAAAAATTTGTTCAGCTTAATGCCCTTCGGCTGATTGACGAACTCTGAAGGCGAAGCAGCAACTTCTGCTCACTGTTTTGGCGGCGGACGCGCGGCAACAGAAATGGCACAGAATGGGCACCAGCAGAACAAGGCCAAGCAGGTCGAGGAACACCAAAGCCCATCTGAATGAGTGGTGAGTGACGGGAAGTGGAAAAGTGCCGAAATTGGCGGTATTTTGTGCTTTGTTTGTGCCAACATTGCGTTGTCCGTGTCGTCGAATCGCTGTCGAAATTCGTCCAATTCGGTCAGCTGATCGGCTCTCATCCTTCAGCAAGTGACAGCGATCAATCAATTTGTGTTCATTTGTCCCCCCCCCCCAAATGAGCGGAAAAAGCATCAATGGAATGGAATTGTTGAAAGGTGTCATCTGTTATTTTAAGCACGAATTGGCATGGAAGAAACAAACCTACAGTTCCATTACGCTTTACTAATTTTGGTTTTCAAAATGGCCACTTTTTCGTACTTTTCCACCGACGCATTTTTCGGGTGCCAATCCCTCCCTCACCCCACCTCAAATATCGTGCCATCTCCAACAAATTGTTGTTGCTGCTTCCGTTGGTTTTGCCGTTGGCTTCTTCTTCCCCTTCTTTCCCCTCCTTTTCCCCCTCCCTTTGTTCCCTCTGTCCATTGCTTCCTTTGGCATCGCTCGTGCCGTTCTGTTGCGTCTGAGTTTCGTCCTCTTCGCTCACATCGCTTCCCGTGAACGACGCCGTCCAAAAGGTGTCGGTGAACAGAACAATTTCATGGTGCTGTCCAAATAGGCTTTTTGCGCGTTTTAATTAAATTGTTTCGAGTGATTCTCGGTTCATTTCCCCTTTTTTTGTGCCAATGCCATTTTAATTAATGCTTCTCCTCGATGCTCTCGACTCCCCCCCCCAATAAGGCCATTCCCGACATTTCCGCCCACTAAATGTCCCTTTTTCGCATTAATTGGCACCTGAAGCACGCGCACTTCCTGCTCAATTGTGCCGATGAGTTGCACCATTGTGGCGCGGACTCTGTCGTGGAACAGTCCGTTGATGGCCAACGCGCACAAAATGGTGGCCATGCAAAGGGCCATCGCCAGGCCCAAGCGACGCTCCAACCGCGAGAATAGTCGCTGCAGCGCCTTCGGCGGGGAACAGATATATTGGCACGTGTTGCGTCCAATGGCACTGAACTGACCGACTGTTCGCGCACTGCGCGAACTCCACCGCCACGCAATTTGCCATTGCCGGAATGAATCGAAAGTTTGGGCAACGGAGGGGCGGCGGCCGAGGCACCGCTGGGACTTGGCATTTCCTTTGGCTGCTTTTGTTGTTGTTCCATTTGTTGTGGTCACTTTTTGTGGCGATCGTTTGCTTATTATTAAAAATTGGAGACAAAAAATAAGAAAATAATGAGAGAAAGGGAGGGAGAGAAAGAGAGAGAGAGAGAGAATGTGTGAAGAAGAGAGAGAAATGGGGGGAGGGAATGGCGACAAAAACGGGGAATGAATGCTTTGCGGAAAGGCTTCGATTCGATTTCACGCATATCAATGTGGCGAAATGCTATGATCGCGGTGATCGGAAGCAATTGATCAGAGTGAGTGATCGGAGATTAGGGGAGGGGAGAAGCGATGGTTGGGACCGTTGCCAGAAAACAAAAAGCGGTTTATACAGATGGTCTGCTGCTGGCTAATGGAATTGACTTCCAGTTTTATTGCGCATTGCATTTTTGTTTTACCATTTCTATACGGTAGCGAACTGACTGTTACGGTAAAAGGGACAAAAACCAATTAATTATTTAAATGATTTTCGGGGGATTAAAAAAGTGGCACGGTGCGACAGATCCATTTCCGATTGGTGTTATGTAACAAAAAAAACAATTTCAAATCATCCAATTCTTTTTTTGGTCTCAATTTCCGTTAACTGTCAAAATCAAATTCTCACGTCTTCCGTCTTCCATTCTCAAGAGCACTGATTGATCAGCTCCGAATTTACGAGAATTTGCCGGAAATTGAGGTTTTGTGATTGGAAAGTGAGTGAAAATTAATGACAGTGACAGTCGCTTTTTAATTGTGGGAAATTGGGGGGTTGGGGGCGGGAGACGGAGGGGAGGGGTCCTTTCCCCCCCCCTCCCTTCGCTTCTCTTCCCTTTCTCGTCCCATCATCCATCCCCCAACAGTCCATTAAATTGTCGGCGGAGTCAATAAATAAATAAACCGCGCGATTGTTTTCCCAAAAAAGCAGAAAACAAATAGGTATACTCCTCTCAATGTGCACCCACATTACGTGGTGATTTATTGTGCACTGTTTTCGGTGATTTTAAACAGGAAAATTGGGGAGGGAGGGGGAAGAGCGAAGGAATGGCATTTGAATGATCGGTCGTACAAAAAAAGAAGGAAAAGTGGCGAAATGACCAACAGCAGAGAAAGAGAGAGAGAAGAAAGTGACCGATCGGAACAATTGGACAGCAAACGCCGATCAAAAACGAGCAAAAATTGAATGAATACGAATGAATTGGAAATGAATTGGCCGAGTGAAAAAAAATTTTGTAAAGAAAAAATTAAATCGGACGACCAAATCGAAGGGGAAAAGCCAATGAATGAGAGAATGGATGAATGAATGGAAATGCACTCAGTCGCCTTTTGAATGGACGAAAAACGACCAAAAAGGCAAAAATGGACTTTTGTCAGCAAAAAAAGGCCAAGGAAAGAGGCCCAAGGGTATAAATACGGCCCAAAGGACGGAGAATGCCATTCCCTCCATAACTTCGAACACTTTGCCATTCGTCGTCCATTTCGAAAATGAACTTCCTCCAAAGTCGGCAATTCGGCTCCCTTCTGATTTCATTCGCTGTTCTTCTTTCGGCCGTTTTCGCTCTGTTGCTATTCGAACAGGCCCAAGTGAATTTTAGCAATTTTAACAAGCATATTTCAATTTGGCAGCAAATGCAAAGGCCAAATGCCCGCGATTGGCTTTTTTTCACCTAATTTGTCAATTTTTTCATTACATCGCCAATTAATTACCGTTATTTTTTGCCTTTAGGCGTGCCATCCCGCCTTCCCCGTTGGCATTTCGCCGTACGTCGGCCCCGTCGGAGTGGTGAACCCAAACGGTGAGTTTGGCACAACAAATGACCAAATTGCATTCCCCGCTGAAGATTGGGCGACGGTGAAGCCGCAACTGATGGAAAGAGTGAAGCGAAAGGGGGCGAAAGAAACGGCGGAAGAAAAAGCGACGAAAAGAAAGGAGAAAAGTGATCAGAAAAAAGGTGATCAAATGGCAAAAGACACCAAATGATTGTTGTTCAGCAACAGCTGAAAATGTTGGCATAAATTTGTTGAGAGATTTTTTTAGCCTTGTTAATTTTGTGGATTATTGGAAATTTAAAAAATTTTTTGGAAAATTTAGGTGAGGGCATCAGCAGGGGTACCAGAAAATCGAAAATTTTTAGGCAAAATATAATTTTTCCCTTAAAAATTTCGAGCCTAGAGGGGTCTTTGGCGTAGTACCCCCCCCCCCCCCCCGGTACAGTCCCTGAGAGAATGTTCAGTTTGGAAAGTTCACGATGGATGGCAAAGTGTAAAAGTGAAAACCAATAAATCACTCATTAGGCACACATTCCCCCTTTTTGGTTTGCTGCGTTTTGCCGCTTCTTTCTTTGCGTTTTCCTAAGTAGTTGTGCCTTCGTCCTCCAGCTGAGAGCGGCGCCGGATAAAGCCGTTTCCCCCCCTTTGCCCTCCCCAATTCATCCGCCGTTTGCCCCCTTCGCCCCCATCTTCCCAATTCTTCTCACTTTCACTCTCCGACAAAGAATCCCCCCCCCCCCCCTCAAGTGGAGAGACTCAAAAGTTGGAGAAGTGTCGAACTGTGGGCGATATTTCGTTTGTTTCGTTTCACAGTTTGTGACCTGTCCGCGTGCATTTGATGCATAATTCCGCCGGTTTCATGTGGGAATATTGTCAAGTTTGAGGAGGGGCGGCGGGGGAATTGATCAGAGAATGAATCTCTTCTGATCATTCCCTTCAAAATCGTCTTCTGATCGCTGTGCGAATTGATCGCCCCGGGGCTTCGCAAATTTTGACTCTTTTCACTTTTATTTCCCTTAGCTTATTTGTCAGTTAATAATTTTCCGTGCCTTTCTAAAAATGTTCGTCGTTTTTTTGTCCCTCCGTCGTCATATTTTTTGTTTTTTCCTTTTTTCCTCGGCACTTTTGGCCACAATTTGCGGCCAATGCTTTGCCGAAATGCCACAGGGCGAAGGACTGAAAGGGCAACTGCTGGCCAATTTGAACAGATATTCGGGCCAAGGCGAAAGGGCGGCCGAAGGACCGATGGAATCGTTGGGGGCGCGGACGGAGGTGAGAAAATGGGAAAAGAAGGACAGAGAGAGACAAAATGAGTGTACAAACCATCAAATTAATTAATAGGTGATCAGCAGCAGCAAAATGCCAACGGAATTTGCCAAGGAAACGCCCGCAGGCGACCCTTTGTCGAGTTAGTCTTTTGGCACTTCGATTAGGGAAAGGAATTCGGTTGGATTCGTCGGGCATTTCATTGGTCCCTCTGCCGCCCTCTCCCCCTTTCCTCCCTGATTAATGCCCGATTGGCAGTGCCAATTTGGCACTCTCCCCCGCCCCTTTCCCCCTTTCCGATTGGCACTCTCCCCCCCCCCGTCCCTTTCCCCCTTTCCGATTGGCACACTCCCCCCCCGTCCCTTTCCCCCTGTATGTCCGATTGGCACTTTCTCCCCTCGCCCCCGCCCCTCCCATCCCTTGGTCCCGTTCTCATATAATGCCAATTTTGCCTTTTCTGCACACTTTCGGCCTCCTCGCGTTGTTCCGTCCGTCTCCGTCTTCCGTGCCCTCCTCGCCTTTGTCCGTCTCTCTTTTTTCCCCCGTCTCTCCCCCAATTTGTCCGCCGCCGCCGTCGCCAATCGCTGCCGCAAATTTTCAACAAATTCTCCCCCGAGGTGTTTAATTAATTCGTTTAATTGCCCTTTCCGCAATTTCTCCTCTCAAAAAAAGAAACGCCGCTTTCCGACCGCCGTTACCACCAACAAAAACAAAAACCGACAGAATCGAAAAACGAATTTCCAAGCAGCGACAGTGAACAGCAGCAGAAAACAAATAAGGACAACAAAAACAACAAATGGGACAGCAGAACGACCGCCGAAATAATCGGCGAATGGCGGAGACGAATGTAATTAGTTAATTGCATAATTAATTAATTGGCTATTAGGAAAGCCTTTTTTAGGTACAAAATTTTGAAGGCGGGACGGAAAGAAAAGTCGCGCGAAAGCAAAGCGAACAGTGGGGGCGAGAACAGTTCAGCAGCTGCTGATCAGCTTATCGGCAAAAACCGAGAACACTTTGGCCACCATTTTCATCAACCCATCGTTCTGTACGGCTCTCCGCCGGCGATTAACGCACGAAGGGCGGCCAAAAATTATGCCAAACTTTTTGGCGTGGAGAACACGCGGAACGGCACGGCGGGAAGGGACGCGACGATGGTGCCATTGTCGGAATTAATGGGGAAAATGGTGCATTATTAACTGATCAATTTGCTCAGGCGAAAACATTTGCATTCCTCCGAACTTCGAACAATGGCAGGCCAAAAGATGCCAAACATAATCAGCAGAAAAAGGACGACGAAGACAAAGGCACCGCAAAAGGGGAGAAGTGCCGAAGGGGAAACAGAAGAGGAGGAAGAGACGGAAGAAGAAAGGAAAGAAGAAAAGGGAGAAAAAGTGTACAGCGAAGGGACGGAGGAGGAGAGAGAAACAGATAAAAGGGAAAAGGGAAGAGAGACGAAGAGACGGCGGACGGAGGAAGACACGGAGAGAGAAGAAGCGGAGGACGATCGGTTTGAAATTGTTTATCTGCCGGCACTGAAAGCACCGAAGCGCAAACTGCAGCAGAAGGCAAAGGCAACAACAACAAAAAAGGGGCACAACGAAGACAGAGAAAGAGGGGAGGACGAGAGAGAGGACGATCTGCAACAGCTGCAGACGACGAGAGGAAGGCAGCGGAAGCGCGGCAGACAGTCGCTGATCAAACTGCAAAAGGGCCAAGTGATCGGAGGGGCGGGCACTCCTTGGCCAATGTCATGGCACGAGGCAAGGGAAACTCAGTATCAAAAGCCCACAAAATATTCTGCCACTCCTTGGGGTTTCTTCCCTGTTTTTGGCCATGTTTGTCCCCTGTCAGGGCTTGCCTTGGCCATTCCGTCCGATTATTCCCTAATCCCCCCCCCCTTTAGCCCACTTTTTTCCCCTCGCCGTCCCCCGCTTCCGTCGCCGCCCTCCCATTGCCTCAACAACAGCTAAGGGTTGCTTCTGCTGCTGGCCCCGCCCCTTCCCCTCCCCTTTTCCCCGTTCTGTCCGTGCCCTCCCCGTCTCCGTCCAATGCCCTCCCCTCCACCCTTCTCCCCCTCCAATTCCCCACTTTGCTTCCCCCAATTGTGCCGGTGCCGCGTCCTCCTTCGTCCTCCGTCCAATTGCCTGATATTCTTCCTATTGCCAAACCTTCGCCGTCCCTTCGGCCTTCGCTTGAAGGCGATTACCTTAAGGAATTGGAAAATGTGCCGGAAGATTATGTGGACGAACAGGAGAGAAAGGTGCTTTTGATCAGCAAAAGTGAATATTTAAATTACAATTAATCCAAGCGATTGATTCCCTTTTAAAAGAAAAAGTCGAGAAACATTTTCCAAAATAAGCATATCTAATGGCCAAAAAAGGCATATTTTCTTTAAATGTGATTAGTAAAGCCTAAGTTTGCATTTGGTCGGACAAAGAATGTTTTTCAATAAATTACCTTAGCATTTCGAACAATCGAATAAAATAATCCAAAAAATGACTTTTGGGAAGCGTTAAAAAAACCAAAAAGAAATTTTTTCTGGCGCTGCCGACAGGCGCCGCCTGGGAAATTTTTGGGATATTTTTCCAGGTTTTGAGATCAGATTTGCGCTAAAAATGGCACCTTTTATGGATTTTAGGCCTAGTTTTAATTTTAAAATTAATTTAGTTGGGTCCGATCACTTTTCTTGTCCGTTCACTTAAGACGGTCTGACAATTTCTTCACCATTCTCTCTGCTGATCAGTCGTTTTCTCTTTGCCTTCCTTCCAATCACTTTTCAATCCCTCCCCTTTTCCGCTGATCACTTCCCCCCCCCCTCTTTTCCATTCCAATCATTCACCGTGACTGGACAATTGGACAGTGGACAATCCGACAGTAAATTACACTAAAAGATAATAAATTCATATCGTTTGATTTTTAGGGTTATTACAAAAACTCATCAATTTATTTGCCTATTTTCCTTTTTTGTTGATACGGCACAATCGGTCCCCTTCGGCGACGGCATTTTACTACCTTTTAGTGTAATTTACTGTCCGATTGTTCACCTCTGTCCGATTGTCCGGGAGCCTCATTCACTTCTCCCCCTTTTGACAGCCCAACTTCCTTCGTCTGCCTTGTCTGCGTGACCGACCATCTCCGCCTCTTGCCGCTTTATTTTCCGCCGGGGGGCGTCCCTTTCCCCGCGTCCCCGCGGGGTGCCAAAAGACGGAGATGGCATTTTTGTCAGGGCGGAGAGAACAGCCGACGGCGGCAGTGCTCAAAACCCCTCAAACGGGCATCTTTTTTGAATCATCACCCGAAGAGACTGACGGAACGACGCACAATCGTTTGTTTGACGAAAACCGGGAAATGTGCAATTCGGCACGACTCAGATCACTGATCCAAAGGGTACGGCACGCACTCAAAATTCAATTAAAGGACATGGCCTAGCCGAGACTTCTGGCCATTTTCAATTTAAAAATGCCATCCTCCCACTTTGTACATTTTGCTCAGAGTGTTGTGCCGTCCAATGTCGAAAAGTCCAAGCGGCGGCTGCAGCAGCAGGCGGAACAGCAGTTCGGCACTTTCTATAATGTCATTTGCGGCACCGGCTTCTTCAGTTATATTGCGCACACTGACGAATTTTGGTGAGTTTTAATTTGCGCTGACTCTGCCAATTTTGGTCATCTTTTGTGCCAAAATTTGGCCATAATTTTCAGTCTGATGGCTGTCCATGACATGAATTGCTATGTGTTTTCGCCCGTCTGCGCCTCGGGGCAAATGCCAACGGAGGAAAAAGAAAAAAGGAAAAGCGCGAGGGTATTCAACGCTAACAGCAGCAGAAGGAGGAGACGGAGAAGGAGCACATGAACAGCGAAACGAAGCTCAAAATGAAGACGCAATTTATGAATATTATTATTAAATAAATGGGAGAGAAAAGCCTTTTTAATTAGTCAATTCAATAGAAAATGAATTAGAGGACATGTTACTACAGTATGACTCAATGTGACTTTATTATGATCTACAGTAATGGAGGACCAGAGACAATTGACTGATCTGAGCTATCTCCGCCATTATTTGGGGGAGTTCGTTTGTCAGTTTTATGGCATCACAAAAAGTGCCCTCCTCATTTTCCATTTTCTAATGTCCTTTTTCGGGTCTTTGCCCCCTTCTGTCAAATGAATTTCATTGGGCATTTTGAAGCAAATTTTGAAATGCTTGGGTCTGTTGGTCGACTAATTGCTTTAGGATTTGAGCAAAGTCAACGGCCATTTTAGTCAGAAATTGAATTCAATTGGAGCAATGATTTGATGAGTAGTGAATTTGAATGGTGATAAGAGATTGAAATGACTTTGCTTGGTGTCGGCCAGCAAGTGCTGCAGTGGTGGTCAGGCACAGAAAAATGAGTGGGAAATCAATAAACGACCTTTGGTGATGGGAAGATGCACAAATGCGCTGAGTGTAGCGGTCGCAATGACTTACACTTTCACAAATGTGTCTTTCCTTAAAACAGTGCACTCAGAGGCTTTTTACGGCGTAAGTGTTGCAAAAAGGCTTCTCGGCTTGCTTGGCGTTCAGCGGGCTATGATTTTGCCTTGACGTTTCAAGCCGATGTGTTACGGGGTGGGCAAAGGTCGAAATTGATGGAAAATGAGTGAAATAGGTGAAGTGCCGACCGATGCGAGCTGCTGACAACCAACCTCGCAAAAGCCAAAATGTTGATGTGAATAAAATAAAGAAAAAGAAATTTGAGAATGCTCCAATCGAATTGTTGACAATTTAGCCAAAGTTGATTTGCGCCAAATGCTAGACGCAAAAAGATGATGAAACAAAAATAAATCACTTCGCTGACTGCGCCAAAAATGTTATGTTCAATGGTGAACACAACGAAGAATAAAAATAGTTTATTTGTCGGAGGCAAAAGAATAAATAATAAAATTGGTGTGTCAGTGGATGAAGAATAAATGAATAATAAAATGATGTGTTGAATGAGTGGAAGAAGAAGCCAATGAGTGACAAAGTGATGGGTATTTATGGACGATGCTGAGAGATGAGTATTGACACGAAATTGAGTACAGTAAATGGCGTACATTTGAATATTGAGTGATATACACAACACCTCCCCCTTTAAGTTGGAATGTAATGAGAAAAAAAAATGGGTTGGTGAGTGAATCAATCAATTTGTGTAATCATATCGTGCTTTTGATGTGTCCATGTCGAGCAGTTTTGGTGGACGGCGGTTGCGATTCGACCGTCTGACTTCGTTCTGAATGTGCTCGGCTGGGACCGGTTGCTCTTCAGGTTGTTCGTCCGCGAAACGCACGCGACGTTGACGCTGAGGACTGTTCGGTTCTGTCGCGGGTTCTTGGTGAACAATTTGAAGATGTTGCTGCTGATGATGTGAATCTTGAGACTGTTGGGGAATTGGGAAAAAGTGACGCATTTGATTGGTATGTCTACGCACAACGGCGTTTAAGATTGGAACATGAACTTTCCAAACCACACCTGCGCCTTCAACAACTTTACCCTGCAACCACGTTGTTTTGTTGTTCCGATAATTGATTATCAGAACATCGTCTCCAATCGCGAAAGTTCGACGGCGAACTCCGTTTTGGCGATTGAACTGTTTTGCCATGTTGTTTGCGTAGTCTTTGGTGCCGTTTGTTGGGTGTGAAACAGTTGGTTTCAGCAAACAAAGTTCTGTTCGTGGGGCACGGCCAAGAAAAAGTTCGGCAGGAATGCGTCCGTTCAGAGCGATGTTTGGTGTGTTGCGATAGGCAAACAAAGAGTTGGTGACCCACTGTTTGTCCTTGCCTGCACACTTTTTCATTTGTCTCTTGAAAATGTCCACAAAGCGTTCGGCTTGTCCATTGCTCTGCGGGTGATAAGGCGGACAAAAACTTTGCTTAATTCCCCTGGTCCTGCAAAAATGGGAAAATTCATTTGAGTGAAAAGGTGGGCCATTATCGGTGACGATTTCACAGGGAAAACCATATCGCGAAAATAGCCATTCCAATTGGACAATGACATTGTCGGCGGTTGTGCTCTTGACTGAGAATATTTCTGGCCATTTGCTAAAAGCATCCACGACAATTAGATAGAGACGTCCATCGGAACATGGTCCGGCAAAATCCATGTGTAGACGCTCATACACTTTGTTTGTAGAAGGCCATGGACGAAGCGGCGCTTTTGGCGGTGCTTTTGCTGCAAGTGCACATTCGTCACAGTTTCGGACGCACCTGTCAATGTCGAGGTCCATGCGTGGCCAGTACACGTGTCGCTGTGCAAGTGCCTTCATTCGTACAATGCCAGGATGAGTGAAATGTAGCGCGGACAGGATGCGTTGGCGCAATTCTGCCGGGATGATGACGCGCTCTCCAAACAGAAGACATCCATTGACTTCCGAGAGTTTGTACCGATGTGTGAAATAAGCTGCCAAATTTTGGGGTGATTTCTTTGGCCAGCCATTTCGACAAAATTCGGAAACTTCCCTGAGAGTTTCGTCGAGTTGCGTTTGTTCGGCAACTTCTTTGGTGGTGACCGGAAGTTGATCAATTGTTGCCATGAACACAAATTCGACAGCGGACTCGTCGGGCTCATCGCGTGAGGTCGGGTGATCGTGATCTGAAATTGACAAGGGAAGTTCCTCAATGTTGGCGATCACTCGGTCTTCAGATTGTACAGTTTCGCGTTGTTGAGCGACCAGACGTGAAAGAAAGTCCACCTGACCAAATGAATTTGTTGAAATATATTTGATTTGGAAATCATAATTTGAAAGAATTAAAGCCCATCTTTGGAGTCTTGAAGCGGTGTAAATTGGTATTCCGTTCTTTGATCCAAAATCGCAACCAGCGGCTTGTGGTCGGTGAGCAGTGTAAAGCGGCGTCCGTAGATCATTCTGTGGAACTTTTGGACGGCGAAAATAAGTGCAAGGGCCTCCTTTTCTATTTGTGAATAGTTCTGCTCTGCGGAGGAGAGGGAACGTGAGGCATGCTCAACCACTTTTTCGGAGCCATCTGGAAATGAATGACTGATTGTGGCTCCGATTCCGTTTTTGCTGGCATCCGCTGCGACGATGATCGGCTTGGATGGGTCGTAGTGGGTGAGGAGAAGGTCGGACTGCATCAACTCCTTTGCTTTGACGAATGCTTGTTGTTGTTCGTGTCCCCATTGCCAAGGAACATCCTTTTTGAGCAACTCGTCAAGCGGTGTGCGGAGCTCACGCATTGGTTTGATGAAGCGTCCGTAGTAGTTAAGCGCGCCCAAAAATGACCGAAGTGTTTGAAGGTCATGTGGTGGTGGCATGAAATCAATTGCATCTGAACGAGCCGGGTCCGGACGAATTCCTTCAGCTGAAACAATGTGGCCGAGGAACTTAATTTGGGAACACAGAAATTTGCATTTGTTCAAATGAACACGTAGGCCCCAGTCTTGGAGCCGGGAAAAGAATTTCTTGAGAAGCGAATGGTGTTCCTCCAGTGTTGGTGTGGCCACAATGAAGTCGTCCAAGTAGCC
>CP049711.1:7430152-7455202 GCA_004148225.2 Heterodera glycines | reverse complement strand
CACCACAGCATTGGCTGAGGATGATGAACACAGCGCCGATGACAACCAGCAGAAGTTGAACGGGCAGTAATAAGACGACGGAGGAGGAGAAAGTCATTATTGTTGGGACGCAAATTGTGTTGGGAGGGAGGCAAAAGTCACCGTTTATATACTCATTTTTTGGGCAATTCTGAAGAATGGGTGTCTATAATTTTCAAAAATTTTTTTTTAATTTTCGGCTCAAACCAGTTTTTAGGGGTTTTCGAGGGTGCTGATTACGGATCTGAACTCGGATTTACCTAATTCCGAATACCGGACACTAATTCGAACAAAAAGTTGAATGATTTTTTTTTTCAAGAATGGATTTATTGGGGTAAAAGCTTCTAATTCATTTAAATAAAAGTTTTGAATTTTTAAGATTATATTATGGATTTTAAGGGTCGGAGAATCCGGATCTGACATTAATTTTGATCTATGTCGAACCCTGAACCCGAATTCGAGCAAAAAGTCTAAAATTCAAATTTTACTAATTTTTTATTTTTGGTCTAAAAATGGCTTACATACATATTGAGAAACAAACATAAATGGACAATTCACTAATAAAAAATCATTTCAACCATTTAGACCAAAAATAAAAAAATTCGAATTTTGAATTTTCGACTTTTTGCTCGAATTCGGGTTCGGGGTTCGACATAGGTCAAAATTAATGTCAGATTAGGATTCTCTGATCCTTAAAACCCCTAATATGATATTTTCTCTTAAATTTTCGACTTTTTTTCATGGTTGCCGAATAAACAAAATATCTAACGGAAGAAATGGAAATTGCGAACATTGGACAATTAAACACAACACAACAAATTTATTTTTCGGCGGTGAAATTTACAGTATGATGAGAACTTACAGTGTGTACAACACAATATACATACATATGTACAACAGCGAATATACGGCAACAACAGATTACAATAATTAATACAGGCAAACATTTAACATCAATCAATCCAATTTCCTCATAATATCACACATCGGTACGCCTTGCCGGGGTGAACGCTGTCGATGGCACTACTTCTTCACAAAAATTTCCGCGTCCAAGTTCTGAAGCGTCCCGTAGTTCGGATCGGTCGCTGAAAAGGGGATTAAAAAGGAATTAAAATTTGAAATTTTCGCCATTTTTTTCACTTGGTGTCAGTGCCTGTCCGCCTCCTCCATGTGGCGCCGGTCCCGCCTTTGTGCCGCTGCCGGTTTTGCTGGCGCGTTCTTCGTGAAGATGTCGGCGTCCAAGTTCTTGAGGGTCCCGTAGTTCGGATCAGTCGCTGAAATGGGAAGGAAAAGCCCGTAAAATTTGAAAATGTTCGCCATTTTTTTCACTTGGTGTCAGTGCCTGTCCGCCTCCTCCATGTGGCGCCGGTCCCGCCTTTGGTGCCGCTGCCGGTTTTGCTGGCGCGTTCTTCGTGAAGATGTCGGCGTCCAAGTTCTTGAGGGTCCCGTAGTTCGGATCAGTCGCTGAAATGGTAAGGAAAAGCCCGTAAAATTTGAAAATGTTCGCCATTTTTTCACTTGGTGTCAATGCCTGTCCGCCTCCTCCATGTGGCGCCGGTCCCGCCTTTGGTGCCGCTGCCGGTTTTGCTGGCGCGTTCTTCGTGAAGATGTCGGCGTCCAAGTTCTTGAGGGTCCCGTAGTTCGGATCAGTCGCTGAAATGGGAAGGAAAAGCCCGTAAAATTTGAAAATGTTCGCCATTTTTTTCACTTGGTGTCAGTGCCTGTCCGCCGCCTCCATGTGGCGCCGGTCCCGCCTTTGGTGCCGCTGCCGGTTTTGCTGGCGCATTCTTCGTGAAGATGTCGGCGTCCAAATTCTTAAGCGTTCCATAGTTCGGATCAGTTGCTGAAATGGAGGGAAAAGGCAATTAATTGAAGATTTCAGCTTTTTCATTTCACTTGGAGTCATTGCGGTCCGGGCGCCTGCTGTTGCGGCTGTGGGGCTCCATCGGTGGCGGTGGCATGCCTCCTGAAATGGGGGAATTTCAATGGATTTGCGATTGCGCCGTGCCGTTCGTTCGTTTCCGACCCCCACCTTTCGCCTGCTGTTCCTTCGCGAAAATTTCCTTGTCCAAACCGACAAGCGTTCCGTAGTTCGGCTCGGATTCTGAAATGGGGGGAAAAAGCAATGAATCATTTGTCTAAGCCATTTCGGATTCATTTGTTTACGTGGGACGAGTTCCTTCGATGCTGCGGGAGGCATTGGCCCCTTCGCCGACCCTTTGCCCGATTTCTTCTGCGGTGGCGGCGCTTTTCCTTTGGGCGACGGCTTCTTAGCGGCGGCTGCCGGAGGTCCTGAAAAACAATTAGCATTCTTCTTGAATCCCAAAATTGTTCGCGTTTTGTGCCACCTTTTTTTGCAGCGGCGCCTTTCTTCGGTGCTGGTCCTTAAAGCCGGCAAATTTGTTTATTTAAAAAGTCGTTCGTTCGTCCACCTTTTTTTGAGCCGCCGCTTTTCTCTGACGATTTCACTGACGAGGGCGCTTCCGCTGCTCCCGGTGGTCCGCCCACTGCCGATGTTTGTGGCGTTGGCACCGCTGCTCCGGCTTTGGGCTGAAAAAGGAATGAATTCATTTGTGAAAAAGGGAGGGGTGATCAAAAAACGGTGGCACCTTTTTCTTCTTGGAGCCGCCACCACAGCATTGGCTGAGGATGATGAACACAGCGCCGATGACAACCAGCAGAAGTTGAACGGGCAGTAATAAGACGACGGAGGAGGAGAAAGTCATTATTGTTGGGACGCAAATTGTGTTGGGAGGGAGGCAAAAGTCACCGTTTATATACTCATTTTTTGGGCAATTCTGAAGAATGGGTGTCTATAATTTTCAAAAATTTTTTTTTAATTTTCGGCTCAAAACCAGTTTTTAGGGGTTTTCGAGGGTGCTGATTACGGATCTGAACTCGGATTTACCTAATTCCGAATACCGGACACTAATTCGAACAAAAAGTTGAATGATTTTTTTTTCAAGAATGGATTTATTGGGGTAAAAGCTTCTAATTCATTTAAATAAAAGTTTTGAATTTTTAAGATTATATTATGGATTTTAAGGGTCGGAGAATCCGGATCTGACATTAATTTTGATCTATGTCGAACCCCGAACCCGAATTCGAGCAAAAAGTCTAAAATTCAAATTTTACTAATTTTTTATTTTTGGTCTAAAAATGGCTTACATACATATTGAGAAACAAACATAAATGGACAATTCACTAATAAAAAATCATTTCAACCATTAGACCAAAAATAAAAAAATTCGAATTTTGAATTTTCGACTTTTTGCTCGAATTCGGGTTCGGGGTTCGACATAGGTCAAAATTAATGTCAGATTAGGATTCTCTGATCCTTAAAACCCCTAATATGATATTTTCTCTTAAATTTTCGACTTTTTTTCATGGTTGCCGAATAAACAAAATATCTAACGGAAGAAATGGAAATTGCGAACATTGGACAATTAAACACAACACAACAAATTTATTTTTCGGCGGTGAAATTTACAGTATGATGAGAACTTACAGTGTGTACAACACAATATACATACATATGTACAACAGCGAATATACGGCAACAACAGATTACAATAATTAATACAGGCAAACATTTAACATCAATCAATCCAATTTCCTCATAATATCACACATCGGTACGCCTTGCCGGGGTGAACGCTGTCGATGGCACTACTTCTTCACAAAAATTTCCGCGTCCAAGTTCTGAAGCGTCCGCGTAGTTCGGATCGGTCGCTGAAAAGGGGATTAAAAAGGAATTAGAATTTGAAATTTTCGCCATTTTTTTCACTTGGTGTCAGTGCCTGTCCGCCTCCTCCATGTGGCGCCGGTCCCGCCTTTGGTGCCGCTGCCGGTTTTGCTGGCGCGTTCTTCGTGAAGATGTCGGCGTCCAAGTTCTTGAGGGTCCCGTAGTTCGGATCAGTCGCTGAAATGGGAAGGAAAAGCCCGTAAAATTTGAAAATGTTCGCCATTTTTTTCACTTGGTGTCAGTGCCTGTCCGCCGCCTCCATGTGGCGCCGGTCCCGCCTTTGGTGCCGCTGCCGGTTTTGCTGGCGCATTCTTCGTGAAGATGTCGGCGTCCAAATTCTTAAGCGTTCCATAGTTCGGATCAGTTGCTGAAATGGGGGGAAAAGGCAATTAATTGAAGATTTCAGCTTTTTCATTTCACTTGGAGTCATTGCCGGTCCGGGCGCCTGCTGTTGCGGCTGTGGGGCTCCCATCGGTGGCGGTGGCATGCCTCCTGAAATGGGGGAATTTCAATGGATTTGCGATTGCGCCGTGCCGTTCGTTCGTTTCCGACCCCACCTTTCGCCTGCTGTTCCTTCGCGAAAATTTCCTTGTCCAAACCGACAAGCGTTCCGTAGTTCGGCTCGGATTCTGAAATGGGGGAAAAAGCAATGAATCATTTGTCTAAGCCATTTCGGATTCATTTGTTTACGTGGGACGAGTTCCTTCGATGCTGCGGGAGGCATTGGCCCCTTCGCCGACCCTTTGCCCGATTTCTTCTGCGGTGGCGGCGCTTTTCCTTTGGGCGACGGCTTCTTAGCGGCGGCTGCCGGAGGTCCTGAAAAACAATTAGCATTCTTCTTGAATCCCAAAATTGTTCGCGTTTTGTGCCACCTTTTTTTGCAGCGGCGCCTTTCTTCGGTGCTGGTCCTTAAAGCCGGCAAATTTGTTTATTTAAAAAGTCGTTCGTTCGTCCACCTTTTTTGAGCCGCCGCTTTTCTCTGACGATTTCACTGACGAGGGCGCTTCCGCTGCTCCCGGTGGTCCGCCCACTGCCGATGTTTGTGGCGTTGGCACCGCTGCTCCGGCTTTGGGCTGAAAAAGGAATGAATTCATTTGTGAAAAAGGGAGGTGTGATCAAAAAACGGTGGCACCTTTTTCTTCTTGGAGCCGCCACCACAGCATTGGCTGAGGATGATGAACACAGCGCCGATGACAACCAGCAGAAGTTGAACGGGCAGTAATAAGACGACGGAGGAGGAGAAAGTCATTATTGTTGGGACGCAAATTGTGTTGGGAGGGAGGCAAAAGTCACCGTTTATATACTCATTTTTTGGGCAATTCTGAAGAATGGGTGTCTATAATTTTCAAAAATTTTTTTTTAATTTTCGGCTCAAAACCAGTTTTTAGGGGTTTTCGAGGGTGCTGATTACGGATCTGAACTCGGATTTACCTAATTCCGAATACCGGACACTAATTCGAACAAAAAGTTGAATGATTTTTTTTTCAAGAATGGATTTATTGGGGTAAAAGCTTCTAATTCATTTAAATAAAAGTTTTGAATTTTTAAGATTATATTATGGATTTTAAGGGTCGGAGAATCCGGATCTGACATTAATTTTGATCTATGTCGAACCCCGAACCCGAATTCGAGCAAAAAGTCTAAAATTCAAATTTACTAATTTTTTATTTTTGTCTAAAAATGGCTTACATACATATTGAGAAACAAACATAAATGGACAATTCACTAATAAAAAATCATTTCAACCATTTAGACCAAAAATAAAAAAATTCGAATTTTGAATTTTCGACTTTTTGCTCGAATTCGGGTTCGGGGTTCGACATAGGTCAAAATTAATGTCAGATTAGGATTCTCTGATCCTTAAAACCCTAATATGATATTTTCTCTTAAATTTTCGACTTTTTTTCATGGTTGCCGAATAAACAAAATATCTAACGGAAGAAATGGAAATTGCGAACATTGGACAATTAAACACAAACAAATTTATTTTTCGGCGGTGAAATTTACAGTATGATGAGAACTTACAGTGTGTACAACACATATACATACATATGTACAAGCGAATATACGGCAACAACAGATTACAATAATTAATACAGGCAAACATTTACATCAATCAATCCAATTTCCTCATAATAATCACACATCGGTACGCCTTGCCGGGGTGAACGCTGTCGATGGCACTACTTCTTCACAAAAATTTCCGCGTCCAAGTTCTGAAGCGTCCCGTAGTTCGGATCGGTCGCTGAAAAGGGGATTAAAAAGGAATTAGAATTTGAAATTTTCGCCATTTTTTTCACTTGGTGTCAGTGCCTGTCCGCCTCCTCCATGTGGCGCCGGTCCCGCCTTTGGTGCCGCTGCCGGTTTTGCTGGCGCGTTCTTCGTGAAGATGTCGGCGTCCAAGTTCTTGAGGGTCCCGTAGTTCGGATCAGTCGCTGAAATGGGAAGGAAAAGCCCGTAAAATTTGAAAATGTTCGCCATTTTTTTCACTTGGTGTCAGTGCCTGTCCGCCTCCTCCATGTGGCGCCGGTCCCGCCTTTGGTGCCGCTGCGGTTTTGCTGGCGCGTTCTTCGTGAAGATGTCGGCGTCCAAGTTCTTGAGGGTCCCGTAGTTCGGATCAGTCGCTGAAATGGGAAGGAAAAGCCGTAAAATTTGAAAATGTTCGCCATTTTTTCACTTGGTGTCAATGCCTGTCCGCCTCCTCCATGTGGCGCCGTCCCGCCTTTGGTGCCGCTGCCGGTTTTGCTGGCGCGTTCTTCGTGAAGATGTCGGCGTCCAAGTTCTTGAGGGTCCCGTAGTTCGGATCAGTCGCTGAAATGGGAAGGAAAAGCCCGTAAAATTTGAAAATGTTCGCCATTTTTTTCACTTGGTGTCAGTGCCTGTCCGCCGCCTCCATGTGGCGCCGGTCCCGCCTTTGGTGCCGCTGCCGGTTTTGCTGGCGCATTCTTCGTGAAGATGTCGGCGTCCAAATTCTTAAGCGTTCCATAGTTCGGATCAGTTGCTGAAATGGGGGGAAAAGGCAATTAATTGAAGATTTCAGCTTTTTCATTTCACTTGGAGTCATTGCCGGTCCGGGCGCCTGCTGTTGCGGCTGTGGGGCTCCCATCGGTGGCGGTGGCATGCCTCCTGAAATGGGGGAATTTCAATGGATTTGCGATTGCGCCGTGCCGTTCGTTCGTTTCCGACCCCCACCTTTCGCCTGCTGTTCCTTCGCGAAAATTTCCTTGTCCAAACCGACAAGCGTTCCGTAGTTCGGCTCGGATTCTGAAATGGGGGGAAAAAGCAATGAATCATTTGTCTAAGCCATTTCGGATTCATTTGTTTACGTGGGACGAGTTCCTTCGATGCTGCGGGAGGCATTGGCCCCTTCGCCGACCCTTTGCCCGATTTCTTCTGCGGTGGCGGCGCTTTTCCTTTGGGCGACGGCTTCTTAGCGGCGGCTGCCGGAGGTCCTGAAAAACAATTAGCATTCTTCTTGAATCCCAAAATTGTTCGCGTTTTGTGCCACCTTTTTTTGCAGCGGCGCCTTTCTTCGGTGCTGGTCCTTAAAGCCGGCAAATTTGTTTATTTAAAAAGTCGTTCGTTCGTCCACCTTTTTTTGAGCCGCCGCTTTTCTCTGACGATTTCACTGACGAGGGCGCTTCCGCTGCTCCCGGTGGTCCGCCCACTGCCGATGTTTGTGGCGTTGGCACCGCTGCTCCGGCTTTGGGCTGAAAAAGGAATGAATTCATTTGTGAAAAAGGGAGGTGTGATCAAAAAACGGTGGCACCTTTTTC
Organism: Heterodera glycines; assembly: GCA_004148225.2. Lineage (NCBI taxonomy): Eukaryota > Metazoa > Nematoda > Chromadorea > Rhabditida > Heteroderidae > Heterodera > Heterodera glycines. Next base: position 7,447,663 of record CP049711.1, on the reverse strand, counting down.
TTCTTGGAGCCGCCACCACAGCATTGGCTGAGGATGATGAACACAGCGCCGATGACAACCAGCAGAAGTTGAACGGGCAGTAATAAGACGACGGAGGAGGAGAAAGTCATTATTGTTGGGACGCAAATTGTGTTGGGAGGGAGGCAAAAGTCACCGTTTATATACTCATTTTTTGGGCAATTCTGAAGAATGGGTGTCTATAATTTTCAAAAATTTTTTTTTAATTTTCGGCTCAAAACCAGTTTTTAGGGGTTTTCGAGGGTGCTGATTACGGATCTGAACTCGGATTTACCTAATTCCGAATACCGGACACTAATTCGAACAAAAAGTTGAATGATTTTTTTTTCAAGAATGGATTTATTGGGGTAAAAGCTTCTAATTCATTTAAATAAAAGTTTTGAATTTTTAAGATTATATTATGGATTTTAAGGGTCGGAGAATCCGGATCTGACATTAATTTTGATCTATGTCGAACCCCGAACCCGAATTCGAGCAAAAAGTCTAAAATTCAAATTTTACTAATTTTTTATTTTTGGTCTAAAAATGGCTTACATACATATTGAGAAACAAACATAAATGGACAATTCACTAATAAAAAATCATTTCAACCATTTAGACCAAAAATAAAAAAATTCGAATTTTGAATTTTCGACTTTTTGCTCGAATTCGGGTTCGGGGTTCGACATAGGTCAAAATTAATGTCAGATTAGGATTCTCTGATCCTTAAAACCCCTAATATGATATTTTCTCTTAAATTTTCGACTTTTTTTCATGGTTGCCGAATAAACAAAATATCTAACGGAAGAAATGGAAATTGCGAACATTGGACAATTAAACACAACACAAAATTTATTTTTCGGCGGTGAAATTTACAGTATGATGAGAACTTACAGTGTGTACAACACAATATACATACATATGTACAACAGCGAATATACGGCAACAACAGATTACAATAATTAATACAGGCAAACATTTAACATCAATCAATCCAATTTCCTCATAATATCACACATCGGTACGCCTTGCCGGGGTGAACGCTGTCGATGGCACTACTTCTTCACAAAAATTTCCGCGTCCAAGTTCTGAAGCGTCCCGTAGTTCGGATCGGTCGCTGAAAAGGGGATTAAAAAGGAATTAGAATTTGAAAATTTTCGCCATTTTTTTCACTTGGTGTCAGTGCCTGTCCGCCTCCTCCATGTGGCGCCGGTCCCGCCTTTGGTGCCGCTGCCGGTTTTGCTGGCGCGTTCTTCGTGAAGATGTCGGCGTCCAAGTTCTTGAGGGTCCCGTAGTTCGGATCAGTCGCTGAAATGGGAAGGAAAAGCCCGTAAAATTTGAAAATGTTCGCCATTTTTTTCACTTGGTGTCAGTGCCTGTCCGCCTCCTCCATGTGGCGCCGGTCCCGCCTTTGGTGCCGCTGCCGGTTTTGCTGGCGCGTTCTTCGTGAAGATGTCGGCGTCCAAGTTCTTGAGGGTCCCGTAGTTCGGATCAGTCGCTGAAATGGGAAGGAAAAGCCCGTAAAATTTGAAAATGTTCGCCATTTTTTCACTTGGTGTCAATGCCTGTCCGCCTCCTCCATGTGGCGCCGGTCCCGCCTTTGGTGCCGCTGCCGGTTTTGCTGGCGCGTTCTTCGTGAAGATGTCGGCGTCCAAGTTCTTGAGGGTCCCGTAGTTCGGATCAGTCGCTGAAATGGGAAGGAAAAGCCCGTAAAATTTGAAAATGTTCGCCATTTTTTTCACTTGGTGTCAGTGCCTGTCCGCCGCCTCCATGTGGCGCCGGTCCCGCCTTTGGTGCCGCTGCCGGTTTTGCTGGCGCATTCTTCGTGAAGATGTCGGCGTCCAAATTCTTAAGCGTTCCATAGTTCGGATCAGTTGCTGAAATGGGGGGAAAAGGCAATTAATTGAAGATTTCAGCTTTTTCATTTCACTTGGAGTCATTGCCGGTCCGGGCGCCTGCTGTTGCGGCTGTGGGCTCCCATCGGTGGCGGTGGCATGCCTCCTGAAATGGGGGAATTTCAATGGATTTGCGATTGCGCCGTGCCGTTCGTTCGTTTCCGACCCCCACCTTTCGCCTGCTGTTCCTTCGCGAAAATTTCCTTGTCCAAACCGACAAGCGTTCCGTAGTTCGGCTCGGATTCTGAAATGGGGGGAAAAAGCAATGAATCATTTGTCTAAGCCATTTCGGATTCATTTGTTTACGTGGGACGAGTTCCTTCGATGCTGCGGGAGGCATTGGCCCCTTCGCCGACCCTTTGCCCGATTTCTTCTGCGGTGGCGGCGCTTTTCCTTTGGGCGACGGCTTCTTAGCGGCGGCTGCCGGAGGTCCTGAAAAACAATTAGCATTCTTCTTGAATCCCAAAATTGTTCGCGTTTTGTGCCACCTTTTTTTGCAGCGGCGCCTTTCTTCGGTGCTGGTCCTTAAAGCCGGCAAATTTGTTTATTTAAAAAGTCGTTCGTTCGTCCACCTTTTTTTGAGCCGCCGCTTTTCTCTGACGATTTCACTGACGAGGGCGCTTCCGCTGCTCCCGGTGGTCCGCCCACTGCCGATGTTTGTGGCGTTGGCACCGCTGCTCCGGCTTTGGGCTGAAAAAGGAATGAATTCATTTGTGAAAAAGGGAGGTGTGATCAAAAAACGGTGGCACCTTTTTCTTCTTGGAGCCGCCACCACAGCATTGGCTGAGGATGATGAACACAGCGCCGATGACAACCAGCAGAAGTTGAACGGGCAGTAATAAGACGACGGAGGAGGAGAAAGTCATTATTGTTGGGACGCAAATTGTGTTGGGAGGGAGGCAAAAGTCACCGTTTATATACTCATTTTTTGGGCAATTCTGAAGAATGGGTGTCTATAATTTTCAAAAATTTTTTTTTAATTTTCGGCTCAAAACCAGTTTTTAGGGGTTTTCGAGGGTGCTGATTACGGATCTGAACTCGGATTTACCTAATTCCGATACCGGACACTAATTCGAACAAAAAGTTGAATGATTTTTTTTTCAAGAATGGATTTATTGGGGTAAAAGCTTCTAATTCATTTAAATAAAAGTTTTGAATTTTTAAGATTATATTATGGATTTTAAGGGTCGGAGAATCCGGATCTGACATTAATTTTGATCTATGTCGAACCCCGAACCCGAATTCGAGCAAAAAGTCTAAAATTCAAATTTTACTAATTTTTTATTTTTGGTCTAAAAATGGCTTACATACATATTGAGAAACAAACATAAATGGACAATTCACTAATAAAAAATCATTTCAACCATTTAGACCAAAAATAAAAAAATTCGAATTTTGAATTTTCGACTTTTTGCTCGAATTCGGGTTCGGGGTTCGACATAGGTCAAAATTAATGTCAGATTAGGATTCTCTGATCCTTAAAACCCCTAATATGATATTTTCTCTTAAATTTTCGACTTTTTTTCATGGTTGCCGAATAAACAAAATATCTAACGGAAGAAATGGAAATTGCGAACATTGGACAATTAAACACAACACAACAAATTTATTTTTCGGCGGTGAAATTTACAGTATGATGAGAACTTACAGTGTGTACAACACAATATACATACATATGTACAACAGCGAATATACGGCAACAACAGATTACAATAATTAATACAGGCAAACATTTAACATCAATCAATCCAATTTCCTCATAATATCACACATCGGTACGCCTTGCCGGGGTGAACGCTGTCGATGGCACTACTTCTTCACAAAAATTTCCGCGTCCAAGTTCTGAAGCGTCCCGTAGTTCGGATCGGTCGCTGAAAAGGGGATTAAAAAGGAATTAGAATTTGAAATTTTCGCCATTTTTTTCACTTGGTGTCAGTGCCTGTCCGCCTCCTCCATGTGGCGCCGGTCCCGCCTTTGGTGCCGCTGCCGGTTTTGCTGGCGCGTTCTTCGTGAAGATGTCGGCGTCCAAGTTCTTGAGGGTCCCGTAGTTCGGATCAGTCGCTGAAATGGGAAGGAAAAGCCCGTAAAATTTGAAAATGTTCGCCATTTTTTTCACTTGGTGTCAGTGCCTGTCCGCCTCCTCCATGTGGCGCCGGTCCCGCCTTTGGTGCCGCTGCCGGTTTTGCTGGCGCGTTCTTCGTGAAGATGTCGGCGTCCAAGTTCTTGAGGGTCCCGTAGTTCGGATCAGTCGCTGAAATGGGAAGGAAAAGCCCGTAAAATTTGAAAATGTTCGCCATTTTTTCACTTGGTGTCAATGCCTGTCCGCCTCCTCCATGTGGCGCCGGTCCCGCCTTTGGTGCCGCTGCCGGTTTTGCTGGCGCGTTCTTCGTGAAGATGTCGGCGTCCAAGTTCTTGAGGGTCCCGTAGTTCGGATCAGTCGCTGAAATGGGAAGGAAAAGCCCGTAAAATTTGAAAATGTTCGCCATTTTTTTCACTTGGTGTCAGTGCCTGTCCGCCGCCTCCATGTGGCGCCGGTCCCGCCTTTGGTGCCGCTGCCGGTTTTGCTGGCGCATTCTTCGTGAAGATGTCGCGTCCAAATTCTTAAGCGTTCCATAGTTCGGATCAGTTGCTGAAATGGGGGGAAAAGGCAATTAATTGAAGATTTCAGCTTTTTCATTTCACTTGGAGTCATTGCCGGTCCGGGCGCCTGCTGTTGCGGCTGTGGGGCTCCCATCGGTGGCGGTGGCATGCCTCCTGAAATGGGGGAATTTCAATGGATTTGCGATTGCGCCGTGCCGTTCGTTCGTTTCCGACCCCCACCTTTCGCCTGCTGTTCCTTCGCGAAAATTTCCTTGTCCAAACCGACAAGCGTTCCGTAGTTCGGCTCGGATTCTGAAATGGGGGGAAAAAGCAATGAATCATTTGTCTAAGCCATTTCGGATTCATTTGTTTACGTGGGACGAGTTCCTTCGATGCTGCGGGAGGCATTGGCCCCTTCGCCGACCCTTTGCCCGATTTCTTCTGCGGTGGCGGCGCTTTTCCTTTGGGCGACGGCTTCTTAGCGGCGGCTGCCGGAGGTCCTGAAAAACAATTAGCATTCTTCTTGAATCCCAAAATTGTTCGCGTTTTGTGCCACCTTTTTTTGCAGCGGCGCCTTTCTTCGGTGCTGGTCCTTAAAGCCGGCAAATTTGTTTATTTAAAAAGTCGTTCGTTCGTCCACCTTTTTTTGAGCCGCCGCTTTTCTCTGACGATTTCACTGACGAGGGCGCTTCCGCTGCTCCCGGTGGTCCGCCCACTGCCGATGTTTGTGGCGTTGGCACCGCTGCTCCGGCTTTGGGCTGAAAAAGGAATGAATTCATTTGTGAAAAAGGGAGGTGTGATCAAAAAACGGTGGCACCTTTTTCTTCTTGGAGCCGCCACCACAGCATTGGCTGAGGATGATGAACACAGCGCCGATGACAACCAGCAGAAGTTGAACGGGCAGTAATAAGACGACGGAGGAGGAGAAAGTCATTATTGTTGGGACGCAAATTGTGTTGGGAGGGAGGCAAAAGTCACCGTTTATATACTCATTTTTTGGGCAATTCTGAAGAATGGGTGTCTATAATTTTCAAAAATTTTTTTTTAATTTTCGGCTCAAAACCAGTTTTTAGGGGTTTTCGAGGGTGCTGATTACGGATCTGAACTCGGATTTACCTAATTCCGAATACCGGACACTAATTCGAACAAAAAGTTGAATGATTTTTTTTTCAAGAATGGATTTATTGGGGTAAAAGCTTCTAATTCATTTAAATAAAAGTTTTGAATTTTTAAGATTATATTATGGATTTTAAGGGTCGGAGAATCCGGATCTGACATTAATTTTGATCTATGTCGAACCCCGAACCCGAATTCGAGCAAAAAGTCTAAAATTCAAATTTTACTAATTTTTTATTTTTGGTCTAAAAATGGCTTACATACATATTGAGAAACAAACATAAATGGACAATTCACTAATAAAAAATCATTTCAACCATTTAGACCAAAAATAAAAAAATTCGAATTTTGAATTTTCGACTTTTTGCTCGAATTCGGGTTCGGGGTTCGACATAGGTCAAAATTAATGTCAGATTAGGATTCTCTGATCCTTAAAACCCCTAATATGATATTTTCTCTTAAATTTTCGACTTTTTTTCATGGTTGCCGAATAAACAAAATATCTAACGGAAGAAATGGAAATTGCGAACATTGGACAATTAAACACAACACAACAAATTTATTTTTCGGCGGTGAAATTTACAGTATGATGAGAACTTACAGTGTGTACAACACAATATACATACATATGTACAACAGCGAATATACGGCAACAACAGATTACAATAATTAATACAGGCAAACATTTAACATCAATCAATCCAATTTCCTCATAATATCACACATCGGTACGCCTTGCCGGGGTGAACGCTGTCGATGGCACTACTTCTTCACAAAAATTTCCGCGTCCAAGTTCTGAAGCGTCCCGTAGTTCGGATCGGTCGCTGAAAAGGGGATTAAAAAGGAATTAGAATTTGAAATTTTCGCCATTTTTTTCACTTGGTGTCAGTGCCTGTCCGCCTCCTCCATGTGGCGCCGGTCCCGCCTTTGGTGCCGCTGCCGGTTTTGCTGGCGCGTTCTTCGTGAAGATGTCGGCGTCCAAGTTCTTGAGGGTCCCGTAGTTCGGATCAGTCGCTGAAATGGGAAGGAAAAGCCCGTAAAATTTGAAAATGTTCGCCATTTTTTTCACTTGGTGTCAGTGCCTGTCCGCCTCCTCCATGTGGCGCCGGTCCCGCCTTTGGTGCCGCTGCCGGTTTTGCTGGCGCGTTCTTCGTGAAGATGTCGGCGTCCAAGTTCTTGAGGGTCCCGTAGTTCGGATCAGTCGCTGAAATGGGAAGGAAAAGCCCGTAAAATTTGAAAATGTTCGCCATTTTTTCACTTGGTGTCAATGCCTGTCCGCCTCCTCCATGTGGCGCCGGTCCCGCCTTTGGTGCCGCTGCCGGTTTTGCTGGCGCGTTCTTCGTGAAGATGTCGGCGTCCAAGTTCTTGAGGGTCCCGTAGTTCGGATCAGTCGCTGAAATGGGAAGGAAAAGCCCGTAAAATTTGAAAATGTTCGCCATTTTTTTCACTTGGTGTCAGTGCCTGTCCGCCGCCTCCATGTGGCGCCGGTCCGCCTTTGGTGCCGCTGCCGGTTTTGCTGGCGCATTCTTCGTGAAGATGTCGGCGTCCAAATTCTTAAGCGTTCCATAGTTCGGATCAGTTGCTGAAATGGGGGAAAAGGCAATTAATTGAAGATTTCAGCTTTTTCATTTCACTTGGAGTCATTGCCGGTCCGGGCGCCTGCTGTTGCGGCTGTGGGGCTCCCATCGGTGGCGGTGGCATGCCTCCTGAAATGGGGGAATTTCAATGGATTTGCGATTGCGCCGTGCCGTTCGTTCGTTTCCGACCCCCACCTTTCGCCTGCTGTTCCTTCGCGAAAATTTCCTTGTCCAAACCGACAAGCGTTCCGTAGTTCGGCTCGGATTCTGAAATGGGGGGAAAAAGCAATGAATCATTTGTCTAAGCCATTTCGGATTCATTTGTTTACGTGGGACGAGTTCCTTCGATGCTGCGGGAGGCATTGGCCCCTTCGCCGACCCTTTGCCCGATTTCTTCTGCGGTGGCGGCGCTTTTCCTTTGGGCGACGGCTTCTTAGCGGCGGCTGCCGGAGGTCCTGAAAAACAATTAGCATTCTTCTTGAATCCCAAAATTGTTCGCGTTTTGTGCCACCTTTTTTTGCAGCGGCGCCTTTCTTCGGTGCTGGTCCTTAAAGCCGGCAAATTTGTTTATTTAAAAAGTCGTTCGTTCGTCCACCTTTTTTTGAGCCGCCGCTTTTCTCTGACGATTTCACTGACGAGGGCGCTTCCGCTGCTCCCGGTGGTCCGCCCACTGCCGATGTTTGTGGCGTTGGCACCGCTGCTCCGGCTTTGGGCTGAAAAAGGAATGAATTCATTTGTGAAAAAGGGAGGTGTGATCAAAAAACGGTGGCACCTTTTTCTTCTTGGAGCCGCCACCACAGCATTGGCTGAGGATGATGAACACAGCGCCGATGACAACCAGCAGAAGTTGAACGGGCAGTAATAAGACGACGGAGGAGGAGAAAGTCATTATTGTTGGGACGCAAATTGTGTTGGGAGGGAGGCAAAAGTCACCGTTTATATACTCATTTTTTGGGCAATTCTGAAGAATGGGTGTCTATAATTTTCAAAAATTTTTTTTTAATTTTCGGCTCAAAACCAGTTTTTAGGGGTTTTCGAGGGTGCTGATTACGGATCTGAACTCGGATTTACCTAATTCCGAATACCGGACACTAATTCGAACAAAAAGTTGAATGATTTTTTTTTCAAGAATGGATTTATTGGGGTAAAAGCTTCTAATTCATTTAAATAAAAGTTTTGAATTTTTAAGATTATATTATGGATTTTAAGGGTCGGAGAATCCGGATCTGACATTAATTTTGATCTATGTCGAACCCCGAACCCGAATTCGAGCAAAAAGTCTAAAATTCAAATTTTACTAATTTTTTATTTTTGGTCTAAAAATGGCTTACATACATATTGAGAAACAAACATAAATGGACAATTCACTAATAAAAAATCATTTCAACCATTTAGACCAAAAATAAAAAAATTCGAATTTTGAATTTTCGACTTTTTGCTCGAATTCGGGTTCGGGGTTCGACATAGGTCAAAATTAATGTCAGATTAGGATTCTCTGATCCTTAAAACCCCTAATATGATATTTTCTCTTAAATTTTCGACTTTTTTTCATGGTTGCCGAATAAACAAAATATCTAACGGAAGAAATGGAAATTGCGAACATTGGACAATTAAACACAACAAATTTATTTTTCGGCGGTGAAATTTACAGTATGATGAGAACTTACAGTGTGTACAACACAATATACATACATATGTACAACAGCGAATATACGGCAACAACAGATTACAATAATTAATACAGGCAAACATTTAACATCAATCAATCCAATTTCCTCATAATATCACACATCGGTACGCCTTGCCGGGGTGAACGCTGTCGATGGCACTACTTCTTCACAAAAATTTCCGCGTCCAAGTTCTGAAGCGTCCCGTAGTTCGGATCGGTCGCTGAAAAGGGGATTAAAAAGGAATTAGAATTTGAAATTTTCGCCATTTTTTTCACTTGGTGTCAGTGCCTGTCCGCCTCCTCCATGTGGCGCCGGTCCCGCCTTTGGTGCCGCTGCCGGTTTTGCTGGCGCGTTCTTCGTGAAGATGTCGGCGTCCAAGTTCTTGAGGGTCCCGTAGTTCGGATCAGTCGCTGAAATGGAAGGAAAAGCCCGTAAAATTTGAAAATGTTCGCCATTTTTTTCACTTGGTGTCAGTGCCTGTCCGCCTCCTCCATGTGGCGCCGGTCCCGCCTTTGGTGCCGCTGCCGGTTTTGCTGGCGCGTTCTTCGTGAAGATGTCGGCGTCCAAGTTCTTGAGGGTCCCGTAGTTCGGATCAGTCGCTGAAATGGGAAGGAAAAGCCCGTAAAATTTGAAAATGTTCGCCATTTTTTCACTTGGTGTCAATGCCTGTCCGCCTCCTCCATGTGGCGCCGGTCCCGCCTTTGGTGCCGCTGCCGGTTTTGCTGGCGCGTTCTTCGTGAAGATGTCGGCGTCCAAGTTCTTGAGGGTCCGTAGTTCGGATCAGTCGCTGAAATGGGAAGGAAAAGCCCGTAAAATTTGAAAATGTTCGCCATTTTTTTCACTTGGTGTCAGTGCCTGTCCGCCGCCTCCATGTGGCGCCGGTCCCGCCTTTGGTGCCGCTGCCGGTTTTGCTGGCGCATTCTTCGTGAAGATGTCGGCGTCCAAATTCTTAAGCGTTCCATAGTTCGGATCAGTTGCTGAAATGGGGGGAAAAGGCAATTAATTGAAGATTTCAGCTTTTTCATTTCACTTGGAGTCATTGCCGGTCCGGGCGCCTGCTGTTGCGGCTGTGGGGCTCCCATCGGTGGCGGTGGCATGCCTCCTGAAATGGGGGAATTTCAATGGATTTGCGATTGCGCCGTGCCGTTCGTTCGTTTCCGACCCCCACCTTTCGCCTGCTGTTCCTTCGCGAAAATTTCCTTGTCCAAACCGACAAGCGTTCCGTAGTTCGGCTCGGATTCTGAAATGGGGGGAAAAAGCAATGAATCATTTGTCTAAGCCATTTCGGATTCATTTGTTTACGTGGGACGAGTTCCTTCGATGCTGCGGGAGGCATTGGCCCCTTCGCCGACCCTTTGCCCGATTTCTTCTGCGGTGGCGGCGCTTTTCCTTTGGGCGACGGCTTCTTAGCGGCGGCTGCCGGAGGTCCTGAAAAACAATTAGCATTCTTCTTGAATCCCAAAATTGTTCGCGTTTTGTGCCACCTTTTTTTGCAGCGGCGCCTTTCTTCGGTGCTGGTCCTTAAAGCCGGCAAATTTGTTTATTTAAAAAGTCGTTCGTTCGTCCACCTTTTTTTGAGCCGCCGCTTTTCTCTGACGATTTCACTGACGAGGGCGCTTCCGCTGCTCCCGGTGGTCCGCCCACTGCCGATGTTTGTGGCGTTGGCACCGCTGCTCCGGCTTTGGGCTGAAAAAGGAATGAATTCATTTGTGAAAAAGGGAGGTGTGATCAAAAAACGGTGGCACCTTTTTCTTCTTGGAGCCGCCACCACAGCATTGGCTGAGGATGATGAACACAGCGCCGATGACAACCAGCAGAAGTTGAACGGGCAGTAATAAGACGACGGAGGAGGAGAAAGTCATTATTGTTGGGACGCAAATTGTGTTGGGAGGGAGGCAAAAGTCACCGTTTATATACTCATTTTTTGGGCAATTCTGAAGAATGGGTGTCTATAATTTTCAAAAATTTTTTTTTAATTTTCGGCTCAAAACCAGTTTTTAGGGGTTTTCGAGGGTGCTGATTACGGATCTGAACTCGGATTTACCTAATTCCGAATACCGGACACTAATTCGAACAAAAAGTTGAATGATTTTTTTTTCAAGAATGGATTTATTGGGGTAAAAGCTTCTAATTCATTTAAATAAAAGTTTTGAATTTTTAAGATTATATTATGGATTTTAAGGGTCGGAGAATCCGGATCTGACATTAATTTTGATCTATGTCGAACCCCGAACCCGAATTCGAGCAAAAAGTCTAAAATTCAAATTTTACTAATTTTTTATTTTTGGTCTAAAAATGGCTTACATACATATTGAGAAACAAACATAAATGGACAATTCACTAATAAAAAATCATTTCAACCATTTAGACCAAAAATAAAAAAATTCGAATTTTGAATTTTCGACTTTTTGCTCGAATTCGGGTTCGGGGTTCGACATAGGTCAAAATTAATGTCAGATTAGGATTCTCTGATCCTTAAAACCCCTAATATGATATTTTCTCTTAAATTTTCGACTTTTTTTCATGGTTGCCGAATAAACAAAATATCTAACGGAAGAAATGGAAATTGCGAACATTGGACAATTAAACACAACAAATTTATTTTTCGGCGGTGAAATTTACAGTATGATGAGAACTTACAGTGTGTACAACACAATATACATACATATGTACAACAGCGAATATACGGCAACAACAGATTACAATAATTAATACAGGCAAACATTTAACATCAATCAATCCAATTTCCTCATAATATCACACATCGGTACGCCTTGCCGGGGTGAACGCTGTCGATGGCACTACTTCTTCACAAAAATTTCCGCGTCCAAGTTCTGAAGCGTCCCGTAGTTCGGATCGGTCGCTGAAAAGGGGATTAAAAAGGAATTAGAATTTGAAATTTTCGCCATTTTTTTCACTTGGTGTCAGTGCCTGTCCGCCTCCTCCATGTGGCGCCGGTCCCGCCTTTGGTGCCGCTGCCGGTTTTGCTGGCGCGTTCTTCGTGAAGATGTCGGCGTCCAAGTTCTTGAGGGTCCCGTAGTTCGGATCAGTCGCTGAAATGGGAAGGAAAAGCCCGTAAAATTTGAAAATGTTCGCCATTTTTTTCACTTGGTGTCAGTGCCTGTCCGCCTCCTCCATGTGGCGCCGGTCCCGCCTTTGGTGCCGCTGCCGGTTTTGCTGGCGCGTTCTTCGTGAAGATGTCGGCGTCCAAGTTCTTGAGGGTCCCGTAGTTCGGATCAGTCGCTGAAATGGGAAGGAAAAGCCCGTAAAATTTGAAAATGTTCGCCATTTTTTCACTTGGTGTTTTGAGCCGAAAATTAAAAAAAAATTTTTGAAAATTATAGACACCCATTCTTCAGAATTGCCCAAAAAATGAGTATATAAACGGTGACTTTTGCCTCCCTCCCAACACAATTTGCGTCCCAACAATAATGACTTTCTCCTCCTCCGTCGTCTTATTACTGCCCGTTCAACTTCTGCTGGTTGTCATCGGCGCTGTGTTCATCATCCTCAGCCAATGCTGTGGTGGCGGCTCCAAGAAGAAAAAGGTGCCACCGTTTTTTGATCACACCTCCCTTTTTCACAAATGAATTCATTCCTTTTTCAGCCCAAAGCCGGAGCAGCGGTGCCAACGCCACAAACATCGGCAGTGGGCGGACCACCGGGAGCAGCGGAAGCGCCCTCGTCAGTGAAATCGTCAGAGAAAAGCGGCGGCTCAAAAAAAGGTGGACGAACGAACGACTTTTTAAATAAACAAATTTGCCGGCTTTAAGGACCAGCACCGAAGAAAGGCGCCGCTGCAAAAAAAGGTGGCACAAAACGCGAACAATTTTGGGATTCAAGAAGAATGCTAATTGTTTTTCAGGACCTCCGGCAGCCGCCGCTAAGAAGCCGTCGCCCAAAGGAAAAGCGCCGCCACCGCAGAAGAAATCGGGCAAAGGGTCGGCGAAGGGGCCAATGCCTCCCGCAGCATCGAAGGAACTCGTCCCACGTAAACAAATGAATCCGAAATGGCTTAGACAAATGATTCATTGCTTTTTCCCCCATTTCAGAATCCGAGCCGAACTACGGAACGCTTGTCGGTTTGGACAAGGAAATTTTCGCGAAGGAACAGCAGGCGAAAGGTGGGGGTCGGAAACGAACGAACGGCACGGCGCAATCGCAAATCCATTGAAATTCCCCCATTTCAGGAGGCATGCCACCGCCACCGATGGGAGCCCCACAGCCGCAACAGCAGGCGCCCGGACCGGCAATGACTCCAAGTGAAATGAAAAAGCTGAAATCTTCAATTAATTGCCTTTTCCCCCCATTTCAGCAACTGATCCGAACTATGGAACGCTTAAGAATTTGGACGCCGACATCTTCACGAAGAATGCGCCAGCAAAACCGGCAGCGGCACCAAAGGCGGGACCGGCGCCACATGGAGGCGGCGGACAGGCACTGACACCAAGTGAAAAAAATGGCGAACATTTTCAAATTTTACGGGCTTTTCCTTCCCATTTCAGCGACTGATCCGAACTACGGGACCCTCAAGAACTTGGACGCCGACATCTTCACGAAGAACGCGCCAGCAAAACCGGCAGCGGCACCAAAGGCGGGACCGGCGCCACATGGAGGAGGCGGACAGGCATTGACACCAAGTGAAAAAATGGCGAACATTTTCAAATTTTACGGGCTTTTCCTTCCCATTTCAGCGACTGATCCGAACTACGGGACCCTCAAGAACTTGGACGCCGACATCTTCACGAAGAACGCGCCAGCAAAACCGGCAGCGGCACCAAAGGCGGGACCGGCGCCACATGGAGGAGGCGGACAGGCACTGACACCAAGTGAAAAAAATGGCGAACATTTTCAAATTTTACGGGCTTTTCCTTCCCATTTCAGCGACTGATCCGAACTACGGGACCCTCAAGAACTTGGACGCCGACATCTTCACGAAGAACGCGCCAGCAAAACCGGCAGCGGCACCAAAGGCGGGACCGGCGCCACATGGAGGAGGCGGACAGGCACTGACACCAAGTGAAAAAAATGGCGAAAATTTCAAATTTTAATTCCTTTTTAATCCCCTTTTCAGCGACCGATCCGAACTACGGGACGCTTCAGAACTTGGACGCGGAAATTTTTGTGAAGAAGTAGTGCCATCGACAGCGTTCACCCCGGCAAGGCGTACCGATGTGTGATATTATGAGGAAATTGGATTGATTGATGTTAAATGTTTGCCTGTATTAATTATTGTAATCTGTTGTTGCCGTATATTCGCTGTTGTACATATGTATGTATATTGTGTTGTACACACTGTAAGTTCTCATCATACTGTAAATTTCACCGCCGAAAAATAAATTTGTTGTGTTTAATTGTCCAATGTTCGCAATTTCCATTTCTTCCGTTAGATATTTTGTTTATTCGGCAACCATGAAAAAAAGTCGAAAATTTAAGAGAAAATATCATATTAGGGGTTTTAAGGATCAGAGAATCCTAATCTGACATTAATTTTGACCTATGTCGAACCCCGAACCCGAATTCGAGCAAAAAGTCGAAAATTCAAAATTCGAATTTTTTTATTTTTGGTCTAAATGGTTGAAATGATTTTTTATTAGTGAATTGTCCATTTATGAATTTGGACGCCGACATCTTCACGAAGAATGCGCCAGCAAAACCGGCAGCGGCACCAAAGGCGGGACCGGCGCCACATGGAGGCGGCGGACAGGCACTGACACCAAGTGAAAAAAATGGCGAACATTTTCAAATTTTACGGGCTTTTCCTTCCCATTTCAGCGACTGATCCGAACTACGGGACCCTCAAGAACTTGGACGCCGACATCACGAAGAACGCGCCAGCAAAACCGGCAGCGGCACCAAAGGCGGGACCGGCGCCACATGGAGGAGGCGGACAGGCACTGACACCAAGTGAAAAAAATGGCGAAAATTTCAAATTTTAATTCCTTTTTAATCCCCTTTTCAGCGACCGATCCGAACTACGGGACGCTTCAGAACTTGGACGCGGAAATTTTTGTGAAGAAGTAGTGCCAATTTAGCTCTTTACAGTCATAAATAGGTACTTGTCTAGTTTACGGGACAAATTTCACATACATTTTTAGATGCCAATAAAGGTACTCATTTTACATTTTTTAAGCAATGGATGATATATCCTCATTAGCATCTTGCCAATGAGGGTAACCTTGGTACAGCAAGCATAAAATTCGAAATTTGTATGGATGGTACCTCATGGGCATCTTGCCCATGAGGGTACCATTGATACAGGAAGCCTGTCAATTTTTTGTCCCTGTACAGCTCTTGTAGTGAATGATGCAAAAATAGTGAGAAAATAGTGTCAAAAAGTCCGAAATAGTGACATAATTTTCAGCCAAAAATTGAGCAAAAATAATTTTTATTCACTGATTGCATTGCAAATGAGTAGGGCTGGGATTTTTAAGGGCAAAAAAACAAAATAGGTACATAAAAAAATAATTTTTAAAATTAAAATTCTTGCCAAAAAATACCTTTTTGAGAAAATTTTTTTTCATTTCTTAGGAGTGCTTTTTGAAATTTTTTGTCGATTCTTAGGGGTGTATTTTTTGGCTTTATTGCATTTTTGTTAAAGAATTTTCCAAAAAATATCGAAATAGTGACAAAACGCCAAAATAGTGATTTTTAACTATTTTAGTGACGAAGTCGTCAAAAGGCATTTGAAAATGTATGTGAAATCTGTCAGGTAAACCACACAAGTACCTAATTTTTAGTGAATACGAAAATTTTTTGAAAAAAAAGTTTTGTTAGGGTAAAATTATTTTTTCAAAAACTTCGTGCTTCGAGCTTCGAAAACTTCGCGGTTTTTGGGCTTCGAAAAAAATTGGCCTTCGCCTTCGGCTTCGAGTGCTAAGCCGAGCTTCGCCCAGCCCTGATCCCGCCCGAATAAACATTCTCACATCACCAATCAGTCAATTCGGCAACTCATCATCCTCAAATTAAAATTTTGGATTTCTGATTCAATTGGAAATTTATTTATTTTTTAATCTTTGATTTTTTCACCAACAAAATAAAGGCTCTAATGCACTTTATGAGTCCAATCGACCTTTATGAGTCCAATCAATTGACAATACATGCTTTTTATACAATAACTTTGTTCATGTTCGAACAAATCCTATCTTTTTGGTATCATTCGAAAGCACAAAGTCCAACGAAGCTAAAATATATAAAATCGCAGCGTTCAGGCAATTACCAAAAAAGAGTTGATTAATTAAGTAATTGCTGATTATTTTCGTTTGTAACTTTCTTGGAATGCTAGAATTCTCTTGTTTTCTCGTATAATTACATTATTCAGACTTTGTGCTTTCGAATGATACCAAAAAGATAGGGTTTGTTCGAACATGAACAAAGTTATTGTATAAAAAGCATGTATTGTCAATTGATTGGACTCATAAAGGTCGATTGGACTCATAAAGTGCATTAGAGCCCAAATAAATACGTTCTTTTTACAACATACAGCCAAAAAACAAGTAAAAATTTTGTCCGACAATGATATATTTTGTGAGACATTTCAAACTTATAAAATTTTTTCGACTAGTAAGCTACAAAAAAACTTCTGCAAACATTTTAACCTCTACCCAAGCCATAGGTACATTTATATTTATACTTGTATTTTTTAAATCCTAAATCTTTTTTTGATCAATAGACATCTCATGGAAAAATGGCTTCATCAAAAGGCTTCTTTGTATGACAATTGCTGCCGGTTCTGTGGGGTTTACCTTCGGATTGTACAATTATTTGCCAACAAATTTTCCTCTGCTCAAAATATGCCGCCTAAAAGAAAAACAGTCATTATCATCGAATGCGTTTGGAAAGCCGCCAACACGGGCTGATTTGCCCATTTTCAGCATGGAGGAAGTGCGACGCCATGGGAAAGACGCTGACAGAATTTGGGTCATTTTCCACCAGGTAGAACAAATATCAATTATAAAAAAAGTAGACACAAAAATTATGTATAGCAAATTTTTTAGGGGGTTTACGATGTAACAGAATTCATTGCAAATCATCCGGGTGGCGACAGAATTCTGCTGGCGGCGGGGGCCTCAATTGTAATTTCCATTTGCGTATTTAATCCGGTATTAGCATTCAGGAACCTTTTTGGACAGTTTATCCTCAACATAAGACGGACGAAGTGATGGAAATATTGGAGGAAATGCGAATTGGATCGTTAAGGCTTGAAGATCTCCAGGAAATTGAAACCCAGCAAAAAGTTTCCGCCAATTCAATTTCACAATAAAATACATTTTAAGGATGCTCCGTCGGGTGATCCTTTTGCTGCCGACCCGCCTAGACATCCCGCATTGATCGTCAACATGCAAAAGCCATTTAACGCGGAAACTCCCCCGTCGTTGCTGATCGACAGTTTTCTGACACCCAAAGAACTGTTCTTCGTCCGAAACCACATGGCTGTCCCTCGGGTGAACATTCTCTTTGATCGATAGTCTTGAATTTAAAATTAATTTAGCGCTTTCCTATCAAAAAATTTCCAAGTTTTTAACACTTTAATTTTAGACAAATGAAGAAACGCACAAAGTGCGCATCGATGGGATTGGTGTGGATAAGCAAATTGTACTTTCGCTTGACCAATTGCGCAACAATTTCGAGCCCGTTTCAATTGTTTCCGCCATTCAGTGGTAAAATTTTTGTTTG
>CP049711.1:7404102-7429355 GCA_004148225.2 Heterodera glycines | reverse complement strand
AATTCTAACAAAAAGCCAAAAGTAAAGGGAAAATTAAAGTGGACCGACCCAGGCCCGTAACCAAAAAAAAAAAAAAATTCGGAAGGGGTGAATCGGAAAATGGAAAGTTTAAATGTCAAAATTTGGCCATTTTGGAATCAGTTGACTGACCTTTTATGCCCTCGTCCACGCACAAAAGGACCAATTGCAATCCATAGGAATGCCTTTTGTTCAGCCGACTTAGCACGTGTGCCAACACCGTGGAGTCCTTGCCACCGGACACTCCGATGCCAATTCTGTCGCCGGGCGTAAAAATTGCCATCCTTTCAATTGCTTCATGTACGTCCTGAAGGTGATGAGAGCATAGACATTTTGACATGATTTGGATGACCTTCCCCAATGGTTTTAAAATTACTGAAATGAGTGATTTGCCACTGACTTTCTCAAACCAACGGATGAAACAATCCGAACAACGGGGGAGCCCATCTTTGGCCGTTTTGACCTTCGCAACGCCAACCGAACAATCAGAACATTCGACCATCTTTATCCACAATTTTAAAATATTTAAAATTTTTACAGTAATTCAAAATTGAACAAACATTTACTTGGACAGAAAAAATAATTGTATATAATTTATTTCATAATCCTTTTGGTCAGAATTATGTGTGGTCAATATGACTCATGGATTGATATTAATAATACAGGACACAATGTCAAAAAGCATCAATTAGATGAATTGTTTATGCTATTCTTTGAAGCAATTGAGTTGGATGGATCTGCGAGAAACGCCGAAAAATCGGGCAGGGATCAGAGAAGGCGAAGAGAAGCGCCAGCCTAAAAATCGCAGATAAATCAATGTTTTTTTTTATCATCAAAGCAATTGTGACCATTGGTGGAAGTGCCCTTGGAAAAACAATTTAATTAAAAATGTGTTTTTAAATTTCTATCGGCACCGCCAATTCCCATATTAAAAAATAATTGCACGAAGAAATCGAACCCAAATGGTGCCCACAAGTGGCGCATTGCATAACAGTCCATGCATATCTGAAAAACGGAAAGAATTTATTGAAAAATTGAAAAAAAAAAAATACCCGGGAAACCAACTGAACTCCGTCGACGGTTGTCCGTTCAGCAAAATTCCGCTCACTTTTTTGATGGTGAAAAGGTCATGAACAAAGCCATCTGAAATTTAAAAATGCCAAAAGCAACAAGAAAATGAGTACGTGAGTTTGTAAAAAGGGTGGAATTGCTGCCAGTGGACAAATTGACAATGTCCGACACATTGCAAAGGGATTGGGCACAGTTTGAACAGACAATTGAGTCCATCTGCTGGGCAAAAACATTCAGTTTCATCGTTAATCGTTTGTGTTTATGAGTTAAAACTCATCAAATAAATAAATCTGATAAGGAATGACCCAAAAATTACCTCCTCTTTTTCTATGGTAGTGATTTTAATTCAGTGTGCCCACCTGAGACACAATTCTCCACGCGGTGCGCAGTCGTCGGTCGGTGGAGTCTTCGTCGAGAAGGGCCAATTTCATCTCCAAACTCATCGGAATGTTCGCAGCCACCCAAAAACTGAATGGCGTAAGGCCCTAAAAAACGCAATTTGGCAATTAATGCCAACGAAGCTGCAACTTGCTGAAGAATCAGTTCAATCTGACGTTGTTTGAACCTAAAATATTCTATTAAAATCGAAAGGCACGTTTGAAGCAAAACTTGGGAAAAATAAACTAATATTACCAAAAAAGGAGCCAAAGGACGAGCATTTGTACAGTTTTGTCCTTGAAATAAAAATCATTGGTCAAATTTAAAGAATAATTTCAAAAATACCGTTGAACATTGTTTCAGCGAAAATTCACTGTGGGCACTGAGCGCAGCGTTTAATTTGAACCTCTAAAATTTCAGGAAATTTTAAATGGGATTTGTACAAAGGACTGCTAAAACTTAAGGATTTATTGTGCTGCTCGAGATTTACCTGATCAGCTTTCAGTCTGCCAAATGAGCAGCATTCGTTCAATGGGAAAAGCGACTGTGGAAGAACCTTTTCATCGAGGACGACCACGTCGATTTGGTCGCAAATGACCACTGAATGGTCCTCACTGTGAATTTGGTGCCGTTGAAGCGGCCAACGAACGAGCCGACACCGCTGACGACCGATCACTTGGATGGTCATTCGTCGGACATCATTCTCACCATTTTCCAAGATATTTTGCATCTAGAGCCATCGAAAGCGGAAATTGACAGAAAAATACAAATTAACTACCTGAAACAATGTGCCAATTTGGTGGCATGGCACGGACGAAAATTCCTCAGCATTGTGAAATTCGAAATTAGGGTCTTCCGCAGTGAAAAGGGCAAGGATATTTTGCTGACGGTGTGCATTGTGCACAAATTGGATGCCCGACCTTTGGTGGAATTGGATTGGCATTTTCTGGCCCGGAAACAGACAAACTTCGTTTATAACAAAAACTAAAAAAACAAAATTATCTTTTTTACCAATTGCCCAATAATTAATTTTTTCTTACCCGAAATTTTGATTGTATTCCCAGGTTCCTCAAATTGCCTTTGTTTAATTTCTTGACCAGACAATTCCCCTTGGTTGACATCGCCCAAATATGAGTGAATGATTGGCAGTCGCCGGTCAAATTCTCGGCGTTTGGCTTCTTCGTTGTTTTTCTTTGCTGTCTCTTTCAAATCGGACAATGCCATTCCTTCTTCTTCGTCGGATAAAACTTCCATTTTTTCTTTTTCATAAATTTAAAAAATAAATATTAGAATTGTACATTTTGGAAAAAGTTCAGGACCTGGATTCCTTGTTGGACCTGGACTTGGATTCCTGGACAAAATCCAGGAAAATCCAGATACAGAAAAAATCCAGGTCTGGATCCCCAGATCCAGGTAAAACTTTTTAAATTCTCCGTATCAAGAGCACTGATGTGCTACTAAGATTAAATGCTAAGATTTTAAATGCTTTAGCTTCTTACGAAAAATACAAATAAGAATCGGTACTGGTTTCCGGCAATCTTTCGGAATTGTGGTCCCGAAAAAATTTTTTTTATTTAAAATTCATATTTTAAGGGTTTTCAAGGGTGCTGATTACGAATCTGAACTTGGATTGGCCCAAATCCGAACTCCTGACCCGAGTTCGAACAAAAATTGAAAAAAAATTTCAAGAATGCATTTTTTGGGATAAAAAACTCTAATTCATGCAACAACTATTATTTTTTGATTAAAATAATTCTTCAAATTGTTAATTGGATAAAAATCCGCGGTTTACGCCAAAATTTGATCGATTTTAACGTATATTTTTGAATAAAAAAATTCAAGTTTTTATTAGAATTCGGGTCCGGGGTTCGGAATTGGGCAAATCCGAGTTCATATTCGTGATTAGCATATTTTTAAGCCTAGAAAAAGTGCCATACAAATTAAAAAATTTTCGGGACCACAATTCCGAAAGATTGCCCTTGTTTCCTTTACATGATACTTTTAACATACATTTTCAGATGCCACCGTATACCGTATTTGCTCTAATTATCCCCCAATCTCCATTAATCCCCCAATCTCCAATTATCCCCCAGGGGGATAAATAGAATTTTCAGAAAATTATATGCCGTCAATTTTTTTCAAAAAAACAAACAAAATCGACAGTAAAAGTACTACAAATGCCAAAATAGTGGCAAAGATAGTGGCGAAAAGTCCATAATGACATAATTTTCAGCCAAAAATTGAGCAAAATTTTTTTGGCGCTAGTTGCAAAGAGCACTATTTTGAAAATTTTTTCAACTTTTTTTTGGTCAAATTTTTTTTTTGTTTTTTTTACACATAATGATGAATATTAAGTATTAACAGCACAATTATGGTGAATAAAATGTATATTCACGATTTTTATCCAAAAAAAATTTACAAAACAAAAGGGTCCCCCCTATGGTTTTTGATAAAATTCAAAATCTATCACTTTATAACTAGCGCCAAATTTGCTTAATAGGCCCAAATAATTGTCATATTCGTGATCAGCGACCTTTAAAACACCCGGGTACTTGGTTTCAGGACTTTTTAAACAAAAAAAAAATTTGACCAAAAAAAAGTTGAAAAAATTTTCAAAATAGTGCTCTTTGCAACTAGCGCCATTTTTTTTTTATTCACTGGGTGCTGTTGCAAATGAGGTTACATTTCCTTCTAATATTTTAGAAAATATTGACATTTTTTAAATCCAAAATTCTTGTCAAGAAAAAAAATGAGGGATGAATAGCTTGCAAAAATTTTTGAAAAAATTAGTTAAGTTTGAAAAAAGTTATAGCCAAAAAAGTTGGAAATCTGGTTTTTTGAATTCTTCTGACCATAACTTTTTTTTAAACCTAATGAAATTTTTGGCAATTTTGCATGCTAATAGAGAACACTTAGGGCTTTCGAATGATACCAAAAGTTAGATTTGGTTGATAAAGAAAAAGTTATAGTCCAAAAACTGGGCTGGCGCCGAAACGAGGTGGACCCATTCTTAGGGGTGTATTTTTTTCTTGCATTTTGTTGAGAAATTTTTCAAAAAATGTCGGAATAGTGAAAAATAGGTGGCAAAATGCTAAATTAGTGGCAAAAAAAACTATTTTAGTGGCCAACTTCCAAAATGTTTTTTATAGTGGCAAGCCCAAAATAGTGATTCCTAGTAGAGACCGGCGCAGGACAGGATCCTGCGCAGGATTTTGCAGGATCCCAGTCCGCAATCCTGCATATTTTGGAAAATACAGGATTTACAGGATTTGCAGGATTAATCCTGCCGGATCCTGTCCTGTAAAAAATTTTGAATTCCAATCCTGCAACAGGACCCGCAAATTTGATTTTTATGCAGGATTCAGCAGGATCCTGCATTGATTTTTTGAAAATTTTTAAAAATAGAATGCCAAATATTCAGAAACTTTCTTTTTTCAAAAATTTTTTTCTTAATAAAAATTTTTCGTTTAAAAACTTATCCTTATTCGAAAAAAGTTTATACAATTGAATTTTTTATGTGTTTTGCTACCTAAAAAGCGTTAATAAATTTTTTTTTTTGCTATTTTCGTGCCTATTTTAGGATTTTTCTGCCTTTTTAAGTGCCTATTTCGCGATTTTTTGTGCCTAAAAATCCCATCCCTATACATAATGGATTATGGCTTTTTTGCAAAGAAATTGGCAAATCGGTCTTTTTAAACGCATTAAAGAAGATTCAGTCGATTGCTTGGAGTGTAAGCAAAAAAACGTTATTAATTTTTCATCTTCATCATTTTTTGGTTTAAAAATATATTGAATACTTTTTTATACTTTGAAAGACTTTTTTATAATACAGAATTTTTTGAAATTTCCTAAAATCCGCAATCCTGCGCAGGATCCTGCAGATTTTAAATGCAGGATTTGCAGGATTAATCCTGCCGGATCCTGTCCTGTAAAAAATTTTGAATTCCAATCCTGCAACAGGACCCGCAAATTTGAAATTTCCGGTCTCTAATTCCTAGTGATGAAAAGTGGCGCTAAAACAAAATTTTTTGAAAAAGAATGTGTTTTTTGGGGGCCAGGCCGTTTTCGTACGAACACATGTTTTTGGACTAGAGAGCAGGGCTGCACGCAATTACGGATTGCGGATTACGGAAATTACGGGGTTTTGGGAATTACGGGTTACGGATTTTTGGGATTTTTCCGTAATTTTGATCCGTAATTTGACTTTTGGATTATTTTTTCGAGACGATTTCTTGTAAGATTATTTTTATAAAAAACAAATTTTTCTATTTTTATTTAAAGGGCTACCCGTATTTCGATTTATTTAAGAATTAAAATAGGTAGATTTATTATTTTTTATTTGTTGTTGTTAAGGCTATTTTGGTAGTTCGCCTATAAAATAGAGGCATCACTTTTTTGTCACACCTATTTTTCACGCATTTTATGAAAATTCAAAAAACCTTAGCCAGGTGAGGGGAGGAATTCCCCCCCCCCCCTTTCTGGCTATTAAAATATACATAAATCCGATTATAATGATCAGACTTTCAAAAAATTTTCAAAAATCAACCCATAAATTCAAAAAGAATGATTTGATCAGACACAAAATTATAAATTATTTGTAAAATTTAAATAAAAAATGAAGAAACTCCATCAAGAAAATCAGTTTTTTGATTTTTATTAATCACTATTTAAAATTTTTTTTCTAAAATTCTGACAAAAATTGATTTTTAAAAATTACGGATTGCGGATTACGGGAAATTACGGGGTTTTTGGACCCCCGTAATTACGGATTACGGATTTCCGTAACTGAGAAAATCGCCGTAATTACGGATTACGGATTTCCGTAATTGCAAATCCAGTTGCGTGCAGCCCTGCTAGAGAGCGACATTTGGCGAAAATACGGATAAGGATCAGGACTACGGACTAGGCATCCATACGGATTACGGACATACGGACTAAAAATCCGGAAAATCCGTACTCCGTAAAAATCCGTATCCAGAAAAAATACGGATCCGTATACGGATAAGGATTTTTTTTCATTTTTTCTTTTTCGCTAAAAAATGATATTTTAAATACAAATTGAATATTTAGAGCTAAAAAACTATAAAATTTATTATAAATTCTAAGCAACAAATTTAAAAAATAAACAACTCGCAACAAATTGAAAATGAACGTTAAATAGGTATTTCAGCATTTGTAATTAATTTCTGGAGAGCTTTGTTTTATTTACAAAAAATAAAATAATCCTCACCCACCCCCCTAAGGCCAAAAAAAATTTTTACGAAATAAAAAAAATGCTCAAAAATTTTTCTGAGACAAGCAATTTTGCTTTTTACCCCACTTTTTGCGGCGCGCTTTTTCAAAAAACTAGGGAACCGGGAGGGGGCGGGATACAGTGGTGCCGATAGGCGCCGCCGGGAAAATTTCTGAAAATTTGAGTGCAATTTGTTAACAAATTTTCACCAAAAAAAAGAGAGAAAACTTGCAATTTTTAACCATTTCAATGAATTTAGTTGATAAATATTCATAAAAAATACCTATAATTTTTAAAATTTACAAATCCAAGACATAAAAAATTTAAGAAATTGAAAAGCGAAATTTATCTTTAAGATTACAAATTGGAAAAAATGAAATAGAATTTCGTAAAATTTTAACGAAAAGCAATTCAATAAAGTAAAGGTTTTGATTTTTTGGCACAAAAATTTTGCCTATTTTCTAATTTAATAATTTTTCAATATTTACCAGTGCTTTTTTCGATTTTTGCCAAAAATTTTAGGAAATTGACTCCCTGATTTCCGGACCGGGTCAGTTTAGTACGGGCCGTTTTAGTACGAGCGCACATTTTTCCACTATAACTTTTTTATTGGTTATCAAAATCCAACTTTCTTGATATCATTCGAGAGCCCTTCGGATGCTCTATTAGCCTGCAAAATTTCAAAAAATTTTATTAAGTTTAAAAAAAGTTTGAGCCAAAAAAGTTTGAAATCTGGTTTTTTGAGTTTTTCTGGCCATAACTTTTTTGAAGCTTAACAAAATTTTTCGCAATTTTTCAGATGAATAGAGGACACTTAGGGCTATCGAACGATACTAAAAATGTTGGATTGTTGGCAAAAAAAAAAGTTATAGCCAAAAACTTGCGCTCGTACTAAAACGGCCCGTACTAAACCGACCCCGACCCCCTGATTTCATTGTTTTGGCTAGGGTTCGGACCCCGTGGGCGGGGGTGGCTTTTCGCGGGGGCGGGGGATGGCGGGGGTCAGAGTCGCGGGGGCGGGGACGGGGGCACGAAAATTTCGCCCCCGCGGGGACGGGGGCGGGGGTTTGATTTGAATTAACTCCAAAAAATTTTACAAAAAATTAATTTTTTATGAATGATGTGATGGCTCCACATTCCTTTAGTCAATGTATCGCCTCAATTCAATTCCTTTTGGCATAAATTACACAGATTTTGTCTAAAGAATTACCAAATTTTAGAGATTTTTGGCTAATTTTTTAAGAAAAAATAGGTTTTTGGGGGGCCGGCGGTGCCGATAGGCCGCCTGGCGAATTTTGAAATTTAAGCTCGATTTCTAACAGATTTTACAAAAAAAATAAGATTTTTACGATAAATTTTTGTTTTTTAATATATTAAATTATCATGATTTACTCAAGCAAAATTGGAACTCAGATTTGTAACATATTTTCTTGTGGCACATTTTTCAAAAAAAAACTTGGTGAATGTGCGAGCGTAGAGGTCCGGCGGTGCCGATAGGCGCCGCCGGGAAAATTTTTTGAAAACTGATGGATCTGTTAATAGATTTTGTCCAAAAAATGATAGGTTTTTGCAATTTTTAGAGAATTTTTTTAATAAGATTTACGAATTTTTGGGCCCTGCGATGCCGATAGGCAGCGCCAGGCGAATTTTAAAATTAAAAAAAATAATTAAAAAAGAAACCGTCAACCTGAATCGAACTCACGACAGAAAGTAATGTCACGGTTGATTCACTAACCACTACACCACACTACACATCAATGACCAATAATAAAATTAACTTTAATTCATAAAAAATTTGTCAAAATGGTTAAAAAAAATCAAAATTGTATAAATTTTTTGCCTTTTATCCATGAATATGTCATTCTTAGGGGTGTATTTTCACCCCCGTGCCCCCGCGGGGGCGAAGGTCGCGGGGGCGGGGGATGCGGGGGTCAGAGTCACGGGGGCGGGGACGGGGGTGAGCCCCAAAAACCTGTCCCGCCCCCGGGGACGGGGGCGGGGGCGGGGTCCGAACCCTAGTTTTGGCGAATTGACTGCACAAAATTTAAAAATTTACTCCATTTCACTTAAAAAACGCCAAAAAAAAAAAATCCGTATCCATAATTTATACGGATCAGGATCAGGACTACGGACTAGACACCTATACGGATTACGGAATTACGGACTAAAAATCCGGAAAATCCGTACTCCGTAAAAATCCGTATCGGCCCAAAAAATTACGGATTACGGACTACGGATTTCTCAACCAAATCCAACATTGTTGGTATCATTCGAAAGCTCTTCAGATGTTCTATTAGCCTGCAAAATTCCAAAAAGTTTCGTCAAGTTCAAAAAAAGTTCGAGCCAAAAAATTTGGAAAATTTGGTTTTTTGAACTCTTCTGACCGTAACTTTTTTGAACCTTAACGAAATTTTTCCAAATTTTTGCAGGCTAATAGAGAACACTTAAGGCTATCGAATGATACCAATAACGTTGGATTTGGTTGAGAAGTAAAACAGTTATAACCAAAAAATTGGGCTCGTACGAAAACGACCCCGACCCTGTTTTTTGTGCATTATAGATAGGGTTGTAAATTATATGGACTAAAAAACGCGAAATATGGACATAAAATATGGACTAAAAAAGCCCGAAATATGGACTAAAAAGCTCAAAAATGGCCAAACATGGATCAAAATATGGATTAAAAAGTGCCAAAATATATGCTTTAAACCATAAAAAATTACGAAAAAGTTATTTAGGCGACATGGTCAAAAAATTTCAAAAATTTTACACAAAATAATTCTGTCGAAAAATAATCCCCCCCCCCTTCTCCATTTATCCCCCAATCTCTAATTATCCCCCCCTTTCTGAAGAGGTTGAAAATAATCCCCCATGGGGGATAATTAGAGCAGGTATGCTCTAATTATAGCCCAGTCTCTATTAATCCCCCAGTCTCCAATTATCACCCAGTCTACGAGGTGTTTTGAAAAATAATCCTCTATCATAATCCCCCAGTCTCTAATTATCCCCCCTTTTCTGAGGAGGTTGAAAAATAATCCCCCATGGGCTATAATTAGAGCATATACGGTAAATATGTTTTAGAAATTAATGAAAATAAGTTTTAAGGGGTTTTTGAGGTCGCTGATCACGAATACAGCACCCATTTTTGCCAATTTCGAACCCCTGACCCGAACTCGAACAAAAATAAAATTAAAAAATTTGTATGGATGAATACTAGGGCTGGCCGGGTCCGGGTATTTGGGCAAAAACCGGGTCCAGGTATTACCGGGTATTGAAAAGCCGGGTACCGGGTCGGGTACCAGTTTTGAAACCGGGTACCGGGTCGGGTATCGGGTACCCGGTGAAATCGGGTATTGAAGAAATTTTTAATTTTTATTTCCTTCAAATTATTATTTTACAGAAATTTTTTTTCTGTAATAAATGCTAATTATTATTTGTCCAATTTTTTCCTGCCATTAAACCCACTTTTTTGCGGTGCGATTTTTCTAAAAAACTTCGGGAACAGGGGCGGGGTAATCATGTACTTTATTACTAAATATCCGTGAATCTTTATTTTTTATTATATTCCGTCTATTGAATAGATTTAGGACAATAAATGTATTTTGGTGAAAAATTAATTTTCTCTTTTTGTTCGAATTCGGATCCGGGGTTCGGCATAGACCAAAAGTGAAGTTAGATTCATGATTAGCGACCCAGAAGAACCCTAGGAAAGGCGTTTTTAACAATTAAAAAAAAATTATAAAAAAGGTTCGGGTTCGGGGTTAGAAATAGGTCGAAATGGATGTAACATTCGTGATCAGCGCCCCCGAAAACCCCCGAGTACTATTCAGAATCACATAAAACCCTTTATTTATTTTATTTTTTTTAGGGACCAATAAAGTACATGATTACCCAGGAGCGGTCCGGCGGTGCCGGTAAGCGCCGCCGGGAAAATTTTTGAAAATTACTTCTGATTTGTGAACAGATTTGATTAAGAAAATGACCAAATTTTGTGATTTTAGCCAATATATTTACAGAATTTCTACCAAAAATGTTCAAATTTTCAAGAAATTCGGGTTAAATTTTCAAAATTTCTTATGGGAATATTGTAAAAAATTAAGAAATTTCTTGTAAAATTCTATGAAAGTAAGAATAGTTTTTTTATTTTATTTAAAAACTTTTAAGCTTTATTTACTTAGTAATAAAATGGCAATTTTCAACAAAAATTTAAATAATTTTTTGTCATTTTACACCCCTTAATTTGAGATTTTTTAGTGTCTATTTTTGGGCTTTTTTAGCCTAAAAGTTTATAAAGTTCAAAATTGCACAGAACAAGGAAAGAGAGTACCTATTTATTTACTGACGAATATTATACATACTGTACATATAAAAACATACATTCCATTGTACAAATACATACGCATAATCGAACAATGGGATACAAATATGATCACAACAAATGACATCGTATGGTGATCACAACACATGGCATCTTACAGCGGTTGACGACGCTCACTGCGCGGTATGGTGCGGACGAAGTTGTAGCGGCACACGGGGCAATTGGTATGGTAGCGGAGCCAGCGGTACAAGCAGCGATGATGGAACGGATGGGTGCAGCCGAGCGTCGTCCGCGTGATGTCGCCCACGTTTCTCATGCAGATGGCACATCGCTCGCCCCGCTGCGCTTTTCTTGTCTGAAATTAAGAAAATTCCATTTTTTGGGGAGGGGGTTTGTTCAACTTACGTATCCTGCGCGTCCAACTGCCGCCCTCCTCCGCTTGGCATCGCGCAGCTTCGCCTTGGCACTCCGGGCCCTCGCCGCGTTTGCTGGAGTGGTCATGCTGAAAAAATTGAAATTAAAACAAATAAGTAAAACAAACGACTAAAATCTACCGGGTTGTGATATGTGTGACGTTATGGGCGACGCTTTTGAGAATGGAACAGTCGGAGAAGAAGGAATTGAGATTGACTGAGGAATTCCTTTTGTTATTTTCTATATTTAAATGAAAATGGTAGCAACAAAAAGTTTTGTTTAGAAATTGTAACTCAAAAATGAAAATTGAGTATAAATATTGCGATTTTCCCACCTTTTTTCATTCCTCATCATTCCTCAATTACAAATTATTTAATTCCCTGCAATGCTCGTCGACTTCCTCTTCTCCGCGTCCCTTTCACTTCAACTGCTGCCCCTGCTGATGTCCATCGTTGCCGCTTCTGTGCTGGTGATCGTCACGCAATGCTGCGGCTGCGGGAAGGTGAGGCCGGCATTTTTGAAATTTAACATTTGAGTCTAATGAATTTTCCACTTTTCAGAAAGATGCTGCCGAACAACAGATGGCGCCGACTGGGGACCAAATGCAGCAGGGAAGCGTGGCAAAGCAGGGCTCACAAATGGGACAGAGTGCGGCACAAGGCGGCGCCTCCAAGATGGGACAGAGTGCGGCACAAGGCGGCGCCTCCAAGATGGGACAGAGTGCGGCGCAAGGCTCCACCATGGCAAATTCGCAGATGCCCGGCTTGTCGACCTACGCAGGTGGGAGAGAAGGGCGTCGATTTTACTTGCTTTTTAAACTAAATCTTTCAATTTTAGGCGTTGCACAATCGCCAACTCCAATTGAAGTCTCGGCCTGGGCGGTGAGTTGAAAATGGGCTGGGTTTTGACTTCAATAACTTTCAACTTCACATTTAAGCAACCTCCGAAGCCCAAGTGAATTGCCAAGAAGTGAACGGACGATGTGCGCTCTGCGAAGTACAACATTTGCTGTGTTTGTTTGTGATCTATCCCATCTCTGATCAATTGTCTGTACCATTATCCCCTGCGATCGATCCTTTGTGTTAATCGATAATTGTATTTGATGTTGTAACGCGTATGCTATGTACACATGTAAATGATGGAATAAAACATATAAAGCTAATTGCATGCAGTAATTTACATATTCAGTGTGTTTACAGACCCAACATAAGTTATTAAATACTCGGGCAATCATGTCGATCATTGGTCCCGAAAATTTTTTCTTTAAAATTTTTTCTGAAAATTCTTATAACACGTTTCTAGGGGTGTTTTGAGGCGCTGAGCACGAATCAGGCCTCCATTTCGACCAATTTCGAATCCCGAATTCGAACAAAGTCGAAAATTAAAATTTTTCGATTTTTAGTCTAAAAAAATTTGAAATTGAAAGAACTTGAATTTTCGACTTTTTGTTAGAATTTGAGTTCGGGGTTCGGAATTAGGCGAAATAGAATTCGTATTCGTGATCAGCGACCCAGAAAACCGCTGTAAACATATTTTCACGATTTTTGAAATTAAAAAAAGTTAAAAAATGTTTGAATTCGGGTTAGGGGTTCGAAATTGGTCGAAATGGAGGCCTGATTCGTGCTCAGCGCCTCAAAACACCCCTAGAAACGTGTTATAGGGATTTTCAGAAAAAAAATTAAAGAAAAAACTTTCGGGACCAATGATCGACATGATTGCCAAATACTCGACTCCAACAAAAATGGAGAATCTCTATTAGGATTGAAAATCCCAAATACTTCGACAAAAATCGTAAATTTTACCCATAATTTCATTGATACAATTGCAAATTTTCGGTGAAATATTAGCTCATAATCATTAGAGATGAGATTTTTAGGCAAAGCCTATTTCTGCACTCTTTTTCATCGATATAAGCATGTAAAATTAACTACATGGTTTGGTAAAATTTCGAAAATAAGGGTTTTTTCAAATTAATCCTATAAAATATGGTTTTTAAACAGGAAAATGGCTGTTTGGCTATTTTTGCTACCTAAACTCATCTCTAATAATCACAATTTCCTGCTATTACGGGTGGCGATATCATTCGCCGCCGCCTTCGCCCGTCAAATTTCGTCGCTTCCTCTGTTTTTGCTTCGTTTTGCCTTCGCCTGTATCTGTCGCCCCCTTTCCGTTTTGATAGGCTTTTGTCCGTTTGCTCTTTTTCCCATTTTGCGCGCGCTGGAGGAAAATCCGATGATGGACCTTCCTCTTCGAGCAGTTCATCATTCCGTTCATGCAGTTGACCATCTTTGAGCAGTTCATCCCCTTCAGCCAATTCGCTCCATTCAAACGAATCGTCCTTTCCAAAGCGTTCCTCCTCAACAAGTTCGATCCATTGTTCATCACTCCGTTCAGTTTGTTGTTCGTCTTCCCTCTTGGTAGCAACAAAAAGTTTTGTTTAGAAATTGTAACTCAAAAATGAAAATTGAGTATAAATATTGCGATTTTCCCACCTTTTTTCATTCCTCATCATTCCTCAATTACAAATTATTTAATTCCCTGCAATGCTCGTCGACTTCCTCTTCTCCGCGTCCCTTTCACTTCAACTGCTGCCCCTGCTGATGTCCATCGTTGCCGCTTCTGTGCTGGTGATCGTCACGCAATGCTGCGGCTGCGGGAAGGTGAGGCCGGCATTTTTGAAATTTAACATTTGAGTCTAATGAATTTTCCACTTTTCAGAAAGATGCTGCCGAACAACAGATGGCGCCGACTGGGGACCAAATGCAGCAGGGAAGCGTGGCAAAGCAGGGCTCACAAATGGGACAGAGTGCGGCACAAGGCGGCGCCTCCAAGATGGGACAGAGTGCGGCACAAGGCGGCGCCTCCAAGATGGGACAGAGTGCGGCGCAAGGCTCCACCATGGCAAATTCGCAGATGCCCGGCTTGTCGACCTACGCAGGTGGGAGAGAAGGGCGTCGATTTTACTTGCTTTTTAAACTAAATCTTTCAATTTTAGGCGTTGCACAATCGCCAACTCCAATTGAAGTCTCGGCCTGGGCGGTGAGTTGAAAATGGGCTGGGTTTTGACTTCAATAACTTTCAACTTCACATTTAAGCAACCTCCGAAGCCCAAGTGAATTGCCAAGAAGTGAACGGACGATGTGCGCTCTGCGAAGTACAACATTTGCTGTGTTTGTTTGTGATCTATCCCATCTCTGATCAATTGTCTGTACCATTATCCCCTGCGATCGATCCTTTGTGTTAATCGATAATTGTATTTGATGTTGTAACGCGTATGCTATGTACACATGTAAATGATGGAATAAAACATATAAAGCTAATTGCATGCAGTAATTTACATATTCAGTGTGTTTACAGACCCAACATAAGTTATTAAATACTCGGGCAATCATGTCGATCATTGGTCCCGAAAATTTTTTCTTTAAAATTTTTTCTGAAAATTCTTATAACACGTTTCTAGGGGTGTTTTGAGGCGCTGAGCACGAATCAGGCCTCCATTTCGACCAATTTCGAATCCCGAATTCGAACAAAGTCGAAAATTAAAATTTTTCGATTTTTAGTCTAAAAAAATTTGAAATTGAAAGAACTTGAATTTTCGACTTTTTGTTAGAATTTGAGTTCGGGGTTCGGAATTAGGCGAAATAGAATTCGTATTCGTGATCAGCGACCCAGAAAACCGCTGTAAACATATTTTCACGATTTTTGAAATTAAAAAAAGTTAAAAAATGTTTGAATTCGGGTTAGGGGTTCGAAATTGGTCGAAATGGAGGCCTGATTCGTGCTCAGCGCCTCAAAACACCCCTAGAAACGTGTTATAGGGATTTTCAGAAAAAAAATTAAAGAAAAAACTTTCGGGACCAATGATCGACATGATTGCCAAATACTCGACTCCAACAAAAATGGAGAATCTCTATTAGGATTGAAAATCCCAAATACTTCGACAAAAATCGTAAATTTTACCCATAATTTCATTGATACAATTGCAAATTTTCGGTGAAATATTAGCTCATAATCATTAGAGATGAGATTTTTAGGCAAAGCCTATTTCTGCACTCTTTTTCATCGATATAAGCATGTAAAATTAACTACATGGTTTGGTAAAATTTCGAAAATAAGGGTTTTTTCAAATTAATCCTATAAAATATGGTTTTTAAACAGGAAAATGGCTGTTTGGCTATTTTTGCTACCTAAACTCATCTCTAATAATCACAATTTCCTGCTATTACGGGTGGCGATATCATTCGCCGCCGCCTTCGCCCGTCAAATTTCGTCGCTTCCTCTGTTTTTGCTTCGTTTTGCCTTCGCCTGTATCTGTCGCCCCCTTTCCGTTTTGATAGGCTTTTGTCCGTTTGCTCTTTTTCCCATTTTGCGCGCGCTGGAGGAAAATCCGATGATGGACCTTCCTCTTCGAGCAGTTCATCATTCCGTTCATGCAGTTGACCATCTTTGAGCAGTTCATCCCCTTCAGCCAATTCGCTCCATTCAAACGAATCGTCCTTTCCAAAGCGTTCCTCCTCAACAAGTTCGATCCATTGTTCATCACTCCGTTCAGTTTGTTGTTCGTCTTCCCTCTTGGTAGCAACAAAAAGTTTTGTTTAGAAATTGTAACTCAAAAATGAAAATTGAGTATAAATATTGCGATTTTCCCACCTTTTTTCATTCCTCATCATTCCTCAATTACAAATTATTTAATTCCCTGCAATGCTCGTCGACTTCCTCTTCTCCGCGTCCCTTTCACTTCAACTGCTGCCCCTGCTGATGTCCATCGTTGCCGCTTCTGTGCTGGTGATCGTCACGCAATGCTGCGGCTGCGGGAAGGTGAGGCCGGCATTTTTGAAATTTAACATTTGAGTCTAATGAATTTTCCACTTTTCAGAAAGATGCTGCCGAACAACAGATGGCGCCGACTGGGGACCAAATGCAGCAGGGAAGCGTGGCAAAGCAGGGCTCACAAATGGGACAGAGTGCGGCACAAGGCGGCGCCTCCAAGATGGGACAGAGTGCGGCACAAGGCGGCGCCTCCAAGATGGGACAGAGTGCGGCGCAAGGCTCCACCATGGCAAATTCGCAGATGCCCGGCTTGTCGACCTACGCAGGTGGGAGAGAAGGGCGTCGATTTTACTTGCTTTTTAAACTAAATCTTTCAATTTTAGGCGTTGCACAATCGCCAACTCCAATTGAAGTCTCGGCCTGGGCGGTGAGTTGAAAATGGGCTGGGTTTTGACTTCAATAACTTTCAACTTCACATTTAAGCAACCTCCGAAGCCCAAGTGAATTGCCAAGAAGTGAACGGACGATGTGCGCTCTGCGAAGTACAACATTTGCTGTGTTTGTTTGTGATCTATCCCATCTCTGATCAATTGTCTGTACCATTATCCCCTGCGATCGATCCTTTGTGTTAATCGATAATTGTATTTGATGTTGTAACGCGTATGCTATGTACACATGTAAATGATGGAATAAAACATATAAAGCTAATTGCATGCAGTAATTTACATATTCAGTGTGTTTACAGACCCAACATAAGTTATTAAATACTCGGGCAATCATGTCGATCATTGGTCCCGAAAATTTTTTCTTTAAAATTTTTTCTGAAAATTCTTATAACACGTTTCTAGGGGTGTTTTGAGGCGCTGAGCACGAATCAGGCCTCCATTTCGACCAATTTCGAATCCCGAATTCGAACAAAGTCGAAAATTAAAATTTTTCGATTTTTAGTCTAAAAAAATTTGAAATTGAAAGAACTTGAATTTTCGACTTTTTGTTAGAATTTGAGTTCGGGGTTCGGAATTAGGCGAAATAGAATTCGTATTCGTGATCAGCGACCCAGAAAACCGCTGTAAACATATTTTCACGATTTTTGAAATTAAAAAAAGTTAAAAAATGTTTGAATTCGGGTTAGGGGTTCGAAATTGGTCGAAATGGAGGCCTGATTCGTGCTCAGCGCCTCAAAACACCCCTAGAAACGTGTTATAGGGATTTTCAGAAAAAAAATTAAAGAAAAAACTTTCGGGACCAATGATCGACATGATTGCCAAATACTCGACTCCAACAAAAATGGAGAATCTCTATTAGGATTGAAAATCCCAAATACTTCGACAAAAATCGTAAATTTTACCCATAATTTCATTGATACAATTGCAAATTTTCGGTGAAATATTAGCTCATAATCATTAGAGATGAGATTTTTAGGCAAAGCCTATTTCTGCACTCTTTTTCATCGATATAAGCATGTAAAATTAACTACATGGTTTGGTAAAATTTCGAAAATAAGGGTTTTTTCAAATTAATCCTATAAAATATGGTTTTTAAACAGGAAAATGGCTGTTTGGCTATTTTTGCTACCTAAACTCATCTTAATAATCACAATTTCCTGCTATTACGGGTGGCGATATCATTCGCCGCCGCCTTCGCCCGTCAAATTTCGTCGCTTCCTCTGTTTTTGCTTCGTTTTGCCTTCGCCTGTATCTGTCGCCCCCTTTCCGTTTTGATAGGCTTTTGTCCGTTTGCTCTTTTTCCCATTTTGCGCGCGCTGGAGGAAAATCCGATGATGGACCTTCCTCTTCGAGCAGTTCATCATTCCGTTCATGCAGTTGACCATCTTTGAGCAGTTCATCCCCTTCAGCCAATTCGCTCCATTCAAACGAATCGTCCTTTCCAAAGCGTTCCTCCTCAACAAGTTCGATCCATTGTTCATCACTCCGTTCAGTTTGTTGTTCGTCTTCCTCTTGGTAGCAACAAAAAGTTTTGTTTAGAAATTGTAACTCAAAAATGAAAATTGAGTATAAATATTGCGATTTTCCCACCTTTTTTCATTCCTCATCATTCCTCAATTACAAATTATTTAATTCCCTGCAATGCTCGTCGACTTCCTCTTCTCCGCGTCCCTTTCACTTCAACTGCTGCCCCTGCTGATGTCCATCGTTGCCGCTTCTGTGCTGGTGATCGTCACGCAATGCTGCGGCTGCGGGAAGGTGGGCCGGCATTTTTGAAATTTAACATTTGAGTCTAATGAATTTTCCACTTTTCAGAAAGATGCTGCCGAACAACAGATGGCGCCGACTGGGGACCAAATGCAGCAGGGAAGCGTGGCAAAGCAGGGCTCACAAATGGGACAGAGTGCGGCACAAGGCGGCGCCTCCAAGATGGGACAGAGTGCGGCACAAGGCGGCGCCTCCAAGATGGGACAGAGTGCGGCGCAAGGCTCCACCATGGCAAATTCGCAGATGCCCGGCTTGTCGACCTACGCAGGTGGGAGAGAAGGGCGTCGATTTTACTTGCTTTTTAAACTAAATCTTTCAATTTTAGGCGTTGCACAATCGCCAACTCCAATTGAAGTCTCGGCCTGGGCGGTGAGTTGAAAATGGGCTGGGTTTTGACTTCAATAACTTTCAACTTCACATTTAAGCAACCTCCGAAGCCCAAGTGAATTGCCAAGAAGTGAACGGACGATGTGCGCTCTGCGAAGTACAACATTTGCTGTGTTTGTTTGTGATCTATCCCATCTCTGATCAATTGTCTGTACCATTATCCCCTGCGATCGATCCTTTGTGTTAATCGATAATTGTATTTGATGTTGTAACGCGTATGCTATGTACACATGTAAATGATGGAATAAAACATATAAAGCTAATTGCATGCAGTAATTTACATATTCAGTGTGTTTACAGACCCAACATAAGTTATTAAATACTCGGGCAATCATGTCGATCATTGGTCCCGAAAATTTTTTCTTTAAAATTTTTTCTGAAAATTCTTATAACACGTTTCTAGGGGTGTTTTGAGGCGCTGAGCACGAATCAGGCCTCCATTTCGACCAATTTCGAATCCCGAATTCGAACAAAGTCGAAAATTAAAATTTTTCGATTTTTAGTCTAAAAAAATTTGAAATTGAAAGAACTTGAATTTTCGACTTTTTGTTAGAATTTGAGTTCGGGGTTCGGAATTAGGCGAAATAGAATTCGTATTCGTGATCAGCGACCCAGAAAACCGCTGTAAACATATTTTCACGATTTTTGAAATTAAAAAAAGTTAAAAAATGTTTGAATTCGGGTTAGGGGTTCGAAATTGGTCGAAATGGAGGCCTGATTCGTGCTCAGCGCCTCAAAACACCCCTAGAAACGTGTTATAGGGATTTTCAGAAAAAAAATTAAAGAAAAAACTTTCGGGACCAATGATCGACATGATTGCCAAATACTCGACTCCAACAAAAATGGAGAATCTCTATTAGGATTGAAAATCCCAAATACTTCGACAAAAATCGTAAATTTTACCCATAATTTCATTGATACAATTGCAAATTTTCGGTGAAATATTAGCTCATAATCATTAGAGATGAGATTTTTAGGCAAAGCCTATTTCTGCACTCTTTTTCATCGATATAAGCATGTAAAATTAACTACATGGTTTGGTAAAATTTCGAAAATAAGGGTTTTTTCAAATTAATCCTATAAAATATGGTTTTTAAACAGGAAAATGGCTGTTTGGCTATTTTTGCTACCTAAACTCATCTCTAATAATCACAATTTCCTGCTATTACGGGTGGCGATATCATTCGCCGCCGCCTTCGCCCGTCAAATTTCGTCGCTTCCTCTGTTTTTGCTTCGTTTTGCCTTCGCCTGTATCTGTCGCCCCCTTTCCGTTTTGATAGGCTTTTGTCCGTTTGCTCTTTTTCCCATTTTGCGCGCGCTGGAGGAAAATCCGATGATGGACCTTCCTCTTCGAGCAGTTCATCATTCCGTTCATGCAGTTGACCATCTTTGAGCAGTTCATCCCCTTCAGCCAATTCGCTCCATTCAAACGAATCGTCCTTTCCAAAGCGTTCCTCCTCAACAAGTTCGATCCATTGTTCATCACTCCGTTCAGTTTGTTGTTCGTCTTCCCTCTTGGTAGCAACAAAAAGTTTTGTTTAGAAATTGTAACTCAAAAATGAAAATTGAGTATAAATATTGCGATTTTCCCACCTTTTTTCATTCCTCATCATTCCTCAATTACAAATTATTTAATTCCCTGCAATGCTCGTCGACTTCCTCTTCTCCGCGTCCCTTTCACTTCAACTGCTGCCCCTGCTGATGTCCATCGTTGCCGCTTCTGTGCTGGTGATCGTCACGCAATGCTGCGGCTGCGGGAAGGTGAGGCCGGCATTTTTGAAATTTAACATTTGAGTCTAATGAATTTTCCACTTTTCAGAAAGATGCTGCCGAACAACAGATGGCGCCGACTGGGGACCAAATGCAGCAGGGAAGCGTGGCAAAGCAGGGCTCACAAATGGGACAGAGTGCGGCACAAGGCGGCGCCTCCAAGATGGGACAGAGTGCGGCACAAGGCGGCGCCTCCAAGATGGGACAGAGTGCGGCGCAAGGCTCCACCATGGCAAATTCGCAGATGCCCGGCTTGTCGACCTACGCAGGTGGGAGAGAAGGGCGTCGATTTTACTTGCTTTTTAAACTAAATCTTTCAATTTTAGGCGTTGCACAATCGCCAACTCCAATTGAAGTCTCGGCCTGGGCGGTGAGTTGAAAATGGGCTGGGTTTTGACTTCAATAACTTTCAACTTCACATTTAAGCAACCTCCGAAGCCCAAGTGAATTGCCAAGAAGTGAACGGACGATGTGCGCTCTGCGAAGTACAACATTTGCTGTGTTTGTTTGTGATCT
This sequence comes from Heterodera glycines, assembly GCA_004148225.2. NCBI lineage: Eukaryota > Metazoa > Nematoda > Chromadorea > Rhabditida > Heteroderidae > Heterodera > Heterodera glycines. The sequence goes on along the minus strand of CP049711.1, from coordinate 7,408,267 downwards.
ATCCCATCTCTGATCAATTGTCTGTACCATTATCCCCTGCGATCGATCCTTTGTGTTAATCGATAATTGTATTTGATGTTGTAACGCGTATGCTATGTACACATGTAAATGATGGAATAAAACATATAAAGCTAATTGCATGCAGTAATTTACATATTCAGTGTGTTTACAGACCCAACATAAGTTATTAAATACTCGGGCAATCATGTCGATCATTGGTCCCGAAAATTTTTTCTTTAAAATTTTTTCTGAAAATTCTTATAACACGTTTCTAGGGGTGTTTTGAGGCGCTGAGCACGAATCAGGCCTCCATTTCGACCAATTTCGAATCCCGAATTCGAACAAAGTCGAAAATTAAAATTTTTCGATTTTTAGTCTAAAAAAATTTGAAATTGAAAGAACTTGAATTTTCGACTTTTTGTTAGAATTTGAGTTCGGGGTTCGGAATTAGGCGAAATAGAATTCGTATTCGTGATCAGCGACCCAGAAAACCGCTGTAAACATATTTTCACGATTTTTGAAATTAAAAAAAGTTAAAAAATGTTTGAATTCGGGTTAGGGGTTCGAAATTGGTCGAAATGGAGGCCTGATTCGTGCTCAGCGCCTCAAAACACCCCTAGAAACGTGTTATAGGGATTTTCAGAAAAAAAATTAAAGAAAAAACTTTCGGGACCAATGATCGACATGATTGCCAAATACTCGACTCCAACAAAAATGGAGAATCTCTATTAGGATTGAAAATCCCAAATACTTCGACAAAAATCGTAAATTTTACCCATAATTTCATTGATACAATTGCAAATTTTCGGTGAAATATTAGCTCATAATCATTAGAGATGAGATTTTTAGGCAAAGCCTATTTCTGCACTCTTTTTCATCGATATAAGCATGTAAAATTAACTACATGGTTTGGTAAAATTTCGAAAATAAGGGTTTTTTCAAATTAATCCTATAAAATATGGTTTTTAAACAGGAAAATGGCTGTTTGGCTATTTTTGCTACCTAAACTCATCTCTAATAATCACAATTTCCTGCTATTACGGGTGGCGATATCATTCGCCGCCGCCTTCGCCCGTCAAATTTCGTCGCTTCCTCTGTTTTTGCTTCGTTTTGCCTTCGCCTGTATCTGTCGCCCCCTTTCCGTTTTGATAGGCTTTTGTCCGTTTGCTCTTTTTCCCATTTTGCGCGCGCTGGAGGAAAATCCGATGATGGACCTTCCTCTTCGAGCAGTTCATCATTCCGTTCATGCAGTTGACCATCTTTGAGCAGTTCATCCCCTTCAGCCAATTCGCTCCATTCAAACGAATCGTCCTTTCCAAAGCGTTCCTCCTCAACAAGTTCGATCCATTGTTCATCACTCCGTTCAGTTTGTTGTTCGTCTTCCCTCTTGGTAGCAACAAAAAGTTTTGTTTAGAAATTGTAACTCAAAAATGAAAATTGAGTATAAATATTGCGATTTTCCCACCTTTTTTCATTCCTCATCATTCCTCAATTACAAATTATTTAATTCCCTGCAATGCTCGTCGACTTCCTCTTCTCCGCGTCCCTTTCACTTCAACTGCTGCCCCTGCTGATGTCCATCGTTGCCGCTTCTGTGCTGGTGATCGTCACGCAATGCTGCGGCTGCGGGAAGGTGAGGCCGGCATTTTTGAAATTTAACATTTGAGTCTAATGAATTTTCCACTTTTCAGAAAGATGCTGCCGAACAACAGATGGCGCCGACTGGGGACCAAATGCAGCAGGGAAGCGTGGCAAAGCAGGGCTCACAAATGGGACAGAGTGCGGCACAAGGCGGCGCCTCCAAGATGGGACAGAGTGCGGCACAAGGCGGCGCCTCCAAGATGGGACAGAGTGCGGCGCAAGGCTCCACCATGGCAAATTCGCAGATGCCCGGCTTGTCGACCTACGCAGGTGGGAGAGAAGGGCGTCGATTTTACTTGCTTTTTAAACTAAATCTTTCAATTTTAGGCGTTGCACAATCGCCAACTCCAATTGAAGTCTCGGCCTGGGCGGTGAGTTGAAAATGGGCTGGGTTTTGACTTCAATAACTTTCAACTTCACATTTAAGCAACCTCCGAAGCCCAAGTGAATTGCCAAGAAGTGAACGGACGATGTGCGCTCTGCGAAGTACAACATTTGCTGTGTTTGTTTGTGATCTATCCCATCTCTGATCAATTGTCTGTACCATTATCCCCTGCGATCGATCCTTTGTGTTAATCGATAATTGTATTTGATGTTGTAACGCGTATGCTATGTACACATGTAAATGATGGAATAAAACATATAAAGCTAATTGCATGCAGTAATTTACATATTCAGTGTGTTTACAGACCCAACATAAGTTATTAAATACTCGGGCAATCATGTCGATCATTGGTCCCGAAAATTTTTTCTTTAAAATTTTTTCTGAAAATTCTTATAACACGTTTCTAGGGGTGTTTTGAGGCGCTGAGCACGAATCAGGCCTCCATTTCGACCAATTTCGAATCCCGAATTCGAACAAAGTCGAAAATTAAAATTTTTCGATTTTTAGTCTAAAAAAATTTGAAATTGAAAGAACTTGAATTTTCGACTTTTTGTTAGAATTTGAGTTCGGGGTTCGGAATTAGGCGAAATAGAATTCGTATTCGTGATCAGCGACCCAGAAAACCGCTGTAAACATATTTTCACGATTTTTGAAATTAAAAAAAGTTAAAAAATGTTTGAATTCGGGTTAGGGGTTCGAAATTGGTCGAAATGGAGGCCTGATTCGTGCTCAGCGCCTCAAAACACCCCTAGAAACGTGTTATAGGGATTTTCAGAAAAAAAATTAAAGAAAAAACTTTCGGGACCAATGATCGACATGATTGCCAAATACTCGACTCCAACAAAAATGGAGAATCTCTATTAGGATTGAAAATCCCAAATACTTCGACAAAAATCGTAAATTTTACCCATAATTTCATTGATACAATTGCAAATTTTCGGTGAAATATTAGCTCATAATCATTAGAGATGAGATTTTTAGGCAAAGCCTATTTCTGCACTCTTTTTCATCGATATAAGCATGTAAAATTAACTACATGGTTTGGTAAAATTTCGAAAATAAGGGTTTTTTCAAATTAATCCTATAAAATATGGTTTTTAAACAGGAAAATGGCTGTTTGGCTATTTTTGCTACCTAAACTCATCTCTAATAATCACAATTTCCTGCTATTACGGGTGGCGATATCATTCGCCGCCGCCTTCGCCCGTCAAATTTCGTCGCTTCCTCTGTTTTTGCTTCGTTTTGCCTTCGCCTGTATCTGTCGCCCCCTTTCCGTTTTGATAGGCTTTTGTCCGTTTGCTCTTTTTCCCATTTTGCGCGCGCTGGAGGAAAATCCGATGATGGACCTTCCTCTTCGAGCAGTTCATCATTCCGTTCATGCAGTTGACCATCTTTGAGCAGTTCATCCCCTTCAGCCAATTCGCTCCATTCAAACGAATCGTCCTTTCCAAAGCGTTCCTCCTCAACAAGTTCGATCCATTGTTCATCACTCCGTTCAGTTTGTTGTTCGTCTTCCCTCTTGGTAGCAACAAAAAGTTTTGTTTAGAAATTGTAACTCAAAAATGAAAATTGAGTATAAATATTGCGATTTTCCCACCTTTTTTCATTCCTCATCATTCCTCAATTACAAATTATTTAATTCCCTGCAATGCTCGTCGACTTCCTCTTCTCCGCGTCCCTTTCACTTCAACTGCTGCCCCTGCTGATGTCCATCGTTGCCGCTTCTGTGCTGGTGATCGTCACGCAATGCTGCGGCTGCGGGAAGGTGAGGCCGGCATTTTTGAAATTTAACATTTGAGTCTAATGAATTTTCCACTTTTCAGAAAGATGCTGCCGAACAACAGATGGCGCCGACTGGGGACCAAATGCAGCAGGGAAGCGTGGCAAAGCAGGGCTCACAAATGGGACAGAGTGCGGCACAAGGCGGCGCCTCCAAGATGACAGAGTGGGACAAGAGATGGCGGCGGCGCAAGGCTCCACCATGGCAAATTCGCAGATGCCCGGCTTGTCGACCTACGCAGGTGGGAGAGAAGGGCGTCGATTTTACTTGCTTTTTAAACTAAATCTTTCAATTTTAGGCGTTGCACAATCGCCAACTCCAATTGAAGTCTCGGCCTGGGCGGTGAGTTGAAAATGGGC
>CP049711.1:7377831-7399633 GCA_004148225.2 Heterodera glycines | reverse complement strand
CGACTGGATTCTCTAAAATCTATATGCCATATTTTTACTTGAAAGCTTCGAAGCATGTGTGAGCCCACAACATGTGTCCTTTCTTTGTCATGCCATAAAAATTCGGTTGAATTCATATCATAATTGCTTAGAAAGTCCAAAAATATTGAGAAAAAAATGAGCCTTTTCTGGGCCGGTGAGTGCTCAGTTGAGCTCCATCTATAAAAGTGGAAACTTTGAAATGGCTGAGCTCCCTTATTTAAAAATCCAAAAAGTTTAAGAATATTTGAATCATATGAAATTCATCGACTGGATTCTCTAAAATCTATATGCCATATTTTTACTTGAAAGCTTCGAAGCATGTGTGAGCCCACAACATGTGTCGTTTCTTTGTCATGCCATAAAAATTCGGTTTGAATTCATATCATAATTGCTTAGAAAGTCCAAAAATATTGAGAAAAAAATGAGCTTTTCTGGGCCGGTGAGTGCTCAGTTGAGCTCCATCTATAAAAGTGGAAACTTTGAAATGGCTGAGCTCCCTTATTTAAAAATCCAAAAAGTTTAAGAATATTTGAATCATATGAAATTCATCGACTGGATTCTCTAAAATCTATATGCCATATTTTTACTTGAAAGCTTCGAAGCATGTGTGAGCCCACAACATGTGTCCTTTCTTTGTCATGCCATAAAAATTCGGTTGAATTCATATCATAATTGCTTAGAAAGTCCAAAAATATGAGAAAAAAATGAGCTTTTCTGGCCGGTGAGTGCTCAGTTGAGCTCCATCTATAAAAGTGGAAACTTTGAAATGGCTGAGCTCCCTTATTTAAAAATCCAAAAAGTTTAAGAATATTTGAATCATATGAAATTCATCGACTGGATTCTCTAAAATCTATATGCCATATTTTTACTTGAAAGCTTCGAAGCATGTGTGAGCCCACAACATGTGTCGTTTCTTTGTCATGCCATAAAAATTCGGTTGAATTCATATCATAATTGCTTAGAAAGTCCAAAAATATTGAGAAAAAAATGAGACTTTTCTGGGCCGGTGAGTGCTCAGTTGAGCTCCATCTATAAAAGTGGAAACTTTGAAATGGCTGAGCTCCCTTATTTAAAAATCCAAAAAGTTTAAGAATATTTGAATCATATGAAATTCATCGACTGGATTCTCTAAAATCTATATGCCATATTTTTACTTGAAAGCTTCGAAGCATGTGTGAGCCCACAACATGTGTCGTTTCTTTGTCATGCCATAAAAATTCGGTTGAATTCATATCATAATTGCTTAGAAAGTCCAAAAATATTGAGAAAAAAATGAGCTTTTCTGGGCCGGTGAGTGCTCAGTTGAGCTCCATCTATAAAAGTGGAAACTTTGAAATGGCTGAGCTCCCTTATTTAAAAATCCAAAAAGTTTAAGAATATTTGAATCATATGAAATTCATCGACTGGATTCTCTAAAATCTATATGCCATATTTTTACTTGAAAGCTTCGAAGCATGTGTGAGCCCACAACATGTGTCGTTTCTTTGTCATGCCATAAAAATTCGGTTGAATTCATATCATAATTGCTTAGAAAGTCCAAAAATATTGAGAAAAAAATGAGCTTTTCTGGGCCGGTGAGTGCTCAGTTGAGCTCCATCTATAAAAGTGGAAACTTTGAAATGGCTGAGCTCCCTTATTTAAAAATCCAAAAAGTTTAAGAATATTTGAATCATATGAAATTCATCGACTGGATTCTCTAAAATCTATATGCCATATTTTTACTTGAAAGCTTCGAAGCATGTGTGAGCCACAACATGTGTCGTTTCTTTGTCATGCCATAAAAATTCGGTTGAATTCATATCATAATTGCTTAGAAAGTCCAAAAATATTGAGAAAAAAATGAGACTTTTCTGGGCCGGTGAGTGCTCAGTTGAGCTCCATCTATAAAAGTGGAAACTTTGAAATGGCTGAGCTCCCTTATTTAAAAATCCAAAAAGTTTAAGAATATTTGAATCATATGAAATTCATCGACTGGATTCTCTAAAATCTATATGCCATATTTTTACTTGAAAGCTTCGAAGCATGTGTGAGCCCACAACATGTGTCGTTTCTTTGTCATGCCATAAAAATTCGGTTGAATTCATATCATAATTGCTTAGAAAGTCCAAAAATATTGAGAAAAAAATGAGCTTTTCTGGGCCGGTGAGTGCTCAGTTGAGCTCCATCTATAAAAGTGGAAACTTTGAAATGGCTGAGCTCCCTTATTTAAAAATCCAAAAAGTTTAAGAATATTTGAATCATATGAAATTCATCGACTGGATTCTCTAAAATCTATATGCCATATTTTTACTTGAAAGCTTCGAAGCATGTGTGAGCCCACAACATGTGTCGTTTCTTTGTCATGCCATAAAAATTCGGTTGAATTCATATCATAATTGCTTAGAAAGTCCAAAAATATTGAGAAAAAAATGAGACTTTTCTGGGCCGGTGAGTGCTCAGTTGAGCTCCATCTATAAAAGTGGAAACTTTGAAATGGCTGAGCTCCCTTATTTAAAAATCCAAAAAGTTTAAGAATATTTGAATCATATGAAATTCATCGACTGGATTCTCTAAAATCTATATGCCATATTTTTACTTGAAAGCTTCGAAGCATGTGTGAGCCCACAACATGTGTCGTTTCTTTGTCATGCCATAAAAATTCGGTTGAATTCATATCATAATTGCTTAGAAAGTCCAAAAATATTGAGAAAAAATGAGCTTTTCTGGGCCGGTGAGTGCTCAGTTGAGCTCCATCTATAAAAGTGGAAACTTTGAAATGGCTGAGCTCCTTATTTAAAAATCCAAAAAGTTTAAGAATATTTGAATCATATGAAATTCATCGACTGGATTCTCTAAAATCTATATGCCATATTTTTACTTGAAAGCTTCGAAGCATGTGTGAGCCCACAACATGTGTCTTTCTTTGTCATGCCATAAAAATTCGGTTGAATTCATATCATAATTGCTTAGAAAGTCCAAAAATATTGAGAAAAAAATGAGACTTTTCTGGGCCGGTGAGTGCTCAGTTGAGCTCCATCTATAAAAGTGGAAACTTTGAAATGGCTGAGCTCCCTTATTTAAAAATCCAAAAAGTTTAAGAATATTTGAATCATATGAAATTCATCGACTGGATTCTCTAAAATCTATATGCCATTTTTTACTTGAAAGCTTCGAAGCATGTGTGAGCCCACAACATGTGTCTTTCTTTGTCATGCCATAAAAATTCGGTTGAATTCATATCATAATTGCTTAGAAAGTCCAAAAATATTGAGAAAAAAATGAGACTTTTCTGGGCCGGTGAGTGCTCAGTTGAGCTCCATCTATAAAAGTGGAAACTTTGAAATGGCTGAGCTCCCTTATTTAAAAATCCAAAAAGTTTAAGAATATTTGAATCATATGAAATTCATCGACTGGATTCTCTAAAATCTATATGCCATATTTTTACTTGAAAGCTTCGAAGCATGTGTGAGCCCACAACATGTGTCGTTTCTTTGTCATGCCATAAAAATTCGGTTGAATTCATATCATAATTGCTTAGAAAGTCCAAAAATATTGAGAAAAAAATGAGCTTTTCTGGGCCGGTGAGTGCTCAGTTGAGCTCCATCTATAAAAGTGGAAACTTTGAAATGGCTGAGCTCCCTTATTTAAAAATCCAAAAAGTTTAAGAATATTTGAATCATATGAAATTCATCGACTGGATTCTCTAAAATCTATATGCCATATTTTTACTTGAAAGCTTCGAAGCATGTGTGAGCCCACAACATGTGTCGTTTCTTTGTCATGCCATAAAAATTCGGTTGAATTCATATCATAATTGCTTAGAAAGTCCAAAAATATTGAGAAAAAAATGAGACTTTTCTGGGCCGGTGAGTGCTCAGTTGAGCTCCATCTATAAAAGTGGAAACTTTGAAATGGCTGAGCTCCCTTATTTAAAAATCCAAAAAGTTTAAGAATATTTGAATCATATGAAATTCATCGACTGGATTCTCTAAAATCTATATGCCATATTTTTACTTGAAAGCTTCGAAGCATGTGTGAGCCCACAACATGTGTCGTTTCTTTGTCATGCCATAAAAATTCGGTTGAATTCATATCATAATTGCTTAGAAAGTCCAAAAATATTGAGAAAAAAATGAGACTTTTCTGGGCCGGTGAGTGCTCAGTTGAGCTCCATCTATAAAAGTGGAAACTTTGAAATGGCTGAGCTCCCTTATTTAAAAATCCAAAAAGTTTAAGAATATTTGAATCATATGAAATTCATCGACTGGATTCTCTAAAATCTATATGCCATATTTTTACTTGAAAGCTTCGAAGCATGTGTGAGCCCACAACATGTGTCGTTTCTTTGTCATGCCATAAAAATTCGGTTGAATTCATATCATAATTGCTTAGAAAGTCCAAAAATATTGAGAAAAAAATGAGACTTTTCTGGCCCGGTGAGGCTCAGTTGAGCTCCATCTATAAAAGTGGAAACTTTGAAATGGCTGAGCTCCCTTATTTAAAAATCCAAAAAGTTTAAGAATATTTGAATCATATGAAATTCATCGACTGGATTCTCTAAAATCTATATGCCATATTTTTACTTGAAAGCTTCGAAGCATGTGTGAGCCCACAACATGTGTCTTTCTTTGTCATGCCATAAAAATTCGGTTGAATTCATATCATAATTGCTTAGAAAGTCCAAAAATATTGAGAAAAAAATGAGACTTTTCTGGGCCGGTGAGTGCTCAGTTGAGCTCCATCTATAAAAGTGGAAACTTTGAAATGGCTGAGCTCCCTTATTTAAAAATCCAAAAAGTTTAAGAATATTTGAATCATATGAAATTCATCGACTGGATTCTCTAAAATCTATATGCCATATTTTTACTTGAAAGCTTCGAAGCATGTGTGAGCCCACAACATGTGTCTTTCTTTGTCATGCCATAAAAATTCGGTTGAATTCATATCATAATTGCTTAGAAAGTCCAAAAATATTGAGAAAAAAATGAGACTTTTCTGGGCCGGTGAGTGCTCAGTTGAGCTCCATCTATAAAAGTGGAAACTTTGAAATGGCTGAGCTCCCTTATTTAAAAATCCAAAAAGTTTAAGAATATTTGAATCATATGAAATTCATCGACTGGATTCTCTAAAATCTATATGCCATATTTTTACTTGAAAGCTTCGAAGCATGTGTGAGCCCACAACATGTGTCGTTTCTTTGTCATGCCATAAAAATTCGGTTGAATTCATATCATAATTGCTTAGAAAGTCCAAAAATATTGAGAAAAAAATGACTTTTCTGGGCCGGTGAGTGCTCAGTTGAGCTCCATCTATAAAAGTGGAAACTTTGAAATGGCTGAGCTCCCTTATTTAAAAATCCAAAAAGTTTAAGAATATTTGAATCATATGAAATTCATCGACTGGATTCTCTAAAATCTATATGCCATATTTTTACTTGAAAGCTTCGAAGCATGTGTGAGCCCACAACATGTGTCGTTTCTTTGTCATGCCATAAAAATTCGGTTGAATTCATATCATAATTGCTTAGAAAGTCCAAAAATATTGAGAAAAAAATGAGCCTTTTCTGGGCCGGTGAGTGCTCAGTTGAGCTCCATCTATAAAAGTGGAAACTTTGAAATGGCTGAGCTCCCTTATTTAAAAATCCAAAAAGTTTAAGAATATTTGAATCATATGAAATTCATCGACTGGATTCTCTAAAATCTATATGCCATATTTTTACTTGAAAGCTTCGAAGCATGTGTGAGCCCACAACATGTGTCGTTTCTTTGTCATGCCATAAAAATTCGGTTGAATTCATATCATAATTGCTTAGAAAGTCCAAAAATATTGAGAAAAAAATGAGACTTTTCTGGGCCGGTGAGTGCTCAGTTGAGCTCCATCTATAAAAGTGGAAACTTTGAAATGGCTGAGCTCCCTTATTTAAAAATCCAAAAAGTTTAAGAATATTTGAATCATATGAAATTCATCGACTGGATTCTCTAAAATCTATATGCCATATTTTTACTTGAAAGCTTCGAAGCATGTGTGAGCCCACAACATGTGTCGTTTCTTTGTCATGCCATAAAAATTCGGTTGAATTCATATCATAATTGCTTAGAAAGTCCAAAAATATTGAGAAAAAAATGAGACTTTTCTGGGCCGGTGAGTGCTCAGTTGAGCTCCATCTATAAAAGTGGAAACTTTGAAATGGCTGAGCTCCCTTATTTAAAAATCCAAAAAGTTTAAGAATATTTGAATCATATGAAATTCATCGACTGGATTCTCTAAAATCTATATGCCATATTTTTACTTGAAAGCTTCGAAGCATGTGTGAGCCCACAACATGTGTCGTTTCTTTGTCATGCCATAAAAATTCGGTTGAATTCATATCATAATTGCTTAGAAAGTCCAAAAATATTGAGAAAAAAATGAGCTTTTCTGGGCCGGTGAGTGCTCAGTTGAGCTCCATCTATAAAAGTGGAAACTTTGAAATGGCTGAGCTCCCTTATTTAAAAATCCAAAAAGTTTAAGAATATTTGAATCATATGAAATTCATCGACTGGATTCTCTAAAATCTATATGCCATATTTTTACTTGAAAGCTTCGAAGCATGTGTGAGCCCACAACATGTGTCGTTTCTTTGTCATGCCATAAAAATTCGGTTGAATTCATATCATAATTGCTTAGAAAGTCCAAAAATATTGAGAAAAAAATGAGACTTTTCTGGGCCGGTGAGTGCTCAGTTGAGCTCCATCTATAAAAGTGGAAACTTTGAAATGGCTGAGCTCCCTTATTTAAAAATCCAAAAAGTTTAAGAATATTTGAATCATATGAAATTCATCGACTGGATTCTCTAAAATCTATATGCCATATTTTTACTTGAAAGCTTCGAAGCATGTGTGAGCCCACAACATGTGTCGTTTCTTTGTCATGCCATAAAAATTCGGTTGAATTCATATCATAATTGCTTAGAAAGTCCAAAAATATTGAGAAAAAAATGAGACTTTTCTGGGCCGGTGAGTGCTCAGTTGAGCTCCATCTATAAAAGTGGAAACTTTGAAATGGCTGAGCTCCCTTATTTAAAAATCCAAAAAGTTTAAGAATATTTGAATCATATGAAATTCATCGACTGGATTCTCTAAAATCTATATGCCATATTTTTACTTGAAAGCTTCGAAGCATGTGTGAGCCCACAACATGTGTCGTTTCTTTGTCATGCCATAAAAATTCGGTTGAATTCATATCATAATTGCTTAGAAAGTCCAAAAATATTGAGAAAAAAATGAGCTTTTCTGGGCCGGTGAGTGCTCAGTTGAGCTCCATCTATAAAAGTGGAAACTTTGAAATGGCTGAGCTCCCTTATTTAAAAATCCAAAAAGTTTAAGAATATTTGAATCATATGAAATTCATCGACTGGATTCTCTAAAATCTATATGCCATATTTTTACTTGAAAGCTTCGAAGCATGTGTGAGCCCACAACATGTGTCGTTTCTTTGTCATGCCATAAAAATTCGGTTGAATTCATATCATAATTGCTTAGAAAGTCCAAAAATATTGAGAAAAAAATGAGCTTTTCTGGGCCGGTGAGTGCTCAGTTGAGCTCCATCTATAAAAGTGGAAACTTTGAAATGGCTGAGCTCCCTTATTTAAAAATCCAAAAAGTTTAAGAATATTTGAATCATATGAAATTCATCGACTGGATTCTCTAAAATCTATATGCCATATTTTTACTTGAAAGCTTCGAAGCATGTGTGAGCCCACAACATGTGTCGTTTCTTTGTCATGCCATAAAAATTCGGTTGAATTCATATCATAATTGCTTAGAAAGTCCAAAAATATTGAGAAAAAAATGAGACTTTTCTGGGCCGGTGAGTGCTCAGTTGAGCTCCATCTATAAAAGTGGAAACTTTGAAATGGCTGAGCTCCCTTATTTAAAAATCCAAAAAGTTTAAGAATATTTGAATCATATGAAATTCATCGACTGGATTCTCTAAAATCTATATGCCATATTTTTACTTGAAAGCTTCGAAGCATGTGTGAGCCCACAACATGTGTCGTTTCTTTGTCATGCCATAAAAATTCGGTTGAATTCATATCATAATTGCTTAGAAAGTCCAAAAATATTGAGAAAAAAATGAGACTTTTCTGGGCCGGTGAGTGCTCAGTTGAGCTCCATCTATAAAAGTGGAAACTTTGAAATGGCTGAGCTCCCTTATTTAAAAATCCAAAAAGTTTAAGAATATTTGAATCATATGAAATTCATCGACTGGATTCTCTAAAATCTATATGCCATATTTTTACTTGAAAGCTTCGAAGCATGTGTGAGCCCACAACATGTGTCGTTTCTTTGTCATGCCATAAAAATTCGGTTGAATTCATATCATAATTGCTTAGAAAGTCCAAAAATATTGAGAAAAAATGAGACTTTTCTGGGCCGGTGAGTGCTCAGTTGAGCTCCATCTATAAAAGTGGAAACTTTGAAATGGCTGAGCTCCCTTATTTAAAAATCCAAAAAGTTTAAGAATATTTGAATCATATGAAATTCATCGACTGGATTCTCTAAAATCTATATGCCATATTTTTACTTGAAAGCTTCGAAGCATGTGTGAGCCCACAACATGTGTCGTTTCTTTGTCATGCCATAAAAATTCGGTTGAATTCATATCATAATTGCTTAGAAAGTCCAAAAATATTGAGAAAAAAATGAGACTTTTCTGGGCCGGTGAGTGCTCAGTTGAGCTCCATCTATAAAAGTGGAAACTTTGAAATGGCTGAGCTCCCTTATTTAAAAATCCAAAAAGTTTAAGAATATTTGAATCATATGAAATTCATCGACTGGATTCTCTAAAATCTATATGCCATATTTTTACTTGAAAGCTTCGAAGCATGTGTGAGCCCACAACATGTGTCGTTTCTTTGTCATGCCATAAAAATTCGGTTGAATTCATATCATAATTGCTTAGAAAGTCCAAAAATATTGAGAAAAAAATGAGCTTTTCTGGGCCGGTGAGTGCTCAGTTGAGCTCCATCTATAAAAGTGGAAACTTTGAAATGGCTGAGCTCCCTTATTTAAAAATCCAAAAAGTTTAAGAATATTTGAATCATATGAAATTCATCGACTGGATTCTCTAAAATCTATATGCCATATTTTTACTTGAAAGCTTCGAAGCATGTGTGAGCCCACAACATGTGTCGTTTCTTTGTCATGCCATAAAAATTCGGTTGAATTCATATCATAATTGCTTAGAAAGTCCAAAAATATTGAGAAAAAAATGAGACTTTTCTGGGCCGGTGAGTGCTCAGTTGAGCTCCATCTATAAAAGTGGAAACTTTGAAATGGCTGAGCTCCCTTATTTAAAAATCCAAAAAGTTTAAGAATATTTGAATCATATGAAATTCATCGACTGGATTCTCTAAAATCTATATGCCATATTTTTACTTGAAAGCTTCGAAGCATGTGTGAGCCCACAACATGTGTCGTTTCTTTGTCATGCCATAAAAATTCGGTTGAATTCATATCATAATTGCTTAGAAAGTCCAAAAATATTGAGAAAAAAATGAGACTTTTCTGGGCCGGTGAGTGCTCAGTTGAGCTCCATCTATAAAAGTGGAAACTTTGAAATGGCTGAGCTCCCTTATTTAAAAATCCAAAAAGTTTAAGAATATTTGAATCATATGAAATTCATCGACTGGATTCTCTAAAATCTATATGCCATATTTTTACTTGAAAGCTTCGAAGCATGTGTGAGCCCACAACATGTGTCGTTTCTTTGTCATGCCATAAAAATTCGGTTGAATTCATATCATAATTGCTTAGAAAGTCCAAAAATATTGAGAAAAAAATGAGACTTTTCTGGGCCGGTGAGTGCTCAGTTGAGCTCCATCTATAAAAGTGGAAACTTTGAAATGGCTGAGCTCCCTTATTTAAAAATCCAAAAAGTTTAAGAATATTTGAATCATATGAAATTCATCGACTGGATTCTCTAAAATCTATATGCCATATTTTTACTTGAAAGCTTCGAAGCATGTGTGAGCCCACAACATGTGTCGTTTCTTTGTCATGCCATAAAAATTCGGTTGAATTCATATCATAATTGCTTAGAAAGTCCAAAAATATTGAGAAAAAAATGAGACTTTTCTGGGCCGGTGAGTGCTCAGTTGAGCTCCATCTATAAAAGTGGAAACTTTGAAATGGCTGAGCTCCCTTATTTAAAAATCCAAAAAGTTTAAGAATATTTGAATCATATGAAATTCATCGACTGGATTCTCTAAAATCTATATGCCATATTTTTACTTGAAAGCTTCGAAGCATGTGTGAGCCCACAACATGTGTCGTTTCTTTGTCATGCCATAAAAATTCGGTTGAATTCATATCATAATTGCTTAGAAAGTCCAAAAATATTGAGAAAAAAATGAGCTTTTCTGGGCCGGTGAGTGCTCAGTTGAGCTCCATCTATAAAAGTGGAAACTTTGAAATGGCTGAGCTCCCTTATTTAAAAATCCAAAAAGTTTAAGAATATTTGAATCATATGAAATTCATCGACTGGATTCTCTAAAATCTATATGCCATATTTTTACTTGAAAGCTTCGAAGCATGTGTGAGCCCACAACATGTGTCGTTTCTTTGTCATGCCATAAAAATTCGGTTGAATTCATATCATAATTGCTTAGAAAGTCCAAAAATATTGAGAAAAAAATGAGCTTTTCTGGGCCGGTGAGTGCTCAGTTGAGCTCCATCTATAAAAGTGGAAACTTTGAAATGGCTGAGCTCCCTTATTTAAAAATCCAAAAAGTTTAAGAATATTTGAATCATATGAAATTCATCGACTGGATTCTCTAAAATCTATATGCCATATTTTTACTTGAAAGCTTCGAAGCATGTGTGAGCCCACAACATGTGTCGTTTCTTTGTCATGCCATAAAAATTCGGTTGAATTCATATCATAATTGCTTAGAAAGTCCAAAAATATTGAGAAAAAAATGAGACTTTTCTGGGCCGGTGAGTGCTCAGTTGAGCTCCATCTATAAAAGTGGAAACTTTGAAATGGCTGAGCTCCCTTATTTAAAAATCCAAAAAGTTTAAGAATATTTGAATCATATGAAATTCATCGACTGGATTCTCTAAAATCTATATGCCATATTTTTACTTGAAAGCTTCGAAGCATGTGTGAGCCCACAACATGTGTCGTTTCTTTGTCATGCCATAAAAATTCGGTTGAATTCATATCATAATTGCTTAGAAAGTCCAAAAATATTGAGAAAAAAATGAGCTTTTCTGGGCCGGTGAGTGCTCAGTTGAGCTCCATCTATAAAAGTGGAAACTTTGAAATGGCTGAGCTCCCTTATTTAAAAATCCAAAAAGTTTAAGAATATTTGAATCATATGAAATTCATCGACTGGATTCTCTAAAATCTATATGCCATATTTTTACTTGAAAGCTTCGAAGCATGTGTGAGCCCACAACATGTGTCGTTTCTTTGTCATGCCATAAAAATTCGGTTGAATTCATATCATAATTGCTTAGAAAGTCCAAAAATATTGAGAAAAAAATGAGCCTTTTCTGGGCCGGTGAGTGCTCAGTTGAGCTCCATCTATAAAAGTGGAAACTTTGAAATGGCTGAGCTCCCTTATTTAAAAATCCAAAAAGTTTAAGAATATTTGAATCATATGAAATTCATCGACTGGATTCTCTAAAATCTATATGCCATATTTTTACTTGAAAGCTTCGAAGCATGTGTGAGCCCACAACATGTGTCGTTTCTTTGTCATGCCATAAAAATTCGGTTGAATTCATATCATAATTGCTTAGAAAGTCCAAAAATATTGAGAAAAAAATGAGCTTTTCTGGGCCGGTGAGTGCTCAGTTGAGCTCCATCTATAAAAGTGGAAACTTTGAAATGGCTGAGCTCCTTATTTAAAAATCCAAAAAGTTTAAGAATATTTGAATCATATGAAATTCATCGACTGGATTCTCTAAAATCTATATGCCATATTTTTACTTGAAAGCTTCGAAGCATGTGTGAGCCCACAACATGTGTCGTTTCTTTGTCATGCCATAAAAATTCGGTTGAATTCATATCATAATTGCTTAGAAAGTCCAAAAATATTGAGAAAAAAATGAGACTTTTCTGGGCCGGTGAGTGCTCAGTTGAGCTCCATCTATAAAAGTGGAAACTTTGAAATGGCTGAGCTCCCTTATTTAAAAATCCAAAAAGTTTAAGAATATTTGAATCATATGAAATTCATCGACTGGATTCTCTAAAATCTATATGCCATATTTTTACTTGAAAGCTTCGAAGCATGTGTGAGCCCACAACATGTGTCGTTTCTTTGTCATGCCATAAAAATTCGGTTGAATTCATATCATAATTGCTTAGAAAGTCCAAAAATATTGAGAAAAAAATGAGCGTTTTCTGGGCCGGTGAGTGCTCAGTTGAGCTCCATCTATAAAAGTGGAAACTTTGAAATGGCTGAGCTCCCTTATTTAAAAATCCAAAAAGTTTAAGAATATTTGAATCATATGAAATTCATCGACTGGATTCTCTAAAATCTATATGCCATATTTTTACTTGAAAGCTTCGAAGCATGTGTGAGCCCACAACATGTGTCGTTTCTTTGTCATGCCATAAAAATTCGGTTGAATTCATATCATAATTGCTTAGAAAGTCCAAAAATATTGAGAAAAAAATGAGACTTTTCTGGGCCGGTGAGTGCTCAGTTGAGCTCCATCTATAAAAGTGGAAACTTTGAAATGGCTGAGCTCCCTTATTTAAAAATCCAAAAAGTTTAAGAATATTTGAATCATATGAAATTCATCGACTGGATTCTCTAAAATCTATATGCCATATTTTTACTTGAAAGCTTCGAAGCATGTGTGAGCCCACAACATGTGTCGTTTCTTTGTCATGCCATAAAAATTCGGTTGAATTCATATCATAATTGCTTAGAAAGTCCAAAAATATTGAGAAAAAAATGAGACTTTTCTGGGCCGGTGAGTGCTCAGTTGAGCTCCATCTATAAAAGTGGAAACTTTGAAATGGCTGAGCTCCCTTATTTAAAAATCCAAAAAGTTTAAGAATATTTGAATCATATGAAATTCATCGACTGGATTCTCTAAAATCTATATGCCATATTTTTACTTGAAAGCTTCGAAGCATGTGTGAGCCCACAACATGTGTCGTTTCTTTGTCATGCCATAAAAATTCGGTTGAATTCATATCATAATTGCTTAGAAAGTCCAAAAATATTGAGAAAAAAATGAGCCTTTTCTGGGCCGGTGAGTGCTCAGTTGAGCTCCATCTATAAAAGTGGAAACTTTGAAATGGCTGAGCTCCCTTATTTAAAAATCCAAAAAAGTTTAAGAATATTTGAATCATATGAAATTCATCGACTGGATTCTCTAAAATCTATATGCCATATTTTTACTTGAAAGCTTCGAAGCATGTGTGAGCCCACAACATGTGTCCTTTCTTTGTCATGCCATAAAAATTCGGTTGAATTCATATCATAATTGCTTAGAAAGTCCAAAAATATTGAGAAAAAAATTAGCCTTTTCTGGGCCGGTGAGTGCTCAGTTGAGCTCCATCTATAAAAGTGGAAACTTTGAAATGGCTGAGCTCCCTTATTTAAAAATCCAAAAAGTTTAAGAATATTTGAATCATATGAAATTCATCGACTGGATTCTCTAAAATCTATATGCCATATTTTTACTTGAAAGCTTCGAAGCATGTGTGAGCCCACAACATGTGTCCTTTCTTTGTCATGCCATAAAAATTCGGTTGAATTCATATCATAATTGCTTAGAAAGTCCAAAAATATTGAGAAAAAAATGAGCCTTTTCTGGGCCGGTGAGTGCTCAGTTGAGCTCCATCTATAAAAGTGGAAACTTTGAAATGGCTGAGCTCCCTTATTTAAAAATCCAAAAAGTTTAAGAATATTTGAATCATATGAAATTCATCGACTGGATTCTCTAAAATCTATATGCCATATTTTTACTTGAAAGCTTCGAAGCATGTGTGAGCCCACAACATGTGTCGTTTCTTTGTCATGCCATAAAAATTCGGTTGAATTCATATCATAATTGCTTAGAAAGTCCAAAAATATTGAGAAAAAAATGAGACTTTTCTGGGCCGGTGAGTGCTCAGTTGAGCTCCATCTATAAAAGTGGAAACTTTGAAATGGCTGAGCTCCCTTATTTAAAAATCCAAAAAGTTTAAGAATATTTGAATCATATGAAATTCATCGACTGGATTCTCTAAAATCTATATGCCATATTTTTACTTGAAAGCTTCGAAGCATGTGTGAGCCCACAACATGTGTCGTTTCTTTGTCATGCCATAAAAATTCGGTTGAATTCATATCATAATTGCTTAGAAAGTCCAAAAATATTGAGAAAAAAATGAGACTTTCTGGGCCGGTGAGTGCTCAGTTGAGCTCCATCTATAAAAGTGGAAACTTTGAAATGGCTGAGCTCCCTTATTTAAAAATCCAAAAAGTTTAAGAATATTTGAATCATATGAAATTCATCGACTGGATTCTCTAAAATCTATATGCCATATTTTTACTTGAAAGCTTCGAAGCATGTGTGAGCCCACAACATGTGTCGTTTCTTTGTCATGCCATAAAAATTCGGTTGAATTCATATCATAATTGCTTAGAAAGTCCAAAAATATTGAGAAAAAAATGAGCTTTTCTGGGCCGGTGAGTGCTCAGTTGAGCTCCATCTATAAAAGTGGAAACTTTGAAATGGCTGAGCTCCCTTATTTAAAAATCCAAAAAGTTTAAGAATATTTGAATCATATGAAATTCATCGACTGGATTCTCTAAAATCTATATGCCATATTTTTACTTGAAAGCTTCGAAGCATGTGTGAGCCCACAACATGTGTCCTTTCTTTGTCATGCCATAAAAATTCGGTTGAATTCATATCATAATTGCTTAGAAAGTCCAAAAATATTGAGAAAAAAATGAGCTTTTCTGGGCCGGTGAGTGCTCAGTTGAGCTCCATCTATAAAAGTGGAAACTTTGAAATGGCTGAGCTCCCTTATTTAAAAATCCAAAAAGTTTAAGAATATTTGAATCATATGAAATTCATCGACTGGATTCTCTAAAATCTATATGCCATATTTTTACTTGAAAGCTTCGAAGCATGTGTGAGCCCACAACATGTGTCGTTTCTTTGTCATGCCATAAAAATTCGGTTGAATTCATATCATAATTGCTTAGAAAGTCCAAAAATATTGAGAAAAAAATGAGCTTTTCTGGGCCGGTGAGTGCTCAGTTGAGCTCCATCTATAAAAGTGGAAACTTTGAAATGGCTGAGCTCCCTTATTTAAAAATCCAAAAAGTTTAAGAATATTTGAATCATATGAAATTCATCGACTGGATTCTCTAAAATCTATATGCCATATTTTTACTTGAAAGCTTCGAAGCATGTGTGAGCCCACAACATGTGTCGTTTCTTTGTCATGCCATAAAAATTCGGTTGAATTCATATCATAATTGCTTAGAAAGTCCAAAAATATTGAGAAAAAAATGAGACTTTTCTGGGCCGGTGAGTGCTCAGTTGAGCTCCATCTATAAAAGTGGAAACTTTGAAATGGCTGAGCTCCCTTATTTAAAAATCCAAAAAGTTTAAGAATATTTGAATCATATGAAATTCATCGACTGGATTCTCTAAAATCTATATGCCATATTTTTACTTGAAAGCTTCGAAGCATGTGTGAGCCCACAACATGTGTCGTTTCTTTGTCATGCCATAAAAATTCGGTTGAATTCATATCATAATTGCTTAGAAAGTCCAAAAATATTGAGAAAAAAATGAGACTTTTCTGGGCCGGTGAGTGCTCAGTTGAGCTCCATCTATAAAAGTGGAAACTTTGAAATGGCTGAGCTCCCTTATTTAAAAATCCAAAAAGTTTAAGAATATTTGAATCATATGAAATTCATCGACTGGATTCTCTAAAATCTATATGCCATATTTTTACTTGAAAGCTTCGAAGCATGTGTGAGCCCACAACATGTGTCGTTTCTTTGTCATGCCATAAAAATTCGGTTGAATTCATATCATAATTGCTTAGAAAGTCCAAAAATATTGAGAAAAAAATGAGCTTTTCTGGGCCGGTGAGTGCTCAGTTGAGCTCCATCTATAAAAGTGGAAACTTTGAAATGGCTGAGCTCCCTTATTTAAAAATCCAAAAAGTTTAAGAATATTTGAATCATATGAAATTCATCGACTGGATTCTCTAAAATCTATATGCCATATTTTTACTTGAAAGCTTCGAAGCATGTGTGAGCCCACAACATGTGTCGTTTCTTTGTCATGCCATAAAAATTCGGTTGAATTCATATCATAATTGCTTAGAAAGTCCAAAAATATTGAGAAAAAAATGAGCTTTTCTGGGCCGGTGAGTGCTCAGTTGAGCTCCATCTATAAAAGTGGAAACTTTGAAATGGCTGAGCTCCCTTATTTAAAAATCCAAAAAGTTTAAGAATATTTGAATCATATGAAATTCATCGACTGGATTCTCTAAAATCTATATGCCATATTTTTACTTGAAAGCTTCGAAGCATGTGTGAGCCCACAACATGTGTCGTTTCTTTGTCATGCCATAAAAATTCGGTTGAATTCATATCATAATTGCTTAGAAAGTCCAAAAATATTGAGAAAAAAATGAGACTTTTCTGGGCCGGTGAGTGCTCAGTTGAGCTCCATCTATAAAAGTGGAAACTTTGAAATGGCTGAGCTCCCTTATTTAAAAATCCAAAAAGTTTAAGAATATTTGAATCATATGAAATTCATCGACTGGATTCTCTAAAATCTATATGCCATATTTTTACTTGAAAGCTTCGAAGCATGTGTGAGCCCACAACATGTGTCGTTTCTTTGTCATGCCATAAAAATTCGGTTGAATTCATATCATAATTGCTTAGAAAGTCCAAAAATATTGAGAAAAAAATGAGCCTTTTCTGGGCCGGTGAGTGCTCAGTTGAGCTCCATCTATAAAAGTGGAAACTTTGAAATGGCTGAGCTCCCTTATTTAAAAATCCAAAAAGTTTAAGAATATTTGAATCATATTGAAATTCATCGACTGGATTCTCTAAAATCTATATGCCATATTTTTACTTTTTTACTTGAAAGCTTCGAAGCATGTGTGAGCCCACAACATGTGTCGTTTCTTTGTCATGCCATAAAAATTCGGTTGAATTTGAATCATATCATAATTGCTTAGAAAGTCCAAAAATATTGAGAAAAAAATGAGCGTTTTCTGGGCCGGTGAGTGCTCAGTTGAGCTCCATCTATAAAAGTGGAAACTTTGAAATGGCTGAGCTCCCTTATTTAAAAATCCAAAAAGTTTAAGAATATTTGAATCATATGAAATTCATCGACTGGATTCTCTAAAATCTATATGCCATATTTTTACTTGAAAGCTTCGAAGCATGTGTGAGCCCACAACATGTGTCGTTTCTTTGTCATGCCATAAAAATTCGGTTGAATTCATATCATAATTGCTTAGAAAGTCCAAAAATATTGAGAAAAAAATGAGCGTTTTCTGGGCCGGTGAGTGCTCAGTTGAGCTCCATCTATAAAAGTGGAAACTTTGAAATGGCTGAGCTCCCTTATTTAAAAATCCAAAAAGTTTAAGAATATTTGAATCATATGAAATTCATCGACTGGATTCTCTAAAATCTATATGCCATATTTTTACTTGAAAGCTTCGAAGCATGTGTGAGCCCACAACATGTGTCGTTTCTTTGTCATGCCATAAAAATTCGGTTGAATTCATATCATAATTGCTTAGAAAGTCCAAAAATATTGAGAAAAAAATGAGACTTTTCTGGGCCGGTGAGTGCTCAGTTGAGCTCCATCTATAAAAGTGGAAACTTTGAAATGGCTGAGCTCCCTTATTTAAAAATCCAAAAAGTTTAAGAATATTTGAATCATATGAAATTCATCGACTGGATTCTCTAAAATCTATATGCCATATTTTTACTTGAAAGCTTCGAAGCATGTGTGAGCCCACAACATGTGTCGTTTCTTTGTCATGCCATAAAAATTCGGTTGAATTCATATCATAATTGCTTAGAAAGTCCAAAAATATTGAGAAAAAAATGAGCGTTTTCTGGGCCGGTGAGTGCTCAGTTGAGCTCCATCTATAAAAGTGGAAACTTTGAAATGGCTGAGCTCCCTTATTTAAAAATCCAAAAAGTTTAAGAATATTTGAATCATATGAAATTCATCGACTGGATTCTCTAAAATCTATATGCCATATTTTTACTTGAAAGCTTCGAAGCATGTGTGAGCCCACAACATGTGTCGTTTCTTTGTCATGCCATAAAAATTCGGTTGAATTCATATCATAATTGCTTAGAAAGTCCAAAAATATTGAGAAAAAAATGAGACTTTTCTGGGCCGGTGAGTGCTCAGTTGAGCTCCATCTATAAAAGTGGAAACTTTGAAATGGCTGAGCTCCCTTATTTAAAAATCCAAAAAGTTTAAGAATATTTGAATCATATGAAATTCATCGACTGGATTCTCTAAATCGGGAGATTTACTTGTGAATAAAATTCAATTTTCTTTCTAATTTTTTTTTAGATTTTTCTAAAATTTTTTAAAAAACCAATTTTAGAAAAGTTGACCGAGAAATTCAAATTAATTTTTCTGTTGGGCGTGGAGAAATTCTTTTTATGAAAATACCACCAAAAATAGATCTATCAAATGCGATTTTTTTTTATCCATTCGTAAAATTTCATTTTGCATCCCTTCGCTATAAATTTTTCTTGTGAAAATTTCCAAAAAATGGCCAAAATATGGACTAAAAACCCAAAAATGGCGAAATATGGATTTATTCCCGAAAACCCCCAAAATATGGATTTATATGGACTAAAAACCTTCACCAAATCAAAAAATTTTAACGCAGAAATGCTATTTTTAAGCCCCTTTCTTCATAGCATATGCGCAGAAAAAATATGGTAATCCATATAATTTACAACCCTAATTATTAATAAAATTAACAATTGAATTCACCAGGTTTAGAACAAAGAGACAACAACCCTTTTTAAATCATTTTAATTTATAAATTTTGATGGGCTTATTAATAGTAAAAATGTCTCAAAGCCTTGGAATTTGCAATTTTTAAATTTAAAACCGAACTGGGATTAGCCAATCATCACCTCCCCCTATTGTTTAGGCCGGCTTGACCGTGCCGAACTCCGTCTGCGCATGTCCGACTTGGACCTGCGCCGGGTTGCCCAATAATGCCGGAATTTAGCCGACTTGGCCTTGATCAGCGACCTGTTGCTCACCATTGCCGGCCTGTACTTCACCGCCCGGGTGGACACCAACCGTGCCTTGTTGGACCTGTCCCAGGCCGCTGTACTGCTCGGCGTCGGACTGCAGCGCAAAATGGTCGAAACGGTGGCCAACGAATTGGCACTGTCCACCAGCCAGGCGCACGCGCTGTTGAACAAGGCGATCAGACGGTGGGTGAGACGGCGGAGGAGCACGGAGTTTCCTTTCCCCCCCCAACCGTATTTCAATTGGTTCCTCCACACAGGCCCGTAGCCAGGGGGGGGGGGAAGGGGGGGGGAATTCCCCCCCCCCCCCCGAAATGAAAATTTTTTAAAATTTTCCAGCAAATAATGGAAAATTTTTTCGAATTCCCCCCCCCCCGAACGAAAATTTTATAGACAATTTTCGTAACAAATAGCACTCAAATTTTCCGTAAAACGGCCAAAATTGGGTCCTTTTTTAGTGAAAAAGTGGAGTTTTTACCCAGCAGCGGGAAAAAGTTTTTTTTAAGCAGCCGCCGCCGACGACCAAACAATATAAAAGTCTACAAGTGGAAAATTGCAGTTATTTGCAGATCGTAAACAACTTTTATCAATTTTATTCAGCAAAAAAAAATTATGGATAAATTTGCAAAAAAAAAAAGGGGTAATAGTACCGATGGTTGCTCAGCGACCCCGAAAACCTTATAATAAATATTTTTATGACTTTTGAAATTTTTTAAAAAAATTTCAAAAAAGGTGTGATACCATCGGTACTATTACCAAAAAAGGTATTCAGACCGGACCCCTCCCTTTCCCCCCCCCCGAAAATTTTTCCTGGCTACGGGCTTGCCTCCACGTCCTCGCCAAAAATTTTAAAAATCCGAAATTATTTAGAAATTTATTAGAAAATTTTTTAGAATTATTTTATTTTTTTATTTTCGAAATATTTTCTTGGAAAACCCCTCTAATTGAAAATTTGCAATTGTAAGAAAAAAATTGATGAAATTTTCTTCGAAAACAAATTTTATATTGAAAAAATTTCCAATATTTTTTTTATTCAAAATATATCTATTTTTTAAAGATAGGTAGGTACTTAAATTTACAAATTTTAAGGGTCATTATTTGCTTATTTGTTATTTGGATTCCAATTTTGGTTTTTGTTTTTCAGTTTGTCCGAATTAGGGCTTCGATTTTTAGGTTTTTACATATTTTTTTCCTGAGCTCCCCGTGGCCTGAAACGCACGAAAAACATGTTTTTTTGGGCTGTTGTTAAGCTACTTTTCGAGTTATTAGCACCTATTTTCTAGGTTTTTATTTTTAGCACCTAAAAAACCTAAAAAAATTTTAAAAAACTTATTTTCACCTATTTTGGCATTTTGCCCAAAATTTGTTAACAAAAATGAAATAAAAAGGAAAAACAGACCCCTAAGAATCGACCGAAAATTTTTTTCAAAAAATATACCCCTAAGAATCAACTCGAAAATTTTCAAAAATATACCTATGAAAAAAGAAAAATTTCTCAAAAATCATCTCCAAAATTTATTTGTTTATTTTCTTGGCGAGAATTTTTTATTTTGAAAATTATCTATCTCATTAATGATTTGGCATAATATTTTTGCTTTTTGAAGAAAATTTTCGATTTTACACCCCAAATTCGGAACTTTTTGGCACCTATTTTCCCATTTTTAGCACCTATTTTGGGGGTTTTTTAGAACCTAAAACCTACTTATTTTGGCAGTTTTTAGCACCTAAAAATCGAAGCCCTAGTCCGAATATTTTGACTCAATTTGCCGTGAGGCGCTTGAACAACAACAACACAATGCCAATGATCGCCAACAGCACACAGCAGAAGCAACAGAAGCAGAAGGAAAAACAAAAAGCGACGAATGCCCGGCGATCAAATTGAAAATTTCACATTTTGTCAAATAAAATTACTTTTTTTTGTTTGTTTTTTTCTTTCTTGTTGTTGATTTTATTTGTTGAAGAGAGAATTTGAAAGGCTTTGCAGTTCATAATAATTAACTCCAAAACAGGAAAATATGGGATAAAAAATGAAATTTTAAAATTTAGGATAAACAAATTTTAAAAAAATTCATGTAAATGACGGGTTGCCAAAAAATCCTCAGATTTGCTAGTTTTACATAATTTATTTTTTTCACTTGCTAAGAAAAAGAAGAAGAGCAGCGCAAAATTTTGAATAGCAAAAAGTGCCAAGTTCGGGCGGGAAAAATTTTGGAAATTTTAATGCAATTTTAACGCCGAAAAGCATTGAAATAATTTTGATTTGTAATTTGCTAGCAAAATGAATAAGATACCATATATGGTTGCCTTTTTTCCAAAATTTTGTAAAAAAAATACATCACAATCCATGAATTCAGATATGGCAATGGGGAAAAAAATACATCAAGCACAGGGCTGCTATCCGTCCTTGAATGGCAAGGACGTCCTTGAAATTGGGCCCTCTTTCTTGAAAATAAAAAATGTCCTTGTATGCAAGGACGTCCTTGAAAATGAGCATTTGGAAAAGTTTAAAAAAATCAAAGAAATTTG
>CP049711.1:7352093-7376740 GCA_004148225.2 Heterodera glycines | reverse complement strand
ATACCGTAATAATTGTCCCCTTCCTTTGTATTTTTCCCAAAGTTTCACTTTGTACGCCCATTCCATCTCCGCCTGCTCCTCTTTTGTGTTGGCATTGGCACCGCCCGCCAAATGGGTGTCGATTGTCTCCAGCGCATCGCGTAATGGGGCGGACACTTCGAACTCGGCCCTCTCTTCGTCACTCATTTCGTAAGTCCTAACTTTTCGCCCCCCGCCGGCCGTCGTTGGCTCAGCCTCGCGCAATGTGTCGCTTTTCTTAACGGTTTTCCGATTTTCAGGGTGTATTTGCCAGTGGATTACGTGTCTTTCGGTGATGTATTCCAAGTCGTTGGCCTTTCTCTTCTCCGCCCGGTAGGACCGATAAGAACAAGCGTCTCTTTGGAACGGTTGCGCGAAGCGTTGCGGCTCCTAAAAGGCTTTTAAAGGGTCAAAAAATGATGCCAAATCCTCCATTGGAGGACGAATATTTGTGGGTGATAGTTTCCGTAACAAAATGTGATGGTCCAACTTCTCACCGTAAACAGTTTTCGCAGTGCTTCCGTGCGCGAGGCAGCGAATGCCGAATTCACTTCATTCAAATGCGAAGAGACGGAAGAGTCTGGCCACAAGTCGGTCCCTTCTGTGCAAATCACCGTTTGTGCGTTCGTTTCGACGGAAATCCTATGACAATTGGCTTTGTTTTTCGTCTGCTTTTCCCCCTTTTTGGCACCTGTCCAATTCCATGGGTTCGCCCATTTTCTCCTCTCCGTCTTCCTCCCCATCAGCAAACATGTCAAAGAGTTGTTGGCATTGTTGAGGACTGTCCGACTGAAAATGGAACCTTCTTATTTATTCGTATTTGGCATTTTGCCATTTCTCACCGTCCGTTTTTCCTCCATTTTTTTGTCCTCCTCAATTTTCTGCTCGACTTTCTCTTCTCTTTGTTCTACTTCCCTTTCCGTTTTGGCCTCTTTTCCGTACTCTTCCTTCTCCAACTCTTCTTCCAATTCCTCCAAAGAACATGAATCTTCCCCGCTTTTTTGCTGCTGAGTGCAAAAAAAGCAATTAGCGAAAAAACATTATAATAGAAATGAAAACAATCAAAGATTAAGAAAATAAACTAATTGCCGAGTTTCCACTCATATCAGATCGAGACTGAAAAGTAAAAGCGTGTCGCAAA
The DNA here is from genome assembly GCA_004148225.2 of Heterodera glycines. NCBI lineage: Eukaryota > Metazoa > Nematoda > Chromadorea > Rhabditida > Heteroderidae > Heterodera > Heterodera glycines. The sequence goes on along the minus strand of CP049711.1, from coordinate 7,375,581 downwards.
ATAGCGTTATTCTCACTTTGTTTTTAATTTTTCCCAACGGGTCCACTTTTCCACTAGAGAAGATTTGAAAGAAAACATTATTAAACCTTATGTTGCAATTTAATTTTTTTTTCGCCCCAGAAACCTCATTGCGTGGCATGATGAGCCGGCGGTCCTCCTTCGTCGTCATTGTCAGAGTCAGGCACCCATCGATGTGGGGATACGCTACGGTGGGTTTGTTGGCGAGTTTGTTGCTAAAAGCAAGTGTTTGTTTCAAAGTTGTTTCTTTTCTTATTAATCCCGGTTACCTGAATTCACAATTCGTTAAATTCAGCCTCCAATAATTCCAACTGCGGACGAAGATGCGCCGCACCCAAACGGATCTGATTCCCCAATCGAACGATTCGCACGGCGATTTGGACCATTCTTGGCGTGAATATAACATTTCCCATATATTTATGTGGGGAAAAAATTTGCTGATTACGAATCCGAGCTGAGATTTTGAAAATTGATTTTCAAAATATTTTTAGTAGAGATCGACATTTTGAAAAAAGCCTGGACCTGGATTTCCTGAATAAAAATCCAGGTCCAGGAAAAATCCAGGTTGCCGAAAAATGGCCTGGACCTGGATCCAGGAAAAATCCATGCCTGGATCCAGGTCCGTATGCAAAGGGTGATTGGTTTTTATGGGTATTTTTGTTTAAAAAATCCTATTAATCGCAAAAAAAAAGACAAATTAAAAAAGACACAGTCAACCTGTATCGAACTTGTGACCTAATTGTAAGGTAATGTAAATGTTGATGCACTAACCACAACACCAAAACACAGCATGGACGGTAAAAAAGAAAAAAAAACGACAATAAATCTTTTTATGGATAATTACAGAAAAAAAATTGGCGTTCTGTCACAATTAATTTTTATCTTTACTTATCTCAATTTTATATACTATCTCTTCATTCTTAATAATGTAAAAAACAACATTTATTTCGCCACATATAACTTTTTTTCTACTCATACAATTTACACCAAATTTTGCATATCGATAGAGAAAAACATTCTGCATCAATTAATAGGTCAAGTTAATATTAAAATAGGTCGAATTAGAAAGTTATGGAGTGATTAAAATTTTTGCATTTCTTTTCCTCTCGTGTTGGCGTACTATTTTCACATCTCTAACACACAAAAAACATCAAATTCGTAAATGCTAACAATTTTGGTTATAAGGATACAAAATCACTTTGGAAATTTAGAATTAATAGAGAAATTAATAGTTTTAGCATTTTTGGTGAAAACAGCAGTTTAGGACTTGAGTTATAACGTGATAAAAATTTGAAAGTATCACAACTTTTTTCTGAGATGTCAAATTGCTTAGCATTCACTTAGAAAAAGATTCTCCTTTTCAAAATCTTTTTTTAGATACCAAATTTGTTCATTTTTGTTGGGAATGAAGCGTGTTATGGCTGATCAAAATAAAAAATACAAAAAAGGCATTTACCAGTGTAAGTGCATATACTTTGTTTTTGCGTGTGTTGGCGTTTTGTTTTACGCCAATTTTTTTTGGCAATTTTTTTCGTTTTTTACCGTCCATGACAGATGAACAGTATGTCGCAAGAAGCGACGAGATGACCAAAACGGGCGGGAGGTCTGCTCCCGCCAAAGGAGGAAGCCATTCATGGGAAGGTTTTCTAGTGTTCGGAGTGGACGATGGAAAGCCCCGGGAACTGTCACGGGAGGAGGGGGACTATTTCGGAGGGGGTGCGCTCGATCACCCGGTGGCATTTCCCCGCCGGGAGAAGAGAGGGAAAAGAAACAAGTGGTCGAACGGGAGCACTTCCCGTCGCAATTGAGGGACAGAGCGAGAGGTGTCAAGAAAATGATCGGAATTTGCCTTTTCTTCCCAATTTTCTCTATTTTTCACCTTTTTTCTCCCAATTTTCTCAATATTCTGCTATCGTAATTTTATTCAATTTGTCGTATTTCAATTTTGCCCCTTTTTCTCCTCTTTTTCACATCTGCGTCTGCTCTTCCCCCTTTGCCCCGCCGCTTTGCCATTTATTTTTTGAATTCACCTTTGTCTTCATTTTGGCCGACACTTCCCCTCCGGCCTTCTCCGATTCTTTTCCGATTTTTCCCCATTTTTTCCCTTTGTTTTGTTAATTCAAACTTTGGACCATTCACATTTTTCCATTCACAATGTTTACGCATTTTTCTATGCCAGGGAGCCATCTTCTCCCCGGCATTTGACTCTCCTCTTTTTTCTTATCGCATCGTTCATTTTGCTCATTTGTCCAATTTGCATTTATCTGGGCCTAACCCCGGGGGGGGGGGGAAATATTTACCAATCACCCATCCCCCCCTTTTCATCACTAATTTGTCCGTCAGATCATTCATTCGTTCACTTTTCTTCCTCACTCCCCTCTAGGGAGAAAAAGTTGTTCTTTTTGCCTTAATCTCTCACCACACCACTCAATCACGGCATTCACTGTTAATCCCTATTTTTGCCGTTTGTCACATTTGCCCCCCCCTCCTCTCACAAGGTTTAATTACCCAAGTTTGAGTTTGAGCGCTCCGTTAATAAACTATTTTTCTGTCATTTGTGTTCATCAATTTGGGCGGGTGGTCAAAAGGGAGCCGACTCCCGATTCGCAACTCACCTTGTTTGCCTCCCACCCTTCTCTCCATTCCACCCCTTGGGAAGGGACCGAACGGCAGCGAAGAGAGAGAGAGAGAGCTCTATGCCAGAAAAATGGTTATCACTTTTTGCGAGAAATTTTGTACCATAAATTTTTAAATTTATTCTCTATGCCAGAAAAATGGCTATCTCTTTTTTGTGAGAAATTTTGTACCATACAAATGTTCCCAGCATGGGCAGAGGGGCGCGGAGAGCAATGGCCATTCTATTCTACAGGGAATTTTTAAATTTATTCTCTATGCCAGAAAAATGGCTATCTCTTTTTTGCGAAGAAATTTTGTACCATACAAATGTTAAAACATTCGCAATTGCCCAACAACTAAATTCCCATAGTTCTAAGCATTGCCACTCTCTCTTTTTACTTAATTTTTAAAGTGCCATCGAAATTCGGACGCCCATTGGCTCCACCACGCCAATTCCTTTTATCATCGGCGCCGTTTTTTCGGAGCGTCGCTGCCCCGGGCTGTTCAGCAAGGATGCGCTTCGCATGGAGTTCTTCTCCCATTATCTTTTGCTCGAAAATGTCCAATGCGTTTCGTTTAACCAAAAACGGTACGGTAAAAACTGTGATACTGTACAAAAGTACGGTGCTTTACGGAGGACTACGAAAACCGCGCGTTGGAATATATTTTTGAAACGCCATTGGATTTGAGCAAAACGGACCGAAATTTGCGAATGACGCAAATTTGGGGAGTGGTGATTAGTCGGAAGATTTGATGGCATTAAATGGTTTTTTTTGTCTATTAGCCCCCCGATCGTGGCCAATCCAAGCGGCTCAAACTGTCGGACATCGATTCTGGCCGCGTGTTGGCCAATGACAGCGCTTACATTGAGGAGCGTACTCAGTCCGAACTAGGGTTGCAACCCCGACGTCGGGTTGGAAAATTCGGGGTTCGTGGTTGTCGGGGTTGGAAGTGTCGGGGTCGGGGTTTTTTCAATTTTTGCCTTATGCCAAATAGTCAAAAATTTTTTAATATTTTTTCGGAAATAATATTTATTAATTTCCATAATAATATTTGTATTGTTTTTATATTTTTTTATTTTTTATCAGAAATTTTGTATAGAATTAATTTTTTTTCTTGAAATTTTAAAATTTTTTATTACCTTTTTGTTTTCCAAAACATCTTTTTTCACGTCGCTCTTTTCTAAAGACTTAAGGAGAAAGGGTACGGCGTCCGGCGGTGCCGATAGGCGCCGCCGGGAAAATTTTGAAAATTTGGTTAGATCTGTTAACAGATTTTGTCCAAAATATGCTAAATTTTTGCGATTTTGAGCCAATTTTTTTAATAAGGTTTATGACTTTTTGGGCCCTGTGATGCCGATAGGCAGCGCTAAATTTTGGAATTAAGCTCTATTTTCTAAGATTTTTCACCTTAGTGTACAAGGTGAACGAACGGACAGCACAGACATCACGGCATTGGCATTTACCCCCTCCCCTCCCTCTTAGTAAAACATTATTGGATCGGCATTTGGACTTAAGAAATTAGAATACTTTTCTTATGAATAACAGATTGCTGATTGGTCAGCTTTGCCTAGTGTTTTCTTTGACAATGAATTGGCCCTCAGATTCGTGATCAGCGCACTTTTGAGCCCAGAAAAAATGCTTTTTGAAATTTTAGTATCTTTTTCCGTCGGGACCACAATTCCACACCATTGCCGCGGCATAGCATTCAGTCATAATTTGTTGCTAAACAAAATCTGTGCCGCCAAAGAAAGTTTTGTCAATTGGACAACACACAACAAAATATATTCATATGCATCATTTTATAACTTTTTGTGTAAAGAATCTTTGGATGGCAAGACAAAAGAATGAGGCAAAAAAGAAAGAAAGCAAAGGACGGGCGAATGAATTAAAGGCATTTGCAATTAGTACACAATTCAGATGGACACGCCACTTTGTTCGTTGCTCTCCAGTCGGCTGAAGTTCATATGGGCGTAAATCATCACGCCAATGTCCCGGTGTTGGTTTTCCACCGCAATGGAAAGTGCCATCATGCGAAGCGGCGAGCATCAAAGCAGTTTGGGAGTGCTGAACAGAGGGGAGGGGATGATGGTTAGGATATCGATAGAAAAAAGGGGGATAACGGTAATTGGGGATGAAATGGCTAAAAACAGGGATAGGTGAGCGGAAATGATGGCACAAAGGGGTGGGCCGGGCACTCGCTCGCCTTCATCGCCTTGGCATTGACGTTGCCCATCTGAAACAGTCGTTGCACAATGGCACATTCCGTTTCGTTCCGCAGCTCACACAACGCGCCGAGCACCAACGCACTGTACCCTGAACAGAATGAGAATTGGTGGTAAAGAACACCCAAATGGGACGTGCCCGCTTTGTTCATTTCGTCTACTCGGCAAACTTTGGAGTCCAAAAGGACGGAAACGACGTCGAAGTTTTCGTTGGACACGGCGTAGTGCAGCGCGGTGTTCCCGTTCTGGTCCGTCATGTTCACCACCTGAACAGCAGCAGAACGATTCGAACTTTTCCCCATTCAGTGAATGTTTGGCGTGCCTTTTCCATCAATCGGTTCGAAAATGCCTCCAATGCGTCGATGAATTGCTCCACGATGTAGGCATTCGCATTTTCCTTTATCGTCAGCTTCATCCACTCGTGTTGACAGTACTTCAATGCAATACCGTAATAATTGTCCCCTTCCTTTGTATTTTTCCCAAAGTTTCACTTTGTACGCCCATTCCATCTCCGCCTGCTCCTCTTTTGTGTTGGCATTGGCACCGCCCGCCAAATGGGTGTCGATTGTCTCCAGCGCATCGCGTAATGGGGCGGACACTTCGAACTCGGCCCTCTCTTCGTCACTCATTTCGTAAGTCCTAACTTTTCGCCCCCCGCCGGCCGTCGTTGGCTCAGCCTCGCGCAATGTGTCGCTTTTCTTAACGGTTTTCCGATTTTCAGGGTGTATTTGCCAGTGGATTACGTGTCTTTCGGTGATGTATTCCAAGTCGTTGGCCTTTCTCTTCTCCGCCCGGTAGGACCGATAAGAACAAGCGTCTCTTTGGAACGGTTGCGCGAAGCGTTGCGGCTCCTAAAAGGCTTTTAAAGGGTCAAAAAATGATGCCAAATCCTCCATTGGAGGACGAATATTTGTGGGTGATAGTTTCCGTAACAAAATGTGATGGTCCAACTTCTCACCGTAAACAGTTTTCGCAGTGCTTCCGTGCGCGAGGCAGCGAATGCCGAATTCACTTCATTCAAATGCGAAGAGACGGAAGAGTCTGGCCACAAGTCGGTCCCTTCTGTGCAAATCACCGTTTGTGCGTTCGTTTCGACGGAAATCCTATGACAATTGGCTTTGTTTTTCGTCTGCTTTTCCCCCTTTTTGGCACCTGTCCAATTCCATGGGTTCGCCCATTTTCTCCTCTCCGTCTTCCTCCCCATCAGCAAACATGTCAAAGAGTTGTTGGCATTGTTGAGGACTGTCCGACTGAAAATGGAACCTTCTTATTTATTCGTATTTGGCATTTTGCCATTTCTCACCGTCCGTTTTTCCTCCATTTTTTTGTCCTCCTCAATTTTCTGCTCGACTTTCTCTTCTCTTTGTCCTACTTCCCTTTCCGTTTTGGCCTCTTTTCCGTACTCTTCCTTCTCCAACTCTTCTTCCAATTCCTCCAAAGAACATGAATCTTCCCCGCTTTTTTGCTGCTGAGTGCAAAAAAAGCAATTAGCGAAAAAACATTATAATAGAAATGAAAACAATCAAAGATTAAGAAAATAAACTAATTGCCGAGTTTCCACTCATATCAGATCGAGACTGAAAAGTAAAAGCGTGTCGCAAAATAGCGTTATTCTCACTTTGTTTTTAATTTTTCCCAACGGGTCCACTTTTCCACTAGAGAAGATTTGAAAGAAAAAAACATTATTAAACCTTATGTTGCAATTTAATTTTTTTTTCGCCCCAGAAACCTCATTGCGTGGCATGATGAGCCGGCGGTCCTCCTTCGTCGTCATTGTCAGAGTCAGGCACCCATCGATGTGGGGATACGCTACGGTGGGTTTGTTGGCGAGTTTGTTGCTAAAAGCAAGTGTTTGTTTCAAAGTTGTTTCTTTTCTTATTAATCCCGGTTACCTGAATTCACAATTCGTTAAATTCAGCCTCCAATAATTCCAACTGCGGACGAAGATGCGCCGCACCCAAACGGATCTGATTCCCCAATCGAACGATTCGCACGGCGATTTGGACCATTCTTGGCGTGAATATAACATTTCCCATATATTTATGTGGGGAAAAAATTTGCTGATTACGAATCCGAGCTGAGATTTTGAAAATTGATTTTCAAAATATTTTTAGTAGAGATCGACATTTTGAAAAAAGCCTGGACCTGGATTTCCTGAATAAAAATCCAGGTCCAGGAAAAATCCAGGTTGCCGAAAAATGGCCTGGACCTGGATCCAGGAAAAATCCATGCCTGGATCCAGGTCCGTATGCAAAGGGTGATTGGTTTTTATGGGTATTTTTGTTTAAAAAATCCTATTAATCGCAAAAAAAAGACAAATTAAAAAAGACACAGTCAACCGGTATCGAACTTGTGACCTAATTGTAAGGTAATGTAAATGTTGATGCACTAACCACAACACCAAAACACAGCATGGACGGTAAAAAAGAAAAAAAGCGACAATAAATCTTTTTATGGATAATTACAGAAAAAAATTGGCGTTCTGTCACAATTAATTTTTATCTTTACTTATCTCAATTTTATGTACTATCTCTTCATTCTTAATAATGTAAAAAACAACATTTATTTCGCCACATATAACTTTTTTTCTACTCATACAATTTAAACCAAATTTTGCATATCGATAGAGAAACACATTCTGCATCAATTAATAGGTCAAGTTAATATTAAAATAGGTCGAATTAGAAAGTTATGGAGTGATTAAAATTTTTGCATTTCTTTTCCTCTCGTGTTGGCGTACTATTTTCACATCTCTAACACACAAAAAACATCAAATTCGTAAATGCTAACAATTTTGGTTATAAGGATACAAAATCACTTTGGAAATTTAGAATTAATAGAGAAATTAATAGTTTTAGCATTTTTGGTGAAAACAGCAGTTTAGGACTTGAGTTATAACGTGATAAAAATTTGAAAGTATCACAACTTTTTTCTGAGATGTCAAATTGCTTAGCATTCACTTAGAAAAAGATTCTCCTTTTCAAAATCTTTTTTTAGATACCAAATTTGTTCATTTTTGTTGGGAATGAAGCGTGTTATGGCTGATCAAAATAAAAAATACAAAAAAGGCATTTACCAGTGTAAGTGCATATACTTTGTTTTTGCGTGTGTTGGCGTTTTGTTTTACGCCAATTTTTTTTTGGCAATTTTTTTCGTTTTTTACCGTCCATGACAGATGAACAGTATGTCGCAAGAAGCGACGAGATGACCAAAACGGGCGGGAGGTCTGCTCCCGCCAAAGGAGGAAGCCATTCATGGGAAGGTTTTCTAGTGTTCGGAGTGGACGATGGAAAGCCCCGGGAACTGTCACGGGAGGAGGGGGACTATTTCGGAGGGGGTGCGCTCGATCACCCGGTGGCATTTCCCCGCCGGGAGAAGAGAGGGAAAAGAAACAAGTGGTCGAACGGGAGCACTTCCCGTCGCAATTGAGGGACAGAGCGAGAGGTGTCAAGAAAATGATCGGAATTTGCCTTTTCTTCCCAATTTTCTCTATTTTTCACCTTTTTCCTCCCAATTTTCTCAATATTCTGCTATCGTAATTTTATTCAATTTGTCGTATTTCAATTTTGCCCCTTTTTCTCCTCTTTTTCACATCTGCGTCTGCTCTTCCCCCTTTGCCCCGCCGCTTTGCCATTTATTTTTTGAATTCACCTTTGTCTTCATTTTGGCCGACACTTCCCCTCCGGCCTTCTCCGATTCTTTTCCGATTTTTCCCCATTTTTTCCCTTTGTTTTGTTAATTCAAACTTTGGACCATTCACATTTTTCCATTCACAATGTTTACGCATTTTTCTATGCCAGGGAGCCATCTTCTCCCCGGCATTTGACTCTCCTTTTTTCTTATCGCATCGTTCATTTTGCTCATTTGTCCAATTTGCATTTATCTGGGCCTAACCCCGGGGGGGGGGGGAAATATTTACCAATCACCCATCCCCCCCTTTTCATCACTAATTTGTCCGTCAGATCATTCATTCGTTCACTTTTCTTCCTCACTCCCCTCTAGGGAGAAAAAGTTGTTCTTTTTGCCTTAATCTCTCACCACACCACTCAATCACGGCATTCACTGTTAATCCCTATTTTTGCCGTTTGTCACATTTGCCCCCCCCCCTCCTCTCACGAGGTTTAATTACCCAAGTTTGAGTTTGAGCGCTCCGTTAATAAACTATTTTTCTGTCATTTGTGTTCATCAATTTGGGCGGGTGGTCAAAAGGGAGCCGACTCCCGATTCGCAACTCACCTTGTTTGCCTCCCACCCTTCTCTCCATTCCACCCCTTGGGAAGGGACCGAACGGCAGCGAAGAGAGAGAGAGAGAGCTCTATGCCAGAAAAATGGTTATCACTTTTTGCGAGAAATTTTGTACCATAAATTTTTAAATTTATTCTCTATGCCAGAAAAATGGCTATCTCTTTTTTGCGAGAAATTTTGTACCATACAAATGTTCCCAGCATGGGCAGAGGGGCGCGGAGAGCAATGGCCATTCTATTCTTGAATTTCTCATCGTTTTAAACTTTTGGTCGCACTTTTCGTATGCGAAAGAGGTAATAAATGCAGACAATCAGTTAACAATGGACCCGAAATTGTACTTCGATTCGGATGACCCCCAATGGCTGAGTTGGATCGGACAATTCTCAAAAGAGATGAGTCGGTGTTCGTTGAACACGGACGAGCTGAATTCTGTGCGTTTTGTGCCGTCATTGTCGGCTTAAAACCATTTTGAAATTGTGCCGAAATGTTCAGGTCCGAGTTTTGTACCAGGGAACAGTTTTTACGGTCCGGCGGGGGTCGAAGCGATGAAACGCAGCGGCGAATTGTACGCAGAGCACAGAAACGGTGCGAAACAGTACAAACAAATTAAAATTGCATTCCACTTTTATTACCGTAATTAATGCATTTCCTCGACGATAATTAACGGATACAAATTCCCTTAATATTTTTCTATTCTTACCAAAAACCCAATTAATTGACCTTTTGTGGCTAAATTTGCAATAATCGGATTTATTAAATTCTGTCCGTCCTTTTGTTACATTTTGGCCTTTGCCCCCCCCCTTAAGACAATGTCCTCGTGTTGGTCAGCGGTTGCGTCGTCTGTCCCTCGGGGTTCAACCAAAGTGTAATTAACATGCAATTGGTACAATTGCACCCTGCTGAAGGTTCCATGCTCACCTCGTGCTACAAAGAATGGGAAAGTGTGAGGTCAGTGAGCGAAGGAATGCCAACGACGGATTAAAACATTCGCAATTGCCCAACAACTAAATTCCCATAGTTCTAAGCATTGCCACTCTCTCTTTTTACTTAATTTTTAAAGTGCCATCGAAATTCGGACGCCCATTGGCTCCACCACGCCAATTCCTTTTATCATCGGCGCCGTTTTTTCGGAGCGTCGCTGCCCCGGGCTGTTCAGCAAGGATGCGCTTCGCATGGAGTTCTTCTCCCATTATCTTTTGCTCGAAAATGTCCAATGCGTTTCGTTTAACCAAAAACGGTACGGTAAAAACTGTGATACTGTACAAAAGTACGGTGCTTTACGGAGGACTACGAAAACCGCGCGTTGGAATATATTTTTGAAACGCCATTGGATTTGAGCAAAACGGACCGAAATTTGCGAATGACGCAAATTTGGGAGTGGTGATTAGTCGGAAGATTTGATGGCATTAAATGGTTTTTTTTGTCTATTAGCCCCCCGATCGTGGCCAATCCAAGCGGCTCAAACTGTCGGACATCGATTCTGGCCGCGTGTTGGCCAATGACAGCGCTTACATTGAGGAGCGTACTCAGTCCGAACTAGGGTTGCAACCCCGACGTCGGGGTTGGAAAATTCGGGGTTCGTGGTTGTCGGGGTTGGAAGTGTCGGGGTCGGGGTTTTTCAATTTTTGCCTTATGCCAAATAGTCAAAAATTTTTTAATATTTTTTCGGAAATAATATTTATTAATTTCCATAATAATATTTGTATTGTTTTTATATTTTTTTATTTTTTATCAGAAATTTTGTATAGAATTAATTTTTTTTCTTGAAATTTTAAAATTTTTTATTACCTTTTTGTTTTCCAAAAACATCTTTTTTCACGTCGCTCTTTTCTAAAGACTTAAGGAGAAAGGGTACGGCGTCCGGCGGTGCCGATAGGCGCCGCCGGGAAAAATTTTGAAAATTTGGTTAGATCTGTTAACAGATTTTGTCCAAAATATGCTAAATTTTTGCGATTTTGAGCCAATTTTTTTAATAAGGTTTATGACTTTTTGGGCCCTGTGATGCCGATAGGCAGCGCTAAATTTTGGAATTAAGCTCTATTTTCTAAGATTTTTCACCTTAGTGTACAAGGTGAACGAACGGACAGCACAGACATCACGGCATTGGCATTTACCCCCTCCCCTCCCTCTTAGTAAAACATTATTGGATCGGCATTTGGACTTAAGAAATTAGAATACTTTTCTTATGAATAACAGATTGCTGATTGGTCAGCTTTGCCTAGTGTTTTCTTTGACAATGAATTGGCCCTCAGATTCGTGATCAGCGCACTTTTGAGCCCAGAAAAAATGCTTTTTGAAATTTTAGTATCTTTTTCCGTCGGGACCACAATTCCACACCATTGCCGCGGCATAGCATTCAGTCATAATTTGTTGCTAAACAAAATCTGTGCCGCCAAAGAAAGTTTTGTCAATTGGACAACACACAACAAAATATATTCATATGCATCATTTTATAACTTTTTGTGTAAAGAATCTTTGGATGGCAAGACAAAAGAATGAGGCAAAAAAGAAAGAAAGCAAAGGACGGGCGAATGAATTAAAGGCATTTGCAATTAGTACACAATTCAGATGGACACGCCACTTTGTTCTCGTTGCTCTCCAGTCGGCTGAAGTTCATATGGGCGTAAATCATCACGCCAATGTCCCGGTGTTGGTTTTCCACCGCAATGGAAAGTGCCATCATGCGAAGCGGCGAGCATCAAAGCAGTTTGGGAGTGCTGAACAGAGGGGAGGGGATGATGGTTAGGATATCGATAGAAAAAAGGGGGATAATGGTAATTGGGGATGAAATGGCTAAAAACAGGGATAGGTGAGCGGAAATGATGGCACAAAGGGGTGGGCCGGGCACTCGCTCGCCTTCATCGCCTTGGCATTGACGTTGCCCATCTGAAACAGTCGTTGCACAATGGCACATTCCGTTTCGTTCCGCAGCTCACACAACGCGCCGAGCACCAACGCACTGTACCCTGAACAGAATGAGAATTGGTGGTAAAGAACACCCAAATGGGACGTGCCCGCTTTGTTCATTTCGTCTACTCGGCAAACTTTGGAGTCCAAAAGGACGGAAACGACGTCGAAGTTTTCGTTGGACACGGCGTAGTGCAGCGCGGTGTTCCCGTTCTGGTCCGTCATGTTCACCACCTGAACAGCAGCAGAACGATTCGAACTTTTCCCCATTCAGTGAATGTTTGGCGTGCCTTTTCCATCAATCGGTTCGAAAATGCCTCCAATGCGTCGATGAATTGCTCCACGATGTAGGCATTCGCATTTTCCTTTATCGTCAGCTTCATCCACTCGTGTTGACAGTACTTCAATGCAATACCGTAATAATTGTCCCCTTCCTTTGTATTTTTCCCAAAGTTTCACTTTGTACGCCCATTCCATCTCCGCCTGCTCCTCTTTTGTGTTGGCATTGGCACCGCCCGCCAAATGGGTGTCGATTGTCTCCAGCGCATCGCGTAATGGGGCGGACACTTCGAACTCGGCCCTCTCTTCGTCACTCATTTCGTAAGTCCTAACTTTTCGCCCCCCGCCGGCCGTCGTTGGCTCAGCCTCGCGCAATGTGTCGCTTTTCTTAACGGTTTTCCGATTTTCAGGGTGTATTTGCCAGTGGATTACGTGTCTTTCGGTGATGTATTCCAAGTCGTTGGCCTTTCTCTTCTCCGCCCGGTAGGACCGATAAGAACAAGCGTCTCTTTGGAACGGTTGCGCGAAGCGTTGCGGCTCCTAAAAGGCTTTTAAAGGGTCAAAAAATGATGCCAAATCCTCCATTGGAGGACGAATATTTGTGGGTGATAGTTTCCGTAACAAAATGTGATGGTCCAACTTCTCACCGTAAACAGTTTTCGCAGTGCTTCCGTGCGCGAGGCAGCGAATGCCGAATTCACTTCATTCAAATGCGAAGAGACGGAAGAGTCTGGCCACAAGTCGGTCCCTTCTGTGCAAATCACCGTTTGTGCGTTCGTTTCGACGGAAATCCTATGACAATTGGCTTTGTTTTTCGTCTGCTTTTCCCCCTTTTTGGCACCTGTCCAATTCCATGGGTTCGCCCATTTTCTCCTCTCCGTCTTCCTCCCCATCAGCAAACATGTCAAAGAGTTGTTGGCATTGTTGAGGACTGTCCGACTGAAAATGGAACCTTCTTATTTATTCGTATTTGGCATTTTGCCATTTCTCACCGTCCGTTTTTCCTCCATTTTTTTGTCCTCCTCAATTTTCTGCTCGACTTTCTCTTCTCTTTGTCCTACTTCCCTTTCCGTTTTGGCCTCTTTTCCGTACTCTTCCTTCTCCAACTCTTCTTCCAATTCCTCCAAAGAACATGAATCTTCCCCGCTTTTTTGCTGCTGAGTGCAAAAAAAGCAATTAGCGAAAAAACATTATAATAGAAATGAAAACAATCAAAGATTAAGAAAATAAACTAATTGCCGAGTTTCCACTCATATCAGATCGAGACTGAAAAGTAAAAGCGTGTCGCAAAATAGCGTTATTCTCACTTTGTTTTTAATTTTTCCCAACGGGTCCACTTTTCCACTAGAGAAGATTTGAAAGAAAAAAACATTATTAAACCTTATGTTGCAATTTAATTTTTTTTTCGCCCCAGAAACCTCATTGCGTGGCATGATGAGCCGGCGGTCCTCCTTCGTCGTCATTGTCAGAGTCAGGCACCCATCGATGTGGGGATACGCTACGGTGGGTTTGTTGGCGAGTTTGTTGCTAAAAGCAAGTGTTTGTTTCAAAGTTGTTTCTTTTCTTATTAATCCCGGTTACCTGAATTCACAATTCGTTAAATTCAGCCTCCAATAATTCCAACTGCGGACGAAGATGCGCCGCACCCAAACGGATCTGATTCCCCAATCGAACGATTCGCACGGCGATTTGGACCATTCTTGGCGTGAATATAACATTTCCCATATATTTATGTGGGGAAAAAATTTGCTGATTACGAATCCGAGCTGAGATTTTGAAAATTGATTTTCAAAATATTTTTAGTAGAGATCGACATTTTGAAAAAAGCCTGGACCTGGATTTCCTGAATAAAAATCCAGGTCCAGGAAAAATCCAGGTTGCCGAAAAATGGCCTGGACCTGGATCCAGGAAAAATCCATGCCTGGATCCAGGTCCGTATGCAAAGGGTGATTGGTTTTTATGGGTATTTTTGTTTAAAAAATCCTATTAATCGCAAAAAAAAGACAAATTAAAAAAGACACAGTCAACCTGTATCGAACTTGTGACCTAATTGTAAGGTAATGTAAATGTTGATGCACTAACCACAACACCAAAACACAGCATGGACGGTAAAAAAGAAAAAAAAACGACAATAAATCTTTTTATGGATAATTACAGAAAAAAATTGGCGTTCTGTCACAATTAATTTTTATCTTTACTTATCTCAATTTTATGTACTATCTCTTCATTCTTAATAATGTAAAAAACAACATTTATTTCGCCACATATAACTTTTTTTCTACTCATACAATTTACACCAAATTTTGCATATCGATAGAGAAAAACATTCTGCATCAATTAATAGGTCAAGTTAATATTAAAATAGGTCGAATTAGAAAGTTATGGAGTGATTAAAATTTTTGCATTTCTTTTCCTCTCGTGTTGGCGTACTATTTTCACATCTCTAACACACAAAAAACATCAAATTCGTAAATGCTAACAATTTTGGTTATAAGGATACAAAATCACTTTGGAAATTTAGAATTAATAGAGAAATTAATAGTTTTAGCATTTTTGGTGAAAACAGCAGTTTAGGACTTGAGTTATAACGTGATAAAAATTTGAAAGTATCACAACTTTTTTCTGAGATGTCAAATTGCTTAGCATTCACTTAGAAAAAGATTCTCCTTTTCAAAATCTTTTTTTAGATACCAAATTTGTTCATTTTTGTTGGGAATGAAGCGTGTTATGGCTGATCAAAATAAAAAATACAAAAAAGGCATTTACCAGTGTAAGTGCATATACTTTGTTTTTGCGTGTGTTGGCGTTTTGTTTTACGCCAATTTTTTTTGGCAATTTTTTTCGTTTTTTACCGTCCATGACAGATGAACAGTATGTCGCAAGAAGCGACGAGATGACCAAAACGGGCGGGAGGTCTGCTCCCGCCAAAGGAGGAAGCCATTCATGGGAAGGTTTTCTAGTGTTCGGAGTGGACGATGGAAAGCCCCGGGAACTGTCACGGGAGGAGGGGACTATTTCGGAGGGGGTGCGCTCGATCACCCGGTGGCATTTCCCCGCCGGGAGAAGAGAGGGAAAAGAAACAAGTGGTCGAACGGGAGCACTTCCCGTCGCAATTGAGGGACAGAGCGAGAGGTGTCAAGAAAATGATCGGAATTTGCCCTTTTCTTCCCAATTTTCTCTATTTTTCACCTTTTTTCTCCCAATTTTTCTCAATTTTCTCAATATCTGCTATCGTAATTTTATTCAATTTGTCGTATTTCAATTTTGCCCCTTTTTCTCCTCTTTTCACATCTGCGTCTGCTCTTCCCTTTGCCCCGCCGCTTTGCCATTTATTTTTTGAATTCACCTTTGTCTTCATTTTGGCCGACACTTCCCCTCCGGCCTTCTCCGATTCTTTTCCGATTTTTCCCCATTTTTTCCCTTTGTTTTGTTAATTCAAACTTTGGACCATTCACATTTTTCCATTCACAATGTTTACGCATTTTTCTATGCCAGGAGCCATCTTCTCCCCGCGCATTTGACTCTCCTCTTTTTTCTTATCGCATCGTTCATTTTGCTCATTTGTCCAATTTGCATTTATCTGGGCCTAACCCCGGGGGGGGGGGGAAATATTTACCAATCACCCATCCCCCCCTTTTCATCACTAATTTGTCCGTCAGATCATTCATTCGTTCACTTTTCTTCCTCACTCCCCTCTAGGGAGAAAAAGTTGTTCTTTTTGCCTTAATCTCTCACCACACCACTCAATCACGGCATTCACTGTTAATCCCTATTTTTGCCGTTTGTCACATTTGCCCCCCCCTCCTCTCACGAGGTTTAATTACCCAAGTTTGAGTTTGAGCGCTCCGTTAATAAACTATTTTTCTGTCATTTGTGTTCATCAATTTGGGCGGGTGGTCAAAAGGGAGCCGACTCCCGATTCGCAACTCACCTTGTTTGCCTCCCACCCTTCTCTCCATTCCACCCCTTGGGAAGGGACCGAACGGCAGCGAAGAGAGAGAGAGAGAGCTCTATGCCAGAAAAATGGTTATCACTTTTTGCGAGAAATTTTGTACAGGGAATTTTTAAATTTATTCTCTATGCCAGAAAAATGGCTATCTCTTTTTTGTGAGAAATTTTGTACCATACAAATGTTCCCAGCATGGGCAGAGGGGCGCGGAGAGCAATGGCCATTCTATTTTTGAATTTCTCATCGTTTTAAACTTTTGGTCGCACTTTTCGTATGCGAAAGAGGTAATAAATGCAGACAATCAGTTAACAATGGACCCGAAATTATACTTCGATTCGGACGATCCCCAATGGCTGAGTTGGATCGGACAATTCTCAAAAGAGATGAGTCGGTGTTCGTTGAACACGGACGAGCTGAATTCTGTGCGTTTTGTGCTGTCATTGTCGGCTTAAAACCATTTTGAAATTGTGCCGAAAATTGAATTTCACTTTTATTACTGTAATTAATTCATTTAATATACACAAATTCCCTAAAAATATTTTGCTATTCTTAACAAAAAAAGCCTAATTAATTGACCTTTTGTGGCTAAATTTGCAAGAATTACAATTAGTTAGGTTTTGTCCGTCTTTTTGTTACATTTTCGGCCTTTGCCCCCCCCCCCCCCCTTAAGACAATGTCCTCGTGTTGGTCAGCGGTTGCGTCGTCTGTCCCTCGGGGTTCAACCAAAGTGTAATTAACATGCAATTGGTACAATTGCACCCTGCTGAAGGTTCCATGCTCACCTCGTGCTACAAAGAATGGGAAAGTGTGAGGTCAGTGAGCGAAGGAATGCCAACGACGGATTTAAAACATTCGCAATTGCCCAACAACTAAATTCCCATAGTTCTAAGCATTGCCACTCTCTCTTTTTACTTAATTTTTAAAGTGCCATCGAAATTCGGACGCCCATTGGCTCCACCACGCCAATTCCTTTTATCATCGGCGCCGTTTTTTCGGAGCGTCGCTGCCCCGGGCTGTTCAGCAAGGATGCGCTTCGCATGGAGTTCTTCTCCCATTATCTTTTGCTCGAAAATGTCCAATGCGTTTCGTTTAACCAAAAACGGTACGGTAAAAACTGTGATACTGTACAAAAGTACGGTGCTTTACGGAGGACTACGAAAACCGCGCGTTGGAATATATTTTTGAAACGCCATTGGATTTGAGCAAAACGGACCGAAATTTGCGAATGACGCAAATTTGGGGAGTGGTGATTAGTCGGAAGATTTGATGGCATTAAATGGTTTTTTTGTCTATTAGCCCCCCGATCGTGGCCAATCCAAGCGGCTCAAACTGTCGGACATCGATTCTGGCCGCGTGTTGGCCAATGACAGCGCTTACATTGAGGAGCGTACTCAGTCCGAACTAGGGTTGCAACCCCGACGTCGGGGTTGGAAAATTCGGGGTTCGTGGTTGTCGGGGTTGGAAGTGTCGGGGTCGGGGTTTTTCAATTTTTGCCTTATGCCAAATAGTCAAAAATTTTTTAATATTTTTTCGGAAATAATATTTATTAATTTCCATAATAATATTTGTATTGTTTTTATATTTTTTTATTTTTTATCAGAAATTTTGTATAGAATTAATTTTTTTTCTTGAAATTTTAAAATTTTTTATTACCTTTTTGTTTTCCAAAACATCTTTTTTCACGTCGCTCTTTTCTAAAGACTTAAGGAGAAAGGGTACGGCGTCCGGCGGTGCCGATAGGCGCCGCCGGGAAAATTTTGAAAATTTGGTTAGATCTGTTAACAGATTTTGTCCAAAATATGCTAAATTTTTGCGATTTTGAGCCAATTTTTTTAATAAGGTTTATGACTTTTTGGGCCCTGTGATGCCGATAGGCAGCGCTAAATTTTGGAATTAAGCTCTATTTTCTAAGATTTTTCACCTTAGTGTACAAGGTGAACGAACGGACAGCACAGACATCACGGCATTGGCATTTACCCCCTCCCCTCCCTCTTAGTAAAACATTATTGGATCGGCATTTGGACTTAAGAAATTAGAATACTTTTCTTATGAATAACAGATTGCTGATTGGTCAGCTTTGCCTAGTGTTTTCTTTGACAATGAATTGGCCCTCAGATTCGTGATCAGCGCACTTTTGAGCCCAGAAAAAATGCTTTTTGAAATTTTAGTATCTTTTTCCGTCGGGACCACAATTCCACACCATTGCCGCGGCATAGCATTCAGTCATAATTTGTTGCTAAACAAAATCTGTGCCGCCAAAGAAAGTTTTGTCAATTGGACAACACACAACAAAATATATTCATATGCATCATTTTATAACTTTTTGTGTAAAGAATCTTTGGATGGCAAGACAAAAGAATGAGGCAAAAAAGAAAGAAAGCAAAGGACGGGCGAATGAATTAAAGGCATTTGCAATTAGTACACAATTCAGATGGACACGCCACTTTGTTCGTTGCTCTCCAGTCGGCTGAAGTTCATATGGGCGTAAATCATCACGCCAATGTCCCGGTGTTGGTTTTCCACCGCAATGGAAAGTGCCATCATGCGAAGCGGCGAGCATCAAAGCAGTTTGGGAGTGCTGAACAGAGGGGAGGGGATGATGGTTAGGATATCGATAGAAAAAAGGGGGATAATGGTAATTGGGGATGAAATGGCTAAAAACAGGGATAGGTGAGCGGAAATGATGGCACAAAGGGGTGGGCCGGGCACTCGCTCGCCTTCATCGCCTTGGCATTGACGTTGCCCATCTGAAACAGTCGTTGCACAATGGCACATTCCGTTTCGTTCCGCAGCTCACACAACGCGCCGAGCACCAACGCACTGTACCCTGAACAGAATGAGAATTGGTGGTAAAGAACACCCAAATGGGACGTGCCCGCTTTGTTCATTTCGTCTACTCGGCAAACTTTGGAGTCCAAAAGGACGGAAACGACGTCGAAGTTTTCGTTGGACACGGCGTAGTGCAGCGCGGTGTTCCCGTTCTGGTCCGTCATGTTCACCACCTGAACAGCAGCAGAACGATTCGAACTTTTCCCCATTCAGTGAATGTTTGGCGTGCCTTTTCCATCAATCGGTTCGAAAATGCCTCCAATGCGTCGATGAATTGCTCCACGATGTAGGCATTCGCATTTTCCTTTATCGTCAGCTTCATCCACTCGTGTTGACAGTACTTCAATGCAATACCGTAATAATTGTCCCCTTCCTTTGTATTTTTCCCAAAGTTTCACTTTGTACGCCCATTCCATCTCCGCCTGCTCCTCTTTTGTGTTGGCATTGGCACCGCCCGCCAAATGGGTGTCGATTGTCTCCAGCGCATCGCGTAATGGGGCGGACACTTCGAACTCGGCCCTCTCTTCGTCACTCATTTCGTAAGTCCTAACTTTTCGCCCCCCGCCGGCCGTCGTTGGCTCAGCCTCGCGCAATGTGTCGCTTTTCTTAACGGTTTTCCGATTTTCAGGGTGTATTTGCCAGTGGATTACGTGTCTTTCGGTGATGTATTCCAAGTCGTTGGCCTTTCTCTTCTCCGCCCGGTAGGACCGATAAGAACAAGCGTCTCTTTGGAACGGTTGCGCGAAGCGTTGCGGCTCCTAAAAGGCTTTTAAAGGGTCAAAAAATGATGCCAAATCCTCCATTGGAGGACGAATATTTGTGGGTGATAGTTTCCGTAACAAAATGTGATGGTCCAACTTCTCACCGTAAACAGTTTTCGCAGTGCTTCCGTGCGCGAGGCAGCGAATGCCGAATTCACTTCATTCAAATGCGAAGAGACGGAAGAGTCTGGCCACAAGTCGGTCCCTTCTGTGCAAATCACCGTTTGTGCGTTCGTTTCGACGGAAATCCTATGACAATTGGCTTTGTTTTTCGTCTGCTTTTCCCCCTTTTTGGCACCTGTCCAATTCCATGGGTTCGCCCATTTTCTCCTCTCCGTCTTCCTCCCCATCAGCAAACATGTCAAAGAGTTGTTGGCATTGTTGAGGACTGTCCGACTGAAAATGGAACCTTCTTATTTATTCGTATTTGGCATTTTGCCATTTCTCACCGTCCGTTTTTCCTCCATTTTTTTGTCCTCCTCAATTTTCTGCTCGACTTTCTCTTCTCTTTGTCCTACTTCCCTTTCCGTTTTGGCCTCTTTTCCGTACTCTTCCTTCTCCAACTCTTCTTCCAATTCCTCCAAAGAACATGAATCTTCCCCGCTTTTTTGCTGCTGAGTGCAAAAAAAGCAATTAGCGAAAAAACATTATAATAGAAATGAAAACAATCAAAGATTAAGAAAATAAACTAATTGCCGAGTTTCCACTCATATCAGATCGAGACTGAAAAGTAAAAGCGTGTCGCAAAATAGCGTTATTCTCACTTTGTTTTTAATTTTTCCCAACGGGTCCACTTTTCCACTAGAGAAGATTTGAAAGAAAAAAACATTATTAAACCTTATGTTGCAATTTAATTTTTTTTTCGCCCCAGAAACCTCATTGCGTGGCATGATGAGCCGGCGGTCCTCCTTCGTCGTCATTGTCAGAGTCAGGCACCCATCGATGTGGGGATACGCTACGGTGGGTTTGTTGGCGAGTTTGTTGCTAAAAGCAAGTGTTTGTTTCAAAGTTGTTTCTTTTCTTATTAATCCCGGTTACCTGAATTCACAATTCGTTAAATTCAGCCTCCAATAATTCCAACTGCGGACGAAGATGCGCCGCACCCAAACGGATCTGATTCCCCAATCGAACGATTCGCACGGCGATTTGGACCATTCTTGGCGTGAATATAACATTTCCCATATATTTATGTGGGGAAAAAATTTGCTGATTACGAATCCGAGCTGAGATTTTGAAAATTGATTTTCAAAATATTTTTAGTAGAGATCGACATTTTGAAAAAAGCCTGGACCTGGATTTCCTGAATAAAAATCCAGGTCCAGGAAAAATCCAGGTTGCCGAAAAATGGCCTGGACCTGGATCCAGGAAAAATCCATGCCTGGATCCAGGTCCGTATGCAAAGGGTGATTGGTTTTTATGGGTATTTTTGTTTAAAAAATCCTATTAATCGCAAAAAAAAGACAAATTAAAAAAGACACAGTCAACCTGTATCGAACTTGTGACCTAATTGTAAGGTAATGTAAATGTTGATGCACTAACCACAACACCAAAACACAGCATGGACGGTAAAAAAGAAAAAAAAACGACAATAAATCTTTTTATGGATAATTACAGAAAAAAAATTGGCGTTCTGTCACAATTAATTTTTATCTTTACTTATCTCAATTTTATATACTATCTCTTCATTCTTAATAATGTAAAAAACAACATTTATTTCGCCACATATAACTTTTTTTCTACTCATACAATTTACACCAAATTTTGCATATCGATAGAGAAAAACATTCTGCATCAATTAATAGGTCAAGTTAATATTAAAATAGGTCGAATTAGAAAGTTATGGAGTGATTAAAATTTTTGCATTTCTTTTCCTCTCGTGTTGGCGTACTATTTTCACATCTCTAACACACAAAAAACATCAAATTCGTAAATGCTAACAATTTTGGTTATAAGGATACAAAATCACTTTGGAAATTTAGAATTAATAGAGAAATTAATAGTTTTAGCATTTTTGGTGAAAACAGCAGTTTAGGACTTGAGTTATAACGTGATAAAAATTTGAAAGTATCACAACTTTTTTCTGAGATGTCAAATTGCTTAGCATTCACTTAGAAAAAGATTCTCCTTTTCAAAATCTTTTTTTAGATACCAAATTTGTTCATTTTTGTTGGGAATGAAGCGTGTTATGGCTGATCAAAATAAAAAATACAAAAAAGGCATTTACCAGTGTAAGTGCATATACTTTGTTTTTGCGTGTGTTGGCGTTTTGTTTTACGCCAATTTTTTTTTGGCAATTTTTTTCGTTTTTTACCGTCCATGACAGATGAACAGTATGTCGCAAGAAGCGACGAGATGACCAAAACGGGCGGGAGGTCTGCTCCCGCCAAAGGAGGAAGCCATTCATGGGAAGGTTTTCTAGTGTTCGGAGTGGACGATGGAAAGCCCCGGGAACTGTCACGGGAGGAGGGGGACTATTTCGGAGGGGGTGCGCTCGATCACCCGGTGGCATTTCCCCGCCGGGAGAAGAGAGGGAAAAGAAACAAGTGGTCGAACGGGAGCACTTCCCGTCGCAATTGAGGGACAGAGCGAGAGGTGTCAAGAAAATGATCGGAATTTGCCTTTTCTTCCCAATTTTCTCTATTTTTCACCTTTTTTCTCCCAATTTTCTCAATATTCTGCTATCGTAATTTTATTCAATTTGTCGTATTTCAATTTTGCCCATGGGTTAATTCCAGAACAATTAGTATCGGCGTCATTATGCTGAGAATGCGGTTGGAATTCCCTTGACTGTAGACCAGAAAAAGAGATAGCCATTTTTCTAAAATTTTCACGATCACAAGTGACTATTCGAAAAATTTAGATAGTTTCCCTCTCTATTGGAATAGTTTAATGAGTGTAAATTAAATTCAACGAAATCCCCTGCTGATTTAACTGATTATGAGTCACTTTCCCTCCCCCCTCCCCCTCCCTTTCCATTTGTCTCATCCGTCGTCGATTTTTTGGACCATTTTACTGACAATCCTTCACATATTTGTGACTGTTAATAAAATAATCCAAAATTCACTACAATAAAATAACGGATAATAAAATGCGTTCTTTTCGCCGTTTCTTTGAATTTCTCATCGTTTTAAACTTTTGGTCGCACTTTTCGTATGCGAAAGAGGTAATAAATGCAGACAATCAGTTAACAATGGACCCGAAATTGTACTTCGATTCGGATGACCCCCAATGGCTGAGTTGGATCGGACAATTCTCAAAAGAGATGAGTCGGTGTTCGTTGAACACGGACGAGCTGAATTCTGTGCGTTTTGTGCCGTCATTGTCGGCTTAAAACCATTTTGAAATTGTGCCGAAATGTTCAGGTCCGAGTTTGTACCAGGGAACAGTTTTACGGCCCGGCGGGGGTCGAAGCGATGAAACGCAGCGGCGAATTGTACGCAGAGCACAGAAACGGTGCGAAACAGTACAAACAAATTAAAATTGCATTCCACTTTTATTACCGTAATTAATGCATTTCCTCGACGATAATTAACGGATACAAATTCCCTTAATATTTTTCTATTCTTACCAAAAACCCAATTAATTGACCTTTTGTGGCTAAATTTGCAATAATCGGATTTATTAAATTCTGTCCGTCCTTTTGTTACATTTTGGCCTTTG
>CP049711.1:7324951-7351093 GCA_004148225.2 Heterodera glycines | reverse complement strand
TAACGATAAATGCATTAACTTCGCAAAGCTGCGAAATGTGATGCTCAATCAGTGGGACACCGGCAACGGGGAACAATGGCTTCGGAAGTTGGAGAGAGAGGGGCCGAAAACGAGTGCCTTAACAGAAGTGCAAGCTAATGTGCAAAGTCTATAACAGTTGTTTGCAATTATTTGTATACCTTCGGGGCAATTAGGGATTAAATGATCAGCAATTAATGGTTTTTCTGTTTTAAAGTCTCAGTGGACACTTTTGGATCACAAACGCCAGAATTAACACAGGCAACAACAGAAATATTGAATAAAGTGCCACCAGAGCCGACCCGGCTATCCACATTTTGATCAATGAATTGAATGGAAGGAAGTGACTCTACGAAAAGCAACCAGTCGCCGTGGAGAATGAAAGGGATGGGCAGAAAGGGGAGGGGGACACTGAATGAAAGGGAAGGTCGCCACCTTTTTGGGCGCCGCCGACTAAAATCACCGCTTTAAGAATTGGTTTTTGTTGGGGCGTTATCGTCGTCATCGCTGCGATCGGCTCGCCTGTCCTTCTGCGTTATGCGCGACGGATGGAATGGATGGTCTGATGTTGGACAGGGGCTGACAAATGAGGGAATTGGGAGGGTGGAGGGATTGTCGGAGGAATTGTCGAAGCGTTTGGTCGTTGCTCTCCCTCCCTTTCCTCTTTTTTCTTTCCTTTTGCTGTTTCGGGCAGCGAAAACTGGGGGAAACAGAAAATGCGAAGCGAAATGCTTTTTATAAAACGTGGCAATTATTCCATTCATTGCAAACAAAATGAAAAAGCCAAATATTAAATCGAAAAATGACAAATCGCTCCAGTAAAACTAACAAATAAGCGAACCCATTTACACGCACCGTTCGAAAAAGAGAGAAATGAAAATAGGAAAATACATAAATCATTTTGGCGTTCTCTTTCTTTATCTTTGTTAATATGTATGAAATCTTAACCAACTTTTGCACACCAATAGAAAAAATTGTAAGCCTAATTTATGAAGTAATATTTAATATACAATTTGGATAAACCAAATTTATAATTTAAGTAAATCTTCAAAAATTAACATTTTTAGCCTATCGACACCATCGACCCTCAAAATTCCCATGATTTTTAAAATTGATCACATTTTAAAAAATTTTCCCGGCAGTGCCTACAGGTGCCGCCGGCCCCCTGTTGACAAATTTTTTTTTTTAAAAGTGCGCCGCAGAAGAACATTTTTATTGGTTTTTTTTTGCATTTGTAATAAAATTTCCAAATTGCTGATTCCTTGTCGGCCAAATGCTGATTTTGAAAATCAGCTGGCAGCTCTGCTTATGGCGGACCTGCAAAACTCCATCCCTTTTCCATTGACTTACCTACAAAAACCACTGACATGTGCCACACATGAAAATCTTTGCTACAGGAGCTCATTTTCTGGATGTGTGTTTATTTACTGATTAATCGTTTGCTTTTCACTTTCAACTCACGCCAAATAACCAAGAAAATTGAGTAGAAAATGATTACCAATTTTTTAAAAATTTAGTAAATATTTCAAATTATAAACTATTTTCTTTTATGTAATTTTCTCGTTTCTTAAAAGACGACCGATTCAGTGGAATAAGTTAAATATAACAGTTAATTTTCACCGGTCTCAAAGGAATCGATCTCATTTAAAAAAGAACAAAATATATCGGGATTATGTATGAGAAAGAATGGATTAAAAAGACACGCTTCAACGAAGGAATTGGAGAAGAAATGGCGGATGATGAGAAAGTGGTAAAAAATGCTGACAGATGAAATAGTGATTTAAAAATTCATGAGAAAACCTCTCTCATTTTTTGCAATTTTTTTGAATTAATGAAATTTTTTTAAAAATGCGAGAGATTTAACGACATAATAAATGTACGTATTATGAGAAACAAAAATACTGGGATTCTCTAATAAAAAAGAGTGAGAATTGTGTAAATGAAATGAGAATTCATTTAATAATTTTTCTTCGTTCGCTAAAAGGGCGGTGGTCCGTTGGCGAAATGCAACTGCGGGTCAAAGCTGCGCGCGAAGTTGTTCAACAAATGGCAACAATATTCGTCGTCGCAGTGCGGCACCAAACAAGCGGCACCGAGCAAAAGGACGAGCATCGCCTGAAAACCGAACTTCCGTTTTTGAATTTCCATTGGCTGTGCCCACCGCTTTACCTGAAGTGGCAGTGCCGTGCGCAGCACTCGCCTCCACCGCGACTGCTGCTGTTGAAGCTGTGCCATTGGCCACTGCTGTGCCCCCGCGGCGTGCGATGGGTCGTCGGGGACGGGCGAAATGGACGAATCTTTGGAGGACACCGACGGACGCGAGGGTTGTGGACTCAGCTCGGCTAGGAAAGCATCTGCGGAAAGGGCAATAAATAAATTAAATTGATTAAAACGAAAAGAAAATGAATTTAACGGTTAATTTCATATTTCGAGAGTGAAGGGCGAGGTTCGCCCCGCCACCCAATTAATTTCTGACAATTAATTTATTACGCATTATCATTCGCGCGCGTTTCATCTCCTCATTCCTAATTAAACACCCACAAATTGCATGTCTCTTTTTGTGGGGTGTGAATTGATTGATCAGTTAAAACATTCTCCAATTTCCCCCTTTTGTCCGTCCTCACCTTCTTCCCCTTCCGTCTGTCCGTCCCCATAATCATCGTTCATGTCCAACTCCAACTTGTCCAGCCCGTGTTCCCTCATCACTTCGAGTGGCTCTCGGCCCGGGTAAATCGCCGACAGAATTTCCACCGCCGCGTCCACGTCGTACTTCGGCTGTTCTTCCGCCGCTTCCGTCGACGGCCCTTCACTCAGTTCGGAAAAAGCCCCCCAAATGTTTTTCTCCAATTGTTCGATTCGTTCTCGCAAAATTCGGAGGCGTTTCTTGTCGAAACTTTGCACAAAAATCCGTTGCTGATCATTCCCTTGCCAAATGCTCTGTTCAAGCTGATCAATTTGTGCGCCGATCTCGCCAAGTTCAGTCAGCAAGTCCTTTTTATTTGTTAAAAACATTAATTAAAAGGACAAAAAAAAAGAAAAGAATAAAAATCACATTCATTCGATCGGAGTTCCGAAGTTGCAGAAAATGACCAAAATTGTTCTCAGAAGTACTGACATTAGAAGAGATCCCATCAAACATTTGTTCCAATTCATTTCGATGTTCAATTTCGGCTTCGAATCGATGGACAATTTGCTAAATAAATTTTTAAAAATCAAATGAAAAAAAGAGAAAATGTTAAAAACACCTCATTGGCTGATTCCAAACTTTCGAGCTCCACAAACATAAAACGGAGAATATCATCGACAACGGAAAGAGGAGAAAGGGACTTGGAAAGAGAGACCAAATCAGACAAAAGTTGACGAATTTGCGAAAAATGAAGCGAATTGTCCTAAAAAATGCAAAATGAAAAAGCACAAAAATGAAAAGCACTTTTAAAGAGGAAAGTTGAAGCTGAGCATCGTTCAATTCGGAGATTAAAGGCGCGGAACGGACATTGTC
The DNA here is from genome assembly GCA_004148225.2 of Heterodera glycines. NCBI lineage: Eukaryota > Metazoa > Nematoda > Chromadorea > Rhabditida > Heteroderidae > Heterodera > Heterodera glycines. Next base: position 7,347,576 of record CP049711.1, on the reverse strand, counting down.
AAGACTGTTGCGGTGCTTATCCAGTTGGGCGGTGCCCAGATCTCGAAGCCGGACAAACTCGTCCCAATGGTGCCATCGCTGTGCCAGCTGCTCGCGCACCTCCTTTGCCTGCGCAATCCGTTCTTCGCCAACTGTGATGCCATTCTCGGCGCCAAACTGCTCGGCAAGCTCAATCTGTTCAGCCAGTCCATTGCACAGTTGCTCATAGCACTGAGGCATCGCAGCCGACTCATTCAGCTTGTCATGGGCCTGCTTGACCAATGCCGTCAGAGAATCGTCTAAGCGAACAGCCCGGTCCCGGAGCTGCTCCTTTCTGGCGTTCTGAGCAATGCGTTCCTGAAAAACGCACTCATTTTCGACCAGTTAAAAAGGGTTAGGCTAAGGCGCCCTCCCCCAATTCGTCCCTCTCTCTCTCCCTCCCTCGACCGATCGATCGATTGATCAGTCGTGTGACTGAAGGAACACAGAAATGTACAGATCCGTGATCAATGGGTTTATGGGTGATTTCCAATCATCAACAGACGAAATGACCTCACCTCCAACTGATGACGGGCATCTTCAATGTTTGTCCTCGTCTTGTGCACAACATGTGCAATTTGTTCGCTCAGTGTTGTCGCCTTCTGTGGCGTTGGGTACTGCTCGGATTGTTGGTCAACAGTGCGCATTTGCTGTTCGACTTGCTCCAGTTGGTTGTGCAGCTTGTCCAGCTCGCTGATCTGCTCCTGCGGCTCTTCAAACGCATTGGCCTGCTGAACTTGCTCATCCAGCTCGTTGGCAGCATTGAGAAGCGCGGTGCGCTCTTCCAACAGACGGCGTTCAATTTGCACGTTCTTCTTCAGCTGCTCCATTGTGCCGTCCATGTCGGTGTTCAGCTTCACTAAGCTCTCTTCGACCGGCCGAAGTTGCAGTTCGACCGCAGCCCTCCCGCACTTGGGCAGCTTTTGGACCAGCCAGCTCTGCATCCGCTTCATCTCATCCCTGGCCTCGTCCACTTCGCTCTGCAGGGCATCCAGCTTGGCCAACTCTTCCTCTGCTGGGGCAGGGCCAGCCTCTTCCCGCTCCTCCTGCACTCTCTTCAGCTGGTCAATCAGTGAGCACGTGTGCTGCTCAAGCCTGTCCTTATCGCGTGCCCAGTCTCGGAGCACTTCCATCTGATGCTGGAGCACCGAGTTGAGGGAGTTCAGCCTGTCCATCTTCTTGCCAGCCTCCTCTTCCACCCGCTTCATCAGTGCTTGCTCTTCCGGCTCCAAACTGGTGCTGACCTGATGTGCATCTGCCGCCATCTTGGCGAGCTGTTCACCCAACTTTTTGGCTGCCTCTTCCATGTCTCGCTTATGCTGTTCTACGGACTCCACGTCCAGCAGTTGGAGAGTCGCCTCTTCCGCCGCGGTTTCTGCTTCCACCACCGTGCCATCAACAATGCTTTTCAGAAGGCGTATGTCGTTGATGACCACGCTCGCCCGCTCGTTCTCGGCCACACTCTTGTCAAGGTCCTCCTGCAAGTGATTGGGGAAATGGACGAAAATCAATGAATGCTTCAACAAAAGCACACCTTTAAACTTTGGACAATTTGATTGGCTCGCATCAGCTGATGCTGGTGTTCCTCTGTCGGTTGTAAAGGAATGCCCTGCTGGACGGCCTCGTCATGAAGCGTGTTCAAGGCAGGCAAAATGCCGCTTTCCAGGCGTCCCAGTGCTTTTCGCAGCTCGTCGATGTGCTCTTCTCTGCTGGCCATCTTTTCAGCTCGTTTTTGCTGCTCGGGTTCGCCTCCTTTGCCCTTCTTCTTTTTGGCCTCCTTTTTGGAGGAGGGCGGCACCTTTTTGCCGTTGGTGGTGCTGCTGCTGATGAACTGCTCGCTGAACCCTTCCAATTCCTTGCCAATGGTGGCCAAGTGCTGGTCAATATGCGATCGGATGGCATCCCTGCGCATCACCTTCTCTCTCAGCTGCTCCAATTGCTGTCGGAGCTGTTCATTGTGCGGATGTTCAAGCGGGATGTTGTCCTGCAGCTCTTTGGCGCATTCATCAATTTGTTCATCGGAGGGAAGTTCGGCAGCAGCTTGGCTTGTCCCCAAAAGCACATTTTGGACCCGGACAACTGCTGTGTCCACCAGCTGTTGGGCCGCTTCCTGTGCCCGGCCTTTGCTCAGTGCTAAGCGCTGCGCGAGTTCATCCGGAGAAGGAGCGGCAGTGGAGCGGAGCACGTACTGTCTGAGCGGCTTCTCCTTCTCGCTCTGTTGTTGCAGCATGACGACTTTCGCCTCCAGGGCAGGGATGGCTGTCTGCTGAGCATGCTGCAATGCCTTCAAATTGTTCGCCATCGTCGGCAGCTGTGCCGTCATGTCGTCAGTTTCTCGTCCGGCTCGCTCAGTTTCCGCCATCAGTGCCTTTTCCTGCTCAATTTCGTTGTGCATTTGGTCAAGCACGTCTCCGAAATGCTTCTCCAGCTGTTCGAATTCCACATCCAGGAATCGCACTTCAGCATGAGTCGTCGCCAGCGGATCAAGCTTGTCAGCCAACTGCTGCAGTTGGTCGATGGTGGCATTCAAAGAAGCAAGCGAACCCTGCGCCTCCTGCAAACCATCAGTCAGTCCGATTGCATTGCAAATCCCCTTTTTAATTAGCCTGGACACTTACCAGCAGGTTGTCATGGTCCGACTCGGCCTCCGCTACGCTTCGGCATGTCTTTTGCTCGGTCTGGTCAATCGCAACACGCGCCTTATCCAGTTGGGCGGTGCCCAGATCTCGAAGCCGGACAAACTCGTCCCAATGGTGCCATCGCTGTGCCAGCTGCTCGCGCACCTCCTTTGCCTGCGCAATCCGTTCTTCGCCAACTGTGATGCCATTCTCGGCGCCAAACTGCTCGGCAAGCTCAATCTGTTCAGCCAGTCCATTGCACAGTTGCTCATAGCACTGAGGCATCGCAGCCGACTCATTCAGCTTGTCATGGGCCTGCTTGACCAATGCCGTCAGAGAATCGTCTAAGCGAACAGCCCGGTCCCGGAGCTGCTCCTTTCTGGCGTTCTGAGCAATGCGTTCCTGAAAAACGCACTCATTTTCGACCAGTTAAAAAGGGTTAGGCTAAGGCGCCCTCCCCCAATTCGTCCCTCTCTCTCTCCCTCCCTCGACCGATCGATCGATTGATCAGTCGTGTGACTGAAGGAACACAGAAATGTACAGATCCGTGATCAATGGGTTTATGGGTGATTTCCAATCATCAACAGACGAAATGACCTCACCTCCAACTGATGACGGGCATCTTCAATGTTTGTCCTCGTCTTGTGCACAACATGTGCAATTTGTTCGCTCAGTGTTGTCGCCTTCTGTGGCGTTGGGTACTGCTCGGATTGTTGGTCAACAGTGCGCATTTGCTGTTCGACTTGCTCCAGTTGGTTGTGCAGCTTGTCCAGCTCGCTGATCTGCTCCTGCGGCTCTTCAAACGCATTGGCCTGCTGAACTTGCTCATCCAGCTCGTTGGCAGCATTGAGAAGCGCGGTGCGCTCTTCCAACAGACGGCGTTCAATTTGCACGTTCTTCTTCAGCTGCTCCATTGTGCCGTCCATGTCGGTGTTCAGCTTCACTAAGCTCTCTTCGACCGGCCGAAGTTGCAGTTCGACCGCAGCCCTCCCGCACTTGGGCAGCTTTTGGACCAGCCAGCTCTGCATCCGCTTCATCTCATCCCTGGCCTCGTCCACTTCGCTCTGCAGGGCATCCAGCTTGGCCAACTCTTCCTCTGCTGGGGCAGGGCCAGCCTCTTCCCGCTCCTCCTGCACTCTCTTCAGCTGGTCAATCAGTGAGCACGTGTGCTGCTCAAGCCTGTCCTTATCGCGTGCCCAGTCTCGGAGCACTTCCATCTGATGCTGGAGCACCGAGTTGAGGGAGTTCAGCCTGTCCATCTTCTTGCCAGCCTCCTCTTCCACCCGCTTCATCAGTGCTTGCTCTTCCGGCTCCAAACTGGTGCTGACCTGATGTGCATCTGCCGCCATCTTGGCGAGCTGTTCACCCAACTTTTTGGCTGCCTCTTCCATGTCTCGCTTATGCTGTTCTACGGACTCCACGTCCAGCAGTTGGAGAGTCGCCTCTTCCGCCGCGGTTTCTGCTTCCACCACCGTGCCATCAACAATGCTTTTCAGAAGGCGTATGTCGTTGATGACCACGCTCGCCCGCTCGTTCTCGGCCACACTCTTGTCAAGGTCCTCCTGCAAGTGATTGGGGAAATGGACGAAAATCAATGAATGCTTCAACAAAAGCACACCTTTAAACTTTGGACAATTTGATTGGCTCGCATCAGCTGATGCTGGTGTTCCTCTGTCGGTTGTAAAGGAATGCCCTGCTGGACGGCCTCGTCATGAAGCGTGTTCAAGGCAGGCAAAATGCCGCTTTCCAGGCGTCCCAGTGCTTTTCGCAGCTCGTCGATGTGCTCTTCTCTGCTGGCCATCTTTTCAGCTCGTTTTTGCTGCTCGGGTTCGCCTCCTTTGCCCTTCTTCTTTTTGGCCTCCTTTTTGGAGGAGGGCGGCACCTTTTTGCCGTTGGTGGTGCTGCTGCTGATGAACTGCTCGCTGAACCCTTCCAATTCCTTGCCAATGGTGGCCAAGTGCTGGTCAATATGCGATCGGATGGCATCCCTGCGCATCACCTTCTCTCTCAGCTGCTCCAATTGCTGTCGGAGCTGTTCATTGTGCGGATGTTCAAGCGGGATGTTGTCCTGCAGCTCTTTGGCGCATTCATCAATTTGTTCATCGGAGGGAAGTTCGGCAGCAGCTTGGCTTGTCCCCAAAAGCACATTTTGGACCCGGACAACTGCTGTGTCCACCAGCTGTTGGGCCGCTTCCTGTGCCCGGCCTTTGCTCAGTGCTAAGCGCTGCGCGAGTTCATCCGGAGAAGGAGCGGCAGTGGAGCGGAGCACGTACTGTCTGAGCGGCTTCTCCTTCTCGCTCTGTTGTTGCAGCATGACGACTTTCGCCTCCAGGGCAGGGATGGCTGTCTGCTGAGCATGCTGCAATGCCTTCAAATTGTTCGCCATCGTCGGCAGCTGTGCCGTCATGTCGTCAGTTTCTCGTCCGGCTCGCTCAGTTTCCGCCATCAGTGCCTTTTCCTGCTCAATTTCGTTGTGCATTTGGTCAAGCACGTCTCCGAAATGCTTCTCCAGCTGTTCGAATTCCACATCCAGGAATCGCACTTCAGCATGAGTCGTCGCCAGCGGATCAAGCTTGTCAGCCAACTGCTGCAGTTGGTCGATGGTGGCATTCAAAGAAGCAAGCGAACCCTGCGCCTCCTGCAAACCATCAGTCAGTCCGATTGCATTGCAAATCCCCTTTTTAATTAGCCTGGACACTTACCAGCAGGTTGTCATGGTCCGACTCGGCCTCCGCTACGCTTCGGCATGTCTTTTGCTCGGTCTGGTCAATCGCAACACGCGCCTTATCCAGTTGGGCGGTGCCCAGATCTCGAAGCCGGACAAACTCGTCCCAATGGTGCCATCGCTGTGCCAGCTGCTCGCGCACCTCCTTTGCCTGCGCAATCCGTTCTTCGCCAACTGTGATGCCATTCTCGGCGCCAAACTGCTCGGCAAGCTCAATCTGTTCAGCCAGTCCATTGCACAGTTGCTCATAGCACTGAGGCATCGCAGCCGACTCATTCAGCTTGTCATGGGCCTGCTTGACCAATGCCGTCAGAGAATCGTCTAAGCGAACAGCCCGGTCCCGGAGCTGCTCCTTTCTGGCGTTCTGAGCAATGCGTTCCTGAAAAACGCACTCATTTTCGACCAGTTAAAAAGGGTTAGGCTAAGGCGCCCTCCCCCAATTCGTCCCTCTCTCTCTCCCTCCCTCGACCGATCGATCGATTGATCAGTCGTGTGACTGAAGGAACACAGAAATGTACAGATCCGTGATCAATGGGTTTATGGGTGATTTCCAATCATCAACAGACGAAATGACCTCACCTCCAACTGATGACGGGCATCTTCAATGTTTGTCCTCGTCTTGTGCACAACATGTGCAATTTGTTCGCTCAGTGTTGTCGCCTTCTGTGGCGTTGGTACTGCTCGGATTGTTGGTCAACAGTGCGCATTTGCTGTTCGACTTGCTCCAGTTGGTTGTGCAGCTTGTCCAGCTCGCTGATCTGCTCCTGCGGCTCTTCAAACGCATGGGCCTGCTGAACTTGCTCATCCAGCTCGTTGGCAGCATTGAGAAGCGCGGTGCGCTCTTCCAACAGACGGCGTTCAATTTGCACGTTCTTCTTCAGCTGCTCCATTGTGCCGTCCATGTCGGTGTTCAGCTTCACTAAGCTCTCTTCGACCGGCCGAAGTTGCAGTTCGACCGCAGCCCTCCCGCACTTGGGCAGCTTTTGGACCAGCCAGCTCTGCATCCGCTTCATCTCATCCCTGGCCTCGTCCACTTCGCTCTGCAGGGCATCCAGCTTGGCCAACTCTTCCTCTGCTGGGGCAGGGCCAGCCTCTTCCCGCTCCTCCTGCACTCTCTTCAGCTGGTCAATCAGTGAGCACGTGTGCTGCTCAAGCCTGTCCTTATCGCGTGCCCAGTCTCGGAGCACTTCCATCTGATGCTGGAGCACCGAGTTGAGGGAGTTCAGCCTGTCCATCTTCTTGCCAGCCTCCTCTTCCACCCGCTTCATCAGTGCTTGCTCTTCCGGCTCCAAACTGGTGCTGACCTGATGTGCATCTGCCGCCATCTTGGCGAGCTGTTCACCCAACTTTTTGGCTGCCTCTTCCATGTCTCGCTTATGCTGTTCTACGGACTCCACGTCCAGCAGTTGGAGAGTCGCCTCTTCCGCCGCGGTTTCTGCTTCCACCACCGTGCCATCAACAATGCTTTTCAGAAGGCGTATGTCGTTGATGACCACGCTCGCCCGCTCGTTCTCGGCCACACTCTTGTCAAGGTCCTCCTGCAAGTGATTGGGGAAATGGACGAAAATCAATGAATGCTTCAACAAAAGCACACCTTTAAACTTTGGACAATTTGATTGGCTCGCATCAGCTGATGCTGGTGTTCCTCTGTCGGTTGTAAAGGAATGCCCTGCTGGACGGCCTCGTCATGAAGCGTGTTCAAGGCAGGCAAAATGCCGCTTTCCAGGCGTCCCAGTGCTTTTCGCAGCTCGTCGATGTGCTCTTCTCTGCTGGCCATCTTTTCAGCTCGTTTTTGCTGCTCGGGTTCGCCTCCTTTGCCCTTCTTCTTTTTGGCCTCCTTTTTGGAGGAGGGCGGCACCTTTTTGCCGTTGGTGGTGCTGCTGCTGATGAACTGCTCGCTGAACCCTTCCAATTCCTTGCCAATGGTGGCCAAGTGCTGGTCAATATGCGATCGGATGGCATCCCTGCGCATCACCTTCTCTCTCAGCTGCTCCAATTGCTGTCGGAGCTGTTCATTGTGCGGATGTTCAAGCGGGATGTTGTCCTGCAGCTCTTTGGCGCATTCATCAATTTGTTCATCGGAGGGAAGTTCGGCAGCAGCTTGGCTTGTCCCCAAAAGCACATTTTGGACCCGGACAACTGCTGTGTCCACCAGCTGTTGGGCCGCTTCCTGTGCCCGGCCTTTGCTCAGTGCTAAGCGCTGCGCGAGTTCATCCGGAGAAGGAGCGGCAGTGGAGCGGAGCACGTACTGTCTGAGCGGCTTCTCCTTCTCGCTCTGTTGTTGCAGCATGACGACTTTCGCCTCCAGGGCAGGGATGGCTGTCTGCTGAGCATGCTGCAATGCCTTCAAATTGTTCGCCATCGTCGGCAGCTGTGCCGTCATGTCGTCAGTTTCTCGTCCGGCTCGCTCAGTTTCCGCCATCAGTGCCTTTTCCTGCTCAATTTCGTTGTGCATTTGGTCAAGCACGTCTCCGAAATGCTTCTCCAGCTGTTCGAATTCCACATCCAGGAATCGCACTTCAGCATGAGTCGTCGCCAGCGGATCAAGCTTGTCAGCCAACTGCTGCAGTTGGTCGATGGTGGCATTCAAAGAAGCAAGCGAACCCTGCGCCTCCTGCAAACCATCAGTCAGTCCGATTGCATTGCAAATCCCCTTTTTAATTAGCCTGGACACTTACCAGCAGGTTGTCATGGTCCGACTCGGCCTCCGCTACGCTTCGGCATGTCTTTTGCTCGGTCTGGTCAATCGCAACACGCGCCTTATCCAGTTGGGCGGTGCCCAGATCTCGAAGCCGGACAAACTCGTCCCAATGGTGCCATCGCTGTGCCAGCTGCTCGCGCACCTCCTTTGCCTGCGCAATCCGTTCTTCGCCAACTGTGATGCCATTCTCGGCGCCAAACTGCTCGGCAAGCTCAATCTGTTCAGCCAGTCCATTGCACAGTTGCTCATAGCACTGAGGCATCGCAGCCGACTCATTCAGCTTGTCATGGGCCTGCTTGACCAATGCCGTCAGAGAATCGTCTAAGCGAACAGCCCGGTCCCGGAGCTGCTCCTTTCTGGCGTTCTGAGCAATGCGTTCCTGAAAAACGCACTCATTTTCGACCAGTTAAAAAGGGTTAGGCTAAGGCGCCCTCCCCAATTCGTCCCTCTCTCTCTCCCTCCCTCGACCGATCGATCGATTGATCAGTCGTGTGACTGAAGGAACACAGAAATGTACAGATCCGTGATCAATGGGTTTATGGGTGATTTCCAATCATCAACAGACGAAATGACCTCACCTCCAACTGATGACGGGCATCTTCAATGTTTGTCCTCGTCTTGTGCACAACATGTGCAATTTGTTCGCTCAGTGTTGTCGCCTTCTGTGGCGTTGGGTACTGCTCGGATTGTTGGTCAACAGTGCGCATTTGCTGTTCGACTTGCTCCAGTTGGTTGTGCAGCTTGTCCAGCTCGCTGATCTGCTCCTGCGGCTCTTCAAACGCATGGCCTGCTGAACTTGCTCATCCAGCTCGTTGGCAGCATTGAGAAGCGCGGTGCGCTCTTCCAACAGACGGCGTTCAATTTGCACGTTCTTCTTCAGCTGCTCCATTGTGCCGTCCATGTCGGTGTTCAGCTTCACTAAGCTCTCTTCGACCGGCCGAAGTTGCAGTTCGACCGCAGCCCTCCCGCACTTGGGCAGCTTTTGGACCAGCCAGCTCTGCATCCGCTTCATCTCATCCCTGGCCTCGTCCACTTCGCTCTGCAGGGCATCCAGCTTGGCCAACTCTTCCTCTGCTGGGGCAGGGCCAGCCTCTTCCCGCTCCTCCTGCACTCTCTTCAGCTGGTCAATCAGTGAGCACGTGTGCTGCTCAAGCCTGTCCTTATCGCGTGCCCAGTCTCGGAGCACTTCCATCTGATGCTGGAGCACCGAGTTGAGGGAGTTCAGCCTGTCCATCTTCTTGCCAGCCTCCTCTTCCACCCGCTTCATCAGTGCTTGCTCTTCCGGCTCCAAACTGGTGCTGACCTGATGTGCATCTGCCGCCATCTTGGCGAGCTGTTCACCCAACTTTTTGGCTGCCTCTTCCATGTCTCGCTTATGCTGTTCTACGGACTCCACGTCCAGCAGTTGGAGAGTCGCCTCTTCCGCCGCGGTTTCTGCTTCCACCACCGTGCCATCAACAATGCTTTTCAGAAGGCGTATGTCGTTGATGACCACGCTCGCCCGCTCGTTCTCGGCCACACTCTTGTCAAGGTCCTCCTGCAAGTGATTGGGGAAATGGACGAAAATCAATGAATGCTTCAACAAAAGCACACCTTTAAACTTTGGACAATTTGATTGGCTCGCATCAGCTGATGCTGGTGTTCCTCTGTCGGTTGTAAAGGAATGCCCTGCTGGACGGCCTCGTCATGAAGCGTGTTCAAGGCAGGCAAAATGCCGCTTTCCAGGCGTCCCAGTGCTTTTCGCAGCTCGTCGATGTGCTCTTCTCTGCTGGCCATCTTTTCAGCTCGTTTTTGCTGCTCGGGTTCGCCTCCTTTGCCCTTCTTCTTTTTGGCCTCCTTTTTGGAGGAGGGCGGCACCTTTTTGCCGTTGGTGGTGCTGCTGCTGATGAACTGCTCGCTGAACCCTTCCAATTCCTTGCCAATGGTGGCCAAGTGCTGGTCAATATGCGATCGGATGGCATCCCTGCGCATCACCTTCTCTCTCAGCTGCTCCAATTGCTGTCGGAGCTGTTCATTGTGCGGATGTTCAAGCGGGATGTTGTCCTGCAGCTCTTTGGCGCATTCATCAATTTGTTCATCGGAGGGAAGTTCGGCAGCAGCTTGGCTTGTCCCCAAAAGCACATTTTGGACCCGGACAACTGCTGTGTCCACCAGCTGTTGGGCCGCTTCCTGTGCCCGGCCTTTGCTCAGTGCTAAGCGCTGCGCGAGTTCATCCGGAGAAGGAGCGGCAGTGGAGCGGAGCACGTACTGTCTGAGCGGCTTCTCCTTCTCGCTCTGTTGTTGCAGCATGACGACTTTCGCCTCCAGGGCAGGGATGGCTGTCTGCTGAGCATGCTGCAATGCCTTCAAATTGTTCGCCATCGTCGGCAGCTGTGCCGTCATGTCGTCAGTTTCTCGTCCGGCTCGCTCAGTTTCCGCCATCAGTGCCTTTTCCTGCTCAATTTCGTTGTGCATTTGGTCAAGCACGTCTCCGAAATGCTTCTCCAGCTGTTCGAATTCCACATCCAGGAATCGCACTTCAGCATGAGTCGTCGCCAGCGGATCAAGCTTGTCAGCCAACTGCTGCAGTTGGTCGATGGTGGCATTCAAAGAAGCAAGCGAACCCTGCGCCTCCTGCAAACCATCAGTCAGTCCGATTGCATTGCAAATCCCCTTTTTAATTAGCCTGGACACTTACCAGCAGGTTGTCATGGTCCGACTCGGCCTCCGCTACGCTTCGGCATGTCTTTTGCTCGGTCTGGTCAATCGCAACACGCGCCTTATCCAGTTGGGCGGTGCCCAGATCTCGAAGCCGGACAAACTCGTCCCAATGGTGCCATCGCTGTGCCAGCTGCTCGCGCACCTCCTTTGCCTGCGCAATCCGTTCTTCGCCAACTGTGATGCCATTCTCGGCGCCAAACTGCTCGGCAAGCTCAATCTGTTCAGCCAGTCCATTGCACAGTTGCTCATAGCACTGAGGCATCGCAGCCGACTCATTCAGCTTGTCATGGGCCTGCTTGACCAATGCCGTCAGAGAATCGTCTAAGCGAACAGCCCGGTCCCGGAGCTGCTCCTTTCTGGCGTTCTGAGCAATGCGTTCCTGAAAAACGCACTCATTTTCGACCAGTTAAAAAGGGTTAGGCTAAGGCGCCCTCCCCCAATTCGTCCCTCTCTCTCTCCCTCCCTCGACCGATCGATCGATTGATCAGTCGTGTGACTGAAGGAACACAGAAATGTACAGATCCGTGATCAATGGGTTTATGGGTGATTTCCAATCATCAACAGACGAAATGACCTCACCTCCAACTGATGACGGGCATCTTCAATGTTTGTCCTCGTCTTGTGCACAACATGTGCAATTTGTTCGCTCAGTGTTGTCGCCTTCTGTGGCGTTGGGTACTGCTCGGATTGTTGGTCAACAGTGCGCATTTGCTGTTCGACTTGCTCCAGTTGGTTGTGCAGCTTGTCCAGCTCGCTGATCTGCTCCTGCGGCTCTTCAAACGCATGGCCTGCTGAACTTGCTCATCCAGCTCGTTGGCAGCATTGAGAAGCGCGGTGCGCTCTTCCAACAGACGGCGTTCAATTTGCACGTTCTTCTTCAGCTGCTCCATTGTGCCGTCCATGTCGGTGTTCAGCTTCACTAAGCTCTCTTCGACCGGCCGAAGTTGCAGTTCGACCGCAGCCCTCCCGCACTTGGGCAGCTTTTGGACCAGCCAGCTCTGCATCCGCTTCATCTCATCCCTGGCCTCGTCCACTTCGCTCTGCAGGGCATCCAGCTTGGCCAACTCTTCCTCTGCTGGGGCAGGGCCAGCCTCTTCCCGCTCCTCCTGCACTCTCTTCAGCTGGTCAATCAGTGAGCACGTGTGCTGCTCAAGCCTGTCCTTATCGCGTGCCCAGTCTCGGAGCACTTCCATCTGATGCTGGAGCACCGAGTTGAGGGAGTTCAGCCTGTCCATCTTCTTGCCAGCCTCCTCTTCCACCCGCTTCATCAGTGCTTGCTCTTCCGGCTCCAAACTGGTGCTGACCTGATGTGCATCTGCCGCCATCTTGGCGAGCTGTTCACCCAACTTTTTGGCTGCCTCTTCCATGTCTCGCTTATGCTGTTCTACGGACTCCACGTCCAGCAGTTGGAGAGTCGCCTCTTCCGCCGCGGTTTCTGCTTCCACCACCGTGCCATCAACAATGCTTTTCAGAAGGCGTATGTCGTTGATGACCACGCTCGCCCGCTCGTTCTCGGCCACACTCTTGTCAAGGTCCTCCTGCAAGTGATTGGGGAAATGGACGAAAATCAATGAATGCTTCAACAAAAGCACACCTTTAAACTTTGGACAATTTGATTGGCTCGCATCAGCTGATGCTGGTGTTCCTCTGTCGGTTGTAAAGGAATGCCCTGCTGGACGGCCTCGTCATGAAGCGTGTTCAAGGCAGGCAAAATGCCGCTTTCCAGGCGTCCCAGTGCTTTTCGCAGCTCGTCGATGTGCTCTTCTCTGCTGGCCATCTTTTCAGCTCGTTTTTGCTGCTCGGGTTCGCCTCCTTTGCCCTTCTTCTTTTTGGCCTCCTTTTTGGAGGAGGGCGGCACCTTTTTGCCGTTGGTGGTGCTGCTGCTGATGAACTGCTCGCTGAACCCTTCCAATTCCTTGCCAATGGTGGCCAAGTGCTGGTCAATATGCGATCGGATGGCATCCCTGCGCATCACCTTCTCTCTCAGCTGCTCCAATTGCTGTCGGAGCTGTTCATTGTGCGGATGTTCAAGCGGGATGTTGTCCTGCAGCTCTTTGGCGCATTCATCAATTTGTTCATCGGAGGGAAGTTCGGCAGCAGCTTGGCTTGTCCCCAAAAGCACATTTTGGACCCGGACAACTGCTGTGTCCACCAGCTGTTGGGCCGCTTCCTGTGCCCGGCCTTTGCTCAGTGCTAAGCGCTGCGCGAGTTCATCCGGAGAAGGAGCGGCAGTGGAGCGGAGCACGTACTGTCTGAGCGGCTTCTCCTTCTCGCTCTGTTGTTGCAGCATGACGACTTTCGCCTCCAGGGCAGGGATGGCTGTCTGCTGAGCATGCTGCAATGCCTTCAAATTGTTCGCCATCGTCGGCAGCTGTGCCGTCATGTCGTCAGTTTCTCGTCCGGCTCGCTCAGTTTCCGCCATCAGTGCCTTTTCCTGCTCAATTTCGTTGTGCATTTGGTCAAGCACGTCTCCGAAATGCTTCTCCAGCTGTTCGAATTCCACATCCAGGAATCGCACTTCAGCATGAGTCGTCGCCAGCGGATCAAGCTTGTCAGCCAACTGCTGCAGTTGGTCGATGGTGGCATTCAAAGAAGCAAGCGAACCCTGCGCCTCCTGCAAACCATCAGTCAGTCCGATTGCATTGCAAATCCCCTTTTTAATTAGCCTGGACACTTACCAGCAGGTTGTCATGGTCCGACTCGGCCTCCGCTACGCTTCGGCATGTCTTTTGCTCGGTCTGGTCAATCGCAACACGCGCCTTATCCAGTTGGGCGGTGCCCAGATCTCGAAGCCGGACAAACTCGTCCCAATGGTGCCATCGCTGTGCCAGCTGCTCGCGCACCTCCTTTGCCTGCGCAATCCGTTCTTCGCCAACTGTGATGCCATTCTCGGCGCCAAACTGCTCGGCAAGCTCAATCTGTTCAGCCAGTCCATTGCACAGTTGCTCATAGCACTGAGGCATCGCAGCCGACTCATTCAGCTTGTCATGGGCCTGCTTGACCAATGCCGTCAGAGAATCGTCTAAGCGAACAGCCCGGTCCCGGAGCTGCTCCTTTCTGGCGTTCTGAGCAATGCGTTCCTGAAAAACGCACTCATTTTCGACCAGTTAAAAAGGGTTAGGCTAAGGCGCCCTCCCCCAATTCGTCCCTCTCTCTCTCCCTCCCTCGACCGATCGATCGATTGATCAGTCGTGTGACTGAAGGAACACAGAAATGTACAGATCCGTGATCAATGGGTTTATGGGTGATTTCCAATCATCAACAGACGAAATGACCTCACCTCCAACTGATGACGGGCATCTTCAATGTTTGTCCTCGTCTTGTGCACAACATGTGCAATTTGTTCGCTCAGTGTTGTCGCCTTCTGTGGCGTTGGGTACTGCTCGGATTGTTGGTCAACAGTGCGCATTTGCTGTTCGACTTGCTCCAGTTGGTTGTGCAGCTTGTCCAGCTCGCTGATCTGCTCCTGCGGCTCTTCAAACGCATTGGCCTGCTGAACTTGCTCATCCAGCTCGTTGGCAGCATTGAGAAGCGCGGTGCGCTCTTCCAACAGACGGCGTTCAATTTGCACGTTCTTCTTCAGCTGCTCCATTGTGCCGTCCATGTCGGTGTTCAGCTTCACTAAGCTCTCTTCGACCGGCCGAAGTTGCAGTTCGACCGCAGCCCTCCCGCACTTGGGCAGCTTTTGGACCAGCCAGCTCTGCATCCGCTTCATCTCATCCCTGGCCTCGTCCACTTCGCTCTGCAGGGCATCCAGCTTGGCCAACTCTTCCTCTGCTGGGGCAGGGCCAGCCTCTTCCCGCTCCTCCTGCACTCTCTTCAGCTGGTCAATCAGTGAGCACGTGTGCTGCTCAAGCCTGTCCTTATCGCGTGCCCAGTCTCGGAGCACTTCCATCTGATGCTGGAGCACCGAGTTGAGGGAGTTCAGCCTGTCCATCTTCTTGCCAGCCTCCTCTTCCACCCGCTTCATCAGTGCTTGCTCTTCCGGCTCCAAACTGGTGCTGACCTGATGTGCATCTGCCGCCATCTTGGCGAGCTGTTCACCCAACTTTTTGGCTGCCTCTTCCATGTCTCGCTTATGCTGTTCTACGGACTCCACGTCCAGCAGTTGGAGAGTCGCCTCTTCCGCCGCGGTTTCTGCTTCCACCACCGTGCCATCAACAATGCTTTTCAGAAGGCGTATGTCGTTGATGACCACGCTCGCCCGCTCGTTCTCGGCCACACTCTTGTCAAGGTCCTCCTGCAAGTGATTGGGGAAATGGACGAAAATCAATGAATGCTTCAACAAAAGCACACCTTTAAACTTTGGACAATTTGATTGGCTCGCATCAGCTGATGCTGGTGTTCCTCTGTCGGTTGTAAAGGAATGCCCTGCTGGACGGCCTCGTCATGAAGCGTGTTCAAGGCAGGCAAAATGCCGCTTTCCAGGCGTCCCAGTGCTTTTCGCAGCTCGTCGATGTGCTCTTCTCTGCTGGCCATCTTTTCAGCTCGTTTTTGCTGCTCGGGTTCGCCTCCTTTGCCCTTCTTCTTTTTGGCCTCCTTTTTGGAGGAGGGCGGCACCTTTTTGCCGTTGGTGGTGCTGCTGCTGATGAACTGCTCGCTGAACCCTTCCAATTCCTTGCCAATGGTGGCCAAGTGCTGGTCAATATGCGATCGGATGGCATCCCTGCGCATCACCTTCTCTCTCAGCTGCTCCAATTGCTGTCGGAGCTGTTCATTGTGCGGATGTTCAAGCGGGATGTTGTCCTGCAGCTCTTTGGCGCATTCATCAATTTGTTCATCGGAGGGAAGTTCGGCAGCAGCTTGGCTTGTCCCCAAAAGCACATTTTGGACCCGGACAACTGCTGTGTCCACCAGCTGTTGGGCCGCTTCCTGTGCCCGGCCTTTGCTCAGTGCTAAGCGCTGCGCGAGTTCATCCGGAGAAGGAGCGGCAGTGGAGCGGAGCACGTACTGTCTGAGCGGCTTCTCCTTCTCGCTCTGTTGTTGCAGCATGACGACTTTCGCCTCCAGGGCAGGGATGGCTGTCTGCTGAGCATGCTGCAATGCCTTCAAATTGTTCGCCATCGTCGGCAGCTGTGCCGTCATGTCGTCAGTTTCTCGTCCGGCTCGCTCAGTTTCCGCCATCAGTGCCTTTTCCTGCTCAATTTCGTTGTGCATTTGGTCAAGCACGTCTCCGAAATGCTTCTCCAGCTGTTCGAATTCCACATCCAGGAATCGCACTTCAGCATGAGTCGTCGCCAGCGGATCAAGCTTGTCAGCCAACTGCTGCAGTTGGTCGATGGTGGCATTCAAAGAAGCAAGCGAACCCTGCGCCTCCTGCAAACCATCAGTCAGTCCGATTGCATTGCAAATCCCCTTTTTAATTAGCCTGGACACTTACCAGCAGGTTGTCATGGTCCGACTCGGCCTCCGCTACGCTTCGGCATGTCTTTTGCTCGGTCTGGTCAATCGCAACACGCGCCTTATCCAGTTGGGCGGTGCCCAGATCTCGAAGCCGGACAAACTCGTCCCAATGGTGCCATCGCTGTGCCAGCTGCTCGCGCACCTCCTTTGCCTGCGCAATCCGTTCTTCGCCAACTGTGATGCCATTCTCGGCGCCAAACTGCTCGGCAAGCTCAATCTGTTCAGCCAGTCCATTGCACAGTTGCTCATAGCACTGAGGCATCGCAGCCGACTCATTCAGCTTGTCATGGGCCTGCTTGACCAATGCCGTCAGAGAATCGTCTAAGCGAACAGCCCGGTCCCGGAGCTGCTCCTTTCTGGCGTTCTGAGCAATGCGTTCCTGAAAAACGCACTCATTTTCGACCAGTTAAAAAGGGTTAGGCTAAGGCGCCCTCCCCCAATTCGTCCCTCTCTCTCTCCCTCCCTCGACCGATCGATCGATTGATCAGTCGTGTGACTGAAGGAACACAGAAATGTACAGATCCGTGATCAATGGGTTTATGGGTGATTTCCAATCATCAACAGACGAAATGACCTCACCTCCAACTGATGACGGGCATCTTCAATGTTTGTCCTCGTCTTGTGCACAACATGTGCAATTTGTTCGCTCAGTGTTGTCGCCTTCTGTGGCGTTGGGTACTGCTCGGATTGTTGGTCAACAGTGCGCATTTGCTGTTCGACTTGCTCCAGTTGGTTGTGCAGCTTGTCCAGCTCGCTGATCTGCTCCTGCGGCTCTTCAAACGCATTGGCCTGCTGAACTTGCTCATCCAGCTCGTTGGCAGCATTGAGAAGCGCGGTGCGCTCTTCTTTTGGCTTTTCCTCCGTTTCTCCGATCGCTTTTCCCTCTCTCTGCTGATCAGTCTCTTCTTTGTCCCACTCTCTCCTTTTCGATATGTTCATTATCACTTTCTTTACACTTTCGTCTTCGACTTCCTCCGCTTCTGTTCTTGTCAGAAATACTTCCATGTTAACCTCTGTTACTTTTTCTGGCCATTTTCCCAACTTTTCTTCTTCCATTGCTCTTTTATTCCTTTCGTTGGCCATTTCTCTTTCGACTTCCTTAAAATAAAATAATTTGCCATTTTTCCATTTAATTTCTCCTAATTACGTCAATTATTGCCAACTGTTTGTCAATGTCCGATTGAATTGGCAGTTCAATGTCCAATGCTCCCAATTTTTCAGCTGTCACTTTGAGTTTTTGCCCCAAAATGGTCATGGTCTAAACATTATATTGTTTTTTCAGCTTTGCTTTATCTTTTATTACTTGGACAATCCCTTCGGCTTCTTCCCCCAGCTTTGTAAATGTGTCTAATTTGCTTCTCTCCTCCCTCAATCTCTTCATCACTTCCGCCCCCTCTTCCAATGCCATTTTTGTGTCATTCGCCAGCGAATATTCCCTCTCCATCCTTTCTTTGATTGGCTTCATTTGGTTAAGCCCTCTGATCAGTTGATTGCTAACAAATACTGGGGTGTCTTGTTGTTGAATTTCGGCTCCGATTTCGCTGCCCACTGCTTCAAAACTGTCAATTGCTGCTTGGAACTGTTCGATCGATGCCTCGGGGTCCTTCAGTAACTTTTCTCCGTCTCCGATCACTTTTTCCATCCTCCGCTTGTGTTCCTCCAACTTTTGTCTGATCACTTTTTGTTTCTCCAACTTTTCGTTGTATTTTGAGTCCAATTCATCAAATGCTCCGATCAGTTTTGCTAATTTGGCTTCACACTTTCCAATCGCTTGGTTTTTCTGCTGTCCCTTTTTGTCCCCCTTTTCCAATTCTGTCAGCAATTCGATCAGTTCGTTGCGCACTTTCCTGATCAGTGGGCTTTGCTGCTGTCCGCTTTCGGGTAATTCGCCTTCCGCACCGATCAGTTCCTCCAATTTCAGGCGGACCATCTCCGACTTTTCGACCATTTGTTCCGCTTGCACCAAAAAGTCGGACTGATCTTCTTGCTCTTCTGAACATGGCAAAAAAACTAGATAAAGAGCAGGTCTTTGAATTTAATTCAAGCAGTCTGTCAGATTCGTGCTGAGACAAAATGTGAAAAAGTGCAAGCGATCAAATTAAATCAAAATAATTAATTTTATAAATAAAAACAAAATAATTGTTTTATTTACTTTAAAAAAATATTATTTAAATATTCGTAACTTAATTAAACTTTATAATAATCAATAATTATTTTGCTTTTAATTTTTGAAATAATTATTTTTGCTTTTAATTTGATCACTTTCACTTTTTCGTTCTTCGTCATAGCAACTGTCTGATTAAAGCCTCTTAAATTGGAATTGCCTCTTTCGTCGCTTTGCTGTTTTCCATGCTCAAGTTCGGTGTGTGTTTCTGTCCGCTTTTCCTCCATTTGTTTTTTGGCCCTTTCCTCCGCCTTTTCTTCCATTTCCGTCTCCTCAGTTTCCCGTTTCAGTGCCGTTAGCTTTTGGTGCAGTTTGGTAAGCTCTTCCGCCTCCGATTCCGACATGGTTTCCCTTCCGCTTCCCCCTTTCTTCGCCTCCTCCTCCCCTTGTCGCAATTTACTTTCAATGACCTGAAAGGATTTGCTCAAATAAACCTTGGCATTTTGAAAAGCAACAACAGCTCAGCAGATGCTTCATCTCCCCTAATGCTTGGTAATTTCTGTTTCGACCCGCCTGAATGATTGTGGTGACGGTGCTGCTCAGTTTGAAGATGATCCTCCGTCTCCGAGTTGGGCTCGTCGACGCGGCACCGTCCACGCTCATCTCCACGAACTTTCGGGTGGCCCTGCACTGCTTCTTCAGCATTTCCATTTGCAGCTCAATCCTCCGCAGCATCGCCTCCGTTTGCGGCACGCGCCCTTCCGCGGCGGCTGAGCGCACTTCGGCGTCCAATTTGGCCAAATGTTCCGCCGTTTGTGCGTAATTTGTGCGCAGTGCAATTTCGGCCTCAATTTCGTCGGCCAATTCCCGATGGAAACGCTTCAGTCCGTTTTTCTCTCTCTTCAAATTGGATGAAAGTTTTTGGAGATGTTTTTTGTGTTCATCAACGGAGGCAATGGCCGCGACAGTTTTCAAGTCCGTCTTCAACTCGGTCAATCGTTTTGCCAATAACTGCAAAAATGCTGGACTAATCAAATCAGCATGAACATCGTTTTAATTAGCCTTTCTTAATTCCTACCCTGGCCAAGTTCCAATCCCGATCTCTATCTTTTCATCCGAGCTCTATTCGTTATGCTTTTCCACTTTCGGCACCCCCCCCCTCTCTCCGTCTCATCTCCGTGCCCCCACCTTCAATGAACTCGCGTCACTTTGCGCCTCGTCCAATGGCTTCGGCGTGTAATAGCGCGTGTGCATGTGGTCAATGGCCAACAACAACTGCTGCACTTCGTTTTCCATTTCTTCCATTGGCAATTCGTCCGACTTCACGTCGCTTTTTGTCGTTTTCGCCGCAATTTGACGGACCAAACCAATCGAAGGGAGAACATTTTCAAAGGGAGCAGCAGCAGCAGCAGCAGCAGTAGAAAATGCCGCTGTTGAGGAAGTGCTCGGGAAATCGGAGGACAAACGGTGGGACAAAGCCTCGGCCACCAAAACTTCGCTGTGAAGGGAGGCGAGGTCACTGTCCAAGTCGGAAGGAGTGGACGAGTCCAAGGAGAGCTGACAATGGCAAATGCAAAGAATGGCATTGAGAATTTATACCGGAAAGAAAGGGGCCAAAACAAAACGCCAATTTAAAAAAAAACCAAATTTTAAAACAAAAAAATATGTTTGGAAGGTGTCTGCATCCAGGAAAACTGTTTGTCTATGGCAACGGCAAAAAGTGCCAAAGTGAGAATGATTGTATGCCCTTCCGTCCCTCTCTTTGGCACCACCTGCGACTGCGCTCTCTCCGTAATTCCTCCGCCGCTTTTATTGTCGCCGTTTCCGTCGTGCGTTTCCTCCGCTTTTTTCACGGGAATCAAATGTGAAATTGGCAATCGCATCTTCTCGAACTGCTCCATCACTTTTCTGTACTGCTGACACAATGTGTGTGCTTGTTCGGCTTGTTCTTCACTGGCAAATTGGTGCGTTTGCAATTTAACGACCTAAAAAAGGGAAAAGGGGGGGGGGGAATTTGTTGAAGCAAAATTTAAATTCAAAAAATAAAAATAATTTAATTCATCTTTTAGGAGAGCATCTCTATGTTTTATAAATGTATATTATTATTATTGAAAATTGAATTGGCCATTCAATTCACAAATCAGCAAAATTCTTTCTCAAATCGATTTGAATTCTCTTTGTCAGTTGGCCCTTTTTGATGTTTGGTTCCTAAAAATGTGCTCATGAAAAGGGTAAACATTTCGTTAATTTTTGCAAAAAATAAAAATTCAAAAGATAAGTTTTTTGTTAATTCGTTATGCTAAAACACCTCAAAATTAAATTCACAAATCCCAAAATTGGGTTTCCAATCAAATTAAATTTTTAAAAAAAGTATGGAAAATGAATGTGCTGAGTTTTCACAGATTCGGCCCACCAGTCGGAAGTGTTGTACGCAATTGTCACGCAGTTTGGTCAATTTGACGCGTCTCTCACTCCGATCACTTTCAAAGGGATCAGCTGACTGATCGGGGGAATGCAATTGGAGCATCTCATGTTCGATCTGATCACAGCAAAAACAAAAGTTGGACGGGCAAAGAAAGGCAAACATTCCCTCCCGCAGCGCTTTCTTCTCAATTTCGCCCCACACTTAACGCCCCCCCCCCGGCTGACTAATCATTTTAATTATTTTTTTGACTGACCCTCCGAGCCGAAATTAATTAATGACATGGAAGTGGGGACAGTAATTAATTTAATTAAATGCATTCCAAAACAACAAGAATCACGAGAGTGTAAAAATACATACAATTGGTTTCTTAACCCCAAATTTACCCTTTCTCCGCCCCTTCGCTTAACCAGAAAATTCAAATAAATAAAACGCACCAAATCAAGCCATTTCCCAAATGCACTCAAATGATGCACCAATTTGAGTTCCTTCCGTTCTTCCCTCGCTCCAATGGCAATCTCAACAATTTGGCATTTCTCATTAATTAATTAATTGCAATTCCCTTTTTGGCACTTACTTTCGCATTGGCCAAATTGTTGCCGAAAATGTTTAAATTATTGTGTAATTGTTGGAATCGTTTCGCCCATTTCCTTGGCCAATGTGCCTTCTGATCAGTGCCATTCGCCGACTTGGCCAATGTTTTGTCGAATTGTTCCAACTCCTCAAACAATGGTACATTTTATGCGGGATCCATTTGGCCTTTTGAACAGACTTTCCGCAGTTCGCTGTATTCCTTCCGTTCCAACCCATTCAGTCTCTCCGCCTCCCTTTTCTGAATTGCGCTTTCCAATTGCGCCTCAAGCGATGCCAATCTGTCCCGAAATACCCTCAGACAACGAGCGGACATTTCCTTGAGGGGAGAAGAATGATTAGTACTAATGAGTAGTTAATTGATTTGCTGATTGGTCACTCCAAATTAATTACGCACTTCAATTCGGATTTGGTGCTCATTATTTCGTTTGTGGAGTCGTTCTTTGAGCATTTGCAAAGTGTCGGCGGCGGCGTCCGTTTGGGGCGGAGAGACAAGCGAAGAAATGGAGACGGACAGACGCTGCAGCTCATTGAGAGAGGCTTCTTCGGACGCGACGGATTGCTGCAGAAATTTGAAAGGGATATATTTAAAAAGGCGGAACGGTCAAAGGATTTGCTTTAAAAGAGGAGGGACTGACCATCCCTTCCCTTCTCTTCCCTCCCCCCCCCCCCTTCTCTTCCGTTTCCTCCCCCTTCCTCCTCCTCCTCCCCCTTCTCTTTCTCTCCCTTCATTCCCCTCCCTCCCTTGCACCCCCCCCCCTTTCTTTTCTTCTCTCCCCCTTCCTCCTCCTCCTCCCCCTTCTCTTTCTCTCCCTTCATTCCCCTCCCTCCCCCCCCCCCTCTCTTCCGTTTCCTCCCCTTCCTCCTCCTCCTCCCCCTTCTCTCTTCTCTCCCTTCATTCCCTCCCTCCCTCCCCCCTCTCTTCCGTTTCCTCCCCCTTCCTCCTCCTCCTCCCCTTCTCTTTCTCTCCCTTCATTCCCCCCTCCCTCCCCCCCTCTCTTCCGTTTCCTCCCCCTTCCTCCTCCTCCTCCCCCTTCTCTTTCTCTCCCTTCATTCCCCTCCCTCCCTTGCACCTCCCCCCTTTCTTTTCTTCTCTCCCCCTTTTTTTTTATCTCCCCCGCTGATCCATTGCAAGAAATAAAATAAAAATGATCAAACACAAAGAAAGGAAAGAGCCAATGGAAATACCGAAATTCTGTCGGCAAATTGGGAGGGAGAGAGTGCGCCGAACTGAAAAGACTCCAACGAAAGGTCAAGAGAATTGTGCAATTGCGAGGCCAAAGTCATAAATGAGTTCAGCAATTCATTTGCACGAGATGACAACGGCGGAGGGAGAGGAGAAG
>CP049711.1:7198849-7324111 GCA_004148225.2 Heterodera glycines | reverse complement strand
CTGAACGAGCCGGGTCCGGACGAATTCCTTCAGCTGAAACAATGTGGCCGAGGAACTTAATTTGGGAACACAGAAATTTGCATTTGTTCAAATGAACACGTAGGCCCCAGTCTTGGAGCCGGGAAAAGAATTTCTTGAGAAGCGAATGGTGTTCCTCCAGTGTTGGTGTGGCCACAATGAAGTCGTCCAAGTAGCCAAAAACTCCGTTAAGTCCGGCGGTGAGCTCATCCATAAGCTTTTGAAAAATGCTGGGAGCGCTTTTGACACCAAATGGCAGGCGTTGGTACTGAAATAAGCCCCGGTGTGTGTTTATTCCTACTAATTCTTTCGATTCCTCGTCCAACGCAATTTGCAAATAGGCGTCTCGGAAGTCGATTTGGCTGAATACTGTTGAGCCTTCCAACGCTGCGAAAATGTCATCGATGCGCGGAAGTGGGTGGCGATTTAACTCCAAACAATCGTTGAGGCCTGTTGCAAAATCAATGCACACACGCACATCGCCGTTCTTCTTTCGAACTGCAACGATCGGCGCTGCCCACTTGCTGTAATCGACTTGTTTGATGGCAACGCAAGCGACGAGCCGATCAAGTTCGGCGTCAACTGCTGATTTGGCCGCATGTGGGACTGGTCGAGGACGGCAGAAGACGGGTTGTACTCCGGACTTGAGGTGGAGATGTGCGCACATTTTGTTGCAAAGGCCTAAGCTTGGGGAGAAAACTTTAGGAAATTTTTGCTTTAAAATTGTCGCCAATTTGTCCGGGTCCTCCGAGATTGAGATTGAATTTGAATCGGTGTCGAATTTGAATTGATCTGTGGTGAGAGTAGTGACAATGGGACGTTGAAGTGCCGCTTCGAACGCCCTGATCCATGGAAGGCCAAACAAATTCATTGCTCCTTCCGGTGCGACATGACATTCTAATTGAAGTGTAACTCCTTGGAATGTGACTGAACAAATGAAATACCCGGAGATTTCGAAAAAGTGCCCCGAATATGATTTGGCTTTTGAAATGCCCTTTTTGAGTTTGGGGCTGCCTAACTGTTCCCATAATGCTTGCTGAATAACGGCCAAACGTGATCCAGAATCGGCCATCAGTGATGCTTTGTTGCCATTGAGTTGACAATCGACCATGATCCAATCCGAAATGTCGTCTCCGATGTTGAAGATGGACATTGTTGCATGGTTGCGGTGTGAATTGGACTTGGATGATGGCGCTGGCAGGCGGCATTTTGATTGATGGTGGCCACGACGATTGCAGTTTGAGCAGATCGGTGCCTTTGGACAGTCGCTGATCCAGTGCATTTGGTTGCAGTAACGGCATGGCGACGGAGGCTGCTGCGGTTTGCGCTGAAATTGGGATGATCGTTGATTGTTGCTGGTGGTGGTCGTCGTCTTGGACGAGCTTTGCGACACCCTCCGCTTTTGTTGTTGATGATCCCTTAATTTTTGGGGTTTTAGAGTGATTGAATTGGCCACATGAGTTGAATGGGCCAATGCGTTGGAAGTGTTGCGAAGAGAGAGAAACGCGCGGCATTCTTCTGTGAGCTTCTCGAATGAGATTGCTTCCGGCGGTGTCTTCTTTTTCGCTTCTTCCAAAAGTCGCAAACAACGCTCACGGAGTTCTCGATCAGTGTCCGAAAGTCCCCGTGAGGAAGATCAGTGCTTTGATTTCGTCTTTGGTCAGATCCATTTGTGATCGCTCGCACATTGCGTTGACCTGGCTTGCGAAATCTAATGGGGATTGTGAAATTGATTTTGTGAGCTGAAAACATTCAAATCGACGGGTGAAAATGGATTTTGTTTCACCAAACATAGCCTTGAGCTTGTCGATCGTCTGCGCCAGTGTGAAATCAGTGGGCTTGCTTGGAAGCACACTTTCTGCATAGCGTTGTACTCCTCCGATCCGAGCTTTGCCGAGCAAAGCCGAACTTGCATCTGATCGGGAGGTCCTTCCCGTCAACTTGGATGAAAGGCCCATAACGGTCGAGCCAATTTTGAAATGTTGAATCCATTTCTGGATTGTATGAAAATTCACCAAGTTGGGAATTAATGGTGGAATAAATTGTCGATTGATTGGGAACATTGGAATTTGGTTGGGTATTTTGAAGCAAATTTTGAAATGCTTGAGTTTGTTGGTCGACTAATTGCTTTAGGATTTGAGCAAAGTCAACGGCCATTTTTGTCAGAAATTGAATTCAATTGGAGCATGAGATGAGTAGTGAATTTGAATGGTGGTGATAAGAGATTGAAATGTTTTGCTTGGTTTCGGCCAGCAAGTGCTGCAGTGGTGGTCAGGCACAGAAAAATGATGGGAAATCAATAAACGACCTTTGGTGATGGGAAGATGCACAAATGCGCTGAGTGTAGCGGTCGCAATGACTTACACTTTCACAAATGTGTCTTTCCTTAACAGTGCACTCAGAGGCTTTTTACGGCGTAAGTGTTGCAAAAAGGCTTCTCGGCTTGCTTGGCGTTCAGCGGGCTATGATTTTGCCTTGACGTTTCAAGCCGATGTGTTACGGGGTGGGCAAAGGTCGAAATTGATGGAAAATGAGTGAAATAGGTGAAGTGCCGACCGATGCGAGCTGCTGACAACCAACCTCGCAAAAACCAAAATGTGATGTGAATAAAATAAAAAAAAAGAATTTGAGATGCTCCAATCGAATTGTTGACAATTTAGCCAAAGTTGATTTGCGCCAAATGCTAGGCGCAAAAAGATGATGAAACAAAAATAAATCACTTCGCTGACTGCGCCAAAAATGTTATGTTCAATGGTGAACACAACGAAGAATAAAAATAGTTTATTTGTCGGAGGCAAAAGAATAAATAATAAAATTGGTGTGTCAGTGGATGAAGAATAAATGAATAATAAAATGATGTGTTGAATGAGTGGAAGAAGAAGCCAATGAGTGACAAAGTGATGGGTATTTATGGACGATGCTGAGAGATGAGTATTGACACGAAATTGAGTACAGTAAATGGCGTACATTTGAATATTGAGTGATATACACAACACCAACGGAGGAAAAAGAAAAAAGGAAAAGCGCGAGGGTATTCAACGCTAACAGCAGCAGAAGGAGGAGACGGAGAAGGAGCACATGAACAGCGAAACGAAGCTCAAAATGAAGACGCAATTTATGAATATTATTAAATAAATGGGAGAGAAAAGCCTTTTTAATTAGTCAATTCAATAGAAAATGAATTAGAGGACATGTTACTACAGTATGACTCAATGTGACTTTATTATGATCTACAGTAATGGAGGACCAGAGACAATTGACTGATCTGAGCTATCTCCGCCATTATTTGGGGGAGTTCGTTTGTCAGTTTTATGGCATCACAAAAAGTGCCCTCCTCATTTTCCATTTTCTAATGTCCTTTTTCGGGTCTTTGCCCCCTTCTGTCAAATGAATTTCATTTTAATCAAAGCATAATATAATATGTACAAAATAAAATATTCAAACAGTTTAGCACAGATATTTTTTTCAAAGCCTAATTTTTCGTGTGCCAATTTTCCCCAAATTTAAATTCTTTCCGCCTCCATTTCCAATCATTTGAAATTGGCGATCATTTTTTGTTTAATTCTTTTCCCTTAATTTTGTTTTGAGTTCTGTCCTTTTTTGTCCTTGGTCAACTGTCCTTGCTTTTGTCCTGTTTTCTCCCTGCCCTTCCCTTCTCATCCCCCCATGAATCGTCTCATTAGCATGGCCACCAATTTGTCCCTTTCCCTCATCAAAATGTTTTGTCCCTCTCTGCTCCTCCCGATCAATGTTCTGATCAGTTGCTGCTGCTGTTTCGGAATTGCCAATCCCGGCGGAACTGCGAATTGTTGGGGCATCGGTTGTACCACCACCGGCGGATGTGCCGTCGTCGTCGTCGTTCTCTTCGTTGTCGTCATTTGTGCCGTCGTTTTTCTCCGTGCCGTCTTTCGCCGCGTGCCGCCACTTTTTTTTCGGTGAATTACGGCTGCTTTCTGTGGCCTTTTTGTCGTCACATTTTCGTTTTTTGTTGTGCCATTAAGGTTTTCCCCAGCAGGGCATTTTGTTGTTGTTGTTGTTGTGCCTTTTTTGTGAATTGTTTCTGCCTTTGGCGGTTCTCCTTGGATTTCGCGAATTCTTGGCATTTTGTCGCGAATTGCTAATTGTCCCGGTGCCAACTGCGGTGCCAAAGTTGTCGACACGGTAAGGCCTAAAAAAGTTTTAAACCCTTTGCCGGCCTTTTCTGCTGAATTCTCAAGGGACTTCTTTTTTCTATTTACGGTATTAAATAATGGAAAAAAACTTACAATAAACCAATTACATTACAGTACGTTTATTTTATGGATTTGGGTAATTTTCCAAAATTATTTAAGTATTTGAACCTTTTAAAAAATGAATTGACTAATTCAGAAAGAGGTTCTTATCAGGGATGTTGCAAGTTTCGCTTTTCGCTTTTTGGCTGAAAAGCGAAAAAAAAGTACACCCCTAAAGATTGGGTTTTTAAAATAAACAATGGCATTTTCGTGGGAGAAAAAGCAAAAAATTAACACAAAATTTTGAATTTTTTAATCATTTTACACAAATTTTTAAATAAAGAGTGTAGTGTGGTGTATTGGTCGGTGCATCAACCTTGACATTTCTTTCTGTCATGAGTTCGATGCCGGTTGACTGTTTCTTTTTAATTTATTTATTTTTATTTTTTTAAATTCGCCTGGCGCTAACTACCGGCATCGTCGGGCCCAAAAATTCGTAAATCTTATTCAAAAAAAAGTTCTCTCAAAATTGCAAAAATCTATCATTTTTTTGGACAAATCTGTGAAGAGATCCATCCAAATTTTCAAAATTTTCCCCGGCGGCGCCTATCGGCACCACCGGACCCATTCTCCGAAAAGTCTTTAGAAAAAGCGCAACGCGAAAAAAAAGATGTTTTAAATACAAAAAAAAAGATAATAAGAAATTTTTGATCGTTTTGAATAAAATCCACTATTTCTATTTATATAATTTATTTTTTGAAAGGTAATTTCTCAAAAAATTTCCTTTTTGCCACAATAATACTTTAATAGAATAAATTTTTTAATTAGTAAAGGAAAAAATAAACAGTAATTTTCAAAAAAAGCAATATGCGTTTTATAATTATTTCTATACAAAAATCTACGATAAAAAAGAAATAAAAAATTAAAGCAAATAAAATTATTGTTATGAAAATTAATCGATCCTTACATTTGTCTACAATCACCAGAGGAATTTTTTGGAAAAAATTTCGCCTTTTCGGTTTTTCGCTTTTTTGGACATTTCGCTTTCGCCTTTTTGCTTTCGCTTTTTATTTTTCTCTTTGCAACATTCCTGGTTCTTATACAATATTGACTTTTGTACTACAATACTAATTCTACAGAAGCTTTTTTCATAATACTGTATTACTGACGCATTTGCGGCTAATTATTCTCCGATTAGTCTCGACCCAATTCCAATGGCATTCCCCGTTCTCGACTCCAACCTCCGAATAATAATTGTGCCAACAACAGCCCCAATGAGTCATCGCCACAGCCTCCGCAAGTGGCGGTGCAATGAATGCGCCGAAAAAGGGGGGAAATCAGAGAAAAAGGGGAAAATGGAAATGGCAAAGTAAGGCCAATACATGCAAAGAGAGAAAGGCGGAAGTTGGCAGTAGGACAAAAACAACGGACAGTTGAGGGCATTGTCACGGCACAAAGCCAATTGGAGGGAGGGAAGGCCGGGCCGACCGGTGCCGAGCAGAAGTGCCAACAGAAGACGGGGCAGAGAGGCGCTGGAAAAAAGAATGCCAAAAATAAATAAGTGCCAAAATTAAATGCAAAAAAGAGAATGCCAAAGGGAAAAAAGAGTGCCAGAATCAAACTCAAACCCTCCGCCGGATATTAAGCCGCCGGCAATGCCATCGCCGCCTCCGCCGGCGTTTCGATCTGTGCAGCAGTCCCTTCTGCCGACGCATGTGCAAACGCCGGGACAAGTCGGAGGACATTGGTCACCGATGCAAGCTGAAAAAGGCGAAGGAGAGAATGAGTAATTAAACAATGAAAAAAAACATACGGCCGAAACGAAATTGGCCGGAGGGGCAAAGGGAAGTGCCACAGAAAGAGGGAGAAGGGAGGAGGAGAAAAGAGAGAGGAAGAAGCAGAGGAAAGAAGGGCACAAGCAGAAGAGGAAACAATTTGAAAGGGGACACCGACAAAATCGGAGGAGAGAACGGAGACGAAAACATGGAATTTGGGGGAATTGAAGCCGGGGGAGAGTCAAACAAAACAAAAAGGGAAAGCGATGACGAAAATTAGAGGGATAAAAATAGAGGGGGAGGGGGGAGGGGGGATAAAGCGGATGGGGAAGAGAGAGACAGAGAGGAAGAGAGAGAGAAAGAGAGGGGGGGGGATAGAAGAGCAACACTGACGGGTAAAACGGGGGAGGCGACAAAAGGCCCCCGGGGGTGTCGCCTTTCCATCGGAAGCTTTTCCTCCCCCATTGTATTTGCTTTTTGTGCTGTGTTATATGCTCAGCTTTTTTCTACAAAGGCCAAATTGTGAGCACAATGGCACTGTGTGCTGTAGTTAATAATGCAAATTCCTTTTTTAATTTATTTTTATTTTTCCCTCCGGTGATTCGTTCGTTTCTTTTTTTGGCACTGATCGTCATTTTCGATTGATGAAACTGTTCGGGGGGATTCTTTTTCTTGTCAAATGATCCGTCTGCTTCATGTTCCCTTACAGAAGAAATTTCCCAAAATTTTCTCCAACTTTCAAAAGAGGGGCCTAATTTATTTTAAATTATTTCATCGGCTAATGGGTGCTTTTTGGCGTTGTGTTTGGCTTTGGCTTTTCCTTCCTTTTCTCTGATCATTTCTTTCCAATTGCGCTGCTTCCCAATGCATTTGCTAGTGCAATTTGCGTTTGCATTCCGTTGCCGAACATTGCCGTGCCGAAGCCGAGCGATGGGCATAAGCCGCAAGTGCGGGGGCATAAGTAAACCATACGCAAAGAATAGGCGCACATGGGGGCGAACTGAACTGGAAAAAGGGGAGGTTAAGAGAAAAAAGAATGGCCAAATTTAAAGGGGGAGGCGCAAAAACGGCTTTAAACCTTTTATAAACCAAGGACATATAAAAAAGGGGCAGCTCACAACAATTCCATGCCGTGTCCTGACAAGAGAATGCCGCCGATGCGCCGTAACCCCCGGAAGGAATGCTAAGCGATCTTTGCCGAAACAGAAGCATCAGCAGTGCCAAATTGACCATGTTGAAACCACCGTTGCCGACATTTGTTTGGGGTTGTGGCACCGGAGGAGAAGGGTTTGGGCCTGGGTTTGAGCTTGGGTAGCAACAACTGTCCACCGTACAGCGACAACCGGGTGGACATGTGCCGGGGCAACTGCGCGGAGTGCCGGGAAGGCACGCTGAGGGGGGGGGGGGGAATTAAAAGAGGAAAAACGACGAAGACGGCACGTCCGAAGAACGCTTCTGAGGCGGAACAATCGTTGCGGACGGCGGAAGGCAAAGTTCCGCAACGGAACGGACGGGGGACGAGGCGGAGAAGGAGCAGGACGAGCAGCAACACAACCCGAGCGGAGCAGAGAGGCGGCATGGCAAAGCGAATGACATGCGATTGATTGGAATTGTGGGGGGGGAGCAATTAGGGGAGAGTTCCCCTGCCCCGAAGGGGTGGCTGATCATCCAACTCATGCAGCGCCAATTCGACTTTCCATCCATCCCATTCTCTCCATTCCATTCATTCGCTTTCTCCCCCAATTTAGCGTTGTCCCATCGAATTGGGCGAGTTGGGACAGCTGAAAATGTTTAAAAGCAGCGAATATGATGATGAATAATTTAATGGGGAGGCTCAACATCCAAACGGCAAAACATCCATGGCCGTTACGGCCCACCCCTTTCCCTCCCCTCCCCCCCCCCCTCTTTTTACCCCATTTATCCCTCCCATTACCCTCCCCCATTCTTCACATTTCCCTTTCCCATTCCCTCACTCCTTTTCCCCCACTCACTCTTTTACCTATACCATTTCCCTTTTCCCACCCCCCCCCCTCCCTCTCTTTTTCCCTCTTTTCCTCCTCTCCCTCTTTCTTTTCTCTCCCCCTTTTTCTCTTTTCTCCTCCTCCTCCTTTTGTCCTCCTCCTTTTTCCACTTTCTCACTTTTCGTGCGTTTGGCCTTATTTTTTAAATTATAAATTGTTGTCTCTCTCCCTACAATTTTCCTTTGTTTTCGCCGTTCTTTTCACGCTTTTCGCTCCGATTGTCTGACTTTATCTTTTCCTTTTCCTTTTCATACATTGAAAAGTCACAGGCAATTGAACTGATACTGAACCCATTTAGTGGTAATTAGAGACCGTCCGCAGATTGGTGCCACTTGCCGCTGCTTGGCAAATAAACTTTCTCTCCCATGCGCTAATTAAAACTTTCTCTCCCTCCCCTCTCCCCTCTCTTATTGTCTCATTTTCTCTCCCTCTCTCTCTCTCTCTCCCTATGTTTGCACTTTTCTTCCTTTTCTGTCCAACTTTGGCTTTTCCTCCCCCTCTCCCCCCTTTCGGTCATTTCTCTCCCTTTCCTTTTCCCTCCCAATTTCCTTCCATTTCCATAAACATGTGCTTCTTCTTCTTCTGCTGCCTTTTATTAGTCCATCCAAATTGGGTTTCGTGTGCTGTTTGAGGTGCAAAAGGATCAATAAGGATGGGCACGAAAGGGAAAAGCGGACGGAGGAAAAAATAATGGAAATTAAATGGAGAGAGGGAGGGGGGGGGGGGGGGGGGGACTGAGGGGGTAAGTTGGGAGGGGGGAGGGGAATGCGGGGGTTGTGCCGTTGGGGAGACATTGCCGTGCCCCGTGTCCCGGGTGCTGTTTTTCGCCCCCCGTGTCCCTTTCCCTTTCCATTTTCATTTTCGTCCCCCACCACTCATTCATTCTCCCCCCCCCCCCACCTTCTCTTTCGGCTCCCATTTCATTTTTGCCGCAATCGTCGAAGGTGGCAATTTTACATTTTTTTGGAATTTTGTGCCAATATTTTATGGCAATTATTTCAGATTATAATTATTTTCGAACATTCCGTGCCATCATTTGCTATTCATTGAGTGATCATCGTCGATCATTCATTCTCCGTGCCTCCCCTTTTTCTCTCTCTCTCTCTCTGATCGATGCTTTTCCCTCGTTGGCATTTCCTTCCTTTTTCCCCATTTTGCGCTTCGCCTCCTTCCGTTCTCTTCTTCCTGCTCGTCTTTCTCCCATCTTTCTCATATGCCCTTTACATTGTCCGCATGGAATATATTCCGGTCGAACTTTTGGATGAGTTCAGCGACGGCCGTGGCACAGTGAGCAGAGAAAAGCGCAGGGCCGAGTCACCAATGGCAGAAGGTGGGAAAATGTACAGACATTGGCAACCGGTGAAGAGAGGAGAGAGAGAGAGAGAGAGCGAGAGAGGAGAGAGAGAGAGAGAGACGGAGAGAGAGAGAGAAAGAGAGAGCGAGAGAGAGGAAGAGATTGGAAGAGAAAAAAACAGGGAAAATCGTGGAAAGTTTAAAAATTGAGTGAGAGAGGGGAAATCGCCGTCTCAAAAATGGGCATTAAAAAGGCCAAAAAATGAGTGTCGATTTAGAAGAAGCGGAAGATGAGTACGATCAAGAACAGTTGCCAGCCGTCGAGATGGCCTTAATGGACAGGGCGTACAAAGCCAAACTGAGACAATTGGCAGAAGAGGAGGCGGAGGAGGAAGAGGAGAACGAGCGGCGCGACCGGGAGGAATTGGCACAACGATGGGACACTCTCAGAAGAACAATTGAGGACAATGTGAAGCGCATGGAGGACGGGGAGGGACAGAGGCGCGAAGAGAACGACGACGAAGACGAGGACGGCACTGAGAAGGGACGGGAGAAGGAGGGGGAGGGCGAGGGACAGATTGTGTTGGCATCGCAGCTGGGGTAAGCAATTGGTGACATGGCATTTGCCATTGGACTTCCTTTGACCGCGCCATTGGCCACAGATCGGATGACTACGGGCCAGCAGAGATTGTGCCACTGGCGATGGTCGTCGACGGGGGACAGCGCCCGAGGGCACAACGGAGAAGCGGCGGTGCCGGAGGGGAAGAAGCGATTCTTTTGGAGTTGTAAAAGCAGCGGAGGAAAGAAAGTGACCGACGAACTAACAATATGACAAATCACATTTATTTGTTGTTTTTTTGCCCAGTGATCTCCCAAAGTTAGCGAATTGATGATAATCTTTTTTTGACCATTTTAAACAAATTATTAATTACTTTTTTAAGTTTTTATAAATAAAGCTAAAGCCAAGGCATTCTCAGCTGACAAATTAATGAATAGCAAATGCATTTTTGTGATAAAAAAAAGAAAGAAATGCTAACGGCCAAAAGTCAATTAGGGAAATGCCAAATAAAATACTTCGCTGGTCAATTAATTGTGCCAAAAATGTTACAACAATTCTTTATTAATCATCTCTTTCAATTAATAAGGACGAATTGGGGACGGAAGGAGGCTAATTAATTACAAAGAGATGAAAAGTTTGCAGCCACTAATTGCCTTTAGAATTAATTGGCTAATTCCTTTTTTGTACATTCTTTCTCAATGATTTCTTCTCATTTCAACTTTTTTCATGCTAATTTAATGGCCTTGGCTGCTGTTTCTCATCCCCCTGGACAAATTTGAACTTTTTTTCTCAATTTCAAATTCCCGCCCTTCGCCAGTGCCAATTTTCTTAATTAAGCCACCCTAATCAAAAAATCCTTTGTTCCAGTTCCATTACCATTGCCATTGCCACCCTCCTCCCTCCCACCCTTTGTGCCGTTCAATTCAATGCTTTCAGTTTATCGCCCAATTCCCCATTCCCCCCCCCCCGAACT
Source organism: Heterodera glycines (assembly GCA_004148225.2). Lineage (NCBI taxonomy): Eukaryota > Metazoa > Nematoda > Chromadorea > Rhabditida > Heteroderidae > Heterodera > Heterodera glycines. The sequence goes on along the minus strand of CP049711.1, from coordinate 7,313,261 downwards.
TTTCTTTTCCTAATAATCCCCCATAAAAGTGCCGAACAAAGCCTTTCTTCCGCCCCTCCTCATTTTTTAGCAAAAAAAAGTCATTTGAAGGAATAAACAAAGCGTAAAGCATAGAAAATGGTTAAATTTGGGCTCGTCATTTTACGTTCATTGGCACCCCAAAGCATTGCCCCGGGGGAATATTGGTAATGGGACTTTTACAGTAAAAGTTCAAAATCCAATCTTTTAAATTCGTATAATTGCCCCCCCCCCCATTTTTCCCATTTTCAAATTCCTTTTTTCCCATTACTTTTCTTTGTCCATTTTTCATCTCTTTGTTTTTTCTTTAATTTTATGCTGTCACTTTTTGAAACCTGCCCAAAATGGCACTTTTCCTCTTCTTCCGTTCCATGATAAATGAGAAGGAACGGAAAGGCCCAAGGAACGCTTTGCTTTTCTTTTTCTTTTTCCATTTCCATTTCCATTTTCATTTTCCAATTTCCAACTTTATTTGTTTTATATTCAAATGAATTCTTCGGGAGGGGGGGGGGGCGTCCCGTGGGAAAGTTGGCACAAAAATAAGTAAATGCCGAAAGAACATCGGATTTGTTGGATTAGAAATATTCTGTCCAAAAAGAAATGTCAAGCCAAAAATAAATGGACAAATAATTGTAAACAATAAAATAAGCCATTAAAAATTTTCAAATTCCAAACGCCTAAATTTTAATTTTCGGTAATTATTTCAAATTATTTGTTCTTTTTTATTTTTATGCTGGCATTTTTGACATATTCTGTGTCCCCACTCATTTTTCTCCTTCTTTTGCCCCGGCTTCTCACTCTTTTCCGTCTCCTCCATTCGCTCTCTCTATCTCCTCTCTCTCTCTCTCTCTCTCTCTCTTGGCCTTTGTCTCTTTCACTGTGCTTTCTCTCCCCTTTTAGTCCGGCTTTCTCTTTTCCGTCTCCTCCGTTCGCCCACTCTCTCACGATGCTTTATCCGTCCGTTTTGTCCCCCTCTTCCTTCGCCATGTTCGTCTACCTCTTTCTGTTCTTCTCCTGCTCCTGCTCCATCTCTTTGTCCGCCATTTATCCACCTCAAAATGGCATTTCGGAGGAAAAGCGCGGCTTTTCCCTCGTCCGCAATCCTTACTCATGGATGGCACGGCTTCAGCAGGTACAATATCATTGTCATATTGGCACAGTTCCATTCTCACAACTCTCCCCTCCTTTTCAACAATTTCAATTCCAAATTTCATCCATTTCAGAAACGATCTGTCCCCGTTGGATTGGACGACGTTTCATCAAAAAATGACGAACAATTGCTGACGAATCTTTTGCTGGAAGAAGTGAGTGAACGCGGACGGATTTCCCCATTGATCAAAACCGAAATAGCCAATGAGAAAAAACGGGGCTTCATTGCTGATTAGTGCTTTGTTCTCTGGTCAGTACTTCGCATTCTCTGACCAGTCTCTCTCTCTCACTCTCTCTCTCTCTCTCTCTCTCTCTCTCTCTCTCTCCTTCTCCCTTCCCTTTCCCTCTCTTTCTTTTTTTCTTACGTTCTCTCCTTTTTTCTCTCCTCCCGTGCTCTCTGATCAACCCTCTCCCCTGGTTCCTCCTCCATCTGTCTGATCACTTTCACCACCCCTTTTTTAATTATTTTTTCTTCAGCCCCTCTCTAAGCGTTCGTTCCCCGCCGCCCCGCGACGTCCCCAAAATCCCTACTCGTGGATGTCCTTCGCCGATGCCGATCAGTCCAACATGGATTGGCTGATCACTCGGCTTCGTCCTTTCTCCGATTTGGTCTCCAAACGGTTGAATGCCCTTGGCATGGGCATGGGCTTTCGTCGACCAAAAAATCCGTACTTATGGGTGATGAACAGACAAATGATGGACGAATGATGGCGAAGGATAAAGCAATTGATAAAGGAAAAGCAAAGGAAAGATCGAAGATCAATAACAAAACGAACGATCAATTTAATTATGAGAAAGAATGAGAAGCAATTGAGCAATTTATCAGCAGATAATCGATAATTAATCCGTAATTAATAACATTAAAAATCATTAAGTAATTAATTAATTCCCAAATGGGCCGTTATTAATGAGATGATTTGGGATTTTCTTTGAGTTTCGGTCGGTCGTTTGACAGCATTTGTTGCGAATGTTGTTTAATTGCCCCATTCGCCGATTTTGGCACTTTCCTTTGGCAGTTTTTGTCGTTTTTTTTTTGTCGCATTGTACGAAATGTGCCATTTTGGCCGTTTTACACCAAAAATGGCGACGGTGCGCGTTGGCTCCACTCGGATAGAACGGTGGTAGACAATCGCTGTTTGCCCAGGAGGCAAGCGCCGGCGGACAAAGCGCCGGAGGGACTGCCGCCCTCGAGGGGTGCCGTACTTTTGCCATAAGCCCAACGGAACAGAAGGTCCAGGCAACGGCACCGCCGCAGCAAATAAACCAATTGGGCACGGTACCTTAAAATGTGCGGTAAAGGTGGGGATACTGTGGGGAATGGGAGACGTAAAGGGTATACGGTGGAAGGGTAAAATACCACAATTGAAAGTTGGGATGTATGTTTGCTATAAATGGCTCTGACAAAGTCATGCCGTTTTCCATTTTAGGGGGTGCGAATTTAAAAAGATTGGCATTTTCGTTGGGTTTGGCATTGGCATTTTTAAAAAACCTTGAAGAGAATTGGGCATAAAATACGAAGGAGGAGGAGGCGTTGAGAACGATTAAAATGTTGTTGACATCGTTGAGCAAATAACCAATTTGAGAACGGAAAAGGGCGGGCAGAACGATTTCCAACACGTTAAGGCAAAAGGACAGCGAATAGCAGAAGAGAAACACTGAAAGGGAGGCGAAACATTACGAGTGATTAGTGAGTGGCAGGGAAAGCCTTTGATCATTCCGCCTAATTAGTCACGCTAATTGTCAAGGTCATTCATTAGGCATTTGATTAAGCGGCACAAATGCGAGCAATTAACAAAATAATGCCCCAATAATTGCTCTTATTTTGAAGAAAAAAACTAAGAAATCCTGCCCAATTAGACACAAACAAATAATTGCCAGCTCACCCAACACAACCATTAGCATCATTTTGGCCGTTTTGTGCTCTCTCCGTTCCGCCGCGCTCAGTTCGGCCCACATTTCTCGCCTTTGCTCCACCGCCACCAAAATTGTTCTCGCCACCTTAAAGAAACAATTTTAAAAAAAATTGGCATTTTTAATTCGAAATTTTAGTTTTTTAATTTTCTCATTCATTTCGCCGCCTTTTGCCATTGCCTTCTTTCCCACCTGAAAATTCAATGCACAAAGCACACAGAGCGGCACCAGAAACTGTGACAGCATTGTGGCCACGTTTTGGTAGAGCAACATGTACAGGTAATTCTCGCGCAACAGTCCGACCACCGGCGGCATTTGCTCATTTTTGGCGTCGGTGCCGTCGCCATCGGACGAATTGTTGATACGGTACTCCCAAAAACGGATCAAATTGTAGCACACGGAAAAGACCAAAATGGCAACGATGGTCAGCTGGGCACGGCGCCTGAAGGGCGAACGGGGAAAATAATAATCGAATTTGCCAATTCGATGACAGAGAGAAGCAGGGAAATTCACAGTTAAAAAATTACATGACTAATGAGCCTAATTGCCTCTTAATTAGCTTTATTTTGTGCCACTTACACAGTGCAATGGATGCGCACAGTGAACGGATAACAAATGGCGATGAAGCGGTCCACCGTAATGCCGACCAAAATCCACACGGACATCGTCTGGGCCATCAGAGTGACCGGGTAACAGAACACCAACAGGTGGCTGGTAAACGCGGGCGGAAGTGCTGGCAACGGAAGGGCAATCAATTAATTAATTAATTATGCAATTAGTGAGGGGTGGAGTATCTATCTTCCGACTGTTGAAAATGCCACTTAATCCCTCCCCACTTCTTCCGGTGGCGCTTATTCACTGCCAAATTTGAATGCCAATCGATCTTTGGTTTCAAAGTGCCAATGCCAGCGGTGCTTCTGCCCCCCCCCCTCCGCAAAGTATGGCCAAATTCCTTCCCTTTTCCTCCTGTGACTCGGCTAATCCCTCTTCACATTTGAGCAAATTAAATTAAATTGAATTAAATTACTCACAGGGTACAAAATATTCCAATTGGGACATGGAAAAGACGGGGAGGGCCAAAAGGCAAAGGGCCAAGTCGGAGGCGGACAGACCGCAGAGCAAAATCTGAAGTAAAATTAAAAATTGAAAAGGGAAAACAAAGCCAAAAGTGATTAATTATCATTTAATAAAGTCACTTTTTAAATAATTACAATTTCTGTCCATTTTTAATCACTTTTTACTTATTATCCATTTGTTTAATATGCTAAAATTGTGCCAAAACATTGCAAAGAAAACGCTCACATTAATGGACCGTTTGCGAGAAGCGGGGCGTGAGAAAATGAACAGAGAAATGGAATTCATCACAGCGCCGACAATGCAAAGGGAGGCCATAAGAAGGGAAAAGAGAAGGGAAAGAGCCCAGAGGAGGTGATCAGAGGGGACGAGAAGCATGGAGTGATCGGACGGGGGAGAGACAGCGGCGGACGAGGAGGGCGTGAGAGAGGCAGACGAAGCGACACCAAAAGACGCCTCGGGGGAAAGTGCCGAAGCAAATGACGCCTGGGGGGACGAAACGGCGGTGGCGGAGGACATTTTGGCGCGGAATGACGCGAAAGCCGCCAAAATAAAAGCTGAAATAAGCGGAGAAATGCAATAATAAGGGGAGGAGGAGATTAAACGGAGAATTCGTCAACAAATTGCAGAAACACTCCAATAAATAAAGCCGGTGGCGGAGATTATTGCGCGAGAGTGGGCGATGTTTGGGGGAATGGAGGGAAATATATTGTGGCACAAAAAGGGGGAGGGGGCGGATGGATTTTTTGACGAGAGGGGGGGGGGGCAAGTGATGGCGCAATTTGAAGAGATTAACAACAAATGACGGATTGAAAAATTTGCAAAAAATTAGGGTTGAGGAAAGGCATAAGATGAAGCAGTGGGGGAGCAGAGGGAAAAAAATTTGTGAATCAGTGCCGAGGTAGCCAGAACAATTCAGCAGAAGATAGAAAATAAGTTTTTGATTATCCCAACAAAAGAATTTTGGCATATTCCGTCGGTAGTGCCAAAATGAGCAGGAGAATCTAATTAAAAATGAAATAATTTTGAGGAGTCAATGCTTTTGCTTTTGATGGAAAATAAAGGCCAATTTTAAAGGATTGACATGCTTTGCTCCGACTTAAATGGTCTTTAATAAGATGATGTTAATGGTGAAAATGAAACGGACGGATTGGTGCACATGGCACGAGGGAAAATGCAATTAATTTACATTAATTACCAATGGCACGGGAAAGCGCGAAAGAAAAAGGAAAAGGACGGACAAAAAGAGGGAGAAAGGCAGGGATTGGGGGGAGGGGGGGGGGGGGACGGAAAGCCAAAGAATGACGGGGCGGGACGGCACTCCCGAAATACACACAATGTATTCATTTTTCTCCTCACTTCCGCCGTTGGCAGCATCTCGTGATGGGGGAGCGAATCTCCGCACTGATTAATGAGGGACTTCTTTAGTGGGGTAATTAAAGAAGGGAAATTAGGGAGGCGTGGGGGATAAGTGGGCCATCAAATTGCCAAATTGGCTAAGGGATGCGCTGGAATTGTTAATTCGCCAATTTGCCAGTGAAATGTCCAAGCCGAACTTAAGCTCGTAATTCACTGCTGATCAGACAAATGGAAGCAACAGAAAATGGAAAAGCGAAAGTTTATGGACGGAATGACAAAAATTCTTGTTTTTATTTGTGATTTTTGGCAATTTCAAAAATTCTTTTGCCTTTCATTTTTTCATTGACTGTCAAGAAAATAATGCCAATTTCCAATTGTCTTCCATTTTTTCCATCTGTTCGGCTGACCTTTCGCTTTTGCCTCGAAATTTGACGCCTTTGGCAATTCATTGGTACTCATTTGAGAATTTAATTAACTATTTCTTAACTTTTTGTTCGTTTTATTAACGAATGAGTGAAAAGTGCCCGGGGGAAAATGCGATGGCATTGGCACGGAGGAAAAGGGGGAGGGACAACGACGACAGAGCGGGACCGCACAAAGACGGCATTCATATGGCAGTAAAGAGAGAGCGCATGGGCGGGATAATCCGGGAAAGTGACACCCCCGCGGGGCTATAATTATTCCGGGAGTGAATCTCGTGCAACAAAATTGTTGTGACCAAAAATTGCCGGGGCATTTTTGCGCCATTTCCATTTGACACCATTCGCATTGCAATTAGTACACTTTCCATTTCAATGCAACTTTATTTTCCAAATTTGGCAACTTTTTAAGATATTAGGAGAATTGAAAAAAATTCAATATGACGGACATTTTTGGAACTAAATTAAAATTTTCCCTCGGGAATTTCCTCAAATTTATTAAAAAATACTCCAACATTTTATTTATTTGGTTGAATGTATATTTAATTATTATAAGGCCAAGGTATAAAAGTAAAGAAACATTTACGTCAAAGGAAAGGTGAAAAGCGCGGGAAAATGAAAAAGAAAATGAATTAAACCCTCGGGGAAAACATCGGAGGACAATGAGCCGAACCAACGGCACAATTCAATTTGTAATTTTTAATTTTATTTTTGGGACTTACGCCATCAGCAGAAAGGCACCAAACGCATGGAAATGCTAGAAAAACACGTTGAATTAAGAAAAGTACGAATGGAAAATGAGGACGAAAAAAGGGAAAATGGGAGAAACGCCCGGGGGAAGGCAAAACGAAAGAACCAAAACAAAGCCAAGGGGGGGGGGATTAAAGTAAAAAACAAAAGTAAAAAAGAATATGTTGGAAAAGCATTGGGCCATCGAAAAGGGACGGATAAGGGAAAAGGCGAGGGACGGATAATTTATGGGATGGGCCGAATTGGGGGGGGGGAGCAACCAAAGGGACGGATGGACGACGGAATGCCATCACTGACAGACAGACCCACGAGTTTTACGGCACAGTAGCCAATGCTCTAGCGAACAAAGTCAGCTTTGAATTCAAAATTTGGCTAAATTATATTTCATCCCCCGGCGATCCGCCGGAAAATGCAAATGATTTGATTCGGCTGACTTTGAACTAATTAAGCCCCGGGGGTGTAAATGAGTGTTCATTCATTCATTCATCACTCCCCGGGGGGAATTCGTCCGTCCTTTTCTTTCACTTGGCATCAAATTTCACCGCTCTTTGGCATTTTGGCTTGGAGTGTCCGTCACTTTCGATTAAATTTGAAACTCTTTCCTTTTTCCCATGCCCCCCCCCGCCCCAATTTCCGTCTGCCAATTCGTAGTGCGACATTTGCGGACCGACTTTTGCGGACCGACATTTGCGGACCACTATTTCTGGGTTGAACTGTCAAAAAAAAACAAAAAAAAAATATAATTTTTTCAAAAATTGAGTGACTAAGTAGTTTTATTTGGTTTGCCAATTTACCACGCCCTCAGAGAAATATTTAATGTCGACACTTTTGCGCTTTCGTATACAAAAACGAAAAACAAAAAAAAAGTTGCCAAAAGGAGAAAAGGAAAATGCCAAAATTGCGAGGAAAAAAGTGTACAAGTGGTTATGTGATAATGCCAATTTGATTGTTTCAATTTTTATGCCGAAACTGATTTTGGGTTTTACTACTGCCAATGATTTTTGTTAATTAATTAATTAATTATTTTCCCAATTTCCGTCTTTCTTCGTCCATTTGCGCATCCTCTCGCACTTTTTCCGCCAAAGTCCGAATGCCGGGAAGGATCTGCAAAATTGGCAAAGAAAGACGAGACACAAACTCGTTATGTTTTAAATTCAAATTTAAGTCAAAAATCTCTTTTTGGCATTTTGCCCCTTTCGGTCTCTTCCCTTTCCCTTTCTCTTTCCCTTTTTCTCACCTTCGCCGCTTCGTCATTAATTTGCTCCTCGGGGAATAAAAACCCGCGGAATTGTCCTCCAAAATAGCCCGAACTCAGTTCCATAGTGTACACATATTTTATGCCCAAACTCTGCGCATAATCGTCGCTTCCGCCGGCGGCCGAATCTTTCAGAATTTTGGAGAAAATTTGTCAGTGTTTCCATGCCAAAATTGGCATTTTTCTTTTTTGAATGGGCTTTGGCCAATGCCTTGTGCCTTGGCCATTGTTTTGCGCCTTTTCCGTTCCTTACAGAGAATGTCCGGTGCCGTGCCTACTTCGAATTGCGTTCCGCCCGCTTTTACAATCGCTTCGGCCATTGCATTTGCCAGCGTTCGCTTGAACATTTTCGATTTTCCATTGACTTTTAATTCATTTCTTTTCCTTCGCCCACCAATTCCTTCACATTGTCCGGGTACGTCTTCGGCTTGTAATTCCACGGATGGATCAGCAAATTTCCGTAAGAGTGCAGCGTCAAATACGCCTTCAGCGAGTCGCGGTTGTTCTGCATGAATTTGGCCAAATGGGTGCACTCAATTTCGGAGAGCGGCCCATCGCCACTGAACACTTGGCTAAAGGGGAGGAGGAGGAAAGGGGACGGGGTACTCCTAATGGACGGAGGGGAGAGAGGGGCAATTGGTGGAAAATGACGGATTTGACTGGCCAATTGTCTTGCCAAATGAGTCCCTAATTTTCATTTGGCAAAGTGTTGGATAATCACCTGCACGGGCATTGGCTGGTTCCCGACTCATCCTGTGATTGATTTGAGGATGGACTTTAACAAAGGCAACAAGAAGAGAATGGCATCGCCAACCCACCCAATGGAAGGGAAAGTTCCGATTTGGGTCCGCCCCGAAGCAATTGGCGCCGTCCTCACTTCCCGCACATCGCTGGGCGTCGCCTTTGCGTGGGCCCGACCGGGTGCCGCGCCACAGACCTTATTAATGATAATTGATTCATTAATTGACATGGCGTGACGAATTGCAATGGCATTTTGGAGCAAGAAAATTATGAAAGAAATTAATCATTTAAAAATGGCATTTTTATTGCTTCACATACGATCTTTGGTCCACGAATGGACGTATCCGTCCGCGTTCAGAATCGGAATGACGTGGACATCGATGTGACGGAGCAAAGAATGGAACTGAGGGTCGTTGACCAGCTTGAAGTTGACGGGCATACGAAAATAAAAAGCAAAACCAAATGCCGAACTGACCGCGTCCACAAAATGAAGTGCCACGGCTGGCGCTACCCATTCCCTGGCGTGGATTCCGGCATCGACGAGCAGAGCGGGCTTTTTGGAGTTGTTATTGGAGGGATATCCGAGCTGAAAGTTGGGAGGATTGGGAAGGGAACCAACAGCAGAAGGGAGGAACGGATCAAAAAATGCCATTGGATTAGATCAGCCAAAACAAAACTTTGGCCTATCACTCAAAAAATGCCGAAAATGACCGTCAGAATGGGCAATTGGCGCCCCTCAAAAGATTGTCCGATGGTGCCAAAGCGAGCGAATGCCGAATTATGTTGGGCAATAAGTTGCAAGTAGTGGACAACCTGAACACGACGGAGGCAAACATTAGAAAGGCAGCAACGAAAGCAATTGGCCAACCGAGTCGAATCGGTGGAAACTGCCCAAGTCGAATTGGTCCGGCCGTTGGCACTGCTCCGTCGGCTCGTCCATGCTTCGCCATGTCTCTGCTGCCCCCCGCATTATTTGTCTGTTGCCATTTTTCCAAATTGACCCTCGTTCCCGTATGATTTTCCTTACTTTCCAAAGTCTTTGACCGCCGTATAATGGGGAATGCGGTTGTGTTGCAGATACTGCTTCAGCTTCTCCTGGTGCTTTGGACTCGCAAATATTTCCGTGGGTACGCCTAATTGAGGGCGAAGCTTCCAAAACTGAACTCCTTCATGACCAGAAGCATCGTAATGGTTGGAAAGGTTGCGAAGAACGGCCAAATGGGAGGCGGAGGAGGGGAGGGCGAAGATGAGACGGTAACTGACAAATGGGGAAAGGGGGGGGGGAATGAATGCCATGGCATTGGACGGATGGACGGGATTAAACGGGTTTTCGAACCCGTCCTAAATTTTCCAGGGTTTTTGGGATTCCCCCCCCCCCCAACGCTTCCGCCACCAGCAAAAAATACCCGTCGTATGAACGAAATTCACTGGCACAATGCGCCGAAAGTGCGGTCGCAACAAACAAAGCCAAACTGAGGAGAGCCATTTCAGTACAAAAAGTGCCGTGAAATTTCGGGGGAAAACGAAATGAAAGCGAAGGGAAACGGCGGTGCCTTTTGTACACTTTCTGTCCGGCCGATCGCTGCTGAAGAATGGGCCAACAAAAAGAACATTATTATTATTTGTTATTACATATTCATTTTATTGGGCCAATTCGTCTGTCCCTCTGCAAAAGTGTCAATTGATCAGCGCCCCCCCCCCCGGGGGATGAATGGGCCCGGCAGAGGGAGGCGAAAGAACGAAAATGGCAAACACACAAAAGCCGAGCGGAGAGAAAGAGAAACATTTTATTAAGCCATAAGAATTGACAAAATGTTTCCTCTGCTTTTACGGCCCAATCAAATTTAATTTACAATTCCAATCAATTAGCCATTCCCTCCTTTTCTTATTGTCTACAACTTCTTGAAATTAGTCAATTGCTTATCCGACATAATTTGAGATGGGTAAAAACAATGTTTGGTTTAGTCAGTTATTAAATAATTCCATATTTTGTCAAAAAAAGTTTAATGTAATTAAGTGTAAAAACGAACAATGCGAATAATATTAATAATCACACACAAAACATAACCCAGTGAAAAGACATTATGATCGAATATGGAAGAGAAACAAAACAACGAACGAAAAGCAAACGGTGAAAGTCATTGGTATCCGCCGAACTGTGATTTGTTCCGAGTGATTAAATTCTGTGCCTAATTGTAAGACAAATGTAAAATGTTAAAAACAAAATCACAGCGAAATGAATGCCACGAATGACTCACCGCTTTGGTACGATAAAATGCGCGGAAATAAATTGACGTGAGAATGGAAAACAATCTGTCTTTTGTTTAACTTTTAATTCACGTTTAATTTAGAATTTTGTCGTTTTAAAAAAACAGAAAGCCAACCGATAAGCAGAGATGGGCATTTTCGGTACAAATGTTCTGACATTTGATCCTGTCCGAAGCGCAATGTCAGAACACGAATGAGGGGGGGGGGTCAATACACCATTTCCATTTGTCTCTGTTTGTCCACAACCCTTTGGTCCGTCCATTGGTCCGTCGGTTTGTCCCTTCTCACGCCTCCGTCGTCTCTTTGTCCGGGCTTTTCTCATTTTGGTGATGGTCTCCCCGGGCGAATGCGATGATCAGTTGCTTCATCCGCGTGGTGTCTTTTCCGCCGCTGCTTCCCCCTCCGGCGGAAGCGACGCTTTGCGCGCCTCCTTTGGCCCCTTTCGCGCCACCGATCGGCGCTCCAATTGTGCCAGCTGCGGCGCCTTCGATCATTCGTGCCACCCGCTCCCACACCACCGCTGTGTCCTGCTGATTGTTCGGCGACTGCTCCTCCTTCAGGGCGGCCTCGCGTTCACTGAACAAACGAATTAAAAGTGAAAGCGTCAAATTTTGTGTAAAAAAAATTATCAAAAAACCAAAGCGGGTCAAACTGACAATGAGCCAAGTTTAGAAGAACGTGATAATTTTGTTGACCAAATCACAGGAACATTCGAAAGCTCTTAACAAGCTCTATCGGCTTTCCAAGAATACACAGCTATATACCACCGACACGTAAAAAGTTAAAAATATGCAAAATTCTGCCCTTTTTGCGGTTTTCGTGTTGCATCTTTTTATTAATATTTTAATCGCTTAATAAAAGCTTATCATTAGTTTCTAGACATGTATAGTTTTGACTAATGTCAAATTTTTAAAATTTGGTCAATCAAAAAAGTTGTAATTCTCTAAACTTGGCTCAGGCGAACAATTGGCCAAAGCAATTGACCCCTTCCGTCACAATCCCCTCTTTTCTGTCCTTTACCAAATCCTTCCTCTAATTGCAAGTGCTCCCTTTTTTTACCGATTCATCTTTTTCCGTTCCTCCAATTCGTTCTTTCGCTGGGCGTAGAACTGCTCCAACTCCTTTTTGGCCTGCTCTCGTAATTCCTCCTTCTTCTGCTCCTCAATTTTGTCTTAAAATGAATCAAATTTTCTTTTTTAAGCACTTATTTATTTAAATAATTATTTATCCTTAAAAATGGCAATTCAAACAATGCCTTTCTCCGCAATTTTCTCCTTTTGCTCTTCGCGCCATTTTCGAATTTTCTCCGGCTCCTCTTCGAGTTGTTGGCTTTGGCTGCGCGAATGGGAAAAGGACGGACTTCCGCGCAACGATCCTTAAAATGGGGAACAAATTTCACAAATTATTGTAAATCACTGGCTTAATTTGGATAAAGTGAGAAAAAATATCTTTTCACGAAATGATTACGTATTTTGTTATTTTAATACCATTTTCCCCCTTTCCTTTCATAGTAAATAGTCAAAAAGAAAAAAATAGGTCAAAACGAACCGTTTACTCCGTTGACCGGCAATTTGGGTTCATTTGCGTCAAATGAGTCTAAATTTGCAATGGATCCAAAATCTGAGCCACCATTGGTCAGCAGAATTCCATCTGAAAATGAATTAAACAGAAAAATCATTTGGGAGGCCTTTATTCAAGAAAATCTCTTCCCAATTTAATTTCGCATTGTTTTGCTCAAAAAGACTCAATTAATTCCAATGTATATGAAACCGTTGTTGGTCTGAGGTGGGGGCACAGCAGCGACAAAGTCATCGCCGAGGTCGGCGAGCGCCGATTGTTCACGGGCGAGAAACTCCGACACGGGGTCATTTGTCGAGGAGGACATTTTGAGAAAGTTGGTTGGCAATTGCAATTGTTGTCAATTAATACTTTTTCTGAAAATTTTTTAATGAATTCCGCAAATGAAAAAGTTCTTAGTAAAGCTATTCGAGATTGAAAATTTTAGGATGAATGACGGCTTAAAAATATAATTCAGTATCCCTATAAAACCGTGATTTCAATCCCTGTAATCCTATCCCGGCCTGATTTCTCCGAATTCCGAATCCGATATTTCACCCAAAATTTTTCATTTTCTTAAGATTTTACAGAATTAAAAATGGCGAAATTTATAACAATTTCCTGCGCTATATGAAAAGTGGTCAATTTTGAATTTTATCAAAAAGTAAAAATGTTTTAGGCTTTGGAAAATCAAAAGGTAATAATACATACTACGGATGGTAGGACCTCTTTTTTGAAAAAAACATTTAACTTTTTAAAAGTCACTGAAAATATGTTTCTAAGAGTTTTCAGGGTCGCTGAATACGAATCTGACATTCATTTTGACCAAAATCCCAGACCCGAATTCGAACACAATTTCGTTAGATCTGCATAGAATGACCCATTTTTATTGCTAGAATAGTTTTTGACTAAATTTTGCATGTTTTATTCATTTAATAACAAAATCGAGAATTTTGAAAAATTTTCGATTTTCGACTTTTGGTTCGAGTTCGGGTCCGGGATTCGCAATGGTCAAAATGAATGTCAGATTCGTATTCAGCGACCCTGAAAACTCTTAGAAACATATTTTCAGTAACTTTTAAAAAGTTAAATATTTTTTTCAAAAAAGTGGTCCTACCATCGGTAGTATTACCAATTAGAAAATCGGGCTAAAATTTTCCGGAGTGGAACCTTTTTGGAAAGATCACGAATCCCGGCCGGGATCACAGTCCTTAAATAACAGCCGGGATCGGAACCCCGAGAAAAATGGGATTTAAATCCCGACACCGGAATTTAATCCCAATCCAGGATTTAAATTCTGGTAATCTACCAGGTCTCATGCCAATGCCGAATCCCGGTCCTGACTTTTTCAAAATTCCAGGACCTAATACATTTTTTACTTTCGCTTTTAAACTTTTAATGATTTTATTTTGGCAAGATATTCATTCCTAAGTTTAAAAAAATATAAATTATATATTTATTTTATAAATCCAATAGTTGTTTATGAATAAGCACATAGCGCGAGGATCAAACATTAAAAATCAACTCCCCCCCCCCTCCCCTTCCTCTCCCTTCTTCTCTCTCTCTCTCTTTCCCTCACTCACCCCTCCTCTCCCCTTTCTATCCCTTCTTCGCCCTCTCTCTCTCTCCCCTCCCCTCCGGCGCTATTTTCTTTTTTTTTTTTTTTGTTTACCTTACCTTTTCGAATGCTCCGTTTTTGTTTATTTTCTCCCAACATTCGATTAAATGTTTCTGTTTTCTGTTTGAGTCCATTGATTTGTCGTTTTTCGACTTTAGGCTTTTGCTTAAATTTTCCCTTACCAATGGTTAAATACGGAGAGAATGTTCTCATCGAAGGGGTCGAATTTTCGAATCCGGACAAAGTGTTTTTCCCGGAGATGGAATTTACGAAGAAAGAAGTGGCCGTCTATTATCAGAAGGTCGCAGATCGAATGCTTCCGCTGGTGCTTTTCCTTTCTTTTTTCTTTCGTTTTTTCCATCGAATTCCGTCCCTTTCTCTGCTGCAGGTCAATGACCGTTTGGTTAGTGTCGTCCGATGCCCCGACGGGCGAAAGGGCAAAAGTTTTTTCGAGAAGCATTGCCGCAACTTTCCCGACGCGATGAAACTTGTCAGTGTTGTGGAAAGGACCACCGGACAAAAGTCGTCCCACGGTAGTTTTCCTACTGTATTTGTTGTAATTATTTCGCAAATTATTCACTGATCAGTGGTATCTTACTGTATTACCGTATTTGTTCATCCGCCTATTCTCCCCCCCCCCCCCGCTTTTCCTCAGCTTGCATCACTGGGCTCGCTTCTATAATCGCCGGTGTCCAAATGGGCGTGCTCGAGTTTCACATTTGGGGCTCCCGCTACAGCGATTTGGAGCACCCGGACAGAATTGTGATGGACATCGACCCGGGCCAAGACGTCACTTTTGACGAAGTGAAAACGGCCGCGTTGGACATCAAAGATCGGCTGCTGTCCCACGGATTGCGCTCTGTTCCGTTGCTGACCGGCGGCAAAGGAGTACATGTGGTGGCACCAGTGGTGGGCATGGAGGGGAAATGGGAATGAGAAGGATGAGGAAGAATGGCAGCATAAAATGGAAGGAGGGATGGGGGCAAACGGGAGGAATGGGTGAGGGCAATGCTTCCCGCGGGAGCGTAAAATTCAGTCCCAATGCTTACACCAAAAAAATGCCATTAAAGATCCCGAAAGCGGATTGGAACAAAGTGCATGACTTTACCAAAGCTATTGCCAAGCAAATGGAGGATGACGACCCGGACAGATACATTTCCCAATCGGGAAAAGCCAAACGGTGACCAATTAACGAACACTAATTGCCTTTCCCTTCCCAACTTAACACCCCCCCCCCCTTTTTTTGTGCAGAAAGGGACGCATTTTCATTGATTATCTCCGCAACGGTCGTGGGACAACTGCAGTTGCGCCTTACTCAACGCGAAACCAAAAGGGAGCACCGGTGGCGGCGCCGGTGACTTGGGAAGAGTTGGACAGCGCCGATCGGTCCAATTTGTACAACGTAACGGTACGATGAACAGACAGATCGGGTGTGATTTGGCATGATCACTGATTTGTCCTTTCAGAACATGGTGGACAGAGTGAAGGAGAAGGACCCGTGGCGCGAGACGCACGAGTGGAAGCAGTACTTGAGCCCGGACTGAGTCACTCCACTGCTGCTGATCGATGATTCCGTGTACTGTGTACACTTTGTGATTGGTCTCGACATTTCCTTTCCGATTTCCCGGAAATTGTCACCAGCGAAAATTGAATTTCCACCAAATCAAAAATTGGCACTTTCGCTGGGTGTGCAATTTATCTTCTCCTCCCTTGGTACATTTTTTACCTTTTCCCATTGATTTTGCCCCCTCCCATTCCCAACTTTCCACACTTATTAATCAACTGCCAATGAATTGCAAATGAATGAATTGAATTCGTTCTTTCTTTTGGTCCCATTGCTGTGTCTCTTTTTTTGCTTCTGTCCTTCGGTGTTCCTCGTCCATTCCCTTCGCGTGTTCTGCTGATTTGAGCAGTCAATCGGTGGTCCCTTTGTCGTTGCGTTGCTAAATGATCGGAGGGGGGGGGGGAAGGAGGGGAACTCGTTTGATCAGCACCGCCGCAACACCACCACCTCTCTCTCTCTCCCATTCATTGGTTCTACACTTTCAATTGGTTCTGATGCTTCTTGCGTTTGTGGAACAATTTGGCCCTTCAGCAGCAGCCGAAAAGGGTCGATTTTATAGAGACGAAAATTAGGAGAAAAAACGGAGACAGAAAATGACGGAGAGGGGGAGCGGGCGGGAGATGAATTGTGGCTATTTGTACCAATTCCCCATCCCCTTTTTAACAGTTAGTTAATTAATTTGTCCCTTCCCTCCCCATAATCACTTTCCCTCCCCCTCCCACTCATTGATCACTTTGTCCGATTGATTGGCTTTTCTCCCACCCAAATCGTTTATTATCCGTCGCGATTGATTTCAGTCAATTAAGGATGCTTTTGTTGCGATTTTCTTCTCGTCAGCACTCCTTCTCCCTTCTGCTTTTGTTCGCCTTTCTCGTCATTCTTCCGCCTGTTTGCTCCCGTTATGAAGATCGTAAGAGAAGGGCACTTTTCGTGTCCCCTGGCTTATGGTTCGGGTGGGAGGGGTTAGGGATAAAGCATTGACCGTGTCCATTTTTACGCCATACCTTTCCGCTAGTTATTTTATGGTCCGTTTTTTGCACAGGGTACAACATGAACATGCTTCCCTGGGACCTGAAGCCGGTCCAAGACTTCATCGGCCTTTGGCAAATGGACCGCAGCAGCGGAAACTTCAAAGAATTGCCGCCACCAAATTTAATTGACTTGGCCATCAATCCAATCCCGAAATTTGGAGCACGGACAATGAACATTACGTTGGTTTATGATTTTTAAAAGCCGACAAATTCAAAAACCCAAGGCACACTTACTTGGACTCGGCCCGAAATGTCATCCGAAGTAAGCAAACAATTACAGCTTAATAAATGCCATTTCGCTTACACACATTAGCTTAAGGTGATTACGGCTTTATGCCAGTGAAAAATGCCACCCGAAGGGACCCGCGGGTGCACGTGGCATATCTGACGACGAGCAGCGAAGGTAAATCGGGGGGGGGGGGGGTGATCATTCAACGGACAAATGGACAAATGATTGAAGGATGGTCGATGATGGAGCAGGGCTTCTTCAAGGACGGCAAATTGATTTTCCACCTCAAACAGTGAGTCCAATTGGATGGGAAGTGTCCCATCACGTCGAAGCCATTCACAACAGATTCTTGAAACGCTCATTCGGTGCCGGGAGCAATTTGGACATCAGAGAAGTGAGTGGAGAAAAAGGGACAATTGGGGGGGGGGAGAACTTACGGGGACTCAATGGAAGAAGGAATATTTGTGATGCTTTTGCCCAACTAAGGAATGGCTTTTCAATCAGCAAGTGATCTCTGCCAAATGAGTACCCTTTTAGCCTCAATTAACCAACCAAAGATGGGCAAATTTAAAGTTTTGTTCAGTTTGAGCGTCAATTTGAACTGTCCGGCTTCCACTCGATGACACTCAAAGTGCGCGCCGAAACATCTTTTCAGACGGAGGCTTACACAGCTTGGTACACAAAGATTCTCTTCTGAGTGAGCAAATTTAAAATTCAACGGATTGGAAGAAAAAAACATTAAAAATTATTTGCATTTTTAAATGAAATTCATATTTTACAATAACAAATTGACAACGAATGAATGTCCAATGTTTTTTTATCTGCCAAATCCGCCGTTAAATCCAAATTGAAAATTGTTGGGAAAAATCGTAGGAATGTTTGGCTGGCCAGGAAAATTTGAAAATGATGTGCTACCGCCGACGGGAAAAGTGCTGCCGAAATTATTGGGGAAAGTGCCGCCGAAATTATTGGGGAAAGTGCCACCAAAATTGTTGCCAAAGGGTGTTAAGCGAAGAATCGGTTGAATGATCGGTTGTACAATGGGCTGCAAAACGTTCGGCTGTTGTTGCTGAACAAAAGGAGAAGTGCCGAAACCGGTTGACGAGCAGAAACCGCATGTGCGACGACAGTGCGTCGACATGCACCACTGATAAGCGGAGACGAAGCAGTAACTGAAGTACAACGGACAACGGGCGAAATTATCACGGCAAAAATTAAATTGGGCGAAGGAAGGGGGAAGGGAAGTGCCGAAGAAGAGGAGGAAAAGCGTGGGAAAGAGGGGAAGAAGCGGGGGCACCAAATTGGCCGGGGAATGGCAATGGCCGTGCATTTGAGCAGCGGAGAGGGCGAGGGGAAAAGTTGGCTAGGGACCAGCAAAAGTGAGCACAACCAAATGGAAATGTTTGCACAGATTGGCAACATTGGCATTCACGAGATTTTGGGAGGGAGCGAAACAATGGCGTCATTCGAAATTTGTTCGGGAAAGTGGTGAAGTGACATGAATTGGCAAAGAATGGACAATATATACACACACTGTTTATCCAATCAACCGATTCCCGGCACTACAGGGGATGCGCCGAACGTTCCAAATCCATTGAATGAGCCTAATCCGTTAAATCCTCCGGCGCCTCCCAAAAGGCCGCCGTCACTGCCAAAAGTGCCGATATTTCCGACTCCGAGTCCACCTGAATTAGCTGAATATTGTTAATTTATTAAAATATGAAGACGAAGAACACAATATCTTTATCCCTGTTCTGGTCAGTGCATTCCCTCCAATTGGCACTGATCAGTGATCAGGAGCTAATTTACACATAAAAACCCTGATGAGCCCACCAACCGAGTCCGCCGGCACCGCCCAATGCCGTGCCAAAACCGGCGCAATATCCGCATGTCCTCCGGCAATGCGTTAGCATACACAGCTGATAAATGGGCTGGAAACAGTAGGGCAAGAAGAGAAAGCAGTTTGACGCGTTGTCGAAGCAGCTCAGCGCCAAAAGACTGTTCAAATTGAATCGCCCGCCATAAGTGCCGCCGGGGAAAAAGCCGCCACCGAAAGCGCCGCCCAACAAATCTTGCGGATAAACGATGGGGCCGAGACGCGCGAACAACGGGCGCTGGTCACGACAGCACGAACTACGTAGACACTGAAAAAGCGGGAGAGGGAGAAGATCAAAGATACCAACAGCAGGAGAAAAACGATCAAAAAACAATGGCAAAACAATGGCAAAATGGGGAGGAAAAGCCGAAATTGGAACCGAAACTGTTGGAAAGTTGAATTTATAACGGTGAAAACAAACGCACGTGAAAAGGCGGCAATGACGGAGGACAAACGACGCCGAGGCCGCACTCTGAAGAAGCGGGGAATCGGATAAGAACAAATTGCGAAAGTTCAATTTTGGTGATCCGAAATCGACGTTTATTCTGTCTCTTAGGGACTGATCAGTCCCTTTGTAAGAATTTCATCCGATCCCAACCATTTGTTTGTCACTTACGTCCTCCCCAGACAAAGCCCAGTGGACAAATGCCATTCTGTGCTATTTTTTGTCGAATCAACGCGAATAAACAGAAGAAAATATTTGCGAGTCTGAGAAGCGTACGAAGACGAAACATTGAGGGAAAGGCACAAAATTAGGGGGGGGGGGAATCGATTCGGAATTTGCAAAAAAAAAAAGCCAACAATTGGGACGGCGTGACGATGGCCTTTTCTCTCTGTTCAGATCCATTTTTTCATCCCCGCCTTTCCCGGGATCATTTCATTCTCCCCATTTTCCGTCCGTACATTGTCTCCCCGTGGAATGGCTTTATCCCTCCCTTCCCCCGCCAATTAATTGTTTTTTTTAAAATATTTATTGGGACAACAGTCAATCAAAATCAGTCATTCACACATTCATTTTTGCTCAGCTCTTTTCTCTTCTTTCATCCTTTAATTTTCTTCTGCTGCTGTTAAACAGTTTATTCCATCTCTTTTGCTTTGCTTTTTCATTGCCCAAAAAATGAACGGAACAGTATCAATTATTTTGTTGAGTGTACGGTATGCTGTCGTAATGATACCGTACACCTATGGTGTGATTACGGTACCTTCCACGGACAAAAAGCCATTGAAAGGAAAGCGATGAATAGAAAGAGTTAAACAAATCGAAAAAAGGCAAATGTTTGTGCAGCAGTAGCACAAAAATATTCAACGCATTTTTAAGCAGAAAAAAGGGAGGGGGCGGAATTAAAAATGCGAAAGGAGCGAAAAACAAAAGCGAAAATGTCGGGAGGGGGGGGGGGCAAAAACATTTCCATGGAAATTGGGCCAAGACATGGCCAAAGTTTCCGGCAATGGATAATTTTAAGTTGGGGTGGGGCAGCAAATAATGACGAGCCGAACCCATTCAAATTGTTGTCCCCTCAATTCCCTCTGAGCCGAAGTCTCCACTAATCCATTTTCAGAATGCCAAAATTATTTTATTTTTCTAAATGAGGGGAAACGCCGGGGCCACGGGGCGAGGGGGGAGAAGGCGTGATTTTGCCAATGACCCCAGATGGGTTTGTTAACTTCATTTGTTTCCCATCCCGCGCTCCCCGGCCCTTTGCCCTCCCTTTGCTAATTGTTTTGCTAATTGCTTCCACCATTTTCCAATTTTGCCGGGTCTTTTTGAGTTTAATAAATGTATTGATATTAGAAAAAAAACATAATGACCACAAAAACAAAATTGTTGTACACATTTTGCCGCACAATTTCACATCTCCACCAAAAATGGGGAAGATTAATTAATTAACAAATAATAACAAATCGTCCTTTATTGGCCGTCTTCGCCACTTCCGTTTTCCCATAACAACAGTCATTATCCATCTTTATCCATCCCTCTTTCCTTCCGCTGCTAATGATCCCTCCCCTCCCCCTCCCGGGCCCTCTCGCCGCCGTCAGAAGTGTTCATTCCAAAGTAATAAATTTTGTTTGGACGGAGGCTGGCAAATTACGGGCCATCAGTCGCCCATTTATCTGTCCACCCCCTCATTTGTCAGCGGTAATTAAACGCCAATTCCCACGGTGATAATTCGCCGCCATTTTACGCTGCTGCACGTCAAACTCCAATTAACGCGTGCCATCCGTCGGTAGGCGGAGAATGCCATTTTTGTGTGTTTTGAGGGGACAAATCCATCGCATCAATTAGAGGAAATCCCAGGGAATGGAATTTGGCCGTTTGTTTGCGCTTGCTTATTGTGATACCGCCCGCTTTGAAGATGAGGCAAATCAATCCGTCCGCGTCCGCCGCTTTTCCCCCGTTTCAGTGCTTTTCGTCTCTCCGTCGTGGGCCCTCCCTCCCTTTTCCCTTCCGTTTGCCCCCCCCCCCCCCTCCTTTACGTCTCCTTTCCCATTTCTTTTTGTGACGGCATCGGCTCGTAATGTTTCTCCCCCCCCCTCCCCTCCCCCCCCGCTCTCCCCGTTTCCCTTTGGCCCCGCTTTTCCCCGCTTCTCTGTCAAATGTGTCCCTTTCCAGCAGCACGTCCCGTCCATTTCCATCCCCTGCGAAAGCTCATTTAAATATGTGCTGGTTTCCAAGGAGGGAGTGCCGAGTCGATGAGAGAGCGCCGGGGGGGGGGGGGGACTCGGCCAATGCCAATGTAATGGACGCAAAAATTAAATTCCTTAATGCCATCCAAAGAATTCTTTCGACACTTTCCATAAAATAATCGATATTCCGGAAATTTGCAGAATAAATTCAATTGGAGGATCACTTTGTTCGGCGGGCAAAACAAAGGCAAAGTTTAGCCAAAATGGCTTCGATTATGAGAAAAGGCGAGGAAATGGGCAAAAGAAAGACAGAAATTTATCCAACGCAATTAGCCACTGTTTTATTCCACGCATTGCCCTCGAAAGAATTGTACATTTGAGGGCGTACCCTCCCCCACCCCCCCCCCCCCACAAGGGAGCCCTTTTATGGCATTTTTTCAGCTTTTTTGAAGCGGTGCCGAATAAATATACCACCAGCGGAATTTATTAAAACAAATATTAAATGAAAACCTCTGAATTAATTTTTCTTTTCTGTTTAGGGAGAAGGTGCCTTTTCCCCGGCTCTTCGCTTTGTCCATTCCTTCGCAAATGATCCTTTTAATCATAATACCCCCCCCCTCCCTCCTTTCCACTCGCATTTCCTTTGTTTCGTTTCGTTGGGCTTACATTTTCTCACGCATTCCAATTTCAACTCTCTTTTAGCATCCTCTATTTTTCTCTTTGAATTTGCATTTTCTTTGGCAAAATGCCCGTCTTCAAAAAATCGTTGAAAAAGCGCGACAATGACAATGCGTCGCCCGCCGTTGTGGCGACAACGGACGATTTTGGCACGCCGCCCATCAAACAATTGGATGCACGGCTCGGCATGGACTGTTACAGGTAGAGCAGAATGAGCAGCTAATGCAAAAAAGCCGATTTTAGAGATTTTTATACGCTGAAAAATTATTGGAAAACGGTGGGACGACGTTGGAAGGAGTCGCAAGGGCTGTTCATGTACAGGTCGAAGTTGACGGGAGAGGGGGGGGGGGGGGGAGAGGCGGGACTGACAAAGAAGCAGACAGAGAGTTAGTCGATGGAATGAGAGAGCGAATCGGAGAGTGGCAAAGTGCCAGAGGGAATAGGAATGTGTGCCAGTGACCCCCCCCCCCCACCGCCCGGGGGGCACCTCTCCCACAATTCTGAGAATAAGTTATGGCCAATGCCATTGCTCACTTCGTTTTCAAGTAGAGAGAAAAAGAAACGGAAGAAAGAGAGAGAGCGGGGAGAGAAAGAGATGGTTAGAGAAAAGCAGACAGAGCGAAAGAGAGAGTTGGGGGGAGGGGGGAGGGAGGCTATAATTGTATTTTTGCCCGGGAAACGCCCGGGGGATAAATTAGGCGCGAGCGATCAATCAAAGCAAATGTTAAATGCCATTTGGAATAGTATAAGCGAGCAAATTAAAATTGGCAAAAAAGACTGCTAAATGTCTGTCTCTTTATTAGCCTTACTGTAGCAACAGAAACACTGTAAGAAGCGAGAAAAAATACAGTTTTATTTTTTTATTCATTTCTTCTACTCAATTAACATCCGTCCCATTTAATTACTCCCTTAACAGTTAATTAATGTTAATTAATTGATGTTTATTCTTCCCCCCCCCTCCATTCATTGGTCCCTCCCCGGGGGGCGATTGAATGATTTGGCCAATAATTGCCCCTTTTTCGCATTTATTCCCTCCGCCGGAAGTTCGTTTATTATTAATTTTGCTGTTGGCTTTCACCCTATTCATTCATTCTTTCATTGTCCGTTGTGCTAATTGTTTTCTCTCTCTAATTGACTCATCGTTCTGTTCATTTGCCCCTACAAAATTCAAATTTTGTCTCATTTCATATTACAAAATTTCATTTTCTTTATTTTTGCAATTGCAATTTTCGTTTTGTATGGCCCCGTCAATTAATACGATACTCAACAAATAATTAGGTAATTAATTCCCTCCCTGCCAAATTCCATCCTCACACATTTATTTCATTAGCCCCCCCCCCTCCTTTTTACATTCTTTAAATGGTTGTTATTACATATTACCTTTTACATAATCCCACCCAATTGTTTTAATAATAAATCCCATGGGCAGCGGCGCTAGCAAAAGCGGCGGTCCGCCGACCGTTGCGCAAAGTCCGACGGCCGACGCGGGGCCGCCGCAAGAGAAAATAAAAATGGACTCGCGCCTTCCGTACACCGACTTTAGGGAACTGTTCACATTAAAGAATTATTGGAAAACAGTGAGAAGGAACGACGTAATATGCGGGAAGACAATGCTGCATAAGTGAGAGAAGACAGAGAGAGAGAGAGACGGAGAGAGAGGGGAGAGGGAAAGGGGAAGAGAGAGAGACGGAGAGAAGTTAGAGAGAAAGGGTGAAAGAGAGGGGAGAGGAAGAGAGAGGGAGAGGAGAATGAAGGAACAATTGAGTGAGAGAGAGAGAGGGAGAGGAGAATGAAGGAACAATTGAGTGAGAGAGAGAGAGGGAGGGATAGAGAGAGAGAGAGAGGGTAAAAATAAGGTTTTTATTCACCTTATTTTTAAGGTATTTAAAAATGTGCCCTGAAGCGAAAGAGCGCTATCACAAGCTGAATGGGCTGGACATCGATTCGCCCGAGTGTTCAGAGCCCGCCTTCGAGACAATTGCCTCCAATTATTTGAAAGTGAGCCATTGGGAAATAAGCTAATGAGGGGGGGGGGGAGGAGGTTAAGTCACTGAAAATTTTTGATTTTCAAGAATGACCCCTCATTTGTCAGGTGTTTGACGAGGTTATCAGTGCCGTCGAGCAAACGCCCGCCGACGCGTCCTCGGCATGCCAACGCCTTTCGTCCATCGGCAAAATGCACCGCTCAAAAGTGAATGGCATTAAATTTGACGACTTCCAACAGTTGGAGGCGCCCTTTCTGTACATGATAGGCGAAGTCCTCCAGGACAGATTCAACGAAAAAGCCGAAATGCTCTTCAGGAAATTCTTCCAATTTTGTTTGCGCTTTATTCTCGAAGGGTTTAATTCATAAATATGTAAAACAAATATATTTTAATGTATAAAAGGCATCACTTAAAAACGCCACTTTTTGGGTAATGCAAATTCAAAACGTCCAAAATTCCGTTCCAATTTGGCTCAATTGCGTTATATCCATCACATTATTCTCAACTGTCTTCGCTCTGTCGCGTCCTTTTCCCACCCGTCCCATCGCCCTCATTTTCAGTCCCTCCGTTCATTGCCATTTCGTCCCCAATTCGCCGCTTCGCTTTCCTCACACATTCGATGGCCCTTTTGTATCGTCCTTCGCTGTTCGGCGTGTGCCCGTGCAACGAGAAATGAATAACGTTGTCTTGGCGCGTTTTCATTTTGGCGTTGAAAATTTTGATAATGTCACCAGCCTGAAAACATTAAAAAATTCTTTTTAATTATTTCAATTGTTTCTTTTTTCCCTTCACTTGCGATTTAATTTATCCTTCCCCCCCCCCACTTTGGTTAAGAAGGCCATCCCCTTCTTTCGACTTGGCTTAGATTAAAAAGGCCTCACAGTTTTTACATTAGCGCTTACGAAAAATAGTCGCCGCAAGAAAAAAAAATCGAAATTTTGAATGAAATTTGTTAAGAGAATTTGGTGTCTTATTTTGCTTCGTTTTCTCTTTTCCCTCCTCCCTTCTATCCCTTTGACCATTTCCCCGATTATTACGATGGCCGCCACCCTCCGTCCGGCAGAGGCCATTTATGACGACCCCTAGAAACTGTGTAGTTTTCACCTCAATGCCCATGGCTGTAGTGCAAAATGTATCTGAAAAAGAAATGACATGGAATGAAAGTGCAAAATGTTCACCCACCCCAACATCCAATTAAGTAGATAAATTCTTTGCACTCGTCGGTGATCGCTTCTTCGGGAAACAATTGACTTTGCACGGCGTGAGTTTCACGAAAGGAAACGCCGGAGTAAAAAGAATGTCCGTCTTCACTGGAATTAGGGGACAAAAACAAAAAATTAATGCAGTAAATTTTTTTCCCTAAATTTCATGAGCTTTCGAATTAATTTTCATCGATCTGACAATAAGCAATAAACTCACATATCGGCTTTTGTGCCATCACAAACGCGCAGATAAGTCACGGACAAACCAGCAATTGGCACATGGACCGAAACCACCTGAAAAGCAAAGGATGAACACCAAATGGCAAAGAAACAATTGAAAAAGATGAACCTGACAAATTATATCGAAGTACAAATTCTGCCTGATTCTCGAGAATGTATTCCATTTGCTATTGGGCGGCGATTCTTGTATGATGTTTCGTATCGCAACCCGAAGTTTGTCCATAAATGTCGCGTCCGGCACCAACATTTCTCTTTTTACTCCATTTGCTGCACAATTGGCCAAGTGATTATTGGCCTGATCAGTGCCACCTTTGACCGATGTCTCTCCTCTGAGCGCACTGTTGACAAATTGATCGAAACTGATCTCGCTGCCATTCTCAAAGTGTAGTCGCTGATCTGAAGCAACGGACGAAACGCCGTCGTTGGCATTCGCCTGAGGAGAAGCCGAACCACCGGCAAATCCAACATAAATTTGACCAAGCGGGATGTTCTGTTGAAAAGCGGCACTGAATACGATGTTGGTACCTTTGGACGAATTTGCCAATTTATCAAGCAAATTGATTCTAAAGTAAAAGAAAAATGTAATTGTCAAAAAAAACGAAATGATCGAGTCACCCCCAACTCATCCATAGACCAAACTCATACATTGCGAGTCATCGTCGTGGCATGGCATTTTCTGCTTACGTGGTCTTGGCCGTGGTATTTTTGATTATGCCGGTCTTGGCCGTGGACATTTTTTGGTTGTACGGTCTTAGTCGTGACATTAAATGCCACGGCGACGACTCGTATCGTGCTATGGATGAATTGGATATGGATGAGTTGGGTTTACCCAGAAATGATCATGGACAGACTGCCTAAAGTGCAGTCCCGTATCCAGAAAAAAATTTTCGGGGAGGGCACCCGAAGAGCTGTTTTCCTAGTGCTTTTTTTCAAGATGTTCACAGCGCATGGCGAAAAAGCAGGGTTTTATAGCATTTTTGCGTCAAAAATTCAATATTTTTGCAATTTTTGGTCAAATTTTCAAGAAATAATGGTTCAAAGGGGTCCGGCAGTGCCGATAGGCGTCGCCGGGAAAAAGTTTTCGGAAATTTTAATGGTATATGGTAAGAAAATGTTCAGATTTTTAAAAAATGTGCCTATTTTTCCTTGAAAAATTTTTTATTTGCCATTTCGGGGGGGGGGGCACGTGCCCCGCCTTCCCCCCCCCCCCCTGGATACGGACCTGCTAAAGTGATTCACTACAAATTAGTGGCATTAAATCATACTTTTGGTCCAATTCCACAGAAATGAGTTCTTCTAAATTCTTTTCATCAGCAAATGCGGCCATTTTCTCCACCACAAATTTAGAAGTGCCTTAAAATTTGCCAAGTGTTTTTTTCTACATTTTCCATCAAACCAATGGCTTGGTTGAGTTGTTCCATTTGTTCCTCTATAAGCTGTTGTTCTCGCTGATGAATGTGGTCAACCTCTTCAAACAGTTTTAATTCGCGTTCACGCAACATAGAAATGTGCTTGTCAGTGGCCCGACGAATATCGGATCTTGTCTAAAAATTTATTTTTTAAGTTGTGGATAAAATTGCGCAAAATGTATTGAGCACTTCATTGGGATTCGTCGAATAGCTTGGAAAAAGTTCAGGGCCTGCAATGAATGCTCACGAATATGGTGAAGTTTTGGAAATTAGTGGGAAGTCACCGGAGCTTTTGCCAAGCAATTTTGACGAATTTCAATGGGACAGTTCATGGAAAAACATTTGACATGTTCAATAACATTTGGGAAATTGCATATACTTCTCGGTTAATAATTAAAACTAAAAAATTCGACTTTTTGTTCGAATTCGGATCAGGGGGTTGAAAATAGGGTAAACCGAGTTCAGATTAGTGACAAGCCCCCAGAAAACGGATTTTGAGCCCAAAAAAAAAATTAAATTAGTTACAACAATTCTTTAGCATTGGCCAAACACTGACCTTTTCGGCACTGAAATTAAGCTGACATTTGTTAGTCGTTAGGTGCACAAGCGCTGTTTCCATCATATCCAATTTTTGGCGAACATTTGCTGATTTGTCGTTAATCCGATTAAACGCCGTATTATTCGTATTAACAATGGAAGGGAATAAAAATGGCATAATATCTGAGCTTGGATTCTGATCAGTAGGGCGTGTAAATTATATGGAAATCCATATTTTTTTCCTGGATTATTGGAGGCCTGAAACGCACGGAAAACATGTTTTTAGCTTGGTTTGAAGCTTCTAGGAAGGATTTCTATATCCATATTTTCCATATTTTTCCATATTTCGCGATTTATGTCCATATTTCCATATTTTTCCATATTTTGGCATTTTGTCCATATTTTATGTCCATATTTTGGCATTTTTCAAAAAAACCTCTATTAGAACGGCCCCCAGCAGCTAAATTAGCCTTTTTGAGCCCAAAACCCGAAAAATTTTTCAAAAAATCATTTTTCGCCAAAATTTCTCGAGAATATTGAATAAATTTAAATTTTCTTAAAAATTAATAAATTATGTCAAAAATAAGCAAAAAAGCGAAAATTTCGCTTTTGTGGTTGATTTTGCGCTAAAAAAATTAATAAATTTTAGCTTTTATGTTTTTTTTCTTTTAAAATGATTGCACGTAATTGCCGAAAAAATTCGAGACCAATTCCGAATGTTGACCGACTAATTGCAAAACGAAAGCCGTTTTTGTCAAAGCGCCTTACCGAGTCAAAAAATTTGGAAATGTATCTCATATGCAATTTCAACCAATAAATTTGAAGAAATTTTGCACTCAATTTTGAAAAATTTATGTCCATATTTTGACATTTTTGCCATTTATTTCCATATTTTGAGATTTTTGCCATTTTATGTCCATATTTTGCGATTTTTGGTCCATATTTTATGGCCATATTTCGCGATTTTATATCCATATAATTACACGCCCTACTGATCAGTATGGCTAGAATTATCCGCTTTTTTGACACATATTTTCAGGCGCCTATCGGCGCCGCCGGAACCTCTCTTTCTGTTTTTTAATTTGGTCAAAAATTCGCCCAAAAAGCATTAAAATTTGATCATCTGTTAACAAATAGCTTTCAAATTAAAAAAAATTTTCCCGCCTGAAAATAAGCAGAAACAAAAAACATGGCACTATATGGAAAGTGACAGTTTTTGAAACAAAAGGGGGGAGGACCCTTTTGTTTTGCAAAATTTTTTTTAAGATAAAAAAACCATGATAATTTTTTATCCGGGGTTTTAAAGGTCGCTAATCACGAATCTGACATGTATTTTTGACTAATTTCTAATCCCTAACCCAAAACTCGAATGAAAATCGAAATTTTGAATTTTTAAAATTATGATTTTTTGTTCAAATTTAGATTAGGAAATCGGAATTGATCAAAATAATTGAAGGATTCGTGATCGGGACCCCAAAACCCCCAGAGAATAAATTTTTATGACTATCACAAAAAAAATTTTGCAAAACAAAAGGGTCCCCCCTTTTGAAAAAATTTTCAAAAACCTGTCACTTTCCATATAGTGCCAAAAGCATTCAAAAAATTCATTGCGAAGACTATGGCTCGGCCGCTTCACTGCCTCGCACCCTTCTATTGGCATTTCTTTATGGCAGAACATTCTTGGCATTTTCATCATCTCTTCTTGTTTATTGGCATTTTTTATGTCACAACATTTCTTATCATTTTCCTCGTATTTTCTTATTTCTTGTGGCATTTCCTTATGGCACAACATTCTTGGCATTTTCATCAGCTCTTCTTGTTTATTGGCATTTTTTATGTCACAACATTTCTTATCATTTTCCTCGTCTTTTCTTATTTCTTGTGGCATTTTCTTATGGCACAACATTCTTGGCATTTTCATCAGCTCTTCTTGTTTATTGGCATTTTCTTAAGGCACAACATTAACATTTTCGTTTCTTGTGGCATTTCCTTATGGCACAACATTCTTGGCATTTTCATCAGCTCTTCTTGTTTATTGGCATTTTTTATGTCACAATATTTCTTATCATTTTCCTCGTCTTTTCTTATTTCTTGTGGCATTTCCTTATGGCACAACATTCTTGGCATTTTCATCAGCTCTTCTTGTTTATTGGCATTTTCTTAAGGCACAACATTAACATTTTCATTGTCTCTTCTATTTTCTTGTGGCATTTTCTTATGGCACAACATTCTTAGCATTTTCGTCGTCTTTTCGTTTCTTGTGGCATTTCCCTATGGCACAACATTCTTAGCATTTTCGTCGTCTTTTCGTTTCTTGTGGCATTTCCCTATGGCACAGCATTCTTGGCATTTTCATCATCTCTTCTTGTTTATTGGCATTTCCCTATGGCACAACATTCTTGGCATTTTCATCATCTCTTCTTGTTTATTGTTTATTCATAAAAAATAAAAAAGTCATCAGAAGGGCGAGAACCACTTACTCTGACGACTATTCCGGTAAATGTGTCGTAGAGTAAGTGTATGGATGATCACAGGAATTAAAAAAAGACAAAAATATGTGAAAATAAATAATAAATAAATTGAGGTCAAAGTCAAATGAGGTCGAAATACCAAATCACTTAGAAATTTGTTACATTCTAGCTTTCCCGGTCTTACATATTACCCTAGTGAACTTTAAGTTTTATTTTAAATTGATTTAAATTTGTTTTTATTAGTTCTTTATCTAGTTGATTCCACAATTTTGTTACCCTCCCAGCAAAGGGAATGAATTTTTTGCCCAGTTTGTACACATTAGTGTCTCACACTAAAGTCACAGAACAAACCACTAATGTTTTTTTCAAAAGCATGACACGCATTAGTGTCTCACACTAAAGTCACAGAACAAACCACTAATGTTTTTTCAAAAGCATGACACGCATTAGTGTCTCACACCACAGAACAAACCAAAGATATGCATTTCTATTTCATTAAAAGTTCAAATAACATTAAGCATAAGCATAATTATTTCACGTAAAGAACACAAAAACAAAATAAACAAACAAACAAACAACAACCACTACATCAAACTCAAACAATATACTAATAAATTTTTTCGTTTACAAAAAAACAAATTTATATAACAAATAACTTAGTAAACTATGAACATACATAAAAAAGCAAATAAATAGGTACAATTTAAGAATGTTTATTACAAAACAAATTGAAAAATCAAACCAAACATTTCCATTTTTCAAATCATTTTTTAACGCAAAACAATACAAAACGCCACGCCACATTCAAACAATGGGGTTGGTGTTGTTTCCTTACCACCGTTTCCTTACCACCGTTTCCTTACCAACCGTTTCCTTACCAACCGTTTCCTTACCACCGTTTCCTTACCACCGTTTCCTTACCAAGGTATTTGGTTCATTTCCTTACCAAAAATTTTCGAAAAATTTCCGTAAAAATTGATCAGTTTTTTCATCCCTAAAAATCAGTTCCCTAGTAGTAAATATTGAGATTAAAACATTCAAATAAAAAAACACTTTTTATCAGTTTCAAATCATGGTATCATCTCATAATTGCGAGAAATTCCGGACAAAAAAGCAATGATAAATTGATGGTTAAAAGGCTGATGAAGTGGAAAAGTATTGGGGTCTCCGTTGTTAAGTGGTAAATAATTTTGAACCATCGTGAGAATTCGGCGGTCTGCTTTGCGATATTTCTTTGCCTTTTGCGGTGGTTCTTGTCCAGTTGAACACTTCGCGAAGTCATCATCGGATAACTTTTGATCCTTTCGCAGAAGGTCAATGAAACGCCAAATCGATGGATGTGAACAGGCAAATGCACATTGCAGGCGTCTGTTCGCGGCTTCTGAATGGTTATTCGTCCGGTCATCGCTTTGCAGTGTTCGAGTGTAAACACTCCAAATGTTCGGGTCAAATCGCGGGCGTGTTCGGCTTCCATCATGCTTAAGACGACCCGTGTAGTTCATGATGAACCTAATAAATAATTAAAGAACAATAAATAGTAAACAATTTCTGAGATTGTCAATTTACCAGTCAAGGACGGGAGTAAGTTCGTCGGGAAGAGCCATGTCCAGAGCAATGATTCCAGGGGTCAAATCTCCAATTGGGAGAAACGCTAGCGATGTGACACATCGTGCCATTTCTGCGAATGTCGGGTCATTTTGATAGCGCTAAAATTTTCGAAAATTCGACTTTTTTTTTTGTCATGAATTCAACCTGTTTCAGCCCAAATTCAGAAATTTTTTTGTGAAAATTTTGGACGAGGTGGAACAGACATCCGCGCACTTCATTAGAATTGCTTCCATTTTATTATCTGTAACATTAAACATAAAATCAACTGACTTCTAATTCATGATAAGCATCCAACCATTGAAAATCTCTCTTCTATTGTCGAAATTCTTACCAAAGATTTTTCGAAAATTTTTGGTAAGGAAATGAACCAAATACCTTGGTAAGGAGTCAGGAAAACGAGGGACGAGGGAGGGCCGTTGGGGCTCGGGTTTGGGTTTTTGCAGGGTTCGGTTCACTTAGTCAATTGGCGATGGACTTGGAGAATAATTATTTATTTGGGAACAAGTAGGAAATAATATATATTTATTTGGAGGAGGGACGGATTGGGAAAGGAGAGAACATGGAGAAAATAAAACAATTACGAATGAATATGGGAAACGGGCGGGGGAATATGTTGACTGGGTCAAAGGGTAAATCGATAAATGGGATATGAATGGACAATGAACATCAGACGGAACGCCAAATTTAAATCAAATCCCTTCTTCTCACATGCCCCCGTCCATTCAAGAATCGGCCCCTAATTCTGATCAGTCTCCCCCGGGCCCACAGATGCGACGTCCCGGCGCATGGCGATGAAAGATGGCGATCAGTTGACGTCCGGCTTGAATTTCTGAAAAAATGGCAAAAACGGGAGGGAAATAGATCGGCCTCAGTTCAGCAGACAAAATTCGGAATGCTTTCGCCAGCCATTCGATCAGCACTTATCAGCCAAACATAATGAATAGGAAAAGCGGGTGCCAATTATGATGAGGGAGTGGGATGTGCAATTAAAGGGAATTGGACAAAATTAGAAAATTGGGCAACTGTGCCATTGTTCGGTGGGAATGTACGAATTGACATTAAACTTGGCGGACGGTAATTTGGTTTGAATTGCGGAGGAGGTTTCCGGAAAATGATTGAATTCAGTGGAAGAAAATTGCATTTTCCAGCCTCCGGTTTTTGGGAAATTTTCTTTGGTTTGGCGATTTTGGGGTTCCTTTTCTTGACAATGTTTAGTTTGAGTGGCAATTTGGAGACGGATTTTTTGGGTTCAGCAATTCGGTTTTCGGAATTTTTAAGAAATTCCTCCTCTTCACCGCTGTTTTTAGCCTTCATTTCTTCAACCTCTTCCATCAAAGCCATTATTTTTCGACTCTGCTCCTGCGCCATCAAATTTTGTTGGACAGAAAGAATTGAAAAATGTCCATTTTCCTGTTCTGCCATTTCCAATTTTTCTTTTACCGTCTTCAACTCATCTTCCATTGACAAGAATTCACAACTAATTTGCTCTCTTTCCACCAGCAGTTTAACGTTGTTGGTCTTTAGGAAATTGAAGATTTGTTCTTTGTCCGACAATTTTTGTAGCAAAATTTCGACTTTTGCCTCTGCCACGTCTCGTTCGTCCTTCACTCTCAGCAATTCAGCTTTTAGCCCTTCAACCAAAGTTTGCTCTTGCTCTGCTCGGCCTTCATACCCGGATCTTCCCAAACTTTTCTCATCCGAACTTGAGTGCGCTGACTGCCTTTCAAATTCAAAACGGAATGCCTTTTCAGCCAAAATCTGATTTTGGTTGCCTTCACGGCCAACTCTTTCTCGCAGTGCACGGCCTTGTGCCAACATTCTGCTTCTCACACTTGGCTGACCAAAATTTTCTTCCATTTTCGGCGAATTGAAGAGAGACGGCGAACAGCACGGCTTTTCCACGCTTTGCTTCTTGTGTGCAATCGGCGAGAGCAATTCGGAGTCTTCCAAAAGGCGGTGCAGTTCGGTGTCGGCCAGGAGCGCCAAGTCAGGAAAACGAGGGAGGGCCGTTGGGGCTCGGGTTTGGGTTTTTGCAGGGTTCGGTTCACTTAGTCAATTGGCGATGGACTTGGAGAATAATTATTTATTTGGGAACAAGTAGGAAATAATATATATTTATTTGGAGGAGGGACGGATTGGGAAAGGAGAGAACATGAAGAGAAAATAATAAAACAATTACGAATGAATATGGGAAACGGGCGGGGGAATATGTTGACTGGGTCAAAGGGTAAATCGATAAATGGGATATGAATGGACAATGAACATCAGACGGAACGCCAAATTTAAATCAAATCCCTTCTTCTCACAAAGGAAACGGTGGTAAGGAAACGGTGGTAAGGAAACGGTTGGTAAGGAAACGGTTGGTAAGGAAACGGTGGTAAGGAAACGGTGGTAAGGAAATGAGTCGATCCCCAAACAATGACACATACACACAGACACTCAACTTTATTATATTAGATTCAATGAATGAATGAATTAAGAAGTTGGTAATTTCCGTTTTGGGGCCAAAGTTGAAAAAAAAAATTTTAAATCAACAGCGGGCGCGTAGAATTGCTAAAGCTACGCGCCAAAATTATTTTGGAGGCATAAATACCACAATTTGAGTTAATATCTCTACGAATGGATCTGCAATTCTACTGTCTCGCTGTTGATTTAAAAAAAATTCAAACTTTGGCCCCAAAACGGAAAAGTACCAAAAAGTTTTATTTTGTAATTTTGTACCGTTTTTTATTGGCTATCTACACCATTCATCATTTTGTTTTAATGAAATTTTGGCACTATATGGAAAGTGACAGTTTTTGAAACAAAAGGGGGGACCCTTTTGTTTTGCAAAATTTTTTTAAGATAAAAAACCATGATAATTTTTTATCCGGGGTTTTAAAGGTCGCTAATCACGAATCTGACATGTATTTTGACTAATTTCTAATCCCTAACCCAAACTCGAATGAAAATCGAAATTTTGAATTTTTAAAATTATGATTTTTTGTTCAAATTTAGATTAGGAAATCGGAATTGATCAAAATAATTGAAGGATTCGTGATCGGGGACCCAAAACCCCCAGAGAATAAATTTTTATGACTATCACAAAAAAAATTTTGCAAAACAAAAGGGTCCCCCCTTTTGAAAAAATTTTCAAAAACTGTCACTTTCCATATAGTGCCGAAATTTTCCCATTATGTCCTTGCAAATCATATACCCGTCATTGGAAAGCGAGTTTGGTAATAGTATACTTTATCCCCCCCTTTTTCCAAAAAAAATATAAAATTTTTAAGTGTTTAAAGATAGGTTTTAGGGGGTTTTCGAGGTCGCTGATTCGGGGTTCGGAATTGGTCGAAATGGATGTCGGATTCGTGATCAGCGACCCCGAAAGCCCCCTAAAACCTATCTTTAAACACTTAAAAATTTTATATTTTTTTTGAAAAAAGGGGTGGATAAAGTATACTATTACCGCGAGTTTTCCAATACCAGCCCTTGTTTTTAGTATAAACTGCAATAAAGCCCCCCGATGTTTTCTTGAAAATTTCAACTTCCCTATTCACCAGACTCAATTCGTTTTTCTTTCAAAATCTCGATAAAATTTCAGTTCTATTTTTTTATTCGTTTAATTCACTAGAGATATGCAAAGCCATGAGAATTCTATAGTAACATTTGATCTGCCAAGCCCGGACAAAAGAATTGAGTTGTTTCGTCTTGATGCTGAACCTATTATGAAATTTGTTACTCCCGGATTTGGCTTGTTTATAAGCAGATTCACAGATGATATGCTCGTCAGCTACTTTAAAAAGTTCATCATTTTATTATTGCTTCAAAAATGTTTTTGGTTTTTTCCGGAATTCATTGTTTTCATTAATAATTACAAATATGCCTATTTATGTTTTATTTCAGCAAAGAAATTGACAAATACCAGAAGAATGTCCCGTCTCATCTTCGTTACTTTTACCTTATTCGAGCCGTGGTCAGTTATTTTTGTTAGTTTTTGAAACTAAATACGAATTTGAGTGACTTTGGGAAATTATATGTTTTAGTGGAAAATAGAGTTAGTGGATGAACAGAGAGCGGAGTGGGAAAAAAGAGCAGAGGATGAGCCTCATCTTGTGGAACTTTCGGACAACTCTTCCGATTTATTTGATCGAATATTAAAGCGTGAAATTGACAGAAGTGGGCTTATCACTTTGGTCTACTTATGTAACAAACTTTTAGAATTATATGAACGGTCTGAAGCATTCGAAGAATTCAAATTACGCGAGAATGCTTTCAAAGAATACTTTATGAAGAAGTACGACAAAAATTTGGAGGTTCCATCCGATTCGCCGTTCGAAGTTTTCTTTCTTCCTTTTGATTTAAATTTACTGCCCTTGGTTTCAGAAAACAGTCAATTTGCCTATAAATGTCGATTATTCGGAGTCCATCACCAGCCCACATTCCATCCAATTGCTCAAAGTGTTTCTCAGTCTTGAACACTTTGTCAACGTTCTCATTGATTCTGACAAAGAAAAGGCAATTGAGCTTCTTAAACAAACGGTGAATTACAATGCACAGCAAAGTGAGTGTTTCCTTATCTGATTATATTTAAAAAAGTTATGCTTTGATTTGATATTCATCCACTGCTATTTAGAGGAATATTTGATGCCAATGCTCAGCAAATTGTTGCCAAAAAGTTCCACCGAAGATTTGGATCAAATTTCTTTGCTGATTCAAAATTCGTCTCCTTCTGTGAAGACCGGTTCTCAAATAAATTTTTTTTTAATTTGTTAAAAACATTTTTAGAGGCGGATAAGCTCAATTATCGTCAGCTTGCCTTTTATCCGTTGCTGATTTTGGAGAAGCTTTTGTGTCGGTTTTCGCCTGACATAGTTGGTGAGCAAAAAGCAGCCGAATTCCGTCACGATGCTCTCAAATTAGGCGTCATGGTTAGTTTCATGAATGGATTAGTCCGTTAGGTCTAAACACTAATGTCGCCAGTGGATTTTACATAATAAAATAAATAAACGAATTCCTCTATATTTTTTCGCTTCTTTTCAGGACTTTGTTTTGGAGTGCATTTCCCATTTCACTCACCAGCGGTCCAACTTCAAAAAGATCCGTTCCTGGCGAATGCCTTTGCCCCAATACAGTGTCCGGTTTCATTAGTTATTATCCCTCATTTTTCTATGTTTTTTTCTCTTTATTTAGGTTTTCTTTTGCACCGACAGACCAGAAAAAAGAGCAAAGAGTGAACAGCTTTCGAGCGAACAAGCCCAGGCTGATTCGTCCAAAGCGTCCGAAAATGCAACCAAAGGAAAGACTTATTTAGCCAAGGGGACGGGCTATGGATGGGGCGATGTTCGCCAGCAGTGGGACTATAAGGAGAACGAGCAGAAGCTTCGCTATGACGACGACAACATCGCGTGTTTGCTAAATGTATGTGTGGGGTGAATCAGGGACGGTTCCAGGGTTTCGACTTGCTGGGTGCGTGTACCCCCACCTCGAGCGACCCTTTTTTTTTTGCTTTTCATTCAAATTTTTGTGGCGCTTTTTGCAAAAAAAAAACATGGGAAACAAGGAGTTCGGCGGCGACGCCGGGAAAATTTTTGTGATTTTTAATGTAAGATAGGTCTTACAATAGAAGAGCTTTCAAGAAAAGTCCAGCAAAAATACTATTTTTCTTAGGGGTCTTGGGGTGGTCATACTCCGCGTACCCATTAAAATTGTTTTTTTTCAGATTCTTCGTGCTTTCATTTTACCACCCATACACCAACAGAATTCAAACGTGGCCGAGTCTTTGCTCAACCCACAGAATAGCAGCAGCAACAAAAGACCGCATCAGAGGGAAACGAGGAGAACAGCGAATGCCAAGAATAATACTGCCGTTGTTAAAGAGACTCCAAACATTATGACAAATCGCAACAATGTGCCAATGGATGAGGAGTTTTTGAAGCTGATGCATCGGTCCAGCCTTCGTTCTGTGATCCGTTGCTATTTGATGAGTAACAGTCTGTTGGAGGTGCACAAAAATGTTGCCAGTTACCACGCCGTCTTCCAATTGCTTGTCGCCCTCTCAAAAGCTGCACCGGTCCGGGTGAATGTTGTGGAAATGTTCGACAATTATTACGACGAGGATTTGTCATTGCCTGACGCGAACATCGAAGACAAAATTTCTGACGAAATCCCTAAATTTATTGATGACGAACCCAAAGCGGATGAGAAGCAAGAAATTCTGCCATTTGACATCATTTTCTGTGCCGAACAGCGCAACGGCTTTAAGGTTGGGTTTCTTTCATAGATTCTTCAAGGATCTTACGAACTGGACTTTCTATGTGGTTCAATTATTGAAGATTTTATTTAAATTTAAAAAAATGCTAAAGGTGGAACGCAGTGAACTAATTGAGCAGCTTCAACAATTTACATCGAACATCGACAATTATCTGAAACGAATTGGGTCGACCGTACAGCCAAGTCAAGTGCAGAATGGGTGAGCAAACCAATAAAAATGGTCATTTATTTCTCTCTAATTTGTACACAGTTATTTTGATCTCTTCGCATTTTTCGGCTTTGGCACTGCTCGTGCAGAGAGTGCTCCAAATGAGCAGACGACGGCAGCCAACAAAGAAGAGGAGGAACAGTTACACGAACTGAGCAGCATTTGCAAGCAAGTGATCTCCATTTTTAATGAGCAAAGTAAGGACCATTTGATCACGATCTGATTTTTATAATGACACTTACAATTAACCCGAATTTAAATGGATTCCCAATTTTAAGACGGGTCAAAAATTGGAAAAGCAAGTGGAGCGATTTTGAGACAAGCCAATTCAAATAAATACGTACTGGAGGCTACGCCCGGTCCTTCATCATCTTCTGCAATTTCTTCCGCACTTTTTGAAACAAAATATTGTACAGCAATGAAACAACAAAAATTCTGTAAGTTTTTTTTATTTTTTTCATCTTTTTCCAGAAAATTTAATGCTGAAATTTTATATTTAAGCTGTTCTTTCGTTTGAGAAAATCTTCACGAAGGATGCCTATTATTATCGAATTAAACTCAGCCAGGAACAGACTTCGGGCACGGCGAATTTGACATTGAGAAGAATTGCACGGGAAATTCAATCGCTGCAATCGAATCTCATGTTGACAGCGAGCACAAGTGCATTTGTGCGATCTTGTGAGGAACATTTGGATGCAATGAAGGTAATCAAATTCAAAGGATGGAGACACGGGGGGATTACGTTGGGGCGACTGTTCAAAGTTGTTTTTTCCGGACTTAAGGCTTTAAGCATACCTGTGCAAGCGGGGGGGGGGGGGTCAGTGAAGGGCTTTTACGACGACTTTGACTCCTCCGTTGGGAGGGGGGTAGGAAATAAATATCTCTTAATAAGAGTGCGTTCGTTCACGATTGAATTATTCAATTTGTTAGGTTTTGATTACCGGTCCGGAGGGAACGCCTTATCAGAACGGCTGTTTCGAATTCGACTTTTTCTTCCCATCCACATTCCCGCAAACACCTCCGCAAGTTCATTTGCGTACCACGGGCAACAATACCGTGCGATTCAATCCGAATTTGTACAACGAAGGCAAAGTTTGTCTCTCAATTCTTGGTAATGAATTCATGCATATTAAGCAATACGTTCGAGTTTGGTCTTAAATTTTTAATTTTTAGGAACTTGGCATGGCCGTCCCGAAGAACAATGGAATGCGGAGAGGTCTTCTGTGTTGCAAGTGATCATCTCCATCCAATCGCTTATTTTCGTCAACGATCCGGTTAAAACTGAACCCAATTATTTTATTTGGAATTCCTCAATTTCTCACAGTATTACAACGAGCCTGGTTACGAACGCTATCACAGCACACAGCAGGGCGATTTGGTAATATACTTTTTACATTAATTTTTTAATTACTATTATTATTTGAAGTCATCTCGCCGTTACAATGCAACCATTCAAGTGGCGACTGTTCGATGGGCCATTTTGGAGCAGTTGAAAAGGCCGCCAACGGGTTTGTTTTTTACGACCCCCCTTTATTTGAGTGGGACGTAAAATCATGCCATAAATTGTTTCTTTTAGTTTTTTATGAGGTAATTAAATACGATACGTCCTTCAGAGTTCGAGAGTGCTGTCCAGCTCCATTTTTGGTTGAAGAGAGATGAGATCACTGCACAAATAAAGCGTTGGGCTGATGAATGGAGAAGCCAGGCTAAGCAGGACAAACGATTCGCGTCATCAGCCAACGAATTGGAGGTGGAATTTTATAGGCTATTTTGAATTAAAAGTTAGTCCAATTTGTGGTGTAGTTTCTTCCATTAACAAATCCATAATACTTGAATTAAACCAGGCATTTAATAACCCTAATTGATTATATAAAAAAAAATTCAGAAATTGTTGAAGCAAGTGAGCGAAGAATTGGAGAAGCTTAAGAAATTGAACCTGCCCGAATGAAACGCGGCCTT
Source organism: Heterodera glycines (assembly GCA_004148225.2). NCBI lineage: Eukaryota > Metazoa > Nematoda > Chromadorea > Rhabditida > Heteroderidae > Heterodera > Heterodera glycines. The sequence continues at coordinate 7,273,268 of CP049711.1, read as the reverse complement.
GCGATTGACATCTTATTGTTAGGGCAGAAGCGAATATATTCTTTCTTTTATTGTTTTATAATAATCGCGGACCTTCTTACCATTTAATGGGTTTTACCACTGATCTGAAATTTTGGCAATTGTTTTGTTCTTTTGCTGCTATAAATGAATGTCTTTAAAGTAGAGATCGGTATTTTGTAAAAAGCCTGTACCTGTATTTTCTGTACAAAAATACAGGTACAGGAAAAATACAGGCCACTCGAGGCCTGGATTCAGGCCTGTACCTGTATTTTTTAATTTTTTTTTTATAAAAAACCTTTTTAATTAATAAAATAACGTAAAAATACCTAAAAGTATTTATTATTAATTAAACAATAAATATTGCTTAATAATAATGTATTTAAACTTTTTTTTCGTACACATTTTCATTTTTTAAATATTTTGAGAATTTTTGAAAAATTTTTCTTGAGAAAGAAAAACAAATATTTTTTTGAAAATTTACCCTATAAAAAATACTAAAAATTAATTTTTCGAATACTAAAAGATGATTATAAGCTTAATTAGGTTACATTTTGTGCCTATCTTACCCTCTACCAAGAATTTTTTCCAAAAATTTTTTAATATACCTAAATGACCCTTTTTTGATTTTCTTACTTTTTTAACGGTGCGCTTTTTCAAAAAAAAAATTTTGGGAAAGTTCGGGAGGGGACGGGGGTCCGGTGGTGCCGGCAGGCGTCGCCGGGATAAAATTTGCAATTTTTAAAGCAGTTTGTTAACAGATTTTTCAAAAAAAAAAGACACATTTTTGCGATTTTAACCAATTTTTTATAAAGATTTTCGGGGCTACCTGAAACTGTAGCTTTTACAAATCGGAATTTTGATCAAAAAATTTGTGCTCATAAGAACATTATAATTTTATTAAAGCATGCGCCAAACTACCAAGATCGTTAGATTTTGTTGAAAATAAAAAAAGGTATAGCACAATGGGCTGGCGCCAAAACGACCAAGTCCACCTTGAACTATTATGACATTTCGCCAAAACATTATTAATTTTTCAAATTTGACAGTTTCACTGAATAAAATGATATTTTTTTGAATTTTTCCTAATTTTTTCAGACATTTCGCCAAAAAATAGTGATTAAAAATTAATACAGGAAATACAGGTTTTTAAGGCCTGTACCTGTATTCCAAAAATTGCCTGTACCTGTATTTTCTGTACAAAAGTACAGGAAAATACAGGTTGCCGAAAAATGGCCTGTACCTGTACCTGGATCCAGGAAAAATACAGGCCTGGATCCAGGTACAGGCCGATCTCTACTTTAAAGTGTTTGTTTCAACATTTTTAATTCTTTTTAATTTGCTATTATTTATTTTTATTTATTTTTAAGTTTTCGACATGAATAGCCTGTATTTCGAGGATTTGTTCACCGTCAAAAACATTGACCCCGATGGGAAAAAGTTCGACAGAGTCAGTCGTCTCTTTTGTGACAGCGAATCATTCAAAATGGACCTCATTTTGGATGTGAACACCCAACTCTACGCCATGGGAATCAACGACAAATTCCGGTTGATGCTTTGCACTTCGATTCGGGACGACGGACTCACCGAAGAGGGCGAATACGACAAATCAGTGGGTGGTCGGCTTATGAGGGCTGAGTATTTTCGGAAGACATGCTTATTTCGCTTGTCATTTTCAGATAGAAAACATTCCCCGGGTTCGAATGTTCGAATATGTGATGTACGGCAAAATTTACCGGATTGAGAACGACGAGGGCACCGCAGAAACGAGTCGACTGACCGCATACGCTTCTTTCGGAGGGCTTCTGATGCGAATTCAGGGGGAGGCGAACAATTTGACCGGATTTGAGCAGGACAAAAACATTTATTTGTTGTTAAAGAAAGTTCCTAATTGATAAAGAGAGGAAATGTGTGTTAAATCTTATTTTTAATCTGAAATTCGAAGATTCTCCCGATTTACTTACCTAATTATTTTTTATACTTTATTAACTTTTTTCCGGACATTTTCTATCCAGGTTTCCTACATTTTTACTGTGATTATAACGCCAATTCATGGCTAGCGATAATAAGGTACGTTCTTTTTGTCCTCGCTCCTCTAAAATGTTAATACATTCAATAATATTTAATGGTTGTTAATTTTTGGGAGAAACCGTTGGGGCATTAATTCAAAATTCAGAAACAAATAAGTCGAATAGAGCTGATTTTGGATGACATGGAGAAAGTGCAATTTGGGAAGGAGCTCATGGAGGAGTGTCCTGAAATTGCTGCCAAAGTGCAAGAGAGGGACAAATTGAAGTACCAACTGAACATCCTGAAGAGGGTGAGGGCCCGGGCAGGGACTGATTAACCTTTTTCTTTATTATCTGCGATTAGACTTCCTTTCTGTTCAAATTGCCCATTTTCTGCAAAGTTTAGGCGAATGCCGTGCCAACAGAGGGACACCAAACCGAAAAGAAATTGGCAACGGATGGGAATAAAGTCGCCAATAATCGGACAGTTCCAAATGGGCCGAGTGGCAGTGCGCATTTGCAAATCGAAGACTTTGGCGATTCAATCATCGAACGACTGAGCGATGTTTTCGCAAAGGCCGTCCAAAATGTGAGGAAGTCGAATAAAATCGCATTCATTCTTATTTTTGAGGCTTACCCAACTCTTGGCATGGATCCTTCGATTATACGAGTCAAAGAAGCGAACAACCCGAAGTTTGGCGACTACCAATTCGAAATGGTCATGCAAATTTCACGGCGCCTTCTCAGCGAACAAAGCGTCAAGGAGCCGCCCCCGGTGGTGGCCAAGAAAATTGTGGCTGCGCTGGAGCAAATCGAATTGGTCGAAAAGGTGGGGAAAAAAAGGAATGGAAGTTTTTGAAATGGGAACGGAAGGGGCGGTTGAGAGAATTGCAAAATCCATTGAACACAGCGAAAACGGACATTTTGCTTTGTAATTGAAAATCTTAGTGATCCGACCAAATCCACCTTTTCTTGAAATCAAGCCTTCATTTCTTCTACCTTTTTCATTCCATTTTTTCTTGGCTTTTCCTTTTGATAATCTCCCATTTTCAGTACCAACTCGTCAATGCCTATATTAATGTATACATCAGCCGTAAACATTTGGGAAAACGAATTGCCGAAATCTCTAGAAAGGGTTTTTCGCTTCCTAAAATTGCCAAGAAACATGTGATTGTTGACTATTCGTCGCCTAACATTGCCAAGCAAATGCATGTGGGCCATTTGCGTTCGACGATTATTGGCGAGGCAATTGCACGTCTTTTGGAATGCTTTGGATTTACGGTGAGAAAGAGAAATAGGCGATAAATTAATCATTTCATTTATAATTAATTAAATTTGTGTTATTTCTCAGGTCCTCCGTTTGAATCACATCGGAGACTGGGGCACTCAGTTCGGAATGCTAATTGCCCATCTGAAGAAATGCTTTCCCAATTATCTGAATGAAACGCCGCCTATCCAAGACTTGCAAGAGTTTTACAAGGTAAACGGAAGTCATCACTTTTTTGGGCACGGACAAAGTTGGTGAGTTAAAAATATGATAAGAAAGGGTAACAGTGACGAATTGGGTAGGACAGGGCAACACAAGAACATTGGCATTACATAAATACCATGAAAAAAACCCAAAAACAAATAAATTTTATGATACACAGACTTTTTAGCAATCGAAAGTGAAATTTGACAACGACCCGCAGTTCAAATCCGAAGCCTACCAATGTGTGGTCGCACTGCAAAACTTTGAGCCGGACACAGTGAAGGCGTGGAAAATGATCTGTGACGTTAGCCGAAAGGGTCAGTCAATGGACAAACAAAATTTACCCTAATATGGCCAATTAATTTACCAAAGCTTCCCTCAGTGGCCATGGAATAATTTTGTGCTTAATTTTTGTTTTTTCCTCTCCTTTAAAGACTTTGCAACAATTTACGAGCGTTTGGGCATCACTGACCTTGTCGAGCGTGGCGAGTCCTTCTACCAGTCGCGCATGCAGTCGTTGATCCAGGAGTTGAAACAGACTCAACTCCTCGTCGAAGACGACGGAAGTGCGTCTTTTTCTCTTTCATTTCTCACTACTTTCCCTCATCTAATTATTCACTTTTATCGCATTCTAGGGAAGCTTTTCTTCCCTCACGAGTGCAACATTCCGCTGACGGTGGTCAAAAGTGACGGCGGTTTCACCTACGACACCAGCGACTTGGCCACACTGAAGCAGCGACTGTCTGAGGAACGGGCCGATTGGATTCTTTACGTTGTCGACCGTGGCCAATCCGAACATTTGGAGGTGTTAATCCTTAAAATGCACATTTTCAATTATAAACAATGGTATTTATTCGTTCTGAAGAACGTTTTCGCTACCGGAAAGCAGCTGAAGTGGTTTGATGCGGCACAAAAACGCGTGGAACATGTCCAATTCGGATTGGTGCTGGGCGAGGACAGGTGACAGAAAGCGACAGTGGCATTGAGCAACAATTGCCAATAATTTGTTGCAGGAAAAAGTTCAAAACGCGTTCCGGCGAAAATGTCAAACTGACGGAATTGCTGGACGAAGGCGTACGCCGAGCGGAGGAAAAATTGCGCACAAAAGGCAAAGAAGGAGTAAGGCAAAGGGATTTTCAAAGGGATTTCTTTGGTAATATTTTTCAGGAGTTCACACCGCAAGAGTTTAGAGAAGTTGCCGAGTCGGTCGCTTACGGATGCATTCGTTACGCGGACATGGCCCAGTCCCGGACCGGTGACTATGTGTTCTCATTTGACAGGGTCCGTTTCGAGGGGGACCAGTGGGGGTCATAAGGATACAAAATTGGACCAATCCATTATATCGATGGATTTATTAAATTTTGGCGGTGTGAGATAAAACAAATGAATATATGGATTTTAATGATAGAACATTCCTTAAAATTATGATCACTTTAAAAGGCTTTCGGGAATATCATCTAATGGCATTAACCACAAAATTCAACAATTTAATTTGGCAAATTTAAGATGCTTGACGACCGAGGCAACACTGCTGTGTATTTGCTATACGCTTATGCACGCATTCGGTGAGTCCATAAAAAATGCAAGATTGTCTTTAAAATATTTGGTTTTTCGGATTTAATTTTTTTTTTGTAAATTTTCGGTGGTACGACGACTTGTTCCGCCCTATTATTCCTCACATTCCCCTTTCCCTTTTATTGCGACTTTTTAGTTCAATTGCTCGAAATGCCCAAGTCACTCGGGATGCCATTAATTCCTTCATTAACGGATTGCCTTCTGACGACGGAGTGTTTTTGGACCATCCACGAGAAGTCAAATTAGCAAAGCAAATCCTAAAGTTCTCCGACGTTCTTTTGTCCGTTCTGGAAAGTTTGCAACTCAACAAAATATGTGACTACGTTTACGAGTTGGCGACGGTGTTTCACGACTTTTACGGCGAATGTTACGTCGTAAGCAAATTGCCGACCGAAGGGGGTAATTAAAGAGCAATTAGACGGGGCAAATCAAAAGAGTCGAATAATTCAAATTTTAATTACAACAGAAAGTGGACAGGCGGTGACCACCAAAGTCAATTTCAACAGATTGGTGCTTTGTGAGGTAACGGCTGACATTATGCAACGGTGCTTTAATGTCCTTGGAATTCGCGCACTCGAGCGCATGTGAATTCGGATATTCTGATAGAGATACACAATTGTTTTTCCACAAGTCATTCATGCTGCTGAAGCAGTTCATAATGGGTCAGTCGTTGTTTTTTTGTTGTTTAATAAATTATGAACTGTGCTTCAGTCTCAATTCTTTAGACATTATTATTTATGGAAAAATTCGTTTTGCTACTTTCCTATAAATAAAATAACGATCAATACATATATTCAGTAATTATTAAATTATCATGTCAATCCTACGGCATTCTTCGCATTCTTTCTTCAATCCTTTTTCTGATGTCTTCTTCTCTGTTATATGGCGGCAGAAATGGGTCTCGGAAAAGTCCAAGGGAAGCGCTTAAAATATATCTGATGTAAATAAAGACAAAAATTCATTGTAACCTGAAAATTTCGATGAAAAAAGTGATGAGCACATAACAGAGGAGAATTTTGCCAATGATTTTGTATTGGTCCTGGTCAGTCCAATCACTAAAGTTCTTGGTATTAATTGGTCAATGGTAAACTCCCCCCCCCCTCCATTTTTCCCGATTTTCACCTTCGACCATTGTTTTGGCCGAACCCGTTCTTCGCCCACTCATTTCTTCTCCTCGTCTGTTCCTCATATGCCATCTGTCGTTTACGCTTCACCTCCGTTTCAAATTCCCAATTCGACCGTCCAAATTCGCTGTTGCCACTCATACTGCGCCAAATCTGTCATAAATGACAATTGTTATTATTTAAAATTAACGGAAAATATGCAGCCGAATAGGGCAAAGGGTATGAAGCCTTACCCCACAAATGAAATGATAAGTCGTCCAATTTCTCTTAATAAATTTTAAGACAATTTATGAGAAAATTTCGGTACTTCCGTGTTTTACTACCCCCCCCCCTCGAAAAATTTAAAAAATTCATATTTTGGGGTTTTCAAGGTCACTGATCACGAAAATGGTGTTTTGTTTGACATCTGCTGATGATATCTGGTCATAGATTAACAAAATATCTACGATTTTTTGAATTTTAAAATTTTTCAAGGGCGGAGGGGGGGGGGGGGGTAGCAAAACAAGGAATACCAAAATTTCTTGAAAAATTTAAAGTTGGTAAAATTAAAAAAAACAATAATAATTCACCATAACACTTTGAAGCGTTGGAAATTTTTTAGAAATTTAATGACAGAGGTGAATGAAGTGCACCTTACCGACACCACCAACCTCCTTTTACCCGCCCCCTTCTTTTGAATTCTACCAACCCTTCGTATTTCCTCATCCGAAAAGGTTCCATTGTTTGGCCACAAATCGTCGTACACTTTCTGTCTGCGTACATACGGCTGTCGTCCGTTAATTGGACGTTGCCGCTGAACTTCTTCGGCCGCTAACCATCGGTCGTGTTCTTCTCGTTGCTGAATTTCAGCACGGTAAAAACCACAGAAAAACATTCCATTGGATGGAGACCACCCCTAATCCCATCACCCCACCTTTTCATCACGCAATACGTCATAAGCCTCTTTGATTTCCAAATATTTCTTTGCGCACGATTCGTTGGAACCTGTGACATCCGGATGATACTGAAAAGAATGTCAGAAATATGCAAACAAATGGAAACCCAAAAGAATGCCTTTTTGGACAGTGTATAATACGCTTTTTTGATGTCGCTTTGTGAGGCGGAAGGAGAAACGCCCAACACTTTGTACAGATTGCTGAATTAATGAAACGATATCTATGAGATGAATTCTGTGTGAAATTCAGACCGTTGACGAGTAGAAAAACCGCGAGTTACACGACGGACAATGGCAGAAAAAGCCAAAGTTTGACGATTGGTCAGCCGATTAAACAGGACGGGGGAAGAAGAGGACGAGGGCGGCAAATTCATCAGCAGCGAACGGTGAAGGAAGGCATGGAACAAATGCATCAGAAAATAACCGAATCGTAAGAAGAAACATAAAAAATATTACGAGGAAAAAACGAAAAGGCAAAATGAATGGATAAAATCAAAAAAAAAATGCATTAAAATTATTCATTTCCAAAGCACAACAAAATCATCAGAGAAATTTTAAACAAAAGTCAATCAATCCATTCCCTCAACAACTCAATCATCGGAGCTTCTCACTTTTATCAAAGTGCCGCTTGCACACGTTTACTGAGCACAGTGCTGAAAATGGCATGAAAAGTTATGCACTGAATTACTCGAAAATGTTCGGTTAGGGCTAGAAAAAAAATATAGGAAAGAGTAATCTTATGCCTTTTGTTTCACAATTTGGAATTGCCCTTCTTCTGCCCGTCTTTTCCACTCACAGTGATTCCGCGTTGAATTTGAATTGGTTTTCGATTTTCTCCTCTTTTGCGAACGACGGTTTGATGCCCAACTCTTTCTTAAGTCCCTCCGCAGTGATTACCATGATATTGTACGAATTGCTTAATGAAATGTTGTCAATCGGAATGAACCAAAAATAAACATTTAATTTGATTCAGTTTTTCACTGTTTGTTACCCTTCCCAAAGCAAAAAAAACTAAAATTATAAAGCCACAAATATACCCGGACATGTTGTCACCACGCATTCCAGCCTCAAGTCCCTTCTTAATAAGGGCAACACATTCACCTCCTGAATTTTTAAAAAAGATTATTTTATAATGTGTAAATTGACCGTCATGTTCGGCTTGAATCCGTTCTCCAATTCCGCAACTGCACAGTAAGAGCCCGAGCCCTCCGCTTCAACAGCTTTCCGAAGAGCATTCCCACGGGCGTTAACGGTAAACAGATGGGAACCGGTGGGGTCGACACCACCGACCAAATAATAGCAGCTAACGTGACCCATATACTGAAGAATGTTTTTTAAAAAGAAATTTTTTGGAATCTTGCGCTTTTTAAAAAATAAAACTAGAAAAAAATTCTGGCCGTTAGAGCAAAAAAACAAAAAATCTTCAGGTTCCCTCCTAATTTTTTTTTCTGGCAACGGGCCTGAAGGATTAGACGAGTCCTGGTATTCCTGGTCCAGAAAAACAGATTCCGTGCCTAATTTCTTAAGCCGGGTCCGGGTAATGGTTATTCGGGTACGGTAATGGTTATTCGGGTACGGGTCTTGTAAAAGCCGGGTATCAGGGCCTGAACCCGGCTAATTTGGCAACACTCACTTTAAAAAGGTATTGGCGCAACCGACGAACCGCCATGACAACGCGGGCCTGAAGTCCACTATTCAATTCGAACAACCGCAACTCCGCACTGATTATTTGGGAAACCTTAAAATTTATTAATTATAAAATGAATGCGGGAAAAAGTCAGATTGTCTGGAATTACTTTTTCCAAGTCAGCAGCTCCTCCGGCCCCGGAAGCATAAATTCTGTCGGTTAGGTAATGTACCTTCATACTGTTTTTGTTAGCAATTATATTGCCTTGAGTGGATCGCGAATCACCACCCAAAACGACGCCATCCTTAAATGAATTATTTATTATTTTTGTTGCTTATAAAAAAAGAACAAACAAAAGTAAATACCATAAAAGGAAAAAAAGTTAAAATATTTTACCAATTTCAGCAAATGAAAAATTACCTGGAAAATAGCCCCAACAACCGTTGTTCCCGAGCTCGTCATCTTCGTCATGTTTTCGAACTGTTTACCAAAACCTTCGCCGTCCATTTGTCGCTTCAGTGCATGATTACGTTCGCACAAAGAGAAGTCAAATTCAGCTAATCCTCCGACTGATTTGTTTAACAATTCGGGCGATTCTTCCATGACAAAAAAGAGTGTGTATTTATGATAGGCTTAAATAAATTAATTATGCCGGGATTTTGTAGAATTTGATATTTCTTGCTAATTCTGGACGAGCTAATGTAGGAAAGCATGAGAAAAAAACACTTGTCTCTGTATTTTCTCATCATTTTTTTTATTTAAATGAATACAAAATGCCAAACTCAATTAGACAGTTGACCGGAATCGGGCGTCCGATAAAAAAAATGCCCGTAAGGCGGCCCGGTCACGATGGTTTGTCCAAAAAACATGACAGGGCGGGTCGGTAGAAACCTGACGGGCCCCCGGGCCTGTTGTGGCTCCAACTAACAGTTTCTTAATTACCAAACCTCGTAAAAACTCCAGGAAAATTTTCCTCAATGCCTCCAAACCCCTTACCTTATTTCCTCAAAATTTTAATAATATTAGCCACTTTTTTGTCTAGAACAGGGCAATCTTTCGGAATTGCGGTCCCGGAAAAAATTTTTTAATTCGTAAGGCTCTTTTTCTAGATTTAAAAAATACGCTAATCACGAATATGTTGCGCACTTTTATCCCGTGAATAACTGACAAACATTTGATTGAGTCGGATTCGTGATCAATTTGATTTTTTTACCCCAGAAAATCGATTAAAAAAACAAGTATTCGATAAAAAAAATCATATACAATAATCAAAGATTTTCAAAATCCGAGTTCATATTCGTGATTAGCGTATTTTTAAGCCTAGAAAAAGTGCCTTACGAATTTAAAAAAAAAATTTTTTGGGACCGCAATTCCGAAGGATTGCCTAGAACAGATTTTGGTACATTCTTTGAATTCTTTTTATAACCAACAGATTAAATGGACTCAAAATCAAATGATTTCGAGGCACGACGAACAGTTTGGGACAGCAAAGTTCCTGTAGAGTTTACGTTGGACAACTCAGAGTCCGTCTTGGCTTCTCATCAGTCCTGTTTTGTAAGTCCATTCCCTTAGCATTCATTTGGAGCTTCTTTATCCCATTTTCAGATGATGCTTTCCCGTGTTTCATATTTCCCGGTTTATCTCGACAAAGCATTGAAAGTTTTAACCAGCGGTGACGCAAGCGAAGAACAATTACTAAATGTATGGCTTCAATTTGACGGACAAATTCTCAGATGGCATTATCCGATTGGCGTCCTTTACGACATTTACCATGGGAATGCTGGCGATGGCCAAACAACTCCATGGCCAATTACTGTTCATTTAAAAGTAAGCACTATTTTTGATTTTAATAGTGGAAAATCTGGGCTCCACAAAAAAAATTTTGTTTTGAAAGGAATAAATCAGAGTCTCGTGGGGTAATAAATAATGCTAATATGTATATAATTGACTCGCTCAAAAATACAACATTTCATATTAATCAAATTTCTAAAACCTAGGATTTTCAAAATCAATAGAATTCATATTCGCGATCAGAAGCCACGAAAACCTTCAGGTTCATCTTTTCATAATAGAAAAGCAATTTTTTGGGGTGGAGTCTAGATTCTCCAGTATTACTTTTTGAGCTGATTATTTACTTCACTTACACATACCTATCTAAACTAACAATAAATAGCAATAAGCAAGAGTAAACAAAAACATTGGCACAAAAAGAAGATTTATTTTTTAAGAATTTTCCCGATGAACTCATTCGATGTCGGACGAAAGAAACGCTAAAATTTTGCTTTTTGCAATCTCTGAAAGAGGCGTGCCAACTCAAACTTGGTTCTAACATTGCTGCGTCGATGACTAAGGATGAGCATGGTCGACTATTTGACGGCTTATGCAACGGTATTTTTTGCTGCTTTTATTGCTTTCCCTTTACAATGTTTAGATTAAAATTCAGACAGATTTAACGACTTTTGGATGGTCAACGACAAACTGATGGGACTCCGTTCATCATCAGGCGAAGAACAGTTTAGCACTATTCCCGCCCGATTTTATGAGGTGCTAATTTATTGAGCCAAATTTACTTTGGAATGATCTTTTGGACCGATACTCATGATATACAATTTATCTTTTCGTCTAGTCATTAATTTTTTACATCAACTTTTCCAAAAAAAAACGTAACAAAGTCCACTCCATTTAAATATTGGAAGGCATCCGTCAGTCATTTCATTTAATCTTTTTGCACATTTCCTACCCTTTTCAGTCATCATATTCATTTCGTCAATTGCTTTTACATTCCAAAAAACAACTTGACGATGGCAATATGGGTGAAGTGTTGTTGATTGACGCGCTGCACAAAGTGTTTCCCGATTATGCCATTGAAACAGACTTTGAAGCGGTGACCCATGGCATTCTGTTGCCCCTCAACACTCCGCTCATTTGGCTGGCTAGAAACCTTGTGTACCCTGACAATTTTGTTCACATTGTAATACGCAGAAAAACTGCTCCATTTGATAAGAATTCAAAGAATTTGTGATTTTATCCGTTTTTGTCTGCCGTTTTCATCCGATTATTCCGTTTTTGTCTTGAAATTTAACTGTTTTTAATCGTTTTCTGCCGATGGTTTGCGTTCCATGCATAATTCTGCCCGTCGTGTTGGCCATTTACCTTCGATTTGTTCAGCCATACATTTTGCGTTTTATGCCTCAGCGATGGCGTATTTGGTTTGACTCGGTGCTTTACCCGACATGTCCAGTGAACAAAATGGAAACGACAAACAAATCGAAAACGGAGAACAACAAAACAGACGGAGAAGGAGAGACGGGGAAGGAATGCGAAAAGGACAAATGAAACAGAAAACATCAACAAAGTTGTATTTAAGTGATTATGAAAATCAAAATTCACTAAACTGATTTCCTTTGTGCATCAAAATTCGTTGTCTTCTGAGAATAATAAAGTCGCGATTATCAAACCATTTAACCACAAGTTATTGTTCATATATATCTGTCAGATTTTCAATTCGTCAATTTTACTTTGCCACAATTAATAGTTTTTGCATTTCAAAAGTTCGCTGTGAATTGTGCACTGTATGGGGCGACCTTTTCTAGAGCATATGGGCGGCAGAAAATATTACTCATGTGCGTTCGGCTCGCAATTAAACAGCGGAGACAAATTCTGATTGGGTTTTAGGTCGAAGATGCAAAACGTACCTCACCAACAGAAGGGAGTTGATTTCGCACACCTTCAGAGGTGTTGTGTGCTTTATTAAACATATGGAAAATTAGCAGCCCCCCCCAAAAAAATGGCCGCTTTAGAAACCACCACATAAATTTGAATGCCTTCAGGTTTCGTAAGCCGTACAGTATAACCAAAAAAGAAATTTATTTTATTAGTTAGATAACAAATTATGGCCCTTAATTGTTTTTAAGCCGATTGTTTGCTTCCAAATTGTCTGTTAAGCGTGTGTTTTCTTTTCTTATCCTGCAATTTCTCAGGTGCAACCGGACAGGCGTATCTCTTCAGAAACGTCGTGAACATCGTCATGGCTAAAGTCAAATCCCAAGAATTTATATGGCCTTCCCCACTCATTTGCACTTTCAGGTCGAGTCGCGTTTCATGATCACTGGTCAGCATATGGTCCGCGACGTGTTTTGTAAAATTTGCAACGGAAAGCTTGGCTGGATGTACGAATTTGCCCATGAGCCACAACAGCAGTACAAAGAAGGCAGCCAAAACGAACAAAAAAGCAAATAATGAACACCTCTGCCTTTTAAGGCCGAGTCATTTTGGAGCGCGAATTGCTAACCGAACATGAGGAAACGGACCCCGGGCTTGCGGAGCGGAACCGACCATTGACCCGCACTTCCTCGTCCTCCTCCGTGAGCAGCAGTGGGATCAGTTCTGTTACAATCACCTGACAATTTCGGACTGAATAAATGATAGAATCCATTCCTCATCCTCTGTGCTTTCGCCAAAAAATGACTGGCTTCCTAATTTTACTTTTATCATAGATTCATGCACATATACTCACTCAATTTCCCACAACTGAACGAAATTTATTACCAACGATTTGTGTAAAATTCTGATCAATTGTTTAAAACGGGAACACTACAGCTAAGGTTCCACGAGAATGAGCAAAGTCTCTCATAATGGCTCGGATTGAATGCACTCAAATACATCATCTGTCGCTTTGCCTCCTCCCCCTCGGGTCCCTTCTTCTGTCTAATCCAATTCTTTTCCAAATAATAGTCGTGGATGACATTGAATTCGGCCTCCGAATAGTGTTGTGACTCCACCGATACGAATGGCTCAATTTGTTCATAGCCCTGATCATGCGATTGCGGAAATTAAAGTTGGCACACATTTAAAATGTTACTCTTTCGCCAAATAAACTGCGTGGATCTAATGGAGAGACGGACAGATGGTCACGCGCGTCGCTGACCACCGCTTTGTCGGCAATCATTGCGCACAGTCCATTTGACCAAATTGGCATCAAAAACTTACGAATAAAAATGTTCAACGACAATTCATCCGGAGTTGCCTGTGGAAATGAATAATAATAAATCTTCAAATATTCCCAGGTTTTTCTGTCATTGCCTTCCTTTTCTTTCTCACTTTTCTCCGATCCGTCGGCCATTTCACCGCGCATTTTTCGCTGAAGAGACCGTTCGCCTTGTCAATGGTCACCAGAAGTTTTATTGAGCCGGCGGAGGCGTGCGCGCGCAATTCGCGACAAAGTGCGCCCACACAATCGGTGGACAAAGCGGGGGCGGTCAGACCCTGAAAAAGCGAGTCAATCAGCGGATTGTCTTAATTTTTGTTGCGAATGTTTCTGAGTTAACAAATCAAAAATGAACGAGTGCTAAACGGTCTCACCAATCGACGAATAACCAATGCGAACTCCGCTTTTTTGAAAAGTTTACTTAAGTAATTAAAAAATAAAATCCATCGCTAAATTTTAGAAGTGAATTCCGTCGTTCGTTTGTTTACCATTTCGACAATGTCCGTCAAAGGCTTTCTCTTCGGCGTCTTTTCCACCTTTGTCCATTCGTAATCTTTCGTTGTTTTCAATTCCTACAAAAAATTTTAGTGAAAAATGGAAAATTTGTTGTGCTTAACCGCGAGTTTTTTCCACGCGTGGCCATTCTCAACTTTGAAGGCGGTCAGCAAACGGACGGCCCACCATGGACTGTCCAACCGACCGGGTTTATACGTGGACAATTGTACAGGACGGTAATTGTCACGAGACCAACGCAACGCTAAAAGAATTTTATTCGAAATTTTAAAAGACGGGAAAAACCCATCCATAAAAAAAGAAATATTAATATATGAGATAATTGATTACCATCTTTCACGCCGAAAATGATGTATCCTTTGTTAATTGCCAAGTGGTTCAGTTGACTCAAAGTGATTGTCTTTCCGGTGCCAAAATGGCCCCAAAGGACGAGGCGAAGGGCGGGCCGATGAGCCAAGTCGACCTCGTGAAGACAATGGAAAGCCTAAACACTAGCGAATGGACTTTTAATTTGATATTTTTTGAAAATGCCAATGGCATTTTCTCCCAAATGTCCATTTTCTCACTTCTTGCGTTTGCTGACGGTAAAGCCAAACGCATTCGCGCAACGTGTCCAATTGTCTTACGAAGAACTCCGGCATTTTCCTTCTGACATTCAATACGTTCATCAGATTGCTGGGCACTTTGTACAATTTTCCGACATCGTCCGCCGTAAATTCGGACTGAAACAAAAGATAAAAAAAAATGGCATGCATTGTTTTAATGGCAATGCTTACGACTAATTATTATTTTAGAAAATCGTGAAAACAGGTTTTCCGAGAATTCCAACCAATTCGAGCCCAGTCCCGAATTACGAGCGTTTTTTCAAAACCAACTTATACACACGTAAACAAAATGAAGGCAATAATAGTTCAGAGTTTCGGTTTTTTTGATGAAAATTAAGGGTTCGGGATTTTATACCGGGTCATTGGAAGAAGTGGTCAAATAAGTGGAACGGCACTCTGACGAAACTGAAAAAGAAACAAATGCAATTGTAACGCGAAAAAAAATTTATGCTGATTTTTGGAAAAAATCAGCATAAATAACCAGGGCTTCTTTTTTTATGTAAATACATGTCTTTTTTCCTGGATTCTCTATAGCCTACCGTATTTGCTCTAATTACCCCAATCTCCATTATCCCCAATCTCCAATTATCTCTCATTATCCCCCAATCCACAGTCTCCAATTATCCACCAGTCTACGATTAATCCCCCATTTTGGAAAATTTGTTAAAAAATGCAATAAATCAAAAATACACCACTAATAATCGAGTGAAAAAACTTTTTTTTTGCTCGATTGATTTGAAGAAAGGAGCTCAAAAAACGCATACGCATTTCTGCATTAAAATTTTTTCCTTTGGACGTCATTTTCGTCACTAGAAATCACTATTTTGGCGTTTCGTCACTTAAAATAGTGAAAATTCACTTTTTTGGCGTTTTGTCACTATTTCGATATTTTTTGGAAAATTTGTTAAAAAAATGCAATAAAATCAAAAAATACACCACTAATAAGCGATCTAAAAAATTTTCAAAAAAATACACCCCCTAAGAATCGACCAAAAATTTTTTTAAAAATACACCACTAAGAATTGGAAAATTTTTTCAAAAATTCTCCCCCCAAATTTTTTTTCTTGACAAAATTTTTGATTTAAAAAATGTCAATATTTGCTAAGAGAATTTTATAAAGGAAATGTAGCTCATTTGCAACTGCAATCAGTGAATAAAAATTATTTTTGCTTAATTTTTGGCTGAAAATTAGAACCATTTAAAAAATTTTCTTTACATATTTTAGTACATATTTGGGGATTTTGTACATTGAAAATAAGTTTTAAGGGGTTTTTGAGGTCGCTGATCACGAATCCGGACTCAGATCAGCGCTATCATTCACTACAAGAGCTGTACAGGGACAAAAAATTGACAGGCTTCCTGTATCAATGGTACCCTCATGGGCAAGATGCCCATGAGGTACCATCCATACAAATTTCGAATTTTATGCTGAGTACCTTTATAGGCATCTAAAAATGTATGTGAAATTTGTCCCGTAAACTAGACAAGTACCTATTTATGACTGTAAAGAGCTAAATTTTCAATATTTGCTGATTTTGGAAAAAAACCTCAAAAGTAGTCTATCGGCACCGCCGGGCCCAAAAATATTTTATAAAAAGGACTCAGAACGCAAAAAATTGGTCACTTTTTGGTGAAAATCTGCGATTTTTTGCCGGCCAAATGCTGATTTTGATAATTTTAAGTTGGGAGCCCTGTTCATATAGCTCAAAAATTTTAAAAGCAAAATGTCACCAGAAAAGACGAACGAATGTCCATTTGAAAGAACCCTTCGCAAACAAAGCATCGAAAGGAGGCGCAATTTGACGAGAAAGACACTGGAAAATATTTCGAAAATTTAATTTGAGAAAAATAAATAAAATAGCGGATCTTTATAATGAGCAAAAGAATTAAGAGATAGACCATTCATATAAAATATATTAATCAGATTCAAACAAAAATTAACAATTAAATAATAAATTGGTCTTTCCGGGCGGAAGCAACAAATTGATTAGTTTATACACCTTTTTGTTCTTTCCTCTTTTTTGCTTATCATTCGTCCGTCCGATTAAGCTCGGCGATGTCCAACGCCACCTCACAACTTTCGCGCACAACTCTCTGGAAGGCAAATTTATGGAGAATTCTACCCACTGCATTAATCAAAATCCCTTGTTCATCTCCATCTTTCCCGGCAAATTACCTCTTCATCCCCAACGAATTGCCTCAGCAACCGTTGGCATTCGTCGGTTGCAATTGAGCCGAGTGCCTCGGCACATTCGTGCCTAACCATGCCATTCTCTCCGTGCATTTGCAGTCGAGCGGACAATGCCGGGATGGCGACGGGCGATTGAATTTGGCCAAGCACATAGGCAACCTCATGACGGAACAGCGCACTGCTGTCATCACAAAGCAAACCTTGGGAAAGAGGCGAGTAATTGTAAACAAAATTAAAAATTTCTCAAAAAGCATAGAAACCTTTTTAATAAAATTTAACAAAAAAAAAATTGAAAAATTTTCCGCGATTTTTCAAAATTTTATAATAATATAGTTTTCAAAAAAAAATTTTCTTTAAGTTTTCTTACAATACAATGCGTTTTTTCATGGGCACACAATTCAATTTTCAATGGTAATTACCGAAAGGAAAATGTAAAACCTAAATTACTTTAATATTTCACCCCCCCCCCTTTTTGAGTGCCAAATTTACCGTCCGCCAATGCCTTTGTTGCTCGGTCGTTGTTCAAATTTCTAAGCGCAAACATTGCTCGATATCTGTCCCACAGAGCCTGAAAAATTTGCATTTTCAACCCGCGAATTATTATTTATTTGTCCATCAATCCCACGAAATATTGCCATTTTGCTTTCCATCCCATCTAACCATGTTGTGATCGACCAACATTTGGCCAAGTTGTTCGACTTCGGCTGCTCCTTTCCCTCCGTCCGCTGCTGGCGCGGGGTCTGACAAACGCTTAATGTGGCACAATTAAAAAACCAAATTTTCCACAAATTTCCTTGCCAATGGAATCGTAAATGCTCCGACTTTCCGTGTCGTCCTTTCCCTTCTCTTTAACCCATTGCGTCCGTCGCAGTGCCAAAAGGCATGTCTCCGCCACTTCTCGGACTGCGTCACCGCTGTACTGCTCGAACAGTTTGCTGAGTCCGTGCTCATTCGACGGGTCGCCGATGGCTCCGAGCGCTTCGGCCGCTTCATGACGGACCATTGGTTCTGAATTAAGTGGAATTAATGAAAAAAGCAAATGTATTATTACATAAGTTGAATTTCTATATACAAAAATATAAATAAAGACAAAGGAAAATGTTAAACAAAAAGAAATTTACTCGCCTTGTTCAGTGTCTTGCAAAACGAAGATTAATTTTTGAATCGCCGCGGGGTTTTGCATCTGACCAAGACAATACGCAAGTTCGTGCTTAAGAAGAGCCGATGGGTCGGAGAAGCATTTGCAAATCCAATGGACAGCCCTGTCGCTTTTTACGCTTCTGAGAAGGAAAAGCGCACGGAAACGATCGGCCAAACTTTTACTGAAGAAAATAAACATGGAAAAATGCGATAAGTAAAATAGGAAGATAACCTCGGATCATTTAAAATATGCCCAGCTTCGTCGACTCGTTTTTCCGGCACAAAATTTTGGTCTTTAACAAAAACGGCCATTTTGGAACAGATTATCAAAATTAAAAAAAAAAAGAAATTTACAATGCCAATAAATTAAACAAAAAGCCATTTATTTAAACTTAAAACAGATGATTGGCTTATTAGCGGTTCTTTTTTGAACTAAAGAAATTTCCTGATTAATTTAAACAATAAAATTGGTATATTAATTAATTGAATTTTGTACGCCCATAATTTGACCCCCTCTCCCTTTGAGGAGGATAAAATAAAAAAGACTCCCCCCGGGAGGTTTGTCTGTCTGTCTGATATGGTACCCATTAGCCTATACATACAAAAACACCTTATGCAAAATTAAAGTCTTCTTCTTTGTCGTCGCTTCATCGATCATCGCACTTTGCCGTCGGCCAAATGTTTTGTTTTCCGCTCCATAAACATTTGATCGATCTTTTAATCGGCGCTTTCACTTCCCCTCCCATCCGCCGATGTCTTTTGCTTTTTGGTGGCGTTTGATCGGCCAGCCCCAACTGCTGCTGCTCTGATCACTTTTATTGTTAGCTTTGCTCTGCTGGGGATGAGTCAGCTTATTTTCCCCCTTCTTTTGCTTCTGATCATTTCAAAGAGTTCCGGGCAAAATGAGCAGCGGCAAACGGCGGCAGAAGAAAACATTGGGGACAACTCGAGAACGGACAGAGCGGCGATTTATCGTGAACATTTTGAGACGAATGGGGCGGAACAGCAAAAAGGGCACGGGGAGGGGAAAATGGTGGGGACTGAAGAAGAGGAGCGACAGGGACACCGCCATCAGAGACAACAGAGAGAGGGCGACGGAGTTGGGCGAGCAGAGAGCACAACGACGGCGACGGCGACGACCAAGTCGCGGAGCCGATATTTGGAATTTGCAGAGACGGAATTCAGCCGGCCCAGCAGTTATTTTCCCGTTCCATTTGTAGCAGCAGCGAACAGCCGTCTTCAGGTGGACTGATGGAAGCGGTCAATTCGCTCTTCCTTATGGGGCACGGGTGGCGTCAGAAATCATTTCATTGTCCATTTGCCATTGTCCATCCGCTGAGCGACAATAATTCGTCGATTTTTAGCCAATTAATCCCAAGGCGAAACTAATCCTTTTGACTGATTTGTAATCGCAAAATATTTTGGATTATTTTGGAAAGACCAAACTTACGGGTAGGTGAGTTGGCCATGGAGACCGAAGACCCCCCCCCGCCCCACATTGGCGCCATTTCTCTTTTTTTGGGAATTTCCATTAATTTACTTTTGGACCAAAGGCAATCCCTGCGAAAACGCTAAGTCAGCTGATCAGGCAACACATTGCACGGAATCGGTAAGCATTTGATGTGCTTTTTGCTAACAAAAATCATTTAAAATTTTCAAAGAATGAAACAATTTGAGACGCAATATTCCGCCGACAATTTGAGGGTAAATTAATTGGCACAAAAAGTAGCAGCCGGATAACAATATTTTAATTATTGAGTCGGCTCAAAGTCGCGAGAAGGAATTTCGACAAACGCCGTTCCGTCGGTGGCCCTCAAATTCGACCATTTTGAGTTATGCCGAGAAGAGGCGACAATGGAAAACGGAGCTGAAAAGACGGCTAAAGGAGCAGAAAGTGCGGACGCGTATCATTCCGCCGCTTTTGATAAGGCAATTAAAATTTCAAATAGTTTAATTAAACTCAGTGAGCCAATTAATTAGTCAATTAATTGCCAAACATTCCAGCGGTGGCGGTTTTTCATCAATTCTCACAGACAGAGAACCGGAGAATCGCTATTACGTGGTGGGTTTTGGCCTTTACCGAATGATCGCTTTTTCTTCTGATCAGACTTTTCGTCTAATCACCGTCCCCCCCCCCCCCCCTCAGACGTACAGTCCACAGACGCGCACTTACCAAGTGTCGCGCCGTCCGCCGCCCTATTTGTACACAACGGACCAGGACTCGCTTCCCCAGCAATTGTACGTCTTCGAAAGTTAAAAATGGCATTAAAAAACGAAAATCAAAATCTGATCAAAAAATTCCCGATAATTATTAATCAGATCACCGAAACGTCCATTATACTCATACCTGTGCAAGGGGGGGGGGTCAGCCAAGAGGTCTTACGATCGACTTTGGCCCTCCCGTGGGAGGGTCAGAGCTCATTTCCATTACGATCGACCATTTCTTGCCTGCTGAAGACCTTTTTTTTGCTCTTCGGGCCAAAAAATTGTTTTCTCCAGTGTTATTAAAAAATTTTGAACGCCTATTCCTTTCAAGATTTCCGTTTGGGGCTGGGGTTCCCACCCGGGCAACGACTTTTTTGCGGCGCTTTTTTCAAAAAAACTTTAGGAAAAGGGGGTCCGGCGGTGCCGATAGGCGCCGCCGGGAAAATTTTTTTCATTTTTAATGCGATTTGTTAACGATTTTTGCCAAAAAATGCCTAAATTTTGCATATTTCTAGCAAATTTTCACCAAAAAATTAACAATTTTATGCTTTTAAGCCAAATTTTAAAGAAAATTATAGACGAAAGGGAAAAAATTGATTTTAGTTGATCGTAAAAATTTGGAATTTTTTTGAAAAACCGGCAAAATTTTTCGATTTTTCTACCCCTCTCCTCGTACGATCGACAATTTTCCTCACAAATCGGTATTAGTCGATCGTAAAAATTTTGAATTTTTATTGTTAAGAAATAAGGCAATTTTCCGAATTGCCAATGAGAAAATTTTATAAGGTTTCTGTTTTTATATTAACGATCGACTTTTTCGCTGACTTTTTTTCTCCCTCATTTTTCTTTTCTCTTCTTCCTCCCTTCACCCCCCCCCCACCTCGTACGATCGACTGTCTCGAACCCTTACGATCGACTAAGACCCCCCCCCCCTGACTACCCCCTTGCACAGGTATGATTATACCTTGGCATCATCATTTGTAATGCAACAGTAAACAAAATCACAGGAAAGAAGAGCCGCCCCAACAAGTCAATGTGGAGGAGCAACAAGAGAAAGAGGAGGAGGAGAGGGAAGAGGAGGAGCAAGCGGAAGAAGAAGCAACGCCAAGTGAGCCGACGGCAACGGACGAATCCGTCGCCATCGGCACAACGCCGGAAGTGCCATCGCCGGAGCACGAAAAGCATTTGGAAGCACAGGAAGAGTCGACGACCACGACGACAGAAATTACAGCAACAACCGTTCGTCCTTCGCTATTGGTCATTATTCAAAGTGCTGAACTGATGGAAAATGGCAAAAGGCAAAGCGAACAGAGTCAGAGGATGGAAGCCACAAAAACGGAGGAGAAGAAGCCATTGAAGCAAATAATGTTTCTGGACGATTATGAACAAGTTCAAGGAGAGGATGAGGGAAACGAAATGGCAAATGGAAGGGAAGGGCAGCGGAGAGAAGGGGGAAAAGAGGGGGAGGAGGAGGAAAAGGAGGAAGAGGCATTTGAGGAGGAAGAGAATGAGGAGGAGGAGGAAATGTTCTTCTTCAAACCGAGCGGTGGGCACGCCCTAAGTAAGGACAAACGGACGAGGAAATGGGCCATCCCAAAAGGACACTCCGTTTTAAGGGTGCCGCAAGGATATTTCCCAAACCCGCCAAATTGGCGCTTATTGACAAAAAAAGCATTGTTTTAAATTTTAAGCAACCTAATTAAGCAAATTTTATACCATTTAATAGCTCTTATTCAATACTCTCTGTATAGGCTATAAATTTCTATTCACTCATCAAAAATTTTAAAATTGCTGGCCAATAGAAAATACCGAAAGCTTGGATTTAAAATTTTTGATTTTGAGAAAAATAAGGACGTCGAATTTATGAAATGCTAATGGTGGCGGAATAAAGGAAATGGCCAAACACGCTTTTTAAGGAGGGGAACGTCGAACAGAAGAACGGAACGGAAGAGCGGGAAGCAGAGACCCATTTCGAATTGTGGTCCATGAAACGAGCAAAAAGTTATGAAATGAGAGACAAATGACGAAAATATTTGAGCCATTCATTTTCAAATTAAAATTATTTTATCGAAAATTATTTTATTTTTTACAAATCGGTCGATACCGTATATGCTCTAATTATAGCCCAGTCTCTATTAATCCCGCAGTCTCCAATTATCCCCCAGTCTACGAGGTGTTTTGAAAAATAATCCCTCTATCATAATCCCCCAGTCTCTAATTATCCCCCCTTTTCTGAGGAGATTGAAAAATAATCCCCCATGGGCTATAATTAGAGCATATACGGTATTTTTCAATTTTTTGTCTTATTTATGTAAATAAAACAAACGTTTAAAATACTGATTTTCTTATCAATGCGAAGAAAAAACATTACAATTAGCTTAAGGGCTTGCAAATTTTAAAAGATTTGTCTCGTACAATTTTTAAAAAATATATATGTATTTTTTGTAAAAAATAAAAATACATATAAAAATTTATTCGAGTCACCTTAAAAATTTATTTTTCAAAATGGTACATAGTAATGAAGTAAAGTTTAAAATTGCCTCTCACATACATAGGATATCAAATGCTTATCGACAGACAGTCTCTTCTGTCTTATAAAGCCGTTCTCTTGTGCAAAACTGAAGTTTCGCTCTCATCCCCCTTCACAATGGCAATCGCATGGCTCAGAATCGGCTCAATCACTTCAAATCCCTCTCTCACTGCTTTTGGGCTTCCCGGCAAATTGATAATCAGACAATTGGCAGCAATTCCTTCATGAAAATGATATTTCTATGGCAATATTTCCTACAATTTGAGTCCACCCGCGGTGAGACGGGTGAGAGCAGCGAATGGCGTAATGTCAAGCCCTTTCTTCAGAAGTGCCACAGCGATTCTACATGCATAAACTTTGGTTGCCCCCGGCATTGCTTTTAACACTTTACCCTGGGCATTCCCTCTCAATGACTTCTTTGGTCGCTTCGGGCGTCACATCCCTTTTTGAGAACCTTAATTAATTGTTGCTAAATTTATCCGGCTAAAACTAATCCAATTAGTCCATTCAATTAATTAATTAGTTATTGTACCCTGTTCCACCGCTGGTCAAAATGCAGTCAACTTTGGTGGAATATTCACGTAGATATTCAACGATTTTGCTTTTCTCGTCCGGCACTATTGTGTAATTTGCAACGGTCACTTTTTGCCCTCTTCTGATTAAAAGCGAATTCTGCAGAAGTTCGACCAACAAAGGACCACTTTTGTCCATTTTGTGGTCCTTGTCAGACGAATCACTCACAACGAGAACAGCAAAATCCATTGATATTTAAATAAAAATATGAAAAACGATGATTGATAATGTGATAAATTCAATAAAAAAACGAAAGATAAAAAGACAAATAAATAAATAATGGTTTTGTTATTATTTACAAAATTTAAATTTCATTTTAAGCACTCCATCCGTTTATTTCCTTCTCACCCATTTAATCTCAAAAACTGAATTAATCCAATTTTGTCATGGATCCGTCCGCCGTTTCTTCTTCGTCCAGCACCGATCAGCAACAAAATGCGGAAGAGGCGCAAAAGGGCGATTTGACATTGGCACAGCAAATTGCGGAGGACAAACAGAAAATGTTTGAACGCTCCCAGCAGTACCAACAGGAAATTGAGGACGAAGTAAAAAATTGGGAGGAGAAAAACGAATTGGGAAGCTTTTATGGGTTTTTTCTGGACAGAAAGAAACTTAGTCAGCAAATTTAAATCACTTTCCTTTTCCTTTCAGATTCGCAAGACTCAGCCGTTGGTTTCGTCCAAGCAAAACGTCAGTTTTATCCTTAAAATTTCACTCGTTTGTTTAGGGGTGTATTTTATACGAATATTTCGATTTCACCACTAAATGGCAATGTTTGTTGTCCTTTCATTTTCTTTGCTTTTTCTCCCTCCGCCCTTTCCCGTGGCTTCTCCAATTAACTGTTTTCATTAATATTCAGATTGTCCATTTGGTTGGCGAATTTGATGAGAAGACGAGCTCTCAGTACTTCAAAAAGGCGACGGTATCACAAAAAAGCCAACATTTTTCTTATTATTCTCTGTTTTCTTTTAGGAGCTTGCCGGCGTTTACTCGGACATTCGGCGAATCCGTGGCGATGGCAATTGCTTTTACCGCGCTGTACTCACCGCCCAACTCGAGCGCTGTTTTGAGGACGCCGAGGAGCTGAAAAGGTTGGAAATGGCAGACAACAGCAGCAGAACATCACTGGTTCTGTTCAAAAAGCACTTATTCTGATAGAAAATCTTAGGCATTGGGCCGGAGAATGGCGAAAAAGCCATTTTTTGATAGTTTTTTAAAAGTAAATGATTAAATTAACAATCGGATGTTTGTACTTTCAGGTTCAATGAGCTTGTCAAAGGTTGGCGTGCTCGTCTGATGGCCGTCGGCTGCTTCCCCGAATTGACCACCGGTGACTTTTGCGATTCGGTACGAATATTGGGAGACATTTTTTATGATCGTTTTAATTTCGGATCTTCAGATGGAGCAACTGATGACTTCGCTGCTCAATGGCACAATGCTACCCCAAATTTTGCTGGACGACCTCAACCAGGACGGAATTGCCAATTATTACGTGGCCTTCCTTCGGCTGATCTGTTCCGGCTATTTGCGCGAGAATGAGGCGCTTTACTCTGGCTTTATTGAGGGTGTCAAAACGCTGGACCAATTTTGCCGGGATGAGGTGAGCACAGCCGACGGAGGGCGGGGGGGGGTAAGGGAAAGAATTGGCACTTTTCAACTCATCCGCCGTCGTTACTCAAATTGTGTCTTTTCCGTTTACAGATCGAACCCATGTGGCGAGAAATTGACCACATTGGCATCATCTCTTTGGTCAATGCAATCGGTATGTTTTTAAAAAACCATCCTATTAACTTTAGTTACAAAAAAAATTAAATTCAAAACGAAATTGTGGGCAAAATTTTTGGGTGGTTTCTGTCTCTCTCTCCCCTTTCTCTTTCGTTACTCTCTTTTTCTCTCCTATCTCTCTTCCTCACCATCTCCCCCCATCTTCCCTCCCTCCCTCTGTTTTTTCTCTGTTTCCTCTCCATTTTCAGGTGTTTCCATTCGCATTGAGTACATGGACCGAAGCCAGGCTCCCAGCGGCGGTTGGCACCACGATTTCCTCGTCGAGGGCGACAACCAACCGAAACTGTTCTTCCTTTACCGCCCCGGTCACTACGACATTTTGTACCGTCGCGGTGCGCCACCGAAAAGCGAATAAAGGCACAGAAATTGTGAGATGGCAATTCGGAAAAGCGGAGGAGGAGAGACGGAACAGAGAATGGAACGCAAATTGAGACTCTATTATGTTTGTGTTACTAAATGTGAATAAATTGAATCTTCGATGTGAATCACAAAATTTTATTTAAATGAAATTTAAAATCAAATTTCTAAGGAAGCAGCAATATTCGGTCCAAATTAATCATTTACGGAGTACAGCCCAGGAGGCATGAGGGACTATTGGAGTTTCACGAAAAACCCGGTGGACCAGGAAAAGTTCCGGATTCTGATTTCTGGAATCCGAGACCGGGTTATGCCAAGGGGTCGATTTAGCCGGGAGAAATTGTTTGGCGATTTGCCCGGCATCCGGAACCGATCCAAAAACTAAATTCGATCGGTCATTTTCCAGAGGCCCACCGGAGCCCATTCGAGGCACCAAAAGTACCTGATCAGGAACCCGGACCGACCCGAAAAGGGGCTTTCTAGACTGGGCCCGGTCCGCTTAACTATAAAAGCAAAATGCAATTGAATGTACAATAGAATTATTGCACTTTAATTGGTTTATTTTAATAAATATTAACAAATATAAATTAATTTAATTTTCTAATATTTTCTCCTGATTGACGCGGTTGCGAAATTCGTTTTGATTTTCCCATAAAATTTTAGAATTTATTCTTTTCCAATAATAAAGTCAATTGCACAGTCGAAGAAATAACAGAATCATAATAAATGTGACTTATGTGAAGAATCGAATTGTGATTTGATTTGATTTGATTTGACTGAAAAGGGCGGCCAAAACATTGGCAAATTATTTTAAAATAAACAAAAATGAGAAAAAAGAAATCTCCGATTTTTAGTAAGAAAAAGCCTTAAGGATTTGCAAAAGGCACTGATGGCACAGCGAAAATGGCAATTTAAACGCAAAAACAGAAATTAATTGTCACGGCATTCCTCCGATATTTTGTTTGTCGGTTGGGCTGCTGGTGGTGAGCAAAGTGGCACAAGTGGCATCTACCTGAAGTGAGGAAAAGCATTCGATGAGAAGTTCGGTTTTCGGATACCGAATTCGGTAGAAAAAAGTGATAAAATTCTGCCGAATTGTCTCCGTCCATCCCTCCCGCCCACCCCACCAACCCGCATTGGCTTAAGGCATTTTCGCCGTCGGGAGGACGCCGTCGGCACGGCGGTGTTGGTTTGCTGCTGCTGCGGACTGCTAGCAGCAGCATTCGATTTCGGTGATTCATGCGTCGGTGCACAGTAATTGCCATCTCCCCTGTCAGATGTGCCGCCCTTTTTCCCTCGCGGCTGTGCCGTTCCGTTCGTTTTGCCCGGCCCATTCGGTGCCGTCGTTGTCGCCGTCTTCGCCCTTTTCTGAGGACGTTCATCCACCATCGTTGTTGCTGGTGCTGCTGTTCTGATTGTCCTCTTCGGCCGTGTCACTTTTGTGCTCGTCTCTTCCTGTTTTATGTCGAAAGAGTCCACCGGTCGCGGGTTACTGTACGAACTGGGTATGGTAAAGTACAAAAAATTAGTAGGGGCCAAAGACGACACACAGAACTCGCGCACACCTTTTGACCATGCTCAACCCGGCTGTGCCTGCTGACCCACCGCCGCCGGCATTGCCCGAAGAGGCGGAGCAGCAGGAGACGGCGGCACTGTTGGAGGACGGGCCGTTGCCAGTGGCGATAATTGGGGGAGCGATCTTCGGCACGCGGTTTTCGTTGCGACGCATAAAACGACTGACCCATCCCTAAAAAGGCGGCACGAATTGGAACAAAAAGGGTTAACAAATTCCAGTCCGGAAAGTGCCCAAATCCGAAAATGTCGTGCCTTTCCGCCCGACTTACCATTGTGATTTTCATCTCGGACCCGTCCAATTGGTCGCTGCTCGCCGCCTTCTCCGCCCAGAATTGACGTGCCTTCGCAGCAATTGCGTACCAATCGCTCGTCGTGGACTGCTCGCCCTTCTCGCCGGCCACCGCCTTCACCAATTCGTCGTCGATCCATGCCAAAATGTCTCTCCGCGTCTGCTCAAAGTGTTGCGTACAGCCCAACGTCGACTCGGCCTGACGACGGATTTTCTCCTCATTTTTCCGCCACTCTCTGAACCGATTGATTGGATGGCATTGCTTTGCGATGGTCACTTCTCAAAGTGATCAAATGCCCTTACCGAATGGACGACTCGGCCACGCTGAACTCGCGCCCAGCCGCGCGGTTGCCGATGCATTTGGCGTAGTCAATGATGTCGACCTTTTCTGAAAGCATTTTCTGATCAAAAAAAACATTTTGCCAATAGTGGCTGGTGACCTGATCAGAGATGTTAATTGAACTCTCTGTTTAAGGAATCAGCTTTCAAAGTCTCTGTCTGACCAGACACCCTCTGATGATTAAGACACCCGCTGATCACCCCTCACACTAATTACTGATCAATATCATTTCCTCCAATCACTCCCTTTCCCTTGTCCACTCCCCAATCCTTTGCTTAAATTCTTTCGCACCTTCCGCGACGTAAAGCTTCAGTTTTCGAGCCCCTCGGCCATTTCCGCTGCGTGGCACAGAATCGGGCGAGCTGATCCGACTGGTGGACAAAGGCGACTCGGACGAGTGGTGCTCCGTTTTCACAATCAGTTGCTGCTGTTTTGGCGTTTCCTCAATTGTCGGCGTCGATTGACTTGGCCTTTTGCGCTTTTTCGGGCCATCATTTTGTGACTTGAAAAGGAAAAGGCATTCATTAACAGGGCCTACTGTATTATTTGTGATGCCATCCCTGCCTCCCGGTCTGTTTCTCTCCATTTCTCGAGTTTATTCCCGGCATTTGTCCTTCGGTTTGAGTGCCGTTTTGATTCTTTCCTTTTTTCACTGATTTTCTCTTTCCCCATGGTCTCACTTTGTTTGGCTGTCTCTGCTTGTCCCCGTCACTTTGCTGCTGCTTTTGCTCCGTTCCGTCGTTTTCCCCACTGCCAAATGCCGTCGTCGTCGCTTTTCCTCCCCCATTGGCACCGTTTCGATTTGCCTTTGTCGACGTTGTCTTCCCATTGTTCACTTGCGTAGCTTTTCCCACAGAATTTCGTTGCTTTTCTTCCCGTTGCTCTTTCATTTTGCCATCATTGGCCTCATTTGTCGTCGTTGTTCCGTTTGGCATTTGCATTTGTCCGGCGACGGAGGGCAAAGTGAGTAAAGGCAATGGGAAGAAGGGGACCAAGGGGGGAGAAGCGCAAACAGTGCCAGCAATGACCGCAGCTGCACCGTTGGCACGATTCTGTTGCTGCTGCTGGTGATGTGCAGCCGCGGCCGCTTTTTCGGCCGCATTGGCCAACGCGGCATGGATCATCGAAGCCGACACGCAGGCCATGTAACTGAAGGGGGGAGTGGCTAATTGGGAGTGGGGGAGATTAGGAAATTGAAACCAATCGATCGGTTGAATGTTTATTTGACGGAAAACACACTCCGTAAACGAAGTGGCCGCCATCGAAAGAGTGCGCCGATGGCAATTTGGACAAAGCACCGAAAAGGGGGGACGAAGGCCAAAGGACAGAAAAAAGGTGAAAGGACGACGAAAGTTAGAGAATAACTAAAAGAAAACAAATTAAGCACAAAATGATCTCAATTAGTTTATGAGTTTGGTAAAAGCCTAATTAGTTGTGCTTTTTCTCCTCGAGAGTTCGTCCCGAAAAGTCTCGGGAATTCTCGGTCTCGAGCAGCGACACTTTTGTGGGGAACAAAATGCGAAACTGTTAATAAATTAAGGGCGGCTTTTGTTTGAATGCCGACAATTCGCGCCCATTCTCTTGGACCGCAAATCGTCCAATGAATATGTATGTGTTGTGTGTATGTGTGGATAGTTTCCATTTAGACACATCGCTGATGAGGCTGAACACACGTGAAAATGAGGGAGGGAATGAATGGGCCGGGCGGGAGGGGGAGAGGCGGTTCAGAGGGTGCGGGGGGCGGAGGAATGCGCAGCGCCCCCCCCCCCCCCAATTCTTCCCGTTTATCATCATCGTCCCGGGGCGCGTGAAAAAAGCTTTTTGTTTGGTTGGGATTGGAGAGGGAGGGAGGGGCGCAATGGAAATGAGCAGGGGGAGGGGATGGATTCAGCAATTGATGACAACGCGGGACCGGGGGAGGGGGGGGGAAGGGGAGGACGGCTTCAAATTGGCCCTTTTCCCCCCTTTCCCGGGAAGGACTCTCCGCGTCTCAGGCGAGAATCACTCGCTTTTCCAAGTGAATTGTTCACAGATTTTCGCCTCCATTCCCTCGCAGCTACCGGGGAAAAGAGAGGGGGGCAATGGGAGTGGGGAAGGGGGGGGGGGGGTGCGTTGATTCAGCAGTGCGGGGGCGCAAATGGTCGGAAATGAAATGGGATAGATGGGCAGTGGGGGGGGGGCTAAAGGGTTACAGTCTTCGTGGAAAGGGTAAAACAATGCGAAGGGGGAGGACGGGAGAGGGGGGGGGGGGGAAGACCGCCCCACGGCGGGGGGAGGGGGGGGGGGGGAATGATCAGCAGAAGGGCAGGGCACACACACAGAATAGTGTTTGTCCATGTGCCATGATCAAATGTTGGCACACATTGCCATTGTGAAGGATTAATTGTCTTTTTCAAATTATTTTCTGCATTTTTCTTTCTTTTGCCGCGCCCCCAAAATTTGCTTTTTAATGCTAAGAAATGCCATTGCAAATAATTCCCAAAGTTTATGAGACACCGCCGACCCTTCAGTCTTTCCACATCCCACGACCAAACTCAGCTCATCATCATCATCATTATTCTCTTCTTCTTCCATCCCATCATCGTTCGCGCATAAAATGATAAATAAAAATTAAATAAACAAAGCGACGGAACGGCGAAGGGCGGGGGGAGGGGGAGGGGAGAGAGAAGGGGGAAAATGGAGAGGGCGAAAGAAAAAGGGCGGGGGGAGGGGAGGGGAGAGAGAAAGGGAAAATGGAGAGGGCGAAAGAAAAGGGGGAGGGGGAGGGGAGAGAAAGGGGAAAATGGAGAGGGCGAAAGAAAAAGGGCGGGGGAGGGGAGGGGAGAGAGAAAGGGAAAATGGAGAGGGCGAAAGAAAAAGGGCGGGGGAGGGGAGGGGAGAGAGAAGGGGAAAATGGAGAGGGCGAAAGAAAAAGGGCGGGAGGGGGAGGGGAGAGAAGGGGGAAAATGGAGGGGCGAAAGAAAAAGGGCGAGAGGGAGGGGAGAGAGAAGGGGGAAATGGAGAGGCGAAAGAAAGGAGGGGAGGGGAGAGAGAAGGGGAGAGAAGGGGGAGAGAGGGGAGAGAGAGAGAAGGGGGGGGGGGGAAAGTGGAGAGGGCGAGAGAAAGAGAGGGCGCAGCAAATGCACACAATCAAAGCGAAAAAAGAGCAGAAAATGGAAAAATAAATTCAAATTCAAATGGAATTGCCCGAGGCATAAAAAAAGGAAAAACCCTTACAAATTAGCACAAAACAAACGCATTAAATTGTTAAGCTAAAGTCAAAAGAAAAGCACATCCAACGCATTGGGAAGGATTCTCTCCGCCCCCTCCTCCGATTCGATCAAAAATGGGCGAGCGGGGGATGGGGGGGGGGAGGGGAGGGGAGGGCGAGTTCGTTGGTGGGCGCGGAAGTGAAGAGATTACCGTAATTAGGATGAGGATGAGGGGACGGTGGGGGGGGGGCGGATATTCATTCACTCCCCCAAAGGCATGGACGGACGACGACTTTGCCCCCCCCCCCCTCATTCTGGCATTGTCCCCCCTTTGCCTCCCGCTTTTTGGCATTTATTCAATTCCGTCCCAATTGCGCACGCAACCCTTCCCTTCCCTTCCCTTCCCTTCCCTTCCTTCCCTTCCTTCCTTCCTTCCCTTCCCTTCCCTCCCCGCCTCCCTTTCCCCTCAATCCCTCCGGGAATTCATTTTATGTACTATTCGGCCCCTTTCTTTTGGCCAAAATGCGAAGTGTGCCACCGCGAGAGGCGCACATTCCAAGCAAATCAATGGCAGCGTCGAAAATTTGGGGGGCGGTGGACCGGGGAAAAGCATTGCGCAAGAAGTGGGGGCAAGGGGAGGAAAAGCATTGGCAAAGCGAAAGGCATTGCCAAAAAGCGAAAAATATTGCCAAAAGGAGAGTAAGCACGGCATTTCCCTTCCAATACGGGGCGGTGCCATTGAAGCGGAGAGAGTGCGCGAAAGCGGCCGCATGGCAGTGCCGCCACACCAAAGTGAATCGGTTGAGGGGCGGAGTGGCGGCGATGAAATTTTGGGAGTGAATAGGGAGGAAGAAAGAGAGGGAGCGGCGGTTGGTATTTTCGGGGAGAGAAGATGAGGTCATTGTGGTGGGCGGGGGAAGGGGAGCGCCGGAGGGGACGCGGTGGGAGAGGAGGGGGGAAGAGGGGGGGGGCGAATGGACCCCTCCCCAGCGGCACTTTCACAAACCCGCGGGGAACAATCCAAACTTCGCCTCCTCCTTCGCCATTTGGCACCGGCACTCTCTCCCGCGGTGGCGCCTCCCCCCCCCCCGGCCCAACTAAACGGCACGCCACTGCCACCGGCGGGGCAACGGCAACCACCATTTTTCGGCGTTAGCTCAGGAAGACGACGGGAGCGGGGGAAGGACCAATATTTTTGGGAGGGGCTGCGAGGATTGGGGTGGGAGAGGGAATGGGAAATGGCGCCTTCGCTGCCCCCACCCCTTGAGAAGCGCCATCGGAGGCCGTCGGACGGACAAATTCCCCCCCCCCCCCCCCAACGCCACCCGCTTTTCCCCTCCCCTTTCTTGGGAAAACGGCCAAAACGAAAGAGGACGACGGATGGCCAAAAAGATGGACGGACTCCTTTTGGGGGCTTTTCTTCCTTTTGCGCATGGGCCAAAGGGACTTAGGGAGTGGGGGAATTGGCCCGAAACTGAGGGGCGGGGGAGGTAGGCAAAGCGAGTGCCGTGCCGAGACCCACTCGCTTTTCCCCTCCCTCCGCTGCTCATCAGCAGCGAGTGCCGTTGTGCGCGTCCCAGGGGGACTTGCCGAAAAACTTATTGGCTGTGGCCCTCTCCGCGGAAGATGGATAAGGGACGGAAATGGCACTGCCGAAATGAGTTGGGGGAAGAACCAAAGAATGGGGCGTGGGGGGCACATTCTGGCGATGGCCGCGCGGCGAGCACAAAACGACGAAAGTTTGGGGAAGAGGCGAAGTGCCGCCCCTCCGGCAAATGCCCAGGGGCCAAAATTCCGCCGAATGTTTTGTTCGCTGCCCGGGATTATTTTTGGTGTTTTGGGGTGGGGGGGGGCAGCAGCGACGGCATTCGGTCGACTTCGCCCAGCAGCTGTGCCCTCGGGCGCCAAAAGGCTTTCCCATTGCCCCCCCCCCTCCGTCCCTCCGGCGGCCCATTCTCTTTGGCCCCGCCGTTGGCGGCGTTGCGCAGACTCCGGCCGACGAGGCCAACAACAGACTGCCCCTTTAGACCCCCGAAGGCATACCAAATGTTTTCCAATTCCGGGGGGAATTTGCCCCGCGGGGGCACTCTTATCTAAGCGAAGAATGGGAGAGAGGAGGGAAAGCTTCTCGTGAAGAAAGCATTCTTCCGTCCTCCGTTTCCATTGTTGTCCTCCGCCGCCGTGCTCCTTCCAACGGGCAAAGTTTGGACTGACGGGGGAAGCGGCGACCAAAAGCAGCGCGAAGAGAATGAATTTTTAAAGGGCCATTTTTAAATGGGCGGGGGGGGGGTCAATGGGGAAAAGTTGTGGAGAGAGAGAGGGGGGAGAAAGGGGGGAATTGGCAAAAAGGGGGACGGACTTACACACGCACAAAATAATGACAAAATGCACAGTTTCCCCCCTTTTCTCTTCCCCTCCCCGTCACACACCGCCAGCCCAAATCAGAGAATCCGCGCGGGGATTAGAGAAGGCACTGTGTGAATATGCAAACTCTGCTGGAGGAGAAGGGCGGACGACGGACATTGGCGAAGGGTTCGGTGGAGTTGGGAAGTGATTGTCATCCCAAACACTTCACAATCGGCGGACGTGGGGAGGAGAGATGGGCAAACGGACGGACGGCGGAGGGAATGAAACGGTGCGGTGATGGGACGGAGAGGGGGGGGGGGGGGGGGGAGGAAAGGGAGGGGGAGGAGGGACTGACTGACGGTGACGGTTAACCCCCCCCCCCTTATCAATTGCCCCAACCAATGCGCAAAGTGCGCGTCCCTCCCCCCCCCCCCCGCCCCCTCACCCCACCATATCATAATGATGAACCAAATGTGGTGGAAGTGAGCAACCGATAGCCAAGCCCCAACAACCCCTCCCGCTCCCCAATTCCCATCACTTCGCCTTCATCCGTCCGTCCGACCACCAAATCATCGAATCGTAGGATGGTCCCCTCCCCTCCTCCCCCGC
The DNA here is from genome assembly GCA_004148225.2 of Heterodera glycines. NCBI lineage: Eukaryota > Metazoa > Nematoda > Chromadorea > Rhabditida > Heteroderidae > Heterodera > Heterodera glycines. Next base: position 7,239,295 of record CP049711.1, on the reverse strand, counting down.
CCCCACCGTTTCGTTGTCACTGCCCCGTGCCTTTCTTATCTGTTCTAACTGCTTGCTCTCTTTCACCCTCTTCTCATTGACAGGGAATGGCTGCTGATCGCGCCTCTCCTCCACAGTCTTTTCGATGCGCACAAATCCCTCCCCCCCCCTTCCCATCTCTTCCCTTTCCCTTCCCATCTCTTCCCTTTCCCTTCCCATCTCTTCCCCTTCCCTCCCTCTCTCCTCCTTTTCCCCCCTCTGATCTTTGTTCTCTCCGTGTGTTTTGCCGTTGGCAAAAACAATTCAAATTTCATTCCCTCTGCCAAATTCTGACGTTTTGCGCTTTGTCCTCCGATTGTCCGTCCGTCCCCCGCACTTTTCGGTGCCTTTTGTTGTGTACATTTTGTGACAGACAGCCAAAGCTGCTGCAGCTTCAGCCGATCTTTCTCCTCCCCCTTCTGCTTTGACCATTATCGACCCCGGCAATCTTTGCGACGAATGGAAAAGGAAAAAAGGGGGGGGGGAAATGGGACCCGGGGAGGGGGGGGAAAGAGTTTTGTGTCCCATCCTTTCCCCCCCCCCTTTTCGTCCCATCCCTTCGCCGTCCGTTCTTCCGCCGTATGTGTGAAATCGTAAAGCGCGCAAAAAGCCGTCCTCCCCCCTCCCCGGGCCTTTTTTGTTTTTACACTGAAAGAGAAGCGGCGACCGACCGACGGCCGGTGAATTCCAAATTCCGCCGTCGCGCGATGGGCGCTGAATAATCATCATCAACATTATCGGGGGGGGGGGGGGTAAAGGGGGAAAGGGAGAGGTGAATGTGACGGGGGGGGAAGGGGGGGGGTGTTGTAGGTGGACCGAGGGACGACCACCGATCGGACGGCGACGATGTCCACACATTTTGTGGTTCAAATGGGAGAGGGGGCGGGGCACTTTGAGAGAGTGGGGGGGGGGGGGAGGAGAGTTTATGATTTTACAGATTGGGAGGGGGCGGGAGGAATTTTAATCTGAATAAAAATTAATTGCCTGGGGGGAATAAATGCACTGTGAGACATGTGATCATCATTATTATCGATGAGAATGCGCGAATATGAATGGGTTAATATGGCCAATTGCCCCTGAGGGCACAGCCGCGGCAAAACATAATTCCCACAGCAATGAAAGAATGAATGGATAAATGGATGATCTGTTGGAATGGACTCGTCCCGGTGCTCACAAGAAATGAAATGGCAAGTGATGGGACGGGTCGGTCTGCCAATGTCTGCCGGTGCGGGACCGACCCCTCCCCCCCCCCCCTCCGACAGAATGATTCATTCTCGACTGAGTGGATGGATGGGTGGTTGGGATGGGATGGGAAGGGAAGGGTCTCGAGACACACAAAATTGCCAGCCATTCGGAATCCGTCCATTTATTCCCCCCGAGGCCATTTGCCGGCGGTGCAACAGCCGCGCCCTCCCCTCCCCCCCCCCATCGATCCTTCGCCTTCCCTTTCTCGCCCGGGGCGCTTGACTTCTTTCTTTGCCCTTCCTCCGCCCGCGCATTGTCAGCAGTTCACTCTCGCGGCCGATCCAAGACTTTGTCCAGGGAGCATCATCACCCATTAGGCCGTACTTTCCAGTGAACATTTGTTGCCTCGGGCAATAAAATGGGCGGGCGATAGAGTGTGTGTTAGTGAGAGAAACAGACGATAAGGGTGCGATAGAGAGGGAGAGAGAGAGGGAGGCAGAAACACACTGAGTGAGTGAGAGAGTGAGGGATCAGCCGAGAGAGAAGGGGAGTGGGAGAGGGGGGGGGGAGAGAGTCCGACTTCGCCCAATTCATTTTTCACCGATCACCACCGTTTCCTTCCCTCCTGCTGATGCTGGACCCTGCTTCTTACTGCCGCGCAATAAGAAAGCGAAAAGGGTGGAGAGAGAGGGGGGGGGGGGGAAGGAACAGTTGGCGCGGAGACCGAAAAGTAATGTGATGGTGATCACACTGCTTTCCCTCCCCTTAATACCCCCTCCACTCCGTCCGTACACTCTTTCGTCGTCCATATGGCGGGGTGTAAAGCGCGGCAGGCAATGGGCCCAATCGCGGGGGGTGATCGGTCGGTAGGAAGAGCCCCCCTTCCCCTTCGCTTCTGGCGCTGCTGATGAGATTAATGCTTTTCCTTTCCCTCCTGCGTCAGCCGACCGGCCAATCCGCGAAGGATAACCGCGAAAACAACGACAATTGGGGGGGGGAGAGAGGAGGTAAATGATCTAAAGGAAACGAAACGATTTGAAGGGGAGAGAGGGGGGGGGAACGGATGAGACAATGATCAACCCCAACAGTGATCAGATAATGATCGGCAGTGATCAGACGGACAGATGAGATGATTCAATTGACAGACAAAGGCACAGTGATTAGAGAAAACAACAAATTTATCACTCGGAAAGTAAAATGGAAAGAATCAATGTATCAAAGAGCAGCAAAGAGATCAAATCACTTCGTTTTCCATTGGTCGTCGTTTTTTACTCAATTTAGGCACTTCGGAGAGGTGGGGTCACTGGCGAGCCAAGGGCATTTCTGAACAGTCGCATTTTTCAACTCCAATCTCATCCATGGATTGCTCTGTCCTTTCAATAGTCGAGAGTCTCGAGTCAACAAACCTTTCTTTATTAGGTTTGTTTCACAACAATCCCCCAATTATCCGCTGTCATTCCTCTACCCCACCGTCCCTCACTTTTCGGTTGTCCCCCGGGGGTTTCGTCGCTTCGCTTTTCCCTCCTTTTGCTTTTCCACCCACCAAATTCTGTTGTCCGCATGGATTGTGTCCGATGGAGCAGTACCAATCGTGGTAGAAGAACAGCCACATTGTGGTGAACAGCAGGGACACGTAGAACACCAGCGAAAGCAATTCCAACCGACGGATTGCCTTTTGCCAATCACTTTCCATGTCATTTTGGGGTGTCATCGACACAATGTCCTGCCTGGGACATTCTCGGGGAATTTTTTTGAATTTGAAAAGATTGTGCCACCTTATGCCTTGTACATTTCGCTCCAATCGGCACAAACCGAACGCCAACTCATCGATCAGTTGCTGGAAGCACTGGTAGAGCAGCAATTTGTCTTGGTGAAGAAGACTGTGCCGCTTCCGAAGTAGGGAAGTGGGCAAAGGGAAGGACTGAAAAGGAAGGCATTTTAAACGGTGGAAACGGGGGGACGGGGCAACGAATGACGAATGGCAGGGGATGGGACAAAATCTTGCCGCCCAAAATCTCTCCCAAAAAATCCATAACCCGGCAAAGGCAATTCGTACATAAGCTTAGTATAAAGCTTTAGGCTTAGGCCTAATCATAGGCTTACTTGGGCCTAGGCTTAGGCTTTATTTTTTTAAATTTTTATTGAAACGAGTTGCGTTTTACGAGTTGCCATTGACTCAATCGAAAAGGACTAGGAAGCGAACAAAGCGATTTTTTAGCGGAATGCTTCTTTTAACTTTAGGCGGCGAGATTTTGGGGTGCACCCCAAATGACAACCCAAATCCAGCAGATATTGGGAAAGCAATTTCCAATTGATTGACAATTTTCAAATTTTTATTTATTCTGCTAATATTTGGCACACAAAATACTGGCACAAGAGTGCTGCTATTAGGCGGAGAAAGTTTCTATTTTTGGGGTTTCGTTTTTGCCTTTTCGATGATTATTATGCATTACCTAATTAGGGCATTGCCCTTTCAATTAGCCCTTAATTACTTAATTATCCCCCCCCCCCTCTGCGCCGACCTCTTCGACCTCCTTTTGCTCCCGCGTGCTTTTTGCACTTCCGCTCGTCCGTTTCCGTCCGTCCCCACTCCTTCGTGGCATTAGCCTCAACAAACTTTTCGCCACCACTTTCGTTGTCGTCGCCGTCGTTTTTTCGGCTTCGGCGTTTCGCTGCCGCTCGGACGGCGTTGGCGAAACGCAGCGCAACAAATTGCTGTCAGAGCCTCCGATGCCCGCAAATCCGTTCAAATGGCCGCACAATGCGCTGCCCATTCGGCTGGCACGCCGACCGCACGCCGTTGTCGCGGGGGTCGAAGTCAGCAAAGTGTCCTAAGTGGAAAATGGGCAGGAAAAGCAGGGAAATGGGGAGAAAAGGGGGGAAAAGCATAGCCAAAAAAGAGGGGAAAAGAGAAAAAGAATGGCAAAAAAAGGAAAGTTTTTGTCCAATGAAAGGAAAGAGGAGAAGCACTGAATTTGAGAAGCCCACTTACTGACCATTTCGCCTGCTCCGTCCTCCCCTCCGTTGTGCTTCTGTTGGCGCTGTGTTTCTCTGGTCCGTTTGGCTTTGGAGAAGCGGAAGCTGTACCCCATGCTAAAGCGATGTAAACGGTAAGCAATGTCAATGGTATTTGCCATTAATTTGCTCTAATTTCCATTAATCCCCTGGCTTAATTGTCCAAGTATCGCCCGCCTTATCCTCCGTTTGCGCCGCTCAATTGCAATCATCCAACGCAAATAAAAGGGCACGTGGTGGTGAATGCGCACATTCCGTTCCACGTAGACGAACATCTGACAGGGGAAATGACCACGGAACGACCGAATTGGGAACATACCGAACTGAAAAGGGAAATGAATGATCAGAGAAAGAGGGCGGGGAGAAAAAAGTCACACGTTGTGACGGTGGACATGCCGACGATGGCCAACAACATAAAGTAGTAAAGGCCTGTACAAAAAAGGGGGAGGGAAAGAGTCTGATCAGCGGAGGCAATAGAGGACTCTGATCAGCAGAACAGAATGAGTGCTCAGAGGGAGGAGGAGGGGATAGAAATGCGAGATATCGGAGAAAGGGGAAGACAACAAAGGTGACTGATCTTCAGGAACGATCGGTAGGGAAAATACAGTCGGTGAACAGGAAAATGAGTGATCAGACAGGAGAATGAAGAGAGAAAACAGCGTATGAGAGATACAGATTGATGGGAAGACAGAGGAAAAGTGAGAGAAAAGATTGTAGAATCAGATGGACGAGTAATCAAAACGACTGACCGATCAGGGGAATGCCGGAAAATGAGCCACGCCCCTTGCGACTGCTGGAGATGCTGAACTTGGGCATGTCTTCGACGATGGCCAACAAAATCATGGACATGCTAAACATTTGACAATTCGTTTGAATTGGGTGCCGTGGCATTCACTCGCCTCATCAGTGTCATTATGCCAAGTCGGAATTTGGCGTCTCTTAACAAAAAGGACCGTTAAAGGTCGGCTTTTGCCCTCTCAACCTCATTTTTCCACTTGTGCTCGGCGTGTGGAAACCGATGACGGCGACAAGCGCTGAAAAGGGGCCAATACCGTATATTTGATTGGGGTTGGGGTACGGTGCTGGCAAGCAAAAAAACAAAACTGACTTATGATGGCACTGGGAATGACCAAGTTGAACACCTTAAGTGGTAAAATAACAAACCAATTAATTAATTAATCAAACAATTAATTAACTAATTAGCCATGTCGTGGCACTGCTATTAACTCACATAGTAAAAGCTTTGCCGTCCCACCACCAAGTCAATGACGACCATTTCCCAGAACAGCGGGGGGTCTAAATAGTCGTACAGAAAGCCATCCGAAGTGATGTGACTTTGAGCCTTAAGCAAAAGGAGGGGAGAGAGTGCCAAAGGAAAAATAAATAAAAAAGCAATGGCCCAATTAAAATGGCTTGGCCAATGTCCAAATTTAAAAGAGACAAAATGCCAAATTGCGTTGGACGGACCAGGTCAAGTTGCCATTCTTGGTTGTCGTAGAAGTCTATCAAGGACAGATTCTTGGAAAACAGTGAGTATTTGATAGAGTCATTTGAATGGGCCCAGGAGCCAAGCAAAAGAGTGCAGCGTTGGCTGAAAAGGACGGGAAATTGGCCAAGGGAAAGGGCGGCGAAGGAGCGATCAGTGATCAGTGGTAAGTGGGAGGGTGTTTTCAGAGTCTTAGCAATTACAATTTTATGAGTGATCGATCACTGATCGGATGTCTGATCAGAGAAGTGAACTGATCAGTCGTTTTTATTTGACTTTTCCGGTCAAACCTTTCCATTTCAAATATCTTAAATTTTTTCATTCATTTGATGTGCCATTGTCACATCAACAACTCACATGTCAAAGGGAAAGAATTTGACGTCAACCTAAAAAAAAGAAGGGAAAATGGCGAATTTATTGCTAAAACAAAACAAAGTGCCGACCGAACTGCACAACGATTCCGTGCTAAAGAGTGTTCATTAATTAGTCAGCTAATTAGGCAAATAAATGCCTTTCTCACCTGAAGGGAATCCAATAGCGCACGTGCCCTGGGGGAGGAAAAGTGCCAATTTTTGCATTTTTAATCATTTAAATTGACCCTTTTTGTGCTCACCGGTGTAATTGACTCGGACATCATTGTTCGACTGCAATTTGACCGCGTCGTTAAAATTTACAGAATAATACAACGAAAATTCGGGGATCCAAATGTCAGTTGAGGCTGAAAAGGAAAAATTGGCCCTAAGGTCAAAAAAGGCAATTAGTCAAAGGCCGAGAGTCACTCTCGACAAAAACAAACCCAAGAAAATTTCGGTGGCGCCGTCGTAAGTGTCCGGGTCCCACTGGAGAAATTCGTCTTGCCAATACTGAAAATGACAGAATTTGGTGACCAAAGCAGTTGAAGGAAGGCCAACGCACGCCCTTTTGCTTGATCAATTAATTAATTATTTCTTTTTCCAATTTGGCTTTTGTTTTTCTCCGTCCGTTTTTCTCCGACGCATTTAATTAATTGGGCCCAATTGCCTTTTACGCCTTTTTTCTCCGTATTTTCCTTTCGTTTCTTCGCCCCAGGGCCTTTTCTTCCTTTTTTTTCTTTTCGCTCCTCCGACCCATCGAAAGTGAAAAAAAAAAGTGGAAACGAAGAAGAGGAAGAAGAAGGAGTTAAGTTAAGGGGTTCTTCCTCCCTCCCTTCTCAGTTTCGTCGTTTCTCCCCCCAAAAATTACACCGCCACAGAATTTTGCCCATTTATTTGTCAGCTCAAACGGACCCAAAAATGTTGCGGCGGTGTCCCCCGCCTTTCCCCCCGTTTTGCCGCCCTTTTATTGGCACTTTTCGGTTGGCCTTTCTCTTTTCCCTTTTGTTGTCATTCGTTTCCGCCACTCAGTTCCTCCGCTCCAAAACACGTGCACTTTTTCATTTTTTGCCATTTAAATTCCGATTCCCTGAAGGGATTGACCAATGCAATGCCGACAAAAGCAGCGTCGGCTGCGGCCCGGCGGGGAAATGCGTGCCGTTTCCGCACGGTGCGCGGTGCCAATGCGCAAGCGGACGGATGGGCACAGAGTGCCAAAGTGAGTGTCGCCTACATTCAATTCTGGCACATTCTTGACCTGAGAAGGGCGATCCATTGGGACGGGCAATTATCATTATAAAGCGAATGGCACCAGCGGGGGGCGGATCCTTTTAATTAGTTTCGAGAGTTGCCGGATTACTTTTTGCTTATGATCCCATGATTATCTGATTCTGAATCCCTTTCAGGGCCTTGCCAGGTTCGCTTCTTTCGTCTTTACCCTCCGGCGTCGTCCCTCTCACTCTCTTCCCCCCCTTAACCCCTTAAAAAGGACATTTATAATTCGTGCGACCGATGGCTTCAGGAGGGCCGCTGCGTTTGGACGCGTCCCTTCTCCGCTTTCTTCTTGGACAATTGTCCGTTCACTTGCGGAATCTGTCAGAGAGCAGCGGGACAAAAAAGTCAAATTTTGATTCAAATTTGGCTAAACGATTTGCCAAGGCCTTCCGGTTCCGCTCCCGCCAATGTTGGAGCCGTTGGCCTGGTTTGTCGGACGGTGGCAGACCCAAACAATTGGACGGCACTCGGACCGATTCCCGGCACCGCTGTCGCGCGGGCCGTACATTGAGGTAAGAATGGCACAAACAGTGAAGCAATGCGGTGCACCCTAAGACTCCACCGCCCAAATTCCGCCGAGACATAACTCCGCCAGAGCAAAAAATTTTCATTAGAAATCTTGAAAATTTTTTTCTTAGAGAATTCGAAGAAAAAAATACTTTCAAAAAAATTTCCAGCGGTTTTTTTTTTAAATTTTTGAAAAAACTTAGTAATTTATATTAAATTTTGAAAAAATCGCTTGAAATTTTTTTGAACATTTTTTCTTCGATTTTCTAAGAAAAATTTTTCTAAGAGATTTTTCTAAATTGAAAATTTTTTAAAATTTTTTTTTTGGCGGAGTTTCGGCGGCGGAGTTTTGTCCTGCTCCGGAAGCAATGCAGATCAAATTGGCTCGCTCTGCTCAGATTTTGGACGTCCAATTGGCCGAAGTGCCTTCTTTCGACCGACCACCGCTGAACATCAGGTCGAGTCGAACTGCTCACTCATCCGATCAATTTTTGTGGTTGAAGTGTGACGGCACGCACTTTGGACGGATGGGACGAGCACAACGAAGTGGGCTTTCTGACGGTGAAACCGGCGCATGAAGACAACGGTTTCATGGAGGAAGTGGGCCGAACACCGCACGGACGCGACATGGTGGCCATGGAGCTGGTCAGCAACACCGGTGAGTGAAATACGGGCATGGAGACGAACTCGTCGAGAGTCTCGGCCAACCATTTTTGCTTTACCAACACCAAATTAAGGCATTATGACCATAGAGGAGGGCGAGCTGTTCGGGCCCGGTGTTTTGTCAATGTCCACGCGATGGCACCGCGAGTTTCGGCCCCATGGCGACGAAACGGGCGACCGAATTCAATTGGAGACGGTAAAATTGGCCCATAAATGCCGCGCCACCCCCGCGCCGGTGTTTCACAATTTCCCACCCCAAAAAGGTTCGCCGTTCGTTTCGCGCATTGGACCAAAATACGCTGGAGGAACGGTTGGAATATGCCCTGAAAGGACAGCCCGAAAAGCGGAAAAGAGTGGCAAAAAAGTACAGACGGACGCACGATTATTTAATGATGGCCTAAGAGAGGGGGGAAATCAGAAGAGAAAGACGAACTCACTTAACAGAAGTTTAATTAGACATATTAATTAATTATCAGCTGTTTTTATTGTTACTAATTAGTAATTATTAAACAAATTACCATTTATAAAATCAACCCGGGCGAGTGAAAGAGAGAAAAAGAGAGAGGGACAGAGAGAGGGTGTAGAAAAGCGAGAGATCAGACGATTAGAGTGAGATGAAAGACGTTGTCCCCTCCCCCTCCGGCAAAATTTGTCCCGCCCTTCTTTTTGTGCACCGATGGACAAAAAGTGAAAAGGCCCACCAATTCGAAACTGCCCGACAATGAGATGGTGTTTTTGACCGCGTCCAGCTTGATGATTTGGTAGAGGAACACGGACATGGACACGGAAATGATTTTGCTGGGATGGGTCACCGGCCGCGTGCCCTTCCGATAATATCGCAACAAATCGTCGTGCAGTCGGTAAGTCACCGGCATTTCTTTGCGCCGAAGGGAACTTCAAAAGAAAGAATTGACGCCTCGGGAAAATGCCATTCCCAATTAGTGTTGGGATAAATGTTCCAATGTTGAACCCAATAATCCTTCCGATCATCGCACCGTAACGCGTCTCTCTCTCGCACATTTAATTGCCCAGAATTGGCACTGACCGGAAGCTGCCGCTGTCCATGCCCAAGTGCCCGCCGGGGTGGGCCTGAGTCGTCCGTCGCCGTTTTCTCCTCAAATGCGCGCCCAATTGCGCAGCTTCTTCTTCATCCTCCTCCGCTTCCATTAACAGCTCATAATAGAAGCGTTTCCGCATCATTTTCTCCTCCGGCGGCGAACCGCCTGTGCTCAGCTGGGAACCCGGCGGTGAAACGGACGAAATTCTTGGCATTGTATTGTCGTCGTTTTTTCTCAGATGCCTTAACCTCGCAAAATTCGTCAATTTTGCCATCGATGAAATTTCTGTCTGTTTGTCTTCAACAATTTGCGAGGAAAGGCACAGCACAGCCAATGGAAAAGAGAAGAGAAAGGCGCACATAAGTGCAAAAGCGAAGGAAAGGGACAAAAAAGGGAGGAATAATTGCATTAATTAAGCAAAAAGGCCAAAATGGCATTAATTAACGCTGTTGAAACAAAAACAGTGCCGAAATGCGAAAATCCATCCACGGAAAGGCAAAGTGTTTGATTTTTATGGCACAAAATTTAATTTGACAATAATAACCGAATGAAAAGCAGCTAATGAATAATCAATTAATTTGGACTTTGTGCACCATTTTTAAACGAATTTGCCGCACAGTCATTTGCCAAATTGCGTTGTGCCAAAAACAAAAAAAAAGGGGGGGAGTAGGTAATTTGTCGGCAAATATTGAATTTCGGTATTTGAAAATGGCGAATTGGGGTGGCGAAGGGTCCCCGAGGGGGGGGGGGGAACTCTCCGGGAAAAGGGGGGGGGCAAGCCAAAGGGATGAGCTCGCGGCGGCGCCGATGAAAGAACCCTTCGAGGGTCATCGTGAAGCCGAAAGGGCCGAGAGGCACTTTCGAGCGGACGACGATGAGCTTGAGAAGGGCCAATTTCCACCACAACTTTGTATGGGAACAAACAAATAAATATAAAATACCCTCCTCCCCCACTTTTGTTTGGCCCGCATTAAATGGGCGGCGCCGGTGGCGGAGGGGGGGGAGGAGGCACAAATCGGCGGTGCCGAAAATATTGGGAGGAAAGCGGCGCAACGGAACGCCAAAAGGAAATGGCCAAAAAGAGGAAGAAAGTGAGGATGAGACGATGATGAGGATGGTGATGATTATGGTGAATTATGGCGATGATTGAACTCACATTTTTTTTACGACATTTTCCGATTTTCGCTATTTAAATGAGAATTTAAATTTTAAGCCCGCGCGAGTTTCGATTCGAATGTTTCGCTTTTCGCAACTGCCAAAAAGTGTCCCGCTGGGCCATTGCATTGGCCGAACGAACGGAGGAAAAAAAGAAAAAAGAAAGGCATTGGCATTGGCATTGGACAAATTCTCTTTTTTCCTCCCCCGGCGGACCTTCAAATGTAAAAGGAAGCAATTAAATATATAATTTTGGTTCTTCGGTTGGGTCAGAGGGCGGAGAAAAACCCAAAATGTGTTGAGAAATGAGCAGAAAATGGCGGAACAAAGCCAAAGAAAATCCAACAAAATCGGGGAAAATAAATCATTCATTCATTTGGGCATTGACCAAAAATTGGCAAAAATTGTCAAAAATTGACAATTTTGAGGGGGGGGGGGAATTAAAAAGTAAAAAGCGAATGAATAAATTGGAAAAAAAGAGATGAAAGGAAAGAAAAAAAGGCATTTGAAATTCAAATGAAATGAATTGAGAAAAGAAAGGAAAAGCGAAAAAAGGCGAAGGAATCGGCGGAGGAAAAAGCGCAGGTGAAAAGAGAGAAAGAAACGGACAAAGCAAAAGCAATTAATTAATTAATTAGCAAAAACAAAGCAAAGAGAGAGAGAGAGAGAGAGACGGAGAGAGAGAGAGAGAAGAGAGAAAAAGAGAGAGAGGGAGAGAGAAAAAGAGAGAGAGAGAGAAAAGAGAGAGAGAGAGAGAGAGAGAGAGACGGAGAGAGAGAGAGACGGAGAGAGAGAGGAAGAGAGAGAGAGAGGGAGAGAGAAAAGAGCATGCAAAACAATTCGAAAATATGCAGAAAGTGAAGGGGAAAAAAGGGGGAAAGAAAGTGCCAACGGCGCGATTATGCTGAAAATAATTGCTTGGCATTATCCCAAGTGCAACACCACCACCAATCACATCATTCGTCTCGTCGCTTCCCAATGAATGGGAGGGAAAAGAAATTAGCGCCGATTCACCGGCACCGCCGCCGGAGGGATGGGACTCATTCCCTCCCCTCCCCCTCCGGGCGATGCCATTGCCTTTATTGGAACAGGCAAAGATTGAGGAGAGTGGGAGAGGAGAGATGTCGGATGAATGTCTCTTCCGTGTGCCCAATTCGCCCCGGGGGAAAGAACTCCCGGGGGACCGCGGCTCATATCGTCGGCCACACCCCCGCCGCCGGGGGCGAAGGCATTTTCGACTTTCCCTCCCCACAGAGAAACGCCGCAGGGAAACGGCAGATGAAAAAATTTTGCACATGCCGACGAAGGGGGGGGGGGGTTTACCCACTTAATACAGTCAGTGGGCCGATTGCGCTGTCTTTGCTTTGTTCCATCGAAATAATTTCCCCGATAAAATTTATTTGATATAAATAAATTAGAAATTACAATTTGAAAGGATTTTTAAGGAAAGAACAATTATTGTACGGCACATTCTATGAGGAAAGGCACACAGAGAGAGAGAGTCCTTTTGCCAACAGCGACCGCCGCTTCTCATTTTGTATCTTTCCTTTCCCTGTCCCTATGAGTTTTGCCAGTTGGGTTTGCGCTTCTCCTGAAATGCCTCCATGCCTTCTTTGCGGTCATTCTGAAAATGGCTTTAAAAAATGTTGAAAAATGAATTAATATTTGCCGTTGCAAAAGAAGCGTGGAAAAGTCGTCGCTCGAACAAAAGGCCTAAAAAGAGCAAATTTCATATACACGAGCGAAAGGACTGATTATTTAAGGGGTGGATACTTAAAGGGAAATGCAATCCGATGAAATTTTTTTGACCCGAAGAGCAACAAAAAAAGAGGTCTTCAGCAGGCAAGAAATGGTCGATCGTAATGGAAATGGGCTTGACCCTCCCATGGGAGGGCCAAAGTCGATCGTAAGACCTCTTGGCTGACCCCCCCCCCTTGCACAGGCACAGGTATGAGTCTCTGTGCCCCTCCTCCTCACCTTCTTGGAGCGTCGTTTCGTATGAACGGTTCACCGCCTGTTTCGCCATTCCGACCATCAGTGGTGAATTTGCTGCAATTTTTTCGCCCAATTTGATCGCCTCCGACACCAACTGATCAGGCGGAAACACCTGCAGATGCAAAAATTAATTAATTTAATCTCTCTAGTTGTAGAATTTTTGCTCACCTCCGCGACAAGTCCGCTTTCGAGTGCTTTGCTCGCGTTGATCGGTTCGCCAGTCAAACACATTTTCATGGCCAGCGACTTGCCAACAATTCTGAACATAAACAGAGTAAAATTACGGACTCAATTTAGTGCAGTGCCCATTTTTGGGTTTATGTCTTTATCAGTTTTTTAAAAATAAAATAAATTTAAATTGTGCCATAGCCGTCCCTCCTTTTGACACCTCGCAAGACGTTGAGTCCCACCGGCTCCTGAAATAATTTTATATAACAAAATTGGCCTAATTAAGTACCAGGGATTGTCCCGATTTTGATTTCCGGCTGTCCAAACATGGCCTTCTCTCCCGCGTAAATGATATCGCACATCATAGCCAACTAAATAACAAATGTTTAAACGGCCAAATTGGCGAAAAGTCTCCCCCCCCCCCCCGGGTTTCTTTCACCTCACATCCACCCCCGAGAGCGTGTCCGTTGACCGCCGCAATTGTCGGCTTTCGTACAGTCGCAACTTGGGACCAATTCTCCAAAAAGCCGCCACCGAAAACCTCGGCAAATTTCTTCGGCACCATTTCCTTAATGTCGGCGCCGGCTAAAAAGTTGAAGAAAATTACAACGACAAAAAGCGAAAGAAACGCATAGAACGGACACCTGCGAAAGCTCTTTCACTGCCGGTGAGAACGATGGCATGGACTCCGTCGTCTTTGTCCAAATAAGTGAGGGAATGGGCGAGCTATGAAAGAAACGGCACAATGAAAGAAAATATTCATTTTTTGTTTGGTAAAAATCAAATAATTTGAAAGAGCGGTAAATGCAATTGATGGGACCACCAAATGAGTGTTACTTATTGTTAACCTCGTCCATCAATTGGCTGCACAATGCGTTCAGTGCCTTCGGTCGGTTCAGAGTGATCAGTGCGACGACGTCGTCGGCGCCCACTCTCTCCACTTTGATCATTTCGTAATTGGTCATAACTGACAATGGCACATTTCAATGGCAAAATTATTTTTGAGAGATTTGATTTTAAAGCTATCATCCATAAAATGCACCCTTAAAACTTCGCGTCCTTTCTTTTTGACAAGCCAAATTTGTCGCTTCGCATTCATTGGAAATTTCATTGATTTGAATTTTTGTGAATTCGTCCAAAAGAAAGGAGGTTTTATTTGTCATTTTTTGTTGTCAGAAAAGGGAAAATTATTGACCAAGGAAAAGAAAAGAGTGAAAATGAAGAGTTAAATGAACGATTTGTTATCATAGAATTTAGGGAATGACTGATAAAGTTGCGAAAATGAAGAATCCAAGAAAAACTGTATTTGCATGAAATTCCCAGCCCTAAAATTAGACCACAGAATATTTTGAAGATAAACACAAGCAAAAAATTTCATTTCCAAATCTAACAAAAAATTTTGTCGATTTTTTTTTCATTTAAAAATAAATATTGAACCTGCCGTTGAAAATTTCCGAGCCTGTTGTATGAGAGAATAGGAGGCCACTGCCAGCGGTTGTCTAAGAGATAAAAATGGCATTAATTTGGTGAACATTTTGATGAGTTTAGGTGTAAAGCAATAAAAGAAAGACGACGCCTGAAATCAGTTCATTTAATTTGTCAAATCATGCGATAATTTCCCTATGAAATGGGCCGATGAATATTTTATTTCTCTACCCACAAAGAAAAAATGCTCGCAATCAGTCGCTGCGTTGTGGTCCCTTCCCCCCCCCCCCTCTCTCCCTCTCTTTCTCCGTTTGGGCGGACGGAGGAATATTATCGATAAAAGGAGACAACAAAATCGAACAAGTCACGCCACCACTGACATAATATTGTTTGTAAAAACAAATGGTAGGTAAATATTGTTCATCTAGGAATGAACCGGGGTAAAATATGGTCAACAAGGACTTTTTTGACTCCGTTTTTGACCCAACTCGTTTTTAGGTCGCAGAGAATTCAAGGTTTTTTGGGTCGCTAATCATCAATTGAAAATTCTATAAATCTGACGTCATTTAAAAGTCCGGCAATGGTGCAGTTTTGTGGTTTCTGCTAGAGCCCGGCGGGAACGGGATTCCCGCGGGAAAACCCGGGAATCCCGTTCGGGAATCCCGCCCCGTTCATTTTCGTTTTCCCGTAAATTTTTTCCCAAAACGGGAATAAAAGTACACTGGTAAGAATGGGGGTCCGAGTGAAAAAAATTGAAGGAAATTGGTGGGAAAAGAGTTTGAGAAAAAATTAAATATAAATGCATTTCAATTCATTAAGTGAGAAAAAATTAAATATAAATGCATTTCAATTCATTAAGCGCACATATGTATGTAGCCTAGTGGTTAATACTTCCGGTCTTTCATTGTTGCATGGGTTCAATTCCCCATTGGGATAGGAGATTTTTCATATTTTCTTTAAATTATTTTATTGAAATTTAATTAATAAGAAGCTTTTTCTAACTTTAGAAATTATTTTTTTTATTTTTAAAACAACCATAAACCCGCAAATTAACCAATTATAGTTCATTTTTTGAACAAATCTGTTAGAAATTTTTTTTTAATCATAACAGGTTTTGTTAATAAGTTGAAAAACATAGAATAATTAATTCTCTAGGAATTTTTGGAATTTAAAAAAATAATAGACAATTTTAATGAAAATTATTGCATGCAAAAAAATTTTCTAGGAATTTTAGAGCATAAAAATTACCAGTTTTGTCAGTACCCTCGAAAAATTATTATGGCTTATTTTTAAAACAAATGAATCTAAAAATTCAATTTTTAAATTTTTTCCCATTAATAAAATTCAATTTAATCATTTACTAAAAAAAATTTAATGTTTAAAATACTATATTTTCACTTGAAAAATAAATAAAGTAAAAATTTAAATATTTTTTAGAAAAAAAAATTTTCCCGTTCCCGGCGGGATTCCCGTTAAAATTGACGGGATTTTACGGGAACGGGAAAAAGGCGGGAATCCCGTTCGGGATTCCCGCCTCGTTCTTTTTCGTTTTCCCGTTCCCGGAAAAATTTTTTTACCGGGCTCTAGTTTCTGCGTAAAATAAATTTAAAAATTTAAGAAGCATTTTTTCTAGGATATAAAAATGCGCTGATTAAGAATCTGAGCTCGGATTTTGCAAAATCATTGATTTTTGTCTATGATTTCTCATCAAGTACCTAATTTTTTCTAAAATTTTATTTTTTAATTTTCTTTCCGATGAATTTAGGGTTAAGAATGCGTTATCACGATTCCGAGCTCTGATTCTGCGAAATCAATGTTTTTGTTAATTTGGGAAAAAACCTACAAAATTTCATCAATTATATGTAGAAATTTGGTGCACCAGAAAATGTCGCAATAGAAAAGACAATTTCAATTTTTCAGAAAAAATTTAAAAAAAATTAGGCTTGGGTTTGGTTTAGTGCCACAAACGATTTCATGAAATTCTGCTGTGAAACAGTTAAAAATTACGTAGTAATGATGAAAAAGCATAAAACCCATCTACCAAGTCATAAAAAAGCGATTTTAGTAAGAAATTGGATTTTTAGAAAACATCAAAATTTGACCAAAACAAGCCAAAAACACATTCAATTCTTGGCAAAAATTCACATTTTATTCACAAAATCGCTTCACTATACCACGAAGACGACTCGCATAGCCAAAAAATGCCACGACAACGACTCGTATAACCAAAAAATGCCACGACAACGACTCGTACGTGGCATTTTTTGGCTATGCGAGTCGTCGTCGTGGCATTTTTTGGTTATACAAGTCGTTGTCGTGGCATTTTTTGGTTATACGAGTCGTTGTCGTGGCATTTTTTGGTTACACAAGTCGTCGTCGTGGCATTTTTTGGTTATACGAGTCGTTGTCGTGGCATTTTTTGGTTATACGAGTCGTTGTCGTGGCATTTTTTGGTTATACAAGTCGTTGTCGTGGCATTTTTTGGTTACGAGTCGTTGTCGTGGCATTTTTTGGCTATGCGAGTCGTCGTCGTGGCATTTTTTGGTTATACGAGTCGTTGTCGTGGCATTTTTTGGTTATACGAGTCGTTGTCGTGGCATTTTTTGGTTATGCGTGTCGTCGTCGAGGCATTTTTTGGTTATTATACGAGTCGTTGTCGTGGCATTTTTTGGTTATACGAGTCGTTGTCGTGGCATTTTTTGGCTATGCGAGTCGTCGTCGTGGCATTTTTTGGTTATACAAGTCGTTGTCGTGGCATTTTTTGGCTATGCGAGTCGTCGTCGTGGCATTTTTTGGTTATACAAGTCGTTGTCGTGGCATTTTTTGGTTATACGAGTCGTTGTCGTGGCATTTTTTGGCTATGCGAGTCGTCGTCGTGGCATTTTTTGGTTATACAAGTCGTTGTCGTGGCATTTTTTGGCTATGCGAGTCGTCGTCGTGGCATTTTTTGGTTATACGAGTCGTTGTCGTGGCATTTTTTGGTTATACGAGTCGTTGTCGTGGCATTTTTTGGCTATGCGAGTCGTCGTCGTGGCATTTTTTGGTTATACGAGTCGTTGTCGTGGCATTTTTTGGTTATACGAGTCGTTGTCGTGGCATTTTTTGGCTATGCGAGTCGTCTTCGTGGTATAGTGAAGCGATTTTGTGAATAAAATGTGAATTTTTGCCAAGAATTGAATGTGTTTTTGGCTTGTTTTGGTCAAATTTTGATGTTTTCTAAAAATCCAATTTCTTACTAAAATCGCTTTTTTATGACTTGGTAGATGGGTTTTCATGCTTTTTCATCATTACTACGTAATTTTTAACTGTTTCACAGCAGAATTTCATGAAATCGTTTGTGGCACTAAACCAAACTCTTACCAAAATTTATTTTAAAGTTTTTTAGGTACTTGTGTGTTATCTGTGGGCAGATTTTCAAAAAATTTTATGTTTTTCGCTATAACTTTTTTCTTTGGCATCCAAATCCAAGATTGTTGGTATCATTCGAAAGCTCTTCATATGCTCTATTAGCCTTACAAAAAACGAAATGATTTTCTAGCCTGGAAAAAATTTTATTAAGAAAAAACTTCATAATTTCGACCTTTTCGCAATTATAGCGAAAAACATAAAAATTTTTGAAAATCTGCCCACAGATAACACACAAGTATGTACCATTTTCTTTTTCGATTTTCGACAATTGACCAAAACAATTAAAAAGACATGTAAACCAACTTGAGAAGCATTCCGATCCGAAAAATTATAGAGCTTAACATTCCCATATTTTTCCGTAAAAATGTCCATTTATTGCCTTTGAATTGAATTCGGCATAAATGTTTTGAAAATTTGCACTTAATTTTTAGTTCCTTTTATCGACATCCGCTGATCAGCCAAACACATACATACAATATACATACATATACACAAATAATGATCACACAACGGTTTTACAAATGATATACGTGATCACAGACAATAGAGCACATTAGGCATAGGTATGTGGGGGAACAATACGGGGTCTTTTAAACATCATTACTGATCACTGTCGATAAATATCATTGAAGCGGGTTGTAGAGCGTCTTGTTCTTATGCCGTCCGGTGGTTGCTCAGGCCTTCTGGGACGCGGCTCCTCCAGCTGCCGATTTCTGCGACACGGTTCCCCCAGCGGCTGACTTCTGCGACGCGGTTCCTCCGGCGGCCGATTTCTGCGACACGGTGCCCAGCGCCGACGCTCCTCCAGCAGGTGCCGCTGCCGATTTCTGTGACGTAGTTCCTCCGGCGGCCGATTTCTGCGACGCGGTGCCCAGCGCCGACGCTCCTCCAGCAGGTGCCACTGCCGACTTCTGTGATGCGGTGCCCACGGCCGATGTTCCTCCTCCGGATGCCGCCACTGCTTTCTGCGATGTCGCGCCCAAGGTCGTCCCCGTGCCGGGCGCCGCGTACGCTGAAGGCACTTAAAAAGGAAAAAAAATGTTAGATAGTAGTGAACAAACGACCCCCGCTCGCCCTCCCATTCCTATCACCCGTCGATCCGGTCCCCGCTGGAGCCAATGATTTCTTGGAGGCTTCGGCTGGCTGTCCCGCTGCGGAAGTTCCACCGGCTGCTGAAGTTCCACCAGGTGCTGCACTCTGTCCCGTCGGTTTGGCGCTGGCTTCCGCTCCTTCCGGTTCCGCCGGCACTTGCGGCTCTTCCGTGTTCTGAAAATAAAATGAGGGGAATGATGTAAAAAATCAGTGACGACAAAGCATCGCTACCTTCTGTCCACCGCCGCAGCATTGGGTGATGATCACCAGGCAGACAGCAGCGACGACGAGCATCAGCTGGACAGGGAGCAATGCGAAGAGCACCATGGCGTTGCGTTGTTGATGACAGCAGGTGAAGCAGCAGATGAAAGTGTCGTGAATATATGAAATGAGAGTGATGGAATGGACGAATGGGCGGAAATCGACCCTTTATATAGCCAAAAAATAAACTTCTTTTCCAATAAAATGTTTAACTTTAACATATAACCCAATCAACGGGGCTATATAAGGAAGGCATTTCCAACTGTTTATCGCAGATTAAAAATGTGCTTTTTTAAAAATTAAGATTGGGAACCGGCCACTTTGGCGCTCAATTTCACATTATTTGTGTTTCTCCGGGGAATTTCTCGCAACTAGCGAATGAACCCGTGATTTTTTGTTTTATTGTCCAAATTACCTTATGAACCCGTGAATTTCTGTTAATTTTTACATTTTTTATTGTTAAAATTATTGTTGAATTTATTTTTAAAATGTGTATTTTACATTTTTATGCTGAAATTTAAAAAGTTGTTTTTACTGTGATTTTTCATTTTTCTGTACTTGGGGCCCAAACGACCCTGGGGCCAAACGACCCTGGGGCCAAACGACCCTGGGGCCAAACGACCCTGGGGCCCAAACGACCCTGGGGCCCAAAAACGAGGGCCCAAAAACGGGGGCCCAAACGCCCCCGACTCTTCGCCGCGGCTTTTTCGCTGTGGACTTTTCGCCGCGGCCAGTTTGCCGCCCGTAGAAAAATGTCCCTTTTCGTGGCTCCTGGACATTTCGACAATGACCGTTTCGCCAATAAAATTAAATATATTTTTTTAAATAAAATTCAAATTTCTGCAAAATTATATGGACGGTGCGGATTTGGGATCAATATAAAAAAGTTTTTTTTTTCGTTTTTTCAAAATAGCATTTTGAGAATGGCTTTAGTTTGTCAATTTTCGGCGCAAATTGCTTATTTTTATTTAATTAAAAATTGAAACATTGTTTTACACCTAAATAGTTGATAATGAATCAGAAGCTTTTACCCTGAAAAAACTATTATTGATTAAAAAAACTCAATTTTTTTGTTCGAATTCGGGTCCGGAGTTCGGAATTGGTCGAAACGGATGCCGGATTCGTGATCAGCGACCCCGAAAACCTATTAATTGGCATTTTTAATCATGAAATGAGAAAAAAAATTTATGGGGGTTAAACTGCATAAGAGCCAAAAAGGCTCCAGTGCACTTTATGGGCAAAGGTCTAGTTTACTGGTCCCGTTTTTTTTTTTATTTGAAAAGCCTGGAAACATTTTTCTAGGGCTATTTTATGGTGCTGAGCACGAATCCGGCATTATTTTTGACAAATTCTGAACCCCTAACCCGGATTCGAACATATTTTCAAAAATTTTTTTTTATTTATTGTGCATATAATATGCGTAAATAAATGTGATTTGCTGCATATAAGCAATCATTTGATCACGCATTCACGGGGTAATAATGGGAAATTTGATCAACAATGTTGTCGAATGCCGCCAATGATTTTTTTCCGTTAAACTGTCTCCACATATATTCGTCACAATAACTGGGCAACAATTCGCGGCTAGTCCCCGACATCGCCTTGAACTTCATTTTCAAGTTCTTCCAAAAGCACTCGACATGGCTTGTATGGGCACCGGTGATCGGATCCACAAAGTTCGAATCCGGGTTAGGGGTTCAGAATTTGTCAAAAATAATGCCGGATTCGTGCTCAGCACCATAAAATAGCCCTAGAAAAATGTTTCCAGGCTTTTCAAATAAAAAAAAACGGGACCAGTAAACTAGACCTTTGCCCACTTTATGGGTCCAATCAATTGACAATACATGCTTTTTATACAATAACTTTGTTCTGTTCGAACAAATCCTATCTTTTTGGTATCATTCGAAAGCACAAAATGTCCAAGCCATGAATTGTCCAAGCCACGAAATGTCCAAAAGAATAAAAACCCACGAAGTGTCCAAAACTCGAAAAACTATTAAAAAGCCGGAAAATGGGTCTAAATTAAGGTTTCCGGGGTCGCTGAATACGAAAACGACATTTATATAACCCATTTCCTAACCCCAGACACAATATAAACATAAAATAGCAAAAAAAAAATTCGAAGCTCCTAAAAAGAGTGCTGATCAAAATTCGAACAAGTTTTAGGGCTCCTATGTGATCCGAATTCTCTCTATAGACCCACCCTCAGCTTCACACATTGAAAAAAATAATTATATTAAACATTCAATAAAATTCATTACGGAACACGAACAATTGAATCATCACATTTTTCGAATCTTTCAATTTTAATGCATATCCCTCAATTTGAAAAAAGTGCCGGCGGAATTGGAAAATGTGGTGCCCGAACGATTTCGTCCTCCCATGCTGGAACAGAATTTTTTTTATTAAATTTAAACCAGGGATGTGATCAAAAAATTTTCAAAATAAGAACATCAAGGCCAAAAAATAAGATTTTAGTGTCAAAAATAAGAACATTTTGCAAAATTGCTTCAAATCGTTATTTTTACAATTTATTCGATCAAAAATCTATCAAATAGTATATTTTTGTCTCCCATTAACGATTTTAACAATTTTGGGGAGGAAATTAGCAAATCATAAAATTTTAGTGCATTCAGGATAAAAAAAATCAGATTTTTAACAATTTTTTGCGGCGCATTTTTCCAAAATAATCTTGCAAGAAATCGTCTCGAAAAATAATCTAAAAAGCCAGTTGCGGATCAAAATTACGGAAAAATCCCAAAAATCCGTAACCCGTAATCCGTAACTCCAAAAAGGCCGTAATTTCCGTAATACGTAATCCGTAATTACGTCCAGCCCTGGAGGGGAGGGGGTCCGGCGGTGCCGATAGGCGCCGCCGGAAAAATTTTTGAAATTTTTAGTGCACTTGTGAACAAATTTAGTCCAAAAATAACAATATTTTCTCATTTTAATTGTTAAAATTGTGATTGAATTCCCACCGAAAAGGGAATAATTTTGAAAATTAGAAGAAAAAATAACTACTTTTGGGGAACAAGGGGGGAGATGGTCCGGTGGCGCCGATAGGCGCCGCCGGGAAAAATTTTGTAATTTTTAATGCGATTTGCTAACAGTTTTTTGTCAAAAAATAACCAAATTTTGCGCAAACCTTATATTTTCTTGATAAAATAGTGACATTCTGCCATAAAATTTCAAAATTTTGAATATATTTAAGAAATAAGAACAATAGCCCGAAATCAGAACATTTCTTACAAATAGAACATTTTTATTTTGTAAGATTTGAACCCTCCAAATCAGAACATTTCTTATAAATAAGAACAGATCACATCCCTGATTTAAACGGATGAATTGATTAAATAATTCTGCCTGAAGGCGCTGCCGAAGTCGATATTTTCTTAGGTATTACGGTCAATCCCGTAGAAGTTGCTTCTCGAACTCCTGCAAAAAATCAAGAACGTCAAAAAAATGCGTCACTTGTAAAAAAATGCTGGGATTTGGTCTCACTGAAACAGGATGTTATTGCAGCTCAGGGAACCCAAATTCCGATTGCATTCACGCTGATGAACTTGAACAAAGGTAATTCATTCAATGATATTTAAATTGCTAATTTAAACATCAGTCTTTGCATCACAAATGGAAAATGCCATAACTGTTCATCTCAGCACCCTGGCTTTTGCATTCTATGTAAACAGCTGTTTGTCTTGTCAGGAGTTGGATCGCTACGGAAAGTCTTTTTGGGATGTTGCAATTCATATTACCACCGTGACTGCTGGTAGAAATAAATTAATGAATCGAAAATATTCCCTTTTAAAGGTACAATAGTAATAGAGACGAATGTCCTGTTTCTCATTGTACTAATGTTTGGTCCGGAGTGCTGGATATTGACTATTCGTAGGTGAATAACATGTATAAAAATATGATTTTTGATTCAGACCTGTTTGTGAAAAATCTGAACAAAGAGCTGTACGTGAGTTACCGATTGAACGCGGGAGATTTGGAGGCACATCAAAAACACCACAACAGTTTACACCAATAAACTCTCATACGATCGCACTGACCAATACACAACAAACAATTGACTCAATGTGAATGCCTCCACCGTCGCTTGCGCCACGAAGAACATCAAGCCGTCTCAGCCATACACCATCTCTATTTTCAACGCCCGTCTCTTCGAGACCATCCTTTCTTCCAATAACGTCACAATGTGCATCACGGCATTCTTCACATTTTGGATATGGTTGCGGGGCCAAAAGTGCAAGACATCTTCCAGAATATTACGATTCCTTGAAAAATGTATTTAAATATATTTAATTTTGTTAAAAAAATAATTTAGGAACAAATCAGTTGTCCAAAGTGTAATGCGCTATTGTTACCGTCAGAAGCCAAAGGGCCAACTGCATTCTCAAAGTGTTGTGCAAAAGGACGTGTGTCTCTCATGGAGCGCTTCAACGATCTGCAAAAAAGGCCTTCAAGCATTATGGCACTTTTTAACAACAACGACACAACAAACATTCGTTGGCATTTCCATCTCACGCAACATTCAATGGCATACAACGACAGCCTTGCATTTGGTTGTGTGCGGATTCAGCGAGATCCAAAACTGCAAAATTGCTTCCGGATCGTAAAGTGCAACAACATGATTCGTTACGTTCTCTGGGACTTCAATGCGCCAAAGGACGATCTACCTCAATTGCACGGTCAACTTTTTACAATTCCGCCAGAACATGCACGTCTACGCTTGGATGAAATTGCAAAAGAAAAGCATCTTGATGTAAACTTATTAAAAAATACGACAATGAAAAAGGCTTTTAGGAAAACCTGCTTAACTATCTGCATGCTGTTTTGCGTGAGCATCATCCTTACAGGAAGATTTATTTGACAGCTGCGCAAACATTTAAAGCACTCAATGAGGATGAAAAAGTGAATTTCAAAATGTTGGTTGTTGACACGAACAAAAAGGGCGAGGAACGATGTGTCAAGACCAATTGCCAAAATGATGATCAACTTTGCTCACAAGAACGACAAATTTCCGAAATTCATCCTGGTCGAATTAATGTCGAAACTGTCGCAGGCAGTAAGCTGGTCGCACAGGTAAAAATATTTTTTAATTAAAAAATAAAATAATTGTAGTTTTTCCTTGACTCGGGAGCAAACGTGCCACCATCCCATGAATACGACATTATTTTACGAGGAAAACACGGAACTGGTCAACACATTTGAAAATTATTTTTTGTGTTTTTTAATAGTTTGGTTTTGTTAGAGTAACGAAAACAAAATATTTTTTTTATTTTGTTGTTGTTCTCTTAAAATTTCCACAACCAACACCTACCCCCATTTCACAACCAACACCTACCACCACCACACAACTGCCGTTGTCGCCGGAGGAGCTCCTCTATAAACAATCTCTTTGTAAATGGTATTTAGTATTTTTCTTTTACATTCGTATACGTCCAGATGGGGCTTGACAAAAGGAAACGCCTTCTCCACAATCTTTCTCAGAGCGTCAAATTGTGGCGTCACTTTTTTCCCGTAGGCCTTGGCCATCGCTCGGCAGATATTATCTCGCTTGGAACAACCACCCAGGTAAACTGCACCACAATGGATTCCCTCGTGCAGGGCAGTCGCAACAAGCTTTCTCCACGGCTTTTTATGGGCAGCAATGGCAGCCATATTGAAGCGGAAGCTGAATCATGGCATGAACTTGCAACAAAAGATTCCTCTCTAACTGGTGGCCGGGTGTAGCCAGAATGCCAGGTGGATAATACTCGGCCCACCCATTTTGTTCGATCAATGAATAACAAAATCTGAAGACAAAAAACAGCATATATTTTAACCGAATTTGAGATTTTTCTTATTCGGGTGGATCGAAGGTTAGGAAATGGGTTATATAAATGTCGTATTCGTATTCAGCGACCCCGAATACCTTAATTTAGACCCATTTTCCGGCTTTTTAATAGCTTTTTCGAGTTTTGGACACTTCGTGGGTTTTTACTCTTTTGGACATTTCGTGGCTTGGACATTTTGTGGGGGCGCCGATGGTACGTATTTCACGCTATTTAATAATTGAAAATAATTTTGAAAAGAAAATTTGGCGATAGTTAAAATGTGAAAGATTTTGAATTTATCAAAAACCAAAGGGGGGAACCCTTTTGTTTCGCAAAATTCTTTTGACATAAAAAATCGTGAATGTACTTTTATTCGCCATAATTTATAATTTCATTCGCCATAATTGTTCTGTTAATGTTTAATATTCATTATTATGTGTAAAAATAAACAAAAAAAAATTGACCAAAAAAAAGTAAAAAAAATTCAAAATGCCCTCCAAAGTTATTGTATAAAAACCATTATTGGACTCATAAAGTGCACTAGAGCCAAAAAAACACTATTGATTTGGAAAAAAATGGCTCTACTGCAGTTTACGCGTCCAATCAAAAGTTTACGCGTACGTAAACTGCAGTAGAACCAAAAAAAGGTAAAATGGTGATTTTTAAATTTTCATCTGGCAGCCTTGGCTTAAACCTATTTTTGAACCGGTTCAAAACTAGAAAAATGGAGAATTTGGTTCATACATTTTAAAATGATCGAATTCAATAAATTTCGCAAAAGGGAGAATGCGGACGGAGTGTCAAATTACAGAATTCAAAATTTCTATGGCCTTTATAAGACTAGAAACTGGCACTAAAAATGTAAAGTGAATTCATATCGTTTATCTACCGGACATAGGACAATAAGAGCACAATACAATATATATGTATATTTACAACGGGCATATGTACAGAGATGAACAATCAAACAATTATCACATATCTTCCAATGTATCCGATTCATCATCATCGTTCGTTCACAAAATGCCATACGCTCCAGCAGATGCAGATGCTCCCAACTTCTTTGTTCCGCCCATCGTCCCTCCCACTGACTTCGATCCGCCCAGCGTCGTCCCCTTCACATCCATTTTGCTCCCCTTCACACTCATTTTGCTTGCGCCAAAAGCCGACTTAGCCGTTGTTCCCTGAAAAAGATTGCATTATGCAATGCCATCCTGATTCTCGTTATCACCATTTTAGTCCCGTTCGCTTTCGAGACTGTCATCATGCTTCCCGGCCCGCCCATCGTCGTTCGTCCAACCGACATCTTAGTACCCGCAGAAGACTGCCTTCCGAATGATGACCAGGTCGAGAGCGTTTGAAATATAGAAGTCGCGCCCGGTTGCTGAGGTTTGTTCCGTCCCCGCAAGACGCAGAGAATCACGACCACGATGAACAAAACCCTGAAAATGGGACAGGATTTGTTGAAATGAACGGTGGATGAAAGAGCAGACAACTCACGCCACACCAGCGCCGACGGAAATCCCAATAATCATCCACGGAAATCCACTCTTACACGGCTCTCCACTGGAATCACTCGGGTTGTCCAACACCAGAACAGCACCATCCTGAAAGTGGCACAAAGCATAACTAATTATTAAAGGCAGTGAGTCATATCACTCACAACGAATCCCTGCCATTTTTTGCACGTTTTTTGAAGGTTCGCAAGATCTTTAAGTTTGGCTTTGAAGACGCCAGCGTCGGAAGGGTCGATAACCGCTCTCATTGTGATAGGGCACACGATGTCGAAGAATTTGCAATTGGGAATAGATTCAGGGCACGGTCCTCCTCCGTCATTCTGAAATGAAACAAGTTAAAACATCTCTTTATTAGTCGATGCAAAATGCGAGTCTCACCGGTTTCTTCTCACAACTGTTATCAACGGTGAATTGGACATTCTTGTCGAAGGCATCTTTGCACTCCTCTTCCACAGCCATCCGAATGCTGAGTTTTCCTTCGTTTTTCTGCTGGAAATAATACAACGATGCATCCGGGGGAACTCCTTCTGAGTCCATGACACTGAAAAGTTGGAAAGCAATTAATCCGTGGCTTCATTGGATATTGTAACTCACATCATCCCGTCCTTCTGAGTGATGAAGCCGTGTTTCGTGTCCTTCTTTGCACAGACGAAGTTTTCCATGTTCAGCGGCCCGTCATCACCAGCAGCCGGTGGCTCCGTCGGCGGCGGGTCTCCCTCGGCGTGACAGCAGCGACAGATGATGAGAAGAATAACGGCAAGATGGAAATAGCGTATCATTGAGATTCGGAAATTAAGAGAATGACTTGGAAAAGAAAAAAGCCCTTTTATAAGGGCATGTGAATGTGAAGGGTCGACTCCCTCGTGCAGAGACCGAAAGCCTTTTACTACAAAGTCATTTCATTATTCTCTAATTCTCTCATTTGGCGTGCTCACTATTAAATCCGCTTAAATTTTGTATACCAATAGAGAAAAAAAAAATTCTGAATCGATTAACGCTAAAATTTTTTTTATTTACATACATATATTCGAGTTAAAAATTTACATAATAAAAAACATAAAAATCTTTTCCTCTCATTTTTGCGTACTATTTTCATATCTCTAACCAATGAAAAAAACAAAATGGTTGACAAAGTTTTGAGAGTGGTTAAAATTCCAATTCATGTTATTTTGGGGTAGAATCGGAGCCTAAAATCTATTATTCCGTGTATTTGGACCGGTTGTGAATTTTGTTGAAAATTAAGCATGAATAACTTTGGATTAAAACGGTCTCCTCTACTGTTATCTAATTTTTGCTTGAATTTGATCGAGCTTTGGCAAAATATAATTTTATTGAAGAAATAAAATAAAAATAAAATAAAATAAGTCGGACAAAATCAGGGCTCGGATCGTACCAAGTCACTTTCCAAGTACAGGCATGCCAATTTCCAAGTACATAACGGGGAAAATTTGTGAAATCCAAGTATACATAAAATTGTAGAAGCGAGATTGTTTGCCTTTCAAAACCATTTTTTTGCGACGGCTTTTCAAAAAAACTTTCGGACATTGAGGGGGGGGGGGGCGGCGGTGCCGATAGGCGCCGCCGGGAAATTTTTGAAAATTCGATTGTGGTTTGTTAACAGATTTTCACAAAAAAATGATAAAATTTTTGCGATTTTGGGTCAGTCAATTTGTTAAGAAAAAATATGAGTTCTTTTTTTGGGAAAAGGGTGGACGGTGCCATTGGCGCTGCCGGGAGAAAATTGAACTTTTGACCTTTTTTAAACAGATTTTCACTAAAATTTTCTATTTCTAGCTTAAATTTAGTAAAAAATTAATTATTATTTTGACAAAATTCCAAAAATTTTAAATTTTCTAATAAAATGTACATATTTACATTCGCACTCAAAAATCCCGATTTGCAAGTACAATCTTGGAAAAAATTACAGTTAAAATTTTCCAAGTACAAAAGCCGAAATCCAAGCATGTACTTGGCATCCAAGTACGAATCCGAGCCCTGGACAAAATGTTCATCTGTTTGGGTTGTAAATTTTCTTTTTGAGACGGGACAAACGCCAAGCATTTGGGTCTTCGTATTTGTTAAAAAGCGGGTCGATTCTCTGGTTCTTCTTGAATGCCGAAAGTTTGGTGTTGTCGCTTCTTTTAAAATATGATGGAGCAAATTCGACCAACCAATTTGGTTCAATTGATGTGACCTAAAAACGGAATGGAATTAAAATTGAACCCATCTCATTGTCAGATCGATATCCGACCTCTCTCATATATTCCTTCGTGGTTTGAACCAATTCGTGGTAAACAACCCATTCGGGCTGGTTTTGGAATAGAGAACTCGATGGATGTATGTACACTGTTTGACCGTCAACGACAGTTCTGTAGCCTTCTTGTGGATCACGTTTGACTGCGTTACGGAAGAAGCCAGAACAAATTGCTTTTTGCACCAATTGGGTGTCCCGTCCAGCGGTTTTTATGTCCAATTTGTGACGGTCCATTATGCTTAACAACTGCTTGCGGATGTCCTAAAAACACGAAAAAGTAAATCCACAGCATACGGTGCCATTGGCTGATTGTGAGTTAATGGTGGTAGGTAGTTAACCAACCTGTGATCGTTTTAATGTTCTGACTTGAACAAAGTTCTCATAACACCATTGTGGCGAAAAGTGATGGTGTTTCCATGCATTATAAACTGCCAACAGCGTGCAATGATCTCCTAATAAAAAAAGTCAAGCGGAATTCGAATTATTTCAATGTTTTTGAAATATAAAGGGCGATGACCAAAATAATCCATCACATCTTCGGGTACACTACGCCCCCCCCCCGCCCTGCATACCTTTCCGATTTTTTTTTAAACTCAGTTTTCTAGTTTCTGATCTTTTAAGGGGTTTTCCACTAAAAAATATAAAAAAATAAATTTTTTCTGAAAACATGGAATTTAATTTTTTGAAATTGTAAAAAGATGAAAAATTTTTTTAAACGTTCCACTGTCTCCCACCTTCAGGTTGGTGGAACTTCGATTTCTTCTCATCCGCTAATTCTTGCTTTTCTTTGGGCCGATAGAAAACATTTTGCACAGAAAGCATGGAAACAATTGTCAAAATGTCGTCAGCGCAGCCAAGTTCAACAGACATAATCAGCATTTTAGCCAACGAGGGTTCCAAAGGGAATTCGGCCATCTGTGAATTGGTGAGTTAGTGGTCGATTTGCTGTAACTTTTTCCCACCCGTCGGCCAAGCCTGGTAAGCAAGCCGTCCTCGTCAAGCGCTGACAATTGGTAGAGCTGGTAAAGCGCCGTTATCATTGCCTCGGCCGGCGGCGCATCCATGAAATCGAACTCCAAAAGATTGTTAATGCCCATGGCCTTCAGTTGAAGCAAAGTACTGGCCAAATTAGTTCGCTGTATCTCTGGAACCGGCGTGGGCAACATTTCGTCTCTGAATGTGCAAAATTTTCCATTAAAATATTTTAATTCCGAATTTTGTTAAATTATTGCTTCTTGCCTGTATGCTCGTTCCGTGTACAGTCTGTAACATTTGCCGGGCCCGGTTCGCCCAGCTCGTCCGGCGCGTTGTGCTGCTTGAGCTTGGGAAATGGGCGTCACCACCAGCGAGTCCATGCCCGATTTTGGGTTGTAAATCTTTTGCTTCACAAAACCCGGGTCGACCACATAGTAAATGCCGTCGATGGTAAGTGACGTTTCCGCAATATTTGTCGCAATGACAACCTAAAAATAAAAACCATCAAAATTTGTAATATCGACAAACTACGGCACATACCTTTCTCGTGCCGGGGGGAGCAGGCTCGAAAATTCTGGTCTGCATTTCACTTGGCAATGCGCCGTAAACCGGGAGAATGATCAACTCGGGCACATCGGAACCCAACTTTTTCATGCGCTCATAGAGTATTTCACATGAAGTGTCAATTTCTTCCTGTAATATTTTATCTGTTTAAATCTGATTTGACCCATTAATTGGTTCTTGAAGAGCACTTACTTGACCAGTGAGAAAGAGCAAAATGTCCCCTGGAGGCTCCGTAAGATGAATTTGCATTACAGTGATAAGAGAAGCATCCAAATAATCGGTTTCAGGCTCTTTTGTGTACAGAATTTCGACGGGGAATGTTCGTCCGGGAATGCGAAAAATTGGGGCGTTGAAGAAATACTCCGAAAATTTGACTTGCTCCAGAGTGGCGCTGAATGGAAAATTACTTTCATATATAAATTGGAGTTTTGTGGGTAATTTCATGCCTTGTCACAATGAGTTTCAGCTCGGGACGCTTCTTCACCGCCACTTTGAGCAGTCCGAAGAGCACATCAGTGTGAATTGTGCGTTCGTGTGCCTCGTCGAGCATAATGCAGGAATAATGAGTCAAATCGGGATCAAGCAGACATTCACGAAGAAGCATTCCGTCAGTCATGTACTTGATTATTGTGTCCTGGCTGAAAATAATATAATTAAAAAAAGAACACACTGAATGTATTGTGTTTGGATTTAAGGACTGAAAGTTACATACCATGTGCAGTCTTCGAAACGGATTGTGTAGCCAATCTCCTGGCCCAATCTGCAGCCAAACTCCTCGCTGACTCTTTTTGCGACAGACATTGCAGCCACACGTCTAAAAAAATTAGTCGTCAAATTTTCGTTCATGAAAATCAGTTAAATATATTTATTCTTACCTGGGCTGTGTACAACCAATTCTGCCCCGGTTGGCAAAGCCAGACTCCACCAAATATTGTGTGATTTGAGTAGTCTTTCCCGATCCGGTCTCTCCGATTACAATTAGTATTTGGTTGTCTTGGACTGCTTGCAAAAGTGCGGTCTTTAGTCCAAAGATCGGCAAACTCTCGCGCTGTTCCTTGATGCTCATCGATGTCCGCTTCCCATATGTAGCTTTCCCCCCGGCAGTCACATGTTTCAGCCATTCAGGCATATCCTGAATCAAATGTATAACATAATTAAAGTCTCATAAAATAAATGCCCCAGATTTGGGAAGTTGGTTGTTTTGTGAGTCCATTTCTCGGATTAGTCTCGAGTTTTTGCCGAACAGTGCAAATGCTTACCCGTTTCTGTTGAGCCATTGCCCCGTCGTCGTCTTCGTCAACTGCCGACGCATTTGGTGCCATTGGATCGTGTATTCGCGACCGGCCAAGGCCGCTTCTCTGTCGTTCGGCGTCCTTTTCTCTTTGTGCTTGGATTTTGACGTCTCTTCTTTCTTTTGACAGTGCTCCCTATGATGGTGAAAGTTCAATCCAATCAGAACTGTTTAAAATTCAATCCACTGAACCTGCATGAGCGCTGCTTGAGCCAGACTTCCGTCCGGATTTTTGACCACCTTGACCGGCTCGAGATCAGCAACATGTTTGCCATAACCCTTCAGAAAGTCTGGGTCGTCTTCAACGAGTTCAATTTCAATGTCTTCGCCATCGCTTTCCTCTGTAAAAGAGATGGCAATTTATTTATAACTTCCAATGTTTCTTTTTTAGATCTCTCTAGTATCCTACCTTCGTAGTTTTTCAAGACTCCCAATTCCTGGTCAAAGTCAGGAAGATCCATCATTGTGATTGCACCGCCGCCTTGCATTTGACGGAGTTCCCATCGCTCAGGCGTGGACAGACGAATGCGCGAGGGCTTCGAATTTTGTGTGAGCTTTGTCGACATTTTTTCAGAGGACGGATTAAGCCAAGGGGCGTCCGGGTTGGTCAGAAAACTGTTGTCGGATCCCGCCACGGCAGCAGCACTGATCGGCATAGCGGCGTTCAAGTCTTTGCCGGTCTGCTGGTCCACCTCCTTCATCGACAGAGATACTTTCGAGTCGACTGTCTTAATGACCTGCAAAGGGGTGGAATTACCATTTAAAATGTACAAAAGAATATATCAAAAATGACAACTCACCTTGACCTTCACTCTTTGCCCTCGGCGAAGCACATCGGCCACGGCATTGACACGCTCATTTTTGATTTGTGAAATGTGCACAAGTCCCTCGGTGCGGCGGCGAAAACCTTCCAACTGAAAAAGTAAATGGAAAAATTATGGGTTTGGAATTTTTGGTTAATTAGAAAATTCAGTACCAACAAATACCTCTATAAAGGCTCCAAAGTTCGTGATGTTGTTCACTTTGCCATCATAAATTGCGTTCATTTCAACTTCCTCTCGTAGCGGTTTGCTGCTTTTCCGGGGCGACCGCGACCGACTCGTCCCTCCCCCTCCCCCCCTTCGTCTGCTGTGTGGCGATCGACTGCGTCTGTCGTGGCGTCTCCTCGACTGGGTTTCACACGTCCGTTCACTGTAGTCACGCCTTCGCCGTTTTCGCCCGTCACTGGGACTTCTGCTACGACTGCGACTCTTTGAGCGACGCACCTCTTCATCCTGAACTCGGATTGGTCGTGTAAAACAATTGGCACTGAACTTGAATAGACACCTTTTTTGTCTGTTGTTCCTCCTCCCATTTCTGCTTCAGTCCCTCCAATTCGTCGAGCAAAGTGTTCGCTGTGTTCGGCATGGCAAGCGCCGGCACCATTTCCTTCAACGCACTTTTCTCATCTTTTATTGTGGCGACAATGGAAGGGGAATTCCGTTGTCTCTTTTTCTTTTCCATGTTCAATACCAAGCGGAGAATATGTTGAGCCAATGAGTCGTCAAACTGACAATGAAGGCAGTTTATTTTTTAAAACGCCAATAGGACAATTACATTTTTTTATTAAAAAACCAATTTAGTACTAAAGACTGTACTCACCCCATCAGCCAGGCCATGCTCCTCCAAACTTTTCTTGAATTTGTCAAATGTTGACGATGTTCGAGCCAGCTCAATTATAAATTCTGCAACATCGCGCTCACTAATGCCAAAATGATTCTCCAACTCTGTGACAACTCTTGACACCAAATTCAAATGCTCCAACCGGTCAAGCTCGGATTCAACCATCATTAAATTGCTTCTAAATTCCAAAATTTAGTAAAACGAACAAGTCAGAGATATTTGGCACAAAAAAACTCAAAGAAAAATTTTGAAATAATGAAAATGACAAAATTTATCCGATTAACTGATTCACATTCGTGTGTTGTACATATATGCAGTTATTCTTGCATTTCTTTTCTCATCTCATTTATTTCCCAGAAGTGACCCCTCTTCATCACAGCAAACATTTTCTCGCGCTTCTGGCGCCGCTGTCTTCGCATTTGCGATTTCGTAATTGCTGCTGCCGTGTCAATACGGCCCATTGAGTCGAAGTCCTAAATTGAAAGGCAAATAAATTTATAATTAAGTTAGGTAAAAGTCACTAAGAACACAAAACTATGCATTTGCAATGTATTTACAATGTTCGGCGAAGACGAGTTGTCCTCGTCATATTCCTCGTCAGAAACGCATTCCGTGTCACCAATTTCGGCTTGTTCAACGCCAATGTCCGGCTGATTCAAAATGGCGGATGACGACGACACACTTTGATTGAGTGTCTTTTCGCGCTTTTTCGCAGTGATTTTGAGCGATTGTCGAGCAGATATTGTGGAGTTTGCAGCGCCACTCTTTTGGCTGGGAAGGGCCGTGTTCTGCTGCTGAGGCGCAGTCGAAGCGACAAGCGCAGGCGAAGAATTAGCCGACGAATGGGCCGCTGTTTCGGCAACTTGTTTAAATTCCTGCAAGAAAAATTGGAGCATATTAGCAACCCCCCGTTGTTTTGTTTTCAAAAATTCACTTGTTCCATGTTGAAGAATTGTTGCATCATTTGCGCTGTCAATTGTGGGTTGAAGTCGCTAATGCCAGGCAATAATTGGTCAGTCTTCGCGGGAAGTGCTTCGTCATTTCCCATTTCATGCTCACTTCTGTCCAAACCGAACGGCATCCTCAAAAAAAACAAACAAATAATCCATACTCAATTGAATTGTTAGCTGAAAACCAATACGTTTTAGAACGACGTTCTCTGTCGACTTTGTGTAATGCTTGAACATATGAACCTCTCTCGATGGAATAACCTCTGGCACTTTCAAATGCTGAAAAAAGCAAAAATATTATTTAATTTATTAGAAAAAATAAATCATCCAACAAAGGGGTGACGACTTAAGTTAGATTTTAGTAATAAACAATGTCGAGTCCAAAGAGCTCTTTTACAGACTAAATTTCAGTGTGACTCAATCCATTTACTTTTATGTTTTTTGACTAACAATAAGATTGTAGGGGATTCGACCAGAAGAAAAAAGCAAAAAGATTGTTATTAATAGTAGCACTATTATAAAATGATCAAAAATTTCCAACCATTCAATGCATCATGAGAACTCCAGCCAAGTCGATTGATGAGATAGTTACAAATCAAATAGCCAGAACGGTTAATTCCATTGCTACAACAAACCGCAATTAGCAAATCTAAAGGAAATGGAGAAGCTGAATACATGGATTGTCAGAAATTTGTATAGAACCAACCATTGTCACTGTTAAGTTCCAAAAAGTCGTCTATTGTTTTTATGAAAGTTTTTACGGCATCAGTACGATACAGAAAGCCGCGGCCTGGACATGGTATTTCTTTGTAGCAAATCCCAAGCCCTTCGATGTCTCTTCGACAAAAATATCTTTTAGTATTATTGCAGTTAATCACAAGTCCCAATGAACGATTAGAGAAAGCCAACTGAAATTAATCAATTAATTGTCAAAATTTGTGATAAAACCTGTTGTAATAAAGTTAAAGTTGAAAAACGACACTCCTTTGGGATTGATGTTTGCAACTCGGGCAAAAGTGGTGTTTTAAATGCAAAAATCCTCGATCCCTCAATGCTTGCACCAAGTGGTTGGTATTTTATCCAACTAAAGTAATAAAATTAAGAATTTACCAAATTAGAAAATGCTTGATTTTATTATATTCAAAAGGTATATCCTCATAATTTACTCTGTGGGTATTTTCCGAGATGTTCTGACCATTAAAACTAATTGGAAGATGACCAAGCAATTCTAATTAGAAAAAGACTGAAAAAGTCAGCAACGGCACAATGGCTGGGTCAACGCCTCCGCCTTTGTTAGACAAAATGATCCATAACGCCAAGTTGCGTAATTTTATGCGCGTTAATTCAAAAAACTAGTCAGATTCAAAAAAACTGGTCGTTTTTTTTGATCACCCAACGCATCCCAAACAAAACCTTATACAGAATATCACTCGATAGTTTTAGAAAGAAATAAATACTTTTTTTTAATTTTATTTTTTAAATTAAGATAGGAAAACGCTAAAACTCTAATTTTAAGGGTAATACGCTAAAAACTCTAATTTGTAAGAGAGGATGTCAATACCATGGTAAATAAATACCTATATTATATTTGAAATTTCCATATTTTACTCTCACAGGGTTGAGAAATACAGGCCTAAGACATTGGGAGATGTCATTGGGAATTCGGAAATAATTGAACGTTTGATTGAAATCTCAAAAGTGGGAAATATGCCAAATTTAGTCATTTCTGTGAGTCATTTTCACTAATACTTACTTAATTACCCAATTAATTTCCTTATAATCGATAATTAAAGGGTCCGCCAGGCTGTGGAAAGACTACGAGTGTTTGGGCATTGGCACGGGACATGCTCGGAGAAAAAGTTAGGGATGCTTGTTTGGAGCTGAACGCCAGCGATGAGCGGTAGTGGAAAATAAATAATTTAATTGATATAATATTTAAAAAATTTTATTATTTAAGAGGAATCGACGTGGTGCGCGACCGTATAAAACGTTTTGCATCGACGAAAGTGACTTTGCCGGAGAACACGCACAAAATTGTTATTTTGGACGAAGCGGACAGCATGACCGAAGGTGCACAGCAAGCATTGCGTCGAATAATGGAGGTAGGTTTATATTTCCAGAAGCTCTGATAGTACTTTTTTGATTTTCATTCTATAAAACAATTTTATATAACAATTATGCTCAGGTATTCAGTTCCACAACTCGTTTTGCGTTCGCGTGTAATCAGTCGGACAAAATTATTGGTGTATTTTCCAACCATAATCTACTGAATGGGAAAACCTTTTAGAACCCCTTCAGTCCCGCTGTGCCATCATAAAATACGGAAAATTGACAGACCAACAAATATTGGAAAGACTTGTTTGCGTCTGCAAAAAAGAGAGTGTCCAATATAACGCGGAGGGCCTCAATGCGATACTTTACACAGCACAAGGGGACATGCGACAGGTGCTTGGGGTTGTCATATAGCCACTTATAAACAGTGTTTAAACATCGTATCTAATGAATTACGAAAAGCAAGTTTATTATTAATTAAATTTCAACTACAAAATTTAAACCTTTTCAAGGCACTCAACAATCTCCAATGCACCGCTGCGGGCTATGGAACTATCACAAAAGACTATGTGTACAGAGTGTGCGACGAACCACACCCCGAGAAAATGTGTAATATTTTCGACTGCTGCATCAACGGTCGTACCCAAGAGGCGTTCGATTTAATTGACGAGCTTTGCTGTTTGGGGTATTCTGTCGATGACCTTGTTGGCGTTATGTTCAAAACGGCGGTAAAAAAACATTAAAATCCTCGTAAACTTCCCCTTTAGAAAATAGCGGATATTCCCGAAATTTTGCGTTTGGAATTCATTACGGTATTAATGTACCACGGTGTAGTGTTGCCACGGAAATGCATTTATTCCAGGAAATTGGGAAATGTCATGCCTTGGTGGTGCAGGGGGTGGCCACTCGACTGCAACTCGCCGGGTTATTAGCGCGTTTGTCACAAGCGAAGAACAGACTCGAGATGGGAGCTTGATATAACGAGTTCTTTGCATAATTTTGTCAGCCAATTTTTAATAAATTAAGAATATTTTTTTCAATTGTTATAGTAAGATTTATTTCGCTTTGCTTTTTAACATCAAAAAGTGTAAAGCAACATATTATACACATAAGCAATCAAACTAAAGTCCTTCATTTGTCCTCAATTTCATTTTGCCATTTCAAACGAATCAATTTTAGTCGCACGCACGTGGATCCAGGGCACTACTAAACATTTGGATTGATTAATTGTAGTGTGTAAAAAATTTGACTGTATTTTCCGCAATTGTTTCCAGCACATTGGAACAAGCACCCCCTGCCACTCCAATTGTAATGTCCTTTAAAATGTCATTTATCAAAAAGGTTGCCAGTTTGGTGCCGTGGCAATAAATTTATGCTATAAGTGCCTAATTACCTATTTTTTCGCAGCAGTTAAAGCATACAATCTGCAGAATGTTGTTTTTATTGTTTGAAAATCACATTTTATTGTACGGAAAACCTTCCCACTGTGTTCGTTCATTTCCATCCATTCCATTGGCGTCAACAAATAATTAAGCCCGCATTTCCCAACTCCATTGCTTTTAAGAAAATTCAAATCCACCAAAATAAGTGAAATTCAAATGCCAACTTTACGCTTTCATTTTGGCCGCTGGCAACAACAAAATTGTGTGATAAAATATTGAAATCATAGAAGAGATCGCAGCGACATTTTTTGCACGAAAATCGCCTCCCAACAGAAAGTTTTGCCGATTCATTTAATGAGTAAATGTCACAAGTTGACCCTAAATTAGTACAATGAAAAAGTAATTGAAAATCGAATAAATCCACAACTCACGACTGACTTCGGATGGATTTTCGGAAATGCATTCGAATTCCTTGAACAGCTTCGAGTTGCGCAGAGTTAGCAAGTCACAACGATAGTCCAACTTCTGGAAAACTTCCAATTGTCGTAAGAAAGACGGATTTGGCCTCAAAAAATATAAAAATTTATATACATTACAAAATATGTTCGTTTAACTGAACGCATGAACGTCGCGCTTTCACAAAAGAAAACGAATCGTTAACATTCCATTTGTATTTCCTCATCAGATAAGCCATCACAACTGTTGCCGATCGGCTTATGCCACATTGACTGAATATAGATAGGCTACTACATTTTGAACCTACTAACATTAAATTCGAATAAAACCCTAATGAAAAAATATAATAATATGTATATATAATATTGGTATGTCCAACTGACCAATGAACAACAATGTTGATTCCTCTGTTCACTGAGTCTTCGACGTAATCCAATGCATTTTGCAGCTTCTGACTCGCCAACAGCTCCTCCGACTCGACATCAGCCATTCGAATGTGTCGGTACTCCACATTTTGAAGGTGCCGAATTTGGGGAATATGGTCAAGTGCAACAGTGAGAACACGGCCAATCAAAAAAGTGGAAGAAACAAGACACAACAAAACTCCCATTTATCACCTTAGCATCAATCAAATACTTTTGAGCATATTCAATCCAAAAACTGAGGAAGAGATGGTCCTCAATTTGAGACAACATTTGGCATTAAATTTGGCACTGAACAAAGGTTGAGGCACAAGCCAATAAAAAAGATAGCATAGTAAGTAACTGATATAATAATGCAACAATTGGTTAATTAGATAATGACTATTTTATTTTTATAAAAAATATAAGGATTGGCACATTAAATGTGTTTTTCAATAGAATGTTCGATTTTTAAAAGGCCTGATTTGAGCTGAAATGAGTCTGCCTCGTCTCTGTGGACTGAGCAATGCTTTTATTCATTGCACAAAACCGTAACTCTGTGCCATGCATTGTGCAGCAGCCCACGGACATTCCAAAGTGCGATCCCCGTCTCGGGCTGTGTGTTATAAGAACGGTCCGTCGCCTTGCACACCAATTCCATCCGACCATTCCGAATTGTTGCCTCGGAAATGGGCAGTTCCACGCTCCACAAAGTCCAACCCCACATTTGTTCTATGTTCTGTTCCGGACACTGCTCCAATTCAGCACATTTCCATGTGGTCCCATTGTCTGGAGAAACTTCGACACGAATAATTCCTTAAAATGATCTTGCATTTAATTGTTTTTTCGATTTGATTAAATGACAATGTATGGCAGGCACCTCTTCCACCACCGCTCCATGCATATCCACGAACTGTGATAGTTTTGGCACCCGGTGCAATTTTAGTGTTTGAGTTTGGTTCACAGATGACACTTTGGACTGGGTATTCCTAAACAACTTAAATTATATAAAGAAAGAAAAAGAAGGGACCTGAATTGCTGGAGTTGTGTCAAAGGGCAGTGGATCGCCAATTTGGACGGAACTTGGAAATGCTTTGTAGTCCCTTTGCTGCCAAGTGCTGGGACTCTCCTCGTCACTAAGGCGAATGGCGTTCAGCCATTTGACTTGTCGGGCTCCGACATGACCAGGCACAACCAAACGGATTGGAAAGCCATGGTCCCTCGTGAGGACATCTCCGTTCATTTCATATGCTAAAAAGCACATTATCATTTGCCATATAAAATTTCTGTACTTTTTTTGAATTTTATCCCTCGCCCCCGATGCGTCTACTTTAACCCTCCGAAAAATACTGGAATTTTATTAAAAACCAAAGGGGTGTCCCATTTCGGTTTGCATAATTTTTTGTCATAAAAAGCAGTGAAAATTCGTTCAGATTGGCTTTTGGGGTGACATCAATTAAATAGGTAATTCCGAAATCCATTTCCCAAATTTTAAATGAGGGTCACCCTTTTGGTTAAATAAAATTCCAATATTTTCGAGGGGGAGGGGGTTAAATTAAAAGCATGGGCGGGGCGGGGGGGGGGTAAAGTAAAAGTGTCAAAATTGCTAATTCTGGTTAAAAAAGAAGTACTATTAGAATAATGTCTTACTTACCAATAATTACTTCCGGTCGCATTGCTTTTTCAAATGGAATTGATGCACCGTAACGAGAACCTTAAATGACTATTAATAGGGGTAAATTTTTATGGTCATTATTTTTAAGAATGCTCACCAGACGCGTCAACATCGGCACCCTCAAAATGAACATGTTTAATGCGTTCGTCATTCGGTTTTATACCGGAAGCAATCAGTACATCCTAAAAGTAATCGAATAAAAATTAGGTAAATCATAATTATTGAAACATTCAAATTATTTACAAACTCGAAGTCGACATCCCTTCCATCGTGCGTTGCTAATCGCAGTTCCTGTCCACATTAAGCCTTGAACTTTCTTGAATTCATTCATGTCGGATCGACGATTTCCTGCGCTGTCGTTTTTTTCTTCAAGTGAAATGTTCC
>CP049711.1:7122601-7197863 GCA_004148225.2 Heterodera glycines | reverse complement strand
CCCGTTCAACTTCTGCTGGTTGTCATCGGCGCTGTGTTCATCATCCTCAGCCAATGCTGTGGTGGCGGCTCCAAGAAGAAAAAGGTGCCACCGTTTTTTGATCACCCCTCCCTTTTTCACAAATGAATTCATTCCTTTTTCAGCCCAAAGCCGGAGCAGCGGTGCCAACGCCACAAACATCGGCAGTGGGCGGACCACCGGGAGCAGCGGAAGCGCCCTCGTCAGTGAAATCGTCAGAGAAAAGCGGCGGCTCAAAAAAAGGTGGACGAACGAACGACTTTTTAAATAAACAAATTTGCCGGCTTTAAGGACCAGCACCGAAGAAAGGCGCCGCTGCAAAAAAAGGTGGCACAAAACGCGAACAATTTTGGGATTCAAGAAGAATGCTAATTGTTTTTCAGGACCTCCGGCAGCCGCCGCTAAGAAGCCGTCGCCCAAAGGAAAAGCGCCGCCACCGCAGAAGAAATCGGGCAAAGGGTCGGCGAAGGGGCCAATGCCTCCCGCAGCATCGAAGGAACTCGTCCCACGTAAACAAATGAATCCGAAATGGCTTAGACAAATGATTCATTGCTTTTTCCCCCCATTTCAGAATCCGAGCCGAACTACGGAACGCTTGTCGGTTTGGACAAGGAAATTTTCGCGAAGGAACAGCAGGCGAAAGGTGGGGGTCGGAAACGAACGAAACGGCACGGCGCAATCGCAAATCCATTGAAATTCCCCCATTTCAGGAGGCATGCCACCGCCACCGATGGGAGCCCCACAGCCGCAACAGCAGGCGCCCGGACCGGCAATGACTCCAAGTGAAATGAAAAAGCTGAAATCTTCAATTAATTGCCTTTTCCCCCCATTTCAGCAACTGATCCGAACTATGGAACGCTTAAGAATTTGGACGCCGACATCTTCACGAAGAATGCGCCAGCAAAACCGGCAGCGGCACCAAAGGCGGGACCGGCGCCACATGGAGGCGGCGGACAGGCACTGACACCAAGTGAAAAAAATGGCGAACATTTTCAAATTTTACGGGCTTTTCCTTCCCATTTCAGCGACTGATCCGAACTACGGGACCCTCAAGAACTTGGACGCCGACATCTTCACGAAGAACGCGCCAGCAAAACCGGCAGCGGCACCAAAGGCGGGACCGGCGCCACATGGAGGAGGCGGACAGGCATTGACACCAAGTGAAAAAATGGCGAACATTTTCAAATTTTACGGGCTTTTCCTTCCCATTTCAGCGACTGATCCGAACTACGGGACCCTCAAGAACTTGGACGCCGACATCTTCACGAAGAACGCGCCAGCAAAACCGGCAGCGGCACCAAAGGCGGGACCGGCGCCACATGGAGGAGGCGGACAGGCACTGACACCAAGTGAAAAAAATGGCGAACATTTTCAAATTTTACGGGCTTTTCCTTCCCATTTCAGCGACTGATCCGAACTACGGGACCCTCAAGAACTTGGACGCCGACATCTTCACGAAGAACGCGCCAGCAAAACCGGCAGCGGCACCAAAGGCGGGACCGGCGCCACATGGAGGAGGCGGACAGGCACTGACACCAAGTGAAAAAAATGGCGAAAATTTCAAATTCTAATTCCTTTTTAATCCCCTTTTCAGCGACCGATCCGAACTACGGGACGCTTCAGAACTTGGACGCGGAAATTTTTGTGAAGAAGTAGTGCCATCGACAGCGTTCACCCCGGCAAGGCGTACCGATGTGTGATATTATGAGGAAATTGGATTGATTGATGTTAAATGTTTGCCTGTATTAATTATTGTAATCTGTTGTTGCCGTATATTCGCTGTTGTACATATGTATGTATATTGTGTTGTACACACTGTAAGTTCTCATCATACTGTAAATTTCACCGCCGAAAAATAAATTTGTTGTGTTGTGTTTAATTGTCCAATGTTCGCAATTTCCATTTCTTCCGTTAGATATTTTGTTTATTCGGCAACCATGAAAAAAAGTCGAAAATTTAAGAGAAAATATCATATTAGGGGTTTTAAGGATCAGAGAATCCTAATCTGACATTAATTTTGACCTATGTCGAACCCCGAACCCGAATTCGAGCAAAAAGTCGAAAATTCAAAATTCGAATTTTTTTATTTTTGGTCTAAATGGTTGAAATGATTTTTTATTAGTGAATTGTCCATTTATGTTTGTTTCTCAATATGT
This sequence comes from Heterodera glycines, assembly GCA_004148225.2. NCBI lineage: Eukaryota > Metazoa > Nematoda > Chromadorea > Rhabditida > Heteroderidae > Heterodera > Heterodera glycines. Next base: position 7,195,689 of record CP049711.1, on the reverse strand, counting down.
ATGTAAGCCATTTTTAGACCAAAAATAAAAAATTAGTAAAATTTGAATTTTAGACTTTTTGCTCGAATTCGGGTTCGGGGTTCGACATAGATCAAAATTAATGTCAGATCCGGATTCTCCGACCCTTAAAATCCATAATATAATCTTAAAAATTCAAAACTTTTATTTAAATGAATTAGAAGCTTTTACCCCAATAAATCCATTCTTGAAAAAAAAATCATTCAACTTTTTGTTCGAATTAGTGTCCGGTATTCGGAATTAGGTAAATCCGAGTTCAGATCCGTAATCAGCACCCTCGAAAACCCCTAAAAACTGGTTTTGAGCCGAAAATTAAAAAAAAATTTTTGAAAATTATAGACACCCATTCTTCAGAATTGCCCAAAAAATGAGTATATAAACGGTGACTTTTGCCTCCCTCCCAACACAATTTGCGTCCCAACAATAATGACTTTCTCCTCCTCCGTCGTCTTATTACTGCCCGTTCAACTTCTGCTGGTTGTCATCGGCGCTGTGTTCATCATCCTCAGCCAATGCTGTGGTGGCGGCTCCAAGAAGAAAAAGGTGCCACCGTTTTTTGATCACACCTCCCTTTTTCACAAATGAATTCATTCCTTTTTCAGCCCAAAGCCGGAGCAGCGGTGCCAACGCCACAAACATCGGCAGTGGGCGGACCACCGGGAGCAGCGGAAGCGCCCTCGTCAGTGAAATCGTCAGAGAAAAGCGGCGGCTCAAAAAAAGGTGGACGAACGAACGACTTTTTAAATAAACAAATTTGCCGGCTTTAAGGACCAGCACCGAAGAAAGGCGCCGCTGCAAAAAAAGGTGGCACAAAACGCGAACAATTTTGGGATTCAAGAAGAATGCTAATTGTTTTTCAGGACCTCCGGCAGCCCGCCGCTAAGAAGCCGTCGCCCAAAGGAAAAGCGCCGCCACCGCAGAAGAAATCGGGCAAAGGGTCGGCGAAGGGGCCAATGCCTCCCGCAGCATCGAAGGAACTCGTCCCACGTAAACAAATGAATCCGAAATGGCTTAGACAAATGATTCATTGCTTTTTCCCCCCATTTCAGAATCCGAGCCGAACTACGGAACGCTTGTCGGTTTGGACAAGGAAATTTTCGCGAAGGAACAGCAGGCGAAAGGTGGGGGTCGGAAACGAACGAACGGCACGGCGCAATCGCAAATCCATTGAAATTCCCCCATTTCAGGAGGCATGCCACCGCCACCGATGGGAGCCCCACAGCCGCAACAGCAGGCGCCCGGACCGGCAATGACTCCAAGTGAAATGAAAAAGCTGAAATCTTCAATTAATTGCCTTTTCCCCCATTTCAGCAACTGATCCGAACTATGGAACGCTTAAGAATTTGGACGCCGACATCTTCACGAAGAATGCGCCAGCAAAACCGGCAGCGGCACCAAAGGCGGGACCGGCGCCACATGGAGGCGGCGGACAGGCACTGACACCAAGTGAAAAAAATGGCGAACATTTTCAAATTTTACGGGCTTTTCCTTCCCATTTCAGCGACTGATCCGAACTACGGGACCCTCAAGAACTTGGACGCCGACATCTTCACGAAGAACGCGCCAGCAAAACCGGCAGCGGCACCAAAGGCGGGACCGGCGCCACATGGAGGAGGCGGACAGGCATTGACACCAAGTGAAAAAATGGCGAACATTTTCAAATTTTACGGGCTTTTCCTTCCCATTTCAGCGACTGATCCGAACTACGGGACCCTCAAGAACTTGGACGCCGACATCTTCACGAAGAACGCGCCAGCAAAACCGGCAGCGGCACCAAAGGCGGGACCGGCGCCACATGGAGGAGGCGGACAGGCACTGACACCAAGTGAAAAAAATGGCGAAAATTTCAAATTCTAATTCCTTTTTAATCCCCTTTTCAGCGACCGATCCGAACTACGGGACGCTTCAGAACTTGGACGCGGAAATTTTTGTGAAGAAGTAGTGCCATCGACAGCGTTCACCCCGGCAAGGCGTACCGATGTGTGATATTATGAGGAAATTGGATTGATTGATGTTAAATGTTTGCCTGTATTAATTATTGTAATCTGTTGTTGCCGTATATTCGCTGTTGTACATATGTATGTATATTGTGTTGTACACACTGTAAGTTCTCATCATACTGTAAATTTCACCGCCGAAAAATAAATTTGTTGTGTTGTGTTTAATTGTCCAATGTTCGCAATTTCCATTTCTTCCGTTAGATATTTTGTTTATTCGGCAACCATGAAAAAAAGTCGAAAATTTAAGAGAAAATATCATATTAGGGGTTTTAAGGATCAGAGAATCCTAATCTGACATTAATTTTGACCTATGTCGAACCCCGAACCCGAATTCGAGCAAAAAGTCGAAAATTCAAAATTCGAATTTTTTTATTTTTGGTCTAAATGGTTGAAATGATTTTTTATTAGTGAATTGTCCATTTATGTTTGTTTCTCAATATGTATGTAAGCCATTTTTAGACCAAAAATAAAAAATTAGTAAAATTTGAATTTTAGACTTTTTGCTCGAATTCGGGTTCGGGTTCGACATAGATCAAAATTAATGTCAGATCCGGATTCTCCGACCCTTAAAATCCATAATATAATCTTAAAAATTCAAAACTTTTATTTAAATGAATTAGAAGCTTTTACCCCAATAAATCCATTCTTGAAAAAAAAATCATTCAACTTTTTGTTCGAATTAGTGTCCGGTATTCGGAATTAGGTAAATCCGAGTTCAGATCCGTAATCAGCACCCTCGAAAACCCCTAAAAACTGGTTTTGAGCCGAAAATTAAAAAAAAATTTTTGAAAATTATAGACACCCATTCTTCAGAATTGCCCAAAAAATGAGTATATAAACGGTGACTTTTGCCTCCCTCCCAACACAATTTGCGTCCCAACAATAATGACTTTCTCCTCCTCCGTCGTCTTATTACTGCCCGTTCAACTTCTGCTGGTTGTCATCGGCGCTGTGTTCATCATCCTCAGCCAATGCTGTGGTGGCGGCTCCAAGAAGAAAAAGGTGCCACCGTTTTTTGATCACCCCTCCCTTTTTCACAAATGAATTCATTCCTTTTTCAGCCCAAAGCCGGAGCAGCGGTGCCAACGCCACAAACATCGGCAGTGGGCGGACCACCGGGAGCAGCGGAAGCGCCCTCGTCAGTGAAATCGTCAGAGAAAAGCGGCGGCTCAAAAAAAGGTGGACGAACGAACGACTTTTTAAATAAACAAATTTGCCGGCTTTAAGGACCAGCACCGAAGAAAGGCGCCGCTGCAAAAAAAGGTGGCACAAAACGCGAACAATTTTGGGATTCAAGAAGAATGCTAATTGTTTTTCAGGACCTCCGGCAGCCGCCGCTAAGAAGCCGTCGCCCAAAGGAAAAGCGCCGCCACCGCAGAAGAAATCGGGCAAAGGGTCGGCGAAGGGGCCAATGCCTCCCGCAGCATCGAAGGAACTCGTCCCACGTAAACAAATGAATCCGAAATGGCTTAGACAAATGATTCATTGCTTTTTCCCCCCATTTCAGAATCCGAGCCGAACTACGGAACGCTTGTCGGTTTGGACAAGGAAATTTTCGCGAAGGAACAGCAGGCGAAAGGTGGGGGTCGGAAACGAACGAACGGCACGGCGCAATCGCAAATCCATTGAAATTCCCCCATTTCAGGAGGCATGCCACCGCCACCGATGGGAGCCCCACAGCCGCAACAGCAGGCGCCCGGACCGGCAATGACTCCAAGTGAAATGAAAAAGCTGAAATCTTCAATTAATTGCCTTTTCCCTCCATTTCAGCAACTGATCCGAACTATGGAACGCTTAAGAATTTGGACGCCGACATCTTCACGAAGAATGCGCCAGCAAAACCGGCAGCGGCACCAAAGGCGGGACCGGCGCCACATGGAGGCGGCGGACAGGCACTGACACCAAGTGAAAAAAATGGCGAACATTTTCAAATTTTACGGGCTTTTCCTTCCCATTTCAGCGACTGATCCGAACTACGGGACCCTCAAGAACTTGGACGCCGACATCTTCACGAAGAACGCGCCAGCAAAACCGGCAGCGGCACCAAAGGCGGGACCGGCGCCACATGGAGGAGGCGGACAGGCATTGACACCAAGTGAAAAAATGGCGAACATTTTCAAATTTTACGGGCTTTTCCTTCCCATTTCAGCGACTGATCCGAACTACGGGACCCTCAAGAACTTGGACGCCGACATCTTCACGAAGAACGCGCCAGCAAAACCGGCAGCGGCACCAAAGGCGGGACCGGCGCCACATGGAGGAGGCGGACAGGCATTGACACCAAGTGAAAAAATGGCGAACATTTTCAAATTTTACGGGCTTTTCCTTCCCATTTCAGCGACTGATCCGAACTACGGGACCCTCAAGAACTTGGACGCCGACATCTTCACGAAGAACGCGCCAGCAAAACCGGCAGCGGCACCAAAGGCGGGACCGGCGCCACATGGAGGAGGCGGACAGGCACTGACACCAAGTGAAAAAAATGGCGAACATTTTCAAATTTTACGGGCTTTTCCTTCCCATTTCAGCGACTGATCCGAACTACGGGACCCTCAAGAACTTGGACGCCGACATCTTCACGAAGAACGCGCCAGCAAAACCGGCAGCGGCACCAAAGGCGGGACCGGCGCCACATGGAGGAGGCGGACAGGCACTGACACCAAGTGAAAAAAATGGCGAAAATTTCAAATTCTAATTCCTTTTTAATCCCCTTTTCAGCGACCGATCCGAACTACGGGACGCTTCAGAACTTGGACGCGGAAATTTTGTGAAGAAGTAGTGCCATCGACAGCGTTCACCCCGGCAAGGCGTACCGATGTGTGATATTATGAGGAAATTGGATTGATTGATGTTAAATGTTTGCCTGTATTAATTATTGTAATCTGTTGTTGCCGTATATTCGCTGTTGTACATATGTATGTATATTGTGTTGTACACACTGTAAGTTCTCATCATACTGTAAATTTCACCGCCGAAAAATAAATTTGTTGTGTTGTGTTTAATTGTCCAATGTTCGCAATTTCCATTTCTTCCGTTAGATATTTTGTTTATTCGGCAACCATGAAAAAAAGTCGAAAATTTAAGAGAAAATATCATATTAGGGGTTTTAAGGATCAGAGAATCCTAATCTGACATTAATTTTGACCTATGTCGAACCCCGAACCCGAATTCGAGCAAAAAAGTCGAAAATTCAAAATTCGAATTTTTTTATTTTTGGTCTAAATGGTTGAAATGATTTTTTATTAGTGAATTGTCCATTTATGTTTGTTTCTCAATATGTATGTAAGCCATTTTTAGACCAAAAATAAAAAATTAGTAAAATTTGAATTTTAGACTTTTTGCTCGAATTCGGGTTCGGGGTTCGACATAGATCAAAATTAATGTCAGATCCGGATTCTCCGACCCTTAAAATCCATAATATAATCTTAAAAATTCAAAACTTTTATTTAAATGAATTAGAAGCTTTTACCCCAATAAATCCATTCTTGAAAAAAAAATCATTCAACTTTTTGTTCGAATTAGTGTCCGGTATTCGGAATTAGGTAAATCCGAGTTCAGATCCGTAATCAGCACCCTCGAAAACCCCTAAAAACTGGTTTTGAGCCGAAAATTAAAAAAAATTTTTGAAAATTATAGACACCCATTCTTCAGAATTGCCCAAAAAATGAGTATATAAACGGTGACTTTTGCCTCCCTCCCAACACAATTTGCGTCCCAACAATAATGACTTTCTCCTCCTCCGTCGTCTTATTACTGCCCGTTCAACTTCTGCTGGTTGTCATCGGCGCTGTGTTCATCATCCTCAGCCAATGCTGTGGTGGCGGCTCCAAGAAGAAAAAGGTGCCACCGTTTTTTGATCACCCCTCCCTTTTTCACAAATGAATTCATTCCTTTTTCAGCCCAAAGCCGGAGCAGCGGTGCCAACGCCACAAACATCGGCAGTGGGCGGACCACCGGGAGCAGCGGAAGCGCCCTCGTCAGTGAAATCGTCAGAGAAAAGCGGCGGCTCAAAAAAAGGTGGACGAACGAACGACTTTTTAAATAAACAAATTTGCCGGCTTTAAGGACCAGCACCGAAGAAAGGCGCCGCTGCAAAAAAAGGTGGCACAAAACGCGAACAATTTTGGGATTCAAGAAGAATGCTAATTGTTTTTCAGGACCTCCGGCAGCCGCCGCTAAGAAGCCGTCGCCCAAAGGAAAAGCGCCGCCACCGCAGAAGAAATCGGGCAAAGGGTCGGCGAAGGGGCCAATGCCTCCCGCAGCATCGAAGGAACTCGTCCCACGTAAACAAATGAATCCGAAATGGCTTAGACAAATGATTCATTGCTTTTTCCCCCCATTTCAGAATCCGAGCCGAACTACGGAACGCTTGTCGGTTTGGACAAGGAAATTTTCGCGAAGGAACAGCAGGCGAAAGGTGGGGGTCGGAAACGAACGAACGGCACGGCGCAATCGCAAATCCATTGAAATTCCCCCATTTCAGGAGGCATGCCACCGCCACCGATGGGAGCCCCACAGCCGCAACAGCAGGCGCCCGGACCGGCAATGACTCCAAGTGAAATGAAAAAGCTGAAATCTTCAATTAATTGCCTTTTCCCCCCATTTCAGCAACTGATCCGAACTATGGAACGCTTAAGAATTTGGACGCCGACATCTTCACGAAGAATGCGCCAGCAAAACCGGCAGCGGCACCAAAGGCGGGACCGGCGCCACATGGAGGCGGCGGACAGGCACTGACACCAAGTGAAAAAAATGGCGAACATTTTCAAATTTTACGGGCTTTTCCTTCCCATTTCAGCGACTGATCCGAACTACGGGACCCTCAAGAACTTGGACGCCGACATCTTCACGAAGAATGCGCCAGCAAAATCGGCAGCGGCACCAAAGGCGGGACCGGCGCCACATGGAGGAGGCGGACAGGCATTGACACCAAGTGAAAAAATGGCGAACATTTTCAAATTTTACTGGCTTTTCCTTCCCATTTCAGCGACTGATCCGAACTACGGGACCCTCAAGAACTTGGACGCCGACATCTTCACGAAGAACGCGCCAGCAAAACCGGCAGCGGCACCAAAGGCGGGACCGGCGCCACATGGAGGAGGCGGACAGGCACTGACACCAAGTGAAAAAAATGGCGAACATAATTTTACGGGCTTTTCCTTCCCATTTCAGCGACTGATCCGAACTACGGGACCCTCAAGAACTTGGACGCGGAAATTTTTGTGAAGAAGTAGTGCCATCGACAGCGTTCACCCCGGCAAGGCGTACCGATGTGTGATATTATGAGGAAATTGGATTGATTGATGTTAAATGTTTGCCTGTATTAATTATTGTAATCTGTTGTTGCCGTATATTCGCTGTTGTACATATGTATAGGGCTGTGAATTTTAGGTTTTAACTAAATTTTTTGCTCGATTGATTTGAAGAAAGGAGCTCAAAAAACGCATTTCTGCATTAAAAATTTTCGATTCTGATGTCACTATCGGTCACTAGAAATCACTATTTTGGCTACTTCGTCACTAAGACCTTAAAAAATTTTCAAAAATACACCCCTAAGAATCGAGCTAAAATTTTTTTTGGCTGAAAATTGGTAATCCTTCAGAATTGCGGTCCCGACGAAAAATTAATTAAAAAATTTTATTTTAGTTTTTTCTAGGGCGAAAAAATGTGCTGATTACGAATCTGAGCTCAGATTTGCAAAATCATTGATTTTATCTATGATTTTTCATCAAGTAATTGATTTTTTCCAAAATTAAATGAGCGTAAAAACTCATGCACAGATGTTGTAGAGTATTGCGTATTATTATCCGGTTAACAATTGACATTGTATGTCATTATTAAATAAATGTGCGCAAATAAAGCACGAACGGTCATTGGCTGTCATAAAAAATAATCCGCAGCCAAGCGGATTTGAACCCCAGACCCGTTTCATATGACCCCTAAGGGCCAGTAATTAAATTTCAAAAAATCATATAAAACTTTAAATTTGCCTTCTCCATAAATTTAATAGTTCATTCGAAAGCTCTTTTTAAACGCTACAACATCTGCGCATGAGTTTTTACGCTCGTTTAATTTTTTTTTAATTTTGGAAAAAATCAATTACTTGATGAAAAATCATAGATAAAATCAATGATTTTGCAAAATCTGAGCTCAGATTCGTAATCAGCACATTTTTTCACCCTAGAAAAAACTAAAAAAAAATTTTTAAATTAATTTTTCGTCGGGACCGCAATTCTGAAGGATTACCTGAAAATTTGTCACTATTCGTCACTATTTCGGACTTTTTGCCACTATTTTGTCACTATTTTAACATTTTTACTCACTATTTTAGTTAACTATTTCGGGATTTTTTGTCACTAAAATTCACAGCCCTAGTAATCAGCGCATTTTTCTACCCCAGAAAAAATACAAAGAAAATTTTTAAATTTATTTTTCGAAGAAACCACAAAACTGTACCTTTGCCGGTTATTCATTACTAATGTTGTTTTACTCTGCAGAAGACAGAAGAAAGACGCAAAAATTAGTTATCGTTTGTGATGTTGCCTTCGTCCACTCCCAATGTGCAGCGTCCCACCAAACCCCCAGGAACTGTGGGCCCAACAACAATGCCATCGCCAAAAGTTGCACATTCTGCATTAACTGTTGCAACAAATCCTTTTCCAACAAGCGATGAATCTCAGCGCAAGTTAAAACCACCACAGAATGGCAATGTGCACAGCTCGCAAAACAAAGCAATACCCGAGATAAAATTGACTGGATTTGTCGGATTTGATTCGCTGCCTTACCAATTGGTCAGAAAGTGCCAAGAAAGCGGGTACATTTAACTAACATTTTTCGCTATTTTATTTGTTTTTGTGGCCCCTTGCCTCTCCAGATTCCAATTCAACCTTTTGTGTGTCGGTGAGACAGGAATGGGCAAGACTACACTTCTCGAATCCCTCTTCAACATGAAAATGGAGTTTGAGCAATGCAACCGCGAACTAAAGACAGTCGAACTCCGCGAAAAGACTTTCGGTATTCAGCTTTAAAGACTAACAAACACAACATTTTTTAAAGATGTACAGGAAGGGGCTGTAAAGGTAAAACTTCGGGTGGTGGAGACTGCTGGCTTTGGCGATCAGTTGGACAAGGAAAAGAGGTAATTCATAAAGTTTCGCTAATTGATATTTGATGATAACCCCCTTTCCCGCCTCAGTTTGTCGAAGGACATATCTGAGCTCGTATTCATTACCTGAACATTTTATCTTCAGGAAAATACAAATATAAAAAATTTTTCGTGGGCACTTCTTCAAATGATACATTAATAAATTTTGTGGACAAATAAACTGTTTGAGCATTTTTAAGTGCTCAAATCATTGTGAATTACATCAACGACCAGTTCGAGGCCTACCTTAAGGAGGAACTAAAAGTAAAGCGAAATTTGTCCAGTTATGAAGACAGAAGAATTCACGCCTGCATTTACTTTATTTCTCCGACTGGTCATGGGTATGGGAAAATAAGTTGTTTGTACGTTCTTTTTTAGCATTAAGGCATTGGACTTGATTACTTTGCGCGAGTTGGCCAAACGTGTCAATGTGATCCCCGTGATTGCGAAATCGGACACCACTTGTAAGGACGAACTCCAGCGGTTTAAGCAAAAAGTAATCGGCTCTTTAAAACTTATTATTGGTTCATTTTCAATCTTTTCTACGAATTCCATTATGTTTTGCAGGTTGTGAGCGAGTTAAAAGCGCAGCACATTGAGATTTACCAATTTCCGACTGAGGACGAGACGGTGCGCAAGGACAACACGGAACTGAACGCATTGGTGCCATTCGCAGTTGTTGGGAGCACTGATTTTATCACGAAGGAGGATGGACGAGTGCTGCGTGCTCGTCGCTACCCTTGGGGTGTAGTCGAAGGTCGGCCATGACAAATTATAAGTTTGCCTTAATAGATTGTAAGAACCAAATTAGGGTGGATTTTTATTCGTATTTATTAGTTTTCTCTACTTTGTTATATTTCTGTCTTATTTATTTTATTGTTTCCATTTTCCTCCAGTTGAGAATGAAGAACACTGTGACTTTGTGAAACTTCGCGAGGCGATGCTTCGCATCAACGAAGATTCGCTACGTGATCGGACCCACACTTTCCTTTATGAGCGCTACAGACGAGAAAGGCTTAAACAAATGAAAATTGGGGACGGAGACGCGGGCCCAAAAATGATGGAAGCCTTTGTTCAGGTAGACAAATTCTAATGTTTTGTTCGATTATTGCTATTAATTTAGCGTCGGAAAGAATTGGAGGATGAGTTTCAGAAGAGAAAGGATCAATACAGGTGAAAAGGAGCCGATTAAAAATCAAATAAAATGATTTCCTTCATTTTTAGCAAAGAAATGCAACAACGTGTGAGCAAAAAGGAAGCGGAATTAAAGCATCACGAAGAGATTGTGAGTATTTCGTTTAAAAGTAATTAAAATATGTTCTATCCATCGTTTAGTTGAACATCCGTCACACCGAGATTGACAATACATACCAGAATGAGCTTAAGCTGGTCGAGGCACAGATCAACGGACTGATTGAGGAAAAAGCCAAATTGGAAATAAAGCTGAAGAAGCAACAACGCTCGAAATAAATGAAGCCGAGGCGAATTTTTCAATCGAAGCCATTAAAAAAACATTCCATTTTTGTAAGCATCTCTTATTGACTAATCTTTTCACAGCCTTCGCTTATTTTGATTCAATGCTAATTAGGTGTCTAACCGAATTTCAGACACCAATGATTAAGAAAGATTGTCCTAAATAGATGAAAAACTATTTTCGCATTCCGTGTTATTGTTTGTTATTTATCGAATATAAAGTATGCGATTAATCTAATTTTTTGTCTATTCTTTTCATCGTATGGTTTACGGTATACGGAAGGATTTTTTGTCTCTACGGGAAATTTTGTTTTTCATGGTAAAAAAATGCTAATCTACATATTAGCGGATTTTCAATTGTATTTTATCGGTTTTTCATCATTTGATTTTTGGGTTTTTTGTACTTTGTCCATGACACGTTTTAATATTCGAGCTCATTTGTCAGCGACCAAAAATCCCCGAGATGAAATTTTGGCTCAAGTACAGTTTATGCATCCAATGGACTTTTAACCATTGCCCCAATTGGAAAAATCCGGTCAATCCCCATTTTTCCAAAAAATCGCCGGACCGAATATCTGGTCCGGTCCGCTTTCTATTCATTAATTTTATTTACGCAAAATATTTTACGCCATTTGGCGTTTTCTCCTTTTCAAAATCTTTTTTTAGACACTAATTTTGTTCAGTTTAGTTGGAGATGAAGCGAGTTATGGAAGATCGAAATAAAAAATACAAAAAAGGCATTTACCAGTGTAACTTTTGAATTAGCGCGCAAAAATTTACGCCAATTACGCTATTTGGCGTTATGAGCAATTTTGTCTAACACTGGGCTTGACCCATAGTGTGTACTTGAGCCGAAATTTTCTCAAAATACCAAAACAACATTTAGTAAAGAAATTTTGCCATCAAAGGGGAAGGGGTGATGACTTACAGATAAACGAAGATAGAGTAAGTGAATAGAATTAAGAATCCGGGTCATTTGGACCAGTTATGTATTTTTTTAATAAATTTAACTTTTCATTTTATAGGTTACCCATTTCACTATTTACATTATGTCGATTACGGCAACAAAAAAATTGCAACCATTGCTTTATGAATCCTACGAATGTCTCAGAAAACGTGCCTTCGACATTGACAAAGAATTGCTTGCTTCGCTGAAACGGCTCGACAATTATAAGTTTCTAAATTTTTCTGATTGTGAGATTAATTTATTCTTTTTCATTTGCTAGGCGCTTCAAATATTTATCGGAAGCCGAACGCGAAGGAAGGATGAAAATGCAGGATGGAGATGAAGAAGATGCATACATTTTGTACCACCGAGCCATGGCCATTTACCGTTTGATAAGCGACTCAATGACTGATGCGTTCAAACGGAGCCGGGTAATTATATTTTTGTTTTCCTAAACAGACCACGAAACCTTTTGTTGCAGGATGGTCGTATTTTCTACGAGACTTCTGGTCGCCTGCTTTCGGATCTTGAAAAGGTTGCCGAGAGTTTGAAGCAACGGTTCGGACAGCGTCAAATAACTGGGTCCACACTTGGGAGTTCTAAATCGTTTTCTGATGAGACGAAAGTTGAAGGCTCATTGTCATCTCAATCAAGTCCGTTTCAAATTTTCTTTAAATTTAAGCTTGGAATTAGGATTGACCAAAAAAAACCATAATGTTCAGCATCTTTGATAATCTACTGGTTATACAGTATGGAATAAAACTTTATGGTTTGAATAAAAATTTTTTGTATCTGTGACATACATGAAAAGGGGGGGGGTCGACCCCCCCCCCCCCCCCTTCGCCCGCAAAGTGCCCCAAAATGGGGTACCCCTTCGCATCGACGGGGGGCCGGTGTAAAAGAGGTGGGGGGGGGTCGTAGCGAAGGGGAAAAGAAGGAAATTTCTGAAAAATTTGGCTTTTTTCTCAACAAAATTTGCTAGAAATTTTCTATTTTTCTTCCGGCGGCGCCTATCGGCACCGCCGGACCCCCCCCCCCCAAAAAAAAAAGTTTTTTAAAAAAGCGCGTCGCAAAAAAAGCGTATTTAAAAAAAAAAGTCGTCGCCTGGCTAAAAATCTGCCAATTTTCGGTGAAAATCTGTTACAAAATCCACTTAAATTTTTAAAATTTTCCCCGGCGGCGCCTGACGGCACCGCCGGCTCCCGCGCTCGCGAAATTTTTTTGAGAAAACCGCGCCGCAAAAAAAGAGGTTTTAAAAAGCAAAAAAAAAGGCCGTCAAATTGCATGGCTAGACCCCTTCGCAAAATTGGCCGCTGACCCCCCCCCCCTTTCCATGTATGATCTGTGAAATTGAATGTCGCGAAAAAATTTCTTCACAAATTTAGCCCAATCCCTGAGCTTTCGAATGAACCCAAATTCACTTCCCTTCCGCCTCTCTATGAATTGTCCATTAATTCTGAAAATGTGTGCTCAAAAGTGTATAGAGTTAAAACTTTTTAAAAAAAAATTCTCAGATCTAACAATAAGTTGTGAGAAAATTTTTTGAAATTCTTGCTAGCCTAACTTTAATGCTGAACATAAAAGTTACACCGTAGATCAGATCACTCTTTCATGATGAATTAAAAATTCGAATATGGCTTGAAATCGGAAAATTTCGTAATAGGGACAGAAAGAGCACAAAATTCTTTACAAAATAGCTTTTGATTAATTGTTCTAAGTTGAGTCTCCTCAAAATGCGAGGCCCTGGGATTTCACCGACCACTAATCAATTGTTTCCATTTTTCGTGTGTCCACAAATTTGATACTCACTTCATCCACCCACCCTAATATTATAGTTAATATAGTCCTTGCATCAACGCAATAGTTCCTTATTCAGGGGGGAGGAGGCACGTGCCCCCCCCCCTCCGAAATGAAAAATATCTAATAGAATAAATGGATAAATCTTTTGAAAAATTTACACAATTTTCATATCATTAAAATTCCCGGCGTTACCTATCGCCACCGCCGGACCCATGTACCATTATTTTTTGAAAATTAGACCCCAATGCCAAAAATTACCATTTTTTGGTGCAAAAACTCCAAATTCATGCTTTTCACCCGGCGCTCAAAATTTTGGAAAAAAATGAAAAACTTTTTGTTCTATATTTTATTTCAAATAGTTTTTAGAAAGTGTTTTTATGCAAATAAAATGCCCATCATTTAACAATATAACTAATTGTAATGTTCACATAATTTGATTTCAGACGCTATGCAATTCAAAAAATACGCTAAACCGGCTGAGATTGTGCGGTTTGTTGCGAATGGAATGACCGCACTCGTGTTGGATTACCGGGAGAATCAAACGGAAACCATTGAATACAAAAGCACGCACGGCACAATTAAAGTGGTGCACATCAGCAGAAGAGACATAATGCCCGGGTGAGTCTCTTTTGACTTCGCTTAATTCGTTTATGCATTAATTAGTCTTTTAGAAGCTTGCTTCACTCCCTGTTCAAAGCCTTGGACATCAGTGTACGCCCTCTTCTCGAAAACATCTCTCATGTCGATCTTGTTGCATTGCTCGGCGACCCCAATGACATAACGGACGAAAAGGGGACCAAAACGACCATTTTGATGGAGGCACTCACCACTGTTCGTTCTCTATCATACATGGAAAGGGGGGGGGGGTCAGCGGCCAATTTTGCGAAGGGGTCTAGCCATGCAATTTGACGGCCTTTTTTTGTTTTTAAAATACGCTTTTTTGCGATGCGCTTTTTTAAAAAACTTTTTTTTTTGGGGGGGGGGGGGTCCGGCGGTGCCGTTAGGCGCCGCCCGGAAAAATTTTGTATTTTTAGTGTCATTTGCTACCAGATTTTGACTAAAAAATGACCAAATTTTGAGATTTTGGGCTTTTTTAAAGAGAAATTGAAAATTTCTAGCAAATTTTGTTGAGAAAAAAGCCAAATTTTTCAGAAATTTCCTTCTTTTCCCCTTCGCTACGACCCCCCCCCCCCTTTCATGTATGTTCTCTATTTTTGTCCTTTCTTCATCTGATTTGTACAATAAGGTCTTTTTGTAGTACAATTTCAACTACAAATTGAAACGTCCACCGGTGATCATTGATGGTGGCTTTATGAACTGGAAAAATGTTTACCCGTATTATGTAAACGAAACTTCTGATGTGCCGCGTTTTGAGAAAACCTTCGACGAGCAATTTGCCATTTGGATTGTCGAGTCGAGGAAAGGCAATGAATTGAATTATTAATAGTGCTTATCATCTTTCTGTGAATTTAGCAAATGAACTCCGTTTTCAATATCCCAGCTTGTCGGGCTTCGCCAGAGAGTCTGTTCCGTCTGATTGTCCTGCCCAACAAAAACAAATTGAAGAAACGCCCATAATTCAGAATTTTATTCAATATCCCAGCATGACTGGCCTCACCAGGCAGTCTGTTTCGTCTGATTTTTCGGCCCAGCAAAAACAAATTGAAGAAACACCCATAATTCGGAATAAGCCAAACCACGGTAGTGGTTCCGAAGTTTTGCCACCATCTGGAGGTGCCGGATTGTGTCGAATATCAATTTTAGTCTCCGCATTTCAGCGCTTCAGCAATCTATTCCCATTGATGTGCATAAGAATGTGCCGCCCAGTGATTTGCATAACCGTGTGCCGACTGTGCCAGTCATAGACCGATCGAAGAAGCCGTTAAATGGATGTAACGTCCGTGATCAGCAACCCCGAAGACCCCCACCCCCGCAAAGGTGATTTTTTCCGACTAATAAAAAAACGAAAAGCACAGTTACCTATGATTTACAACCTTTGGTGTTTAATAATGCCTCTTTAGGACTGACGATGGCACCGGCAATTACTTTTTAAGTGCGTATTCAATGTCTGCGCAGAGAATTGGCAATGATTCGGAGTGGAAGAAAACGGTGCGTTAACTTGGCGGGGGACGCGACAAAATATCACCGCAGAATTTAAAAATTTTTTAAACAGAAATTTTTAAAGAAAAAATTCTTAGAAAATTTTTTTATAGAAAAAAATTAAATTAAAAAATTGAAAAATTTTATGCGTTTTTTTTTGAAATTTAATTGTTTTTTTCAAAAAATTTTCCAAAAAAATTTTTTTCAATGCATTTTTTCTTGAAATTTTCTTATAAAAAATTTCTGCGCGATATTTTGGGGTGCACCCAACTTGGCGAACGTTTCTTTTCACATTTTAGCCGCTTGGTCGGACCGGTCTCTTCAACATGGGGAACACGTGCTTTATGAATGCTACTCTTCACCCGCTGTTCCATACGCCCGGATTTTCTCAACTGTTCCAACAAAAAAATGCTCAAAGATTCGTCAATGGGTACGTCGGGTGCCTTCGATTTAATAAAATCACTTTGTTTTTGTAGAAATAACACAGTTGGATCAAAGGGCATCATTTCCGGGTCGTTCTCTGCTCTCATTGATTTGTTTTGGTCTGGCAAATTCAACGCAATTCGGCCCCAAGTTTTCCTGGTAATTTCTATTTCGAACAATACGTTGTATTATATTACTATTTTTTTCTTCAAGGAGTGCTTTGCTCGACGCGTAAATGCCGAATTGGCCGACCGACAGCAGCACGACGCCCAGGAATTCCAACTTTATTTGCTGGACGCGCTTCACGAAGACACCAACAGAGTGGGACTGTCTTGGAACAAAATGCTTTCATTTTACGCTATTTTTTACTCAATTTTAAGGTCGACAGACGACAGCCATTTGAGCAAAATTATGACAACACCAATTTGCGGGTCAGTTCATCTGATTTTTTTGAGAGGTCAAAACTGTTCTCTTCGTCGCCGGTCAACGATTTGTTCAATGTGAGTCGAGTCACCACTCTATAATCGTCCGTCAAATCATTTTTCAACTCTCAGCTCACAACCATTTCAATGGTCCAATGCAACACGTGCAATGCGTCGAGTGTTCGCTTTGAGGAAGTCAATCAAATAAGGTGGGTTTATTCGCAGAAAAAGCCGATTACCTTATTGAATTTGAATTTAGCGTCGAGTTGCCGACAAATATTGGCTGCCTGAAACTGAAGGACTGTCTCGGGGCGCATTTTTCATTAACAGTGAGCAGTTGAATTTTGTAGGTTGATTATTTTGCCTTTCTGTTTTCTTGTTTCAGAATCTCGAAGCACCTTGGGATTGTCCGAAGTGCAAAAGCAAACAGCCGGCGACACGGAGCACAAAAATTTGGAGGGTCCCTAAAGTTCTGATCGTTCATTTGAAGCGATTTTCGCAGAATAATGGTAACTTCGTAAAAAATGAGGTCGGTTTTCCGCCGGTCACCGCTTTTGTGCGTGGTTAATTAAATTTTAAATTAGGCTGCAGTCACATTCGATGTGAATGAGTTGGATTTGTCGCCATATGTACATGAGAAGTCTCCGCTTTTTAACGCAGCATTCAGTCTCTATGCCATAACGGTGATGACTAAAATTATCCTCCTAATTACACTAATTTGTTTAAAAACCCCTTTAGAATCACAGCGGTCGTTTGAACAGTGGCCATTACACATCGGCTGTAGTCAATTTGATAAGCACTGATCGAGAATGGCTGAGCTTTGACGATGAGTCTTGCATGCCGTGTGTCGCCCCGTCGCCCACTGTGAGAATTTCGCTCTATTCATTCTTAGAAAAAAAAAATCAAAAATTTTTCTTTGTTTTCAGAGTAAAAAAGTGTTCCTTTTGTACTACAAACTTACGAACTCGAAAACTAAGTGATATTGTGTGTACTGTTTTATTGTTTTTTGTTTCTATTGTTTGTTCTTGTAAATAAATGAAAATAAATCTGAAATATTTTTTATTTGCATTTTTTCCTATTCAGAAACGAATTCTTACAATTAAATTTATCTTTTTCATTGGTCCTTTTTCATATTAAGAGATTTGTTAAGCATTCCTCAAATTTAGAGTCCGAAATGTCTAATTGCTCCAGGGAAAGAAAAAGTGAATTGAGAAGGCATGTGCATGATGGTTTTGTGTATGAGAGGGAAACCATCAGCAAAGATGGGAGTCGGATTTTTTGGCGCTGCGTTCGGAAGAGAAAGGGCGGCGAAAAGTGCAGCGGACGAATTCACACGACAGCGGACGGAAATCGGACATTTCTCAAGTGAATTTGGATGGATTTGAGATTATTAACGTCAAAAGAAGTTTCAATCTGGGACTATTTTGAGTTTGGGACCTCAGACCAATCGTGGCATTTGTAGGGGTAAACCAAAGGAATTCCGCGTTTAGGACGGTTACCGAACACAACTGCTCGTACAAGGGGGCGGCAACGAGTGCAAATGGTCCTCCGCTTAAAAGGGCCGACGGAGAGGCGAAGAAACGCGCGATTGGTGACGAAGCACAGAGAATGCCTTGGCAAGAGCAGGACGGAGATCAAACCTTGGCATTTGTTGTCGGCACTTATGCGGCAGTAAGTCGCGCAAATTAACGCGAAAAAATAGTTGGATAAAAGATGGGTGGCGGAGCAAACAATCCAACTAATTCAGTCGATGCGTTCGGTGGACGAACTGTTCGAACTTGTGCAAGGAAATGTCGGCGACGACCCAATCGACTTTACGAATTTGAATGAATTGCAGCACTCAATCTTCATCAAAGAGATGTCTGTCATTGCTTTTTTTTCTCTATTGCGTTTATGCTGCTTTTTAAAATAATATCCAGGGCACGAAAAATGGAGAAATTGCGCTTGGACTTTGAACAGATGGACTGCAGTGAATGTGGCCGTTGCGGGAAACAAATTGAGAAAATCGCCACTGAAGATTTGGCGATGGTTCAGAAGGGCGAAGGCATGGCACCGACATGGAGCAGGGGGAACAGAGACTGGCACAGAATTATGCAGACGGCGAACCGCGACTCGGAGTGCGCTTCGCTGGCCATTCACACGTTCCTTTACCATCCGACCGAATTGTGGCCGACATTGCGGTGTTTGTTCGGCAGTGAAAGGTGCACACACTCGTGATCAAAAACCACATTAATTATCAAATCCCAGTTTTAGTGATGCTCTCAGCTGCTACCCCTATTTGGACTTTCGAAAATCGTCTTCCGATTTTTTCGTCTGTTTTAAATGCCGACGGAATTACCATGATCTGATGGACTATCTTAGGCATGCCGAGATGTACCATAAAGCAACTTATGAAAATTTTTAAATTATTTATTTTCAAATGTATTTAGAATTTATGGCATTTTGTTTACCGTATAATAAAATCGATTGTTTTGAGTGTGGCGCGTTTGCGGTTGGTAACCTCCGTTCCGCCCACTTACCTATTTGTTAATGCGTTGTTTCGCTTCCTAATGCCATTTTCGGTGTATAATTAATTGTATCTTTTAAGTTCCTATTTTGGTACATTTACTGATCAAAAGGCAATGTCTGAGGAAAAATTTGAAGATGTTGATGGCTCTATTATTGGACAGAAGCGACAAAATACTGAAAACGGCGGCCCGGCCTCGAAGAAGGCGAATGTGATTGAGTCCGGTGATTCCTTTGTTTATTGCTAATCTAATTGGTCTTTCCTCTCTTAGACAACCTCCAAATCAAAGTTTTGATCCCTTCGGCGGCGGTCGGCGCACTGATCGGAAAAGGCGGCGAAACGATGCGCAATTTAAAGAACGACTCGGGCTGCCGTGTGCAAATGTCAAAGAACTTGGAAGTGTACCATGGGACATCGGAGCGCATTTGTTTGGTCAAGGGGAAACTTGCTGCGACAATGATTGTGTGAGTTTGGGAGGGAGGGTAATTGTTGTTTTATGATTACCGAAAATTAAATTATTTTGTTTAGAATGGGCGCAATTTTGGAAAAAATCCAGGAAAAAATTGACGCCAACCACGCTTCTGACCATTTCGACCTGAAGGGATTGGACCGGACCAAAGAGGTTGGATGACGAGGGCATTTCCAATGCGACTTTTAATTTGTTGCAGATGAAATTTGTTGTGCCAAACACTTCCGCCGGAATGGTCATAGGAAAGAACGGCACGAGCATCAAAGAGATTCGGGACACAACAACGGGTTGGTTCAGCTTGAACATTTGACCAGCGCAGGAATTCAAATGTTGTAATTTTGGGTTTTCAGCAAACATCCAAATCTACCCCAAGGCGGGCTCTGAGGAGGCCAAAATTTCGGCCGAGAGAGTGATTACGGTTGGCCACGAATCGAACGAAGTTTTACTGAGCGCAGTGCAACGCGTTCTGGAAAAAGTGGTGGCTGATCCGATGCATGCGCAGCCAGTCCCAGCGGAGAGTCAGGCGAGCAACAAAGGGACCAAAACAATTTCGGAATTTAGTTTTATTAGGGATATTATTAATAACCAAATTCATTTTCAAAAAGATAATTCAATAAGAAAGCATTTAAATGCAGGACATAAAAAGGGCGTTTCATTATATTAAATGTTTTTCCTCACTTTGTCAGTTGGCTTCGGGCTTTGAATTCGGCGGATCGCGGCTCAGTGCCGGGAGCAATCAGTTTGGGGGAATTTCAAACATGGGCAACAATTCGGGTGAGCAGAAACCAAATGTGACATTCGTGTGTCTTCTAAAACGCCTTTATTTCAGAAGCAATGCATGGGAAATCATTTGGAGGGCCTTCCTTCAAATTCAATCCCCTCCAGGGGACGGGAAACAACGAGGCGAGTCATTGTTTTGAATGACTTCTCCATTCAGTGTATATTTTTCTAAACCATTCCCGTTCAGCTGTTGGCTTTTCTCGACAATTTGCAGTCCACTTTGCGCTCTTCCGGATTCAACGACCAATCGGTGTCAGAGGTGATGCAGGCGATGCAAGTGCTGGCCAAATACAACATAATGGTCAATTCCATCAAATTCCTCGCTGTGATTCCCCTCATTTAACGTGTGACTTTAGGGTCTTGGCCTGGGCCTCGGTGTTGCGGCGATGGCCCAAATGCGTAACACTGAGAGTGCGATGGCCCAGCAGAATGTGCTGCTTGGTGCTGCCGCATCGAATACGCCGTTGCAACAGCAACAGCAGCGCTACGATATCATGTCACAGTCGAACATCACCGGGTCACTGTTGGACTCGTCGCAGAACATTGACCAGGTACAGGAGAAATTTGGCATTTGATTTTTTGGCCTTTGCATTCAGTCAATCGTTGGAGGATCGGGCGGTGTTCTGATCGATGTGATGAGCCAAAAGAAGTCGGGCACAAATGGAACGAATACTTTCGCCAACTCCGTGATCAAAGAACGCGTTGTGGAGGATGGACACACTGAACTTGAGGTGGACAGGCGTTTTTCCTATTTCTTTGGAATTTGAGCACTTTTGCATAAAATGTGTTGTTTTTAAATTATTTTTATTTTTTGCTTGAATTTTTGACAATAAATATAAGACAGTTTGTTGCTTCTTTGAATTCAACAAAAACGTGTTTTTGGGCCACAATTAAATCAAATTATAGAAGTTGATTATTACAACCCACCCCACCCATCTCTGATTTTTAATTTAGATTGAGTTTCTTGTATTAATTTTCCTAATTTTATTTATTTATATTCCTGCTGGCGTTTTCATACTTTTTGTGTTATGAATTTATTTATTATTTTTCAGGTTCCCGATAACATTGTCGGCGCCGTTTTGGGGCCCAGGGCGAAGACACTGATCGAAATTCAGCAGCTGAGCGGCTGCAAAATTGAGGTGCACAAGCGTGGCGCGAACACCGCCAGCCCGGGCGGACGCGTTGTGAGGTCGGTTTTGGCCAAATGTTTGTTCCCCGCCGGTGTTTCCCTCCGTGTTGATCATTTTGACTTGGCCATTCGTCTGATCAACGCCGCTTTCTTTCATTTATTTGTCATGCACTTTCCGATCATCACGCTCCTCTCTCTCTTCAGTTTAACTGGAGACAACAATAGCATTCTGAATGGACGCATCATGATCGAGAAAGTTATTAACCAGGAACAGCAACGTCGTTCTATGATGGGCACCGCTCGCTGAGTGTGCCTCCCGTGTTTCTGTCCATTTTACAACCGATCACCGTCAATCTTTTCAACCCATCTTTTGTCGTTTCTTTCTTTCTGATCTGTCTAAAGGGTGGGGTGTGACGTGGCGCATTTTCACCAAATTGGACATTTTTAGAATGCGATTGTGGTCATTTTAATAACACTGATCAGTTTCTCTTTTTCTTTTTGTCCATTCTCTTTTTCTTTCCCCTGGGACATTTCTGCGTTTCTGTCACACCCTAATTCTTTCGCTCTCTCTCTCTATTTTCATTCTCTGCCTCTTCGTTTCTGTCTGTCCGTCTGTTTGTGTGTGGTGACTCTTCCTCTTTAATATTACAACTTTTGCCAATTTTTAATTTGTCAAAAAGGCAGAAATTCGAAATAATTCATACCAAAAAACTATTATTCGCCCTCAAAAAACAACTTTATGCAAGCCAGCTAAAAGAAACGATTATTATCCTTTTCCCGTCATTTTCTACGATCAAATTGCACTTTTCACTATTATTTTTCATCATTTGTTATTTCTTTAACGGAAGTCCGCTGTCGTTCTTTTTTTATTATTGAATAACCAGACAATGCATTCGTTTTGCTCTTGTTTATTTTCTCCGATTATCACATCATTACAATATTTTTCATCGTATTTTTTTGTTAAATTTTCGTATTTCGTAAGATTTTCATCGATCATTTCATTATTCATTTCATTGCTGATCGCTTATTTAAGAATGGTTAAAAAATGAACAACGCTATTCGTAATATCAACTGTAATTTATATCATTAAAAATGCTCACTTTACATTTTTATGCTTTTCAAAAAAGGGTGGATTCTGCTGTTGCCTCCCCTAATTTTCATATCAGTCATCAAAATTAATTAGGTTTTTTGGGTTTTAGTCATTGCTTTTAAATTCTCGAACACCGTTTGATCTTCTATTTACAAATCCATGGTATGTTTTCGTCGGCTTATTTCGCTTTCGAATTGCTCTCTTCGTTTTCAAATCAATCGTCGGCTGTTTAATGCGTCAAATCGTTTCAATTTTCAGTCATTCATTTTCTTTCTGCTGAGCCATCACTTTCTAATGACCGTGAAAAGCCGTTGAAGATGCTTACCGATCATACATTTGTTTATCTTTCAGGACAGGTTAAGCTGAGACCGTCAGCCTCTTAACGAAGTGATCGATGTGGAGAAGATCTCGAGACTGTGATCTATTTATTACGAATGAATACCAATTAAAGAGAAACGCGAAATTATTGCATTCGAAAAAATTAGCAAATGTTATGGGGTGTGAGTGTGAGTGGGTTAAAATGGGCACTGATGCAGAATTATGGTCTCAACTTTTATTTTCCACCGAGTTTTCGAGTGTGACCACGAATCCGACAACAGGATTTCTCCACACTTCCTAAACCCGGAACAGAATTCGAACAGAATTTGATTTTTTTATTGCCTAAACGCAGACAATTTGTATATTTACCTTCTTCAGACTCATTGTTAGTGCTTCCGAATGATACCAATAATATTTATTCGAACATGAAAAATTGTGGTCCAAGAGACTTAGGTTGAACACTAGGGTTGCGACCCCGACGTCGGGGTTGGAAGCTTCGGGGTCGGGGTTTTTCAATTTTTGCCTTATGACATATAGTCAAAAAACTTTATATAATTTTTGCTTAAAAATATTTATTATTCATCAATAATTTTATGTGCTTTTTTATTTAATATGTATTTTTGTGTAGAATTAATTAAAAACGCATAAAGCATTTTTTTAAATGGCCGATGTTCAGTGAATAGTCAAATTTCAAATTTTTTCCTTCGGCGCCGGGCTCCCAATACGTATTTTTTTTTAAATTGGCTCAAAGTCGAAAAAATGGGCATTTTTGGTGAAAATCTTTTAACAAATTGCACTTTAATTCTCTAATTTTCAACAAAAAAATTCCCGGTGGCGCCTATCGGCACCACCGGACCCCTATTTCCAAAACGTTTTTTGGAAAAAGTGCGCCGCAAAGGCCGCCGGGAGAAATTTTGAAAATTTGAGTGTAATTTGTTAACAGAATCTTATAAAAAAAATGCCAATTTTGCGATTTCTTTTTAAGAAAAATAGTAGTTTTTGGTCAGGTGGTTTGGTCAATTTTTATTGGTGTTTTTGTTTAAAAATCCTATCAGAAATAAATTAGAAAAGAAAAATTCCACCAGTATCGAAAGTCACTGGGGGTGGGTTTGGATGACCCTCAGAATTTAGCGCCCACAATGTTCGAAATTCGGTTAAAACACTTCCGAATTTATTTTACATTTTTAAACAATGATAAAACTAAGTGAGAATAATATTTCACATTAAGCGAGTCAATAGATAGATAGCCTATCATTTAATGATCGGAAAAGGCCGGCCAATCACTGAAGCACTGTTTTCCTTTCCCTCCTCGTCCGTGCACCGCTTAACGACCACAACTTCGGAGGTTGCCGATTTAACACCATCCATTGACGAAGACACAGAGCGAATTGCCACCCTTGGGAAAATCAAGAACTGTGTCAAAAAAACGGCTTTTACTTAATGTCTTCGGCCGGGTTCAAGTCCGTAATGCGCAGTCGCCGAGCTTTGGCTTTGACCGAGTCGCATTGCTTTCCGTTTAGGAACAGTTCATAAGCTGAAAGTACAAGCAGAGGGACGCTTTTGTAAATTTCAATAAACCGCTAATAAACTGAAAAACTCACAGTCCACGGAATTCATCAGCGGAATGGCATTCTCCCACATAATGTCCAACGCATCATTACCCTTCTCGCCGTTTTCGTGTCTTTTGCAGGTGATATTTATTGGGGTTGGGATGAGCAGTGAACGCAGTTGTCGGTCCTGAGCCTGACGATCAGACATTTCCATCTCCAATTGCTGAAAAGTGTGGTGTTTAGGGGAATAAATGGTAAGCAAATGCATCGAGAAAATTGCCTTAATTTTTGCGGCCAATTCTTGGAAAGTCAGCACATGCGCTTCGTTGATGCCTGTCAGCAATTTGTTCTGCTCGACCAATTCGTTAACTTTGCTTTGCAATGCGCGAGGCGTTGGCTGTGGCGCGAGCGCCGGAGAGAGGCGTTTGGAGTGAAGGCCAATGCTTGGCTTCCTCCGAATGTTGAGCTTACGGGCCAAATTGCTGAATCGTCCCTGAAATTTAAATTCAATATTTGATTTACTTGATTTTTTTCTTTCGTATTAAATAGTTCTATGATAAGATTGTCGTCACAGCCGAATCCTTTGCAAAGGTCGTCTATTATAAACATGAGGCTGTCTCCTCATAATTTGTCTTGGATGAGTTGAAGCACGGGGTGACTTCTTTTGGGAAGGATTCCACTGCTCCGTCCATCTGTTTGTGATCCCCCCCCCCTCTCCCCACCTTTTTCCTTCCGCTTCCTTTGCTTGAGCCTGCGCTCTCCTCGTCCTTTTGCTCCCCAACGATGCTCTTCCGTCTCATTGCGCCGACTTTCCGTTCGCTGTTTTGCATAATTTTGTGCCTGTGCCCCGCCGTTGACTTTGACGATGACAGCACCGGTCGCAGCGATTGCTTCTTCTGTTGTTGCTGAATGGCTTCGATGTCACTTTTTTGAAGGGTACTGAATTGGCGGTGACGCGCTGAACGCGCAGTGAGCGACGAAACATTGACAGGAATCCGTGAAGAAACGGGCGAAGAGACAGAAGCGGTGGAAGAGGGAGGCAAAAGGCGGGAGGAAGAAGGCGGAGGAAAGAGGGGAAGAGCATCCGGCGAGGGGGAAAAGGGAGGGGCAGCGCAAACGGACGAATGTTGCTGATTGTGAGGACCAATCGAATCACTTTCAGTTCTAAGGAAATCGGATTGAATGTTCATGGAGATATATGATGTTCAACTTCAAAAGCAGCCAAATAAATTATTGAGACGACTGTTTCTTACTTGGAGAAATTCAATCGGACGGTGTCGAAACTGCTGCCGGACAAAATAACGGTGCGGGTGGGCGAAACAGGCGGTAGGACAAGCGTTGAGACTGTCCGATTCGTGTCACAACTACAAAATGGTAAACCCCTTATTTGTCCATTCATTCCGTCCTCACCCGTCCATCGCCGAATGACTCCGTTCTTTTGGCTTTTCCTCCTCCGCTTCTTCCGTCGTTTTGCTGATCAGTTGTACAACACTTTTGCTCATTATAATAGTGGGTGTCTTCTGTTGCTGTTCCTCCGCCGTTTTCGCTTCGTTTTTCTCGTTGGCAATTACTTCCGTTGTCTTTGGCTTTGTTTTTTTCGTTTGCGTTCGTCCGCCATTTCCCCCCATTTTCGTCGTTTTCATTGCTTTTGCGCCGCTTCGATTGCCATTTGTCGCTTTTTGTTGTCGCAGTTCCGGCGTTTGTCGTTCCGTCCTCTCCGTTCCCACGACTTTTTGTTCTTCGCCCATTTTCACGGCACTTTCGCCAATTTTGGCAGTTATTGCTGAGGACGATTGACTCCGATTGTATTCCCTTCTCTTCTGAATCACCTTAAATGAACAAAAAACAAAACATTGGCATTTATTCTGAGAAATATTTGCCATGGACAGTTTCTCGTCTTCCATCAGTGACACTTCGCCCTGTTCCGTCGGACATTGCCCTTCCAAATATGCACAAAGTGCGGCATGGGCAGCAGTGCCAGGCCGAAAAGAGCGCGACCGACCGTCGGTGTGAAGCCATTCGCCTTAAAACGGAGAAGGGATTACACAAACAAATGATGATGGCAATGAACAAATGAGCAAACCTTTGAGTATTTCCTGTTCATTCAAAAAATACCCATCCAATTGTTTAAGGTTGAGAACACACGAAAAGATGAAGGGACGGTAGGAAAACTAAAAACTTAGAAACACTGTTTCGTTGAATATTTTAAAATGATTAAATTTCGAATAATTTTGAATGAAGTGTACCCCCCCCCCATTTTTTGGCATTGGCGTACTGTCTGTAGACCAACATTATTCACTCGAGTGCACGGGTTGCCCATGACGATCAAAGTATCCTTAAAATTAAAAAACACCCACGTTTCGTACTACACAAAAACCGCACCAAAAACAATCCACAATTGTTCAAATGGTGAAATTCGCATAGGTCGGACAACAAATTGCCACCAATGTCCAATATACGGAGGGAATTTCTTGGGAGAAAATTGCGGACGGAGTCCAACGAACGGATGGCATTGCCGTGCAAATCCAAATCAACGAGGGCAGTGAGCCGGGAAAGATTGGGCACCGATTTGAGGTGATTGGAGGCTAAATTGAGGTGACGAAGCCGAGAGAGTTGGTCAAGGACGGGGAAGTGCTGAAACGAATTGAAATTGGTAAAACAAAAATCAAATGTAAAAAATATTCACCTCAATTCGATTGTGCGACAGGTCCAATGTTTGGAGGAAGCAAAAACTGTTGAGGGAGCCCAACGAACTGATCCGATTATCAGTGAGACGAAGATGGACCAAATGGGAGGCCAACGGAGAGAGACAACGCATTTGGGAGAGTTCGTTGTGGGAGACATTAATCTGTGGAAGAAACACACAATTCATCAAGGTTTTGAATTTGTCAATTTAATTTCCAATTTGGTATTCCGTTCGGAAAGTCTGGCGAATTGTCAAAAAAAAACCTCGGTACAGTGCTGCAGCGGAAGGTTGGCACAGTCCAACGACCGGAGAAAATTCTGCGAGACATTCAGCTGGCGAATGGGCGGCCGTTCGTCTCCGTCCGCCGCCGTCTGTCCTTTCTGTCGTTTGGCCCCCGCGTCGGTCAGTACGGCCAAATGCTTTCCCGACAAATCGACTATTCCGTTTTTCACTTCGCTCAAGAGATCAATTTCCGTTGCAGTTGTTGAGGTGGCATCAGCAGCAGAGCTGAAAGGTGGGAAAATTCACTAGAAAAATATTAGAAAATTTTTGGAGGTTTTTGTCAATTATTTTTCGGGTCACTGATTTTTTTTTAAAACTTTGCAGGCTAAAAGTGGGAAAACTGACGGACCTAAGGCCAGCAGGGGTAGAAGAAAGTGAAATGGAGGGCGATTTGACGGAACAGAGAGTGGGCGAGTGCGGCATTCGTGAATTGGAACGTGGGAATGGCGAAAGCGATGAATCGTTCACAATTTCCATCCTTTTTAATGATTAATTTTAATTACAATTAGAAATCCTCTGTAAATTCATATTATATTAAATAATAATGCAAAAAAAAACAATTTGAAAGAGAAACTTATGCAAAGATAATGCAAATTTGAATTGAAACTGAAATTAGCGCCTTATCAGTCGGTGTATCTCTCTCTCTTCTCCTCTCTTCTGCTTGCAATTTTAATTACGCATTCATTCACATTTTATTTTTCTTTGCGAATTAAACAACATAATGCCAAAAATTTATATTTTAACAGTAATTCAAAAAATACAGTACCTTCTTTATTTATGCTTACTCAAGAACGGAGTAAAATTTTCAGATCCTGTTGCAGGATTGGAATTCAATTTTTTTTTTTTGCCGGACGGAATCTCGCGGGATTAATCCCGCAAAAAACCTCGCATTTAAAATTACGGAATCCCACGCGAAAAAATGGCTAAAAGAAAAGTTTTATATAAATGTTTGACGAGCTGCGTCGGCGCCGCATTTGGCTTGAGGCGGGAGAGGCAGCATCGCTCAAACACTTCTGCGAAAACACCTTAAGGCCCAACGCAACCTTTCGAAGAGCCTTGGAAATTGCTGATCGAGGCGTTGAGAATAATCGAAAGAATGAAAACAAATACCCGGGTTTCTGATCGATACTTTTCCGAAATTTATCCCATTTTACTTTTTTTCTTTGGCTGGGTTTTATGTATTTTAGAAGCCTTTTTAAAATAAAATGCATGCATTTAGTGTCAATTTAATTGTTCCTGGTTTTTGTCATTAATTTATCTTTTGAATTAGTGTGCAAAATATTGTCCTTTTTGGCGTTTTGAGCTGTTTAGTCGAACTTTGGAATGGCCTTTCAGAGTCGGGCTTTTCCTTTCTTCAAGAACACAAATTCGGTTCATTTGTTTTCCCCACTTTTCGTGCCGTTCATTCTGTCCTTTTATCCCCCCCCCCGTCGGCACTTTCCCTTTGCCTTTTCCCTTCGATCGTTCGTTTTGAGCACCCTTTCCCCAAGCTGCTGCTACTTTCATTCCGTTATAATAAACAATGGTGATGTTCTGCTGCGCTTGATCTGATCAATGACCTTGAACTGAATTTCGATGCCCCACAAATAAATGATTACCGGCGGACGGGGGAGGGAGGAGGGGAGGGAAGGGGGCGCATCTCCGGAAGAATTCGTTTGCTGTGCGGCGTTTGGACTGACCGAAGCGCCGGGGGGGGGGGGGGACAGAATGTGGGAGCAGTTCAATCAAAAGGAAAATGGGGAAGGAAAGTCCATCCATTCATTCATTCATCGCCATCAAAAATCAATTGATCCGCCCAATTGTTGCACAATTTTAAGGAATTTTTCGGAGTGAATGGGCGTTTTGTTTCATCGGCGCGCCGAATCGCTCGCTTTTGCCGTTGAATTCCGTGCGATTCCCTCCCCCCCCCCTCCGATTTGGGCATCATTTTTTCCCTCCCTTTGCTTTATTTGCCATTGTTTTTGCGTTCGCTTAGCATTTTATATTTTCTCACCATTTTCAATTAGTGCCGCTTTTTCCTATTTTGGCTAATTTTTAAGCTTTGTCCGTCCTTCTTCCATCTAATCGAATTTCCCCATCTGATCGGAGAAACTGCTAAAAGTACGAAAGATTGTGAGAGGAGGAGGAGTTTCTTGCTGTGGAATATCCGGAACAGAATTTTAGGGCGACAACTAATCCGATAATTAATGAATTAATCATAATTCCTTGTTGCCTTCGTGTCAGCTTCTCACGCTGTACTGCGAGCTAATTAATAATGATCAGAGCAGCAGCCGTAGCAATAACAGCAGCAGCAGAGAGCATTTGGCTGTCCCCCCCCCCCCCCCCCGAAAAATGTTATTTTTGAGATTTAAGAGCACCAGCAAAAAGCGAGAGGAGAAGCCGCGGGGGGGGGGGATAAAAATTGCGATGGCAATGTTGAAATTGGCGGTGCTGCTGGGCTGGATTAGAGTCGGCAGATCGGCTGCCCCCCCCCCCACGGGTCCCTCCCACTCCCCAAGGCGTACTTTCAACGCCCAAAGTGTTCTTTCCCTCCCCTCCCCTTTTTCTCATCATAAAATGCGATCATTCCTTCCCCCCCCCCTTTCTATCTGTATCTCTCTCTCTCTCTTTCTCTCCCCCAAGGCGCTTAAATCCGCCGCGCGTAAATAATGCATCAGCAAAATATAGCAGCAGAACATTCCCTCCCAAATAAGATCATACCGCCCGAGGGGAAAGAAAGGGAGGCGCGGAGCGGTGGGGGCAGACGGAGCGCCACCAGCGCCATTTGTGGGTCATTGGCGGGGTCGGATGGGTCGGCGGCGGATCGGATCGCTACCTCCGCTGCTGCGCCGTGGGGGCGGACAGCCCGCAAAACAACGGCAATTCCCCCGGGGGCGCCGTCGGTTGTTCGGTTCGGTGTGGGGAGGAGATCACCTTCGCCACCGCCACAACACCTTCACCGCATCATCGCCATAATACACATCGTTTCCCCCCCCCCCCAAATGTTCGGTTTGTCCGTCGTCCCCCCCCCTCCCCCTCTTCCCGAGGTTTCCTCATGAAACAGAGGCATCGGAAGTGCTATCCCTCCCCCTCCCCACTTTCTTCGACCGTCGCTTTTCCCTCGCGCCGCTCTCTCTGCTAACAATAAGCACTATCTCTCCCCTCAGTCCTCCCCCCCCCCTCCTTCTCCCGTCCATTGAAACCGTCTGAAGCGGCGGCGAATGATCGCTCCGTCCGATCATTCCCTTCGCTACCGCACCTCTTTTATCATTTTTGGGATTCCGTTTTTCAATTCTGTGTGGTATGGGCAGAATGATTAATCAAAATTCACTTAATTGCCCTCTTTTGGCGATAATTTTCCCATTGAAAATTGAATGTCCGATTCTTTAACAGATCAAATGTTTTGGAGGCATAATTACCATTTCTTATTAATGACCGGCCAACCACTGCTCACTTTGTTGTCAGTCTTTGCTCTTTTGTTGGTCAATCAGCCGCTGATCGAATCCGCTGGTCAGTCAGTCGTTCGCTGATCATTCTGATCGCTTCCCCTCAATCCGTTTGATCACTTTTGCTGATCACTTTCTTCCCTCCTCCCTCATCCGTTTTCACCAATTCCCCCCCCCCCCCCACTCTCTGAAGATGCACCTGCTGCAGGAGTTGACCTGTGCAAACGCCAACCCTTCCGTGGCCGCTGTCCGCCCGGTCCCAATGGCGTCCAAATGCGGTCCCAATTTGTGCTTCGCTATTACGTTCGCAACGGGGAATGCATCTCCTACCCCTACGGTATGCCCATTGGCACTTTGACATTTGAATTTTCGTTGGCCATTCTTTGGCATTTTGCCATTAAATTTCCCCTTCAGGGCATTGCGTAAGCGACGAGAATGAGCCGCGTTTGTTCCGCTACAAAGAGGAATGTGAGGAGCAGTGTCTGAATAAGGAAAGGGACGCCACTTACGCGACGGTCGGCCCAAAGACGGGCGGTCCCTCCGCGCCGAACTCTTCGACAACCGCGACGGCATCCGCGAGTACTGGCACCACCAACCGACCACTGACCGCATGCGAGCAACAGCGCCAAAAGGCATCGGTCCCTGCTGGAGGGGGCGGCTTCGTCAAGGGAGCGTTTGTGCCGGACTGTACGCCTCAGGGCGCTTTTGTGCCATTGCAATGCGAACCGAGTGGCACGGAATGCTTTTGTGTGGACGCGGAAGGCATTGAGCTCAAGCACTCGCGCACAAAGGGCGGCGAGGGGGCACCGAAGCCGAACTGTGAAAGTGCGTTACGGCATTTGTCGTTTTATCCTCCCCCCCCCTCCGAAGCCTTTTTGGGGTGCTAAAAATTCCATAAAATCTGAGACTGAGGCTGCTTCACTGATGTGCCCTTCCCTTCAGAGATTGCCTCTGCACCGGTTCCGCTCAGCAATGAATGCACAGGCCAAGCAGAGGCGGGCCCGTGCATGGCATTCGCCGAACGGTGGCATTTTGACGAAAAGGCGCGGCACTGTGCGCCATTCAATTATTCAGGGTGTGGCGGAAACGGCAACAATTACGCCAGCGAAGAAGCATGGTCAGTCAGTCATTAGACAGTGATTAGGACAGTTGGGCAAATGGATGGATGTGATGGATGTCAGAAGGAAACGCGGGATAAATAAAGGATATGGGGGAACAACTTCAAAGGGGGGGGGGTATTCTTGGAGACCATTTATTAAGCAAATCACTCATTTATCAGCAAAAACCGATGTGAGACGGAGATAAAGTGCTCGGGGACGGAGTTGCCACTGAAGGACAGCAGCGGACAATTGGTCCAATGTTCGGCCGGGGCCAACGGCGGATGGTAAACGGAGTTTGGCACGGCACTGATCGGTTGCTCAATGATTGTGCCTTTTTGTTTAGTCCGATCGGATTCAAATGCCACCGAATTCAACAGACATCGGTCTGTTGTCCGGACATGCGCACGGAGAAAACGGCGGACAATGGCGGCGAAAACGGAGAAGACAAAGGCACTGATGAAATGCCTTCATCACTGGCAGGGCTTTTGATATCGGACAAAAAGGCGGAGCCGAAGCAGCAACAACAGGAGGAGAACACCTGCGCACTTCCGAAAGACCGCGGACCATGCGACAGTAAGGCATTGGAAGAGGGCACAAAGAGAAAAAGAGCAGGGAGAGAGTGGAGGGGGGGGGGGGAGGGAAGAGAGAATGCCGTAAAGATAATGAAAAGAAAGAGAACGGGGCAGCTGTGAGTATATGCAAGAGAGTGAGGAGAAGGAGAGAGAGAGAGAGAGAAGAAATAGAGATTAGGAAGAAGATATTGAAAAGGGGGAAGAGAGAGACAAATTAGAGAAGAGAGAGCGGAAAAAGAGAGAAGGAGGAAAAGAAGATACCTCCACAGCTCGGATTTCGACAATGGCATTTTATTTAACGCCCCCCTTCAAAGAATACGAAATGCGCTTTTACTTCAACCGTGAGTTGGGCGAGTGTAAATATTTCTTCTACGGCGGCTGCGAGGGAAATGCGAATAATTTCGCACGGGTGGACGACTGCGAAAAAACTTGCGGCGTTGGCACGGGTGGCGTAGGTGAGAGAAACAGTGCCACTGGTTGTCGGGGGAAATACTGATCCGTATCGGTTGATCAGAAGCAAAAGGCGTGGCGGACGGTGCCGTGCCACGCGACGGCGACGCTGCGACACTGCCAACGGCGGCGACTGCTGCCGAAGGGAATTCGGCGGCGATCGCTGAGGCGAAAGTGCCGTTGTCGCAGGGGCCAAATGAAATCGAAGAGGACAAACTCGCCAATGCAACTACTGCAGCGACAACAGAAAGCTCGGTTACTGGTACAACAACAGTCGTTGGTGGCGTCCCATCGTCGACGCTTTTGCCCTCCAATCGGTGCCAACATCCGAAGGACGAGGGCCATTGTGCGGCACAATTTATGCGATGGTTTTGGGACGGAGAGGCAAAGAAATGCGAACAGTTCCCATACGGAGGATGTGGAGGAAACGGAAACAACTTTGGAAGTCGGGAGGAATGCTTGAGCATTTGCCATAGAGAAGGTAATTCAAATGCCGTTCACTGATAAAAGGCACGGAAAGTGATCGGACGGATGGATCAGTGCTAAGGAAAGGCAGTGATCTGATCACTTCTCGGCAGTAGGGGATAAACAATCCGTAGATTAATGGTAATGATGGTCCTAAACAAGTCCACTCGTTAATTAACCCTAACTAATTAATGCTTACTCTGATTTTATAATCAAAACTTAGTCAAAAAACAATGAGACAATGCCATAGGACTGATCATCAGTGATCAACTGATGACTCATGCTTTTGTTCAGTGACCCCTCCAGTGGAGAAGAGCGTGGAGCCGGGCTCGGATGTGTGCGAGTCGGACATCGACGAGGGCCAATGCCGCAGCACTTTCATACGCTACGCATTCGACCGCCAAACGGGCGAATGTCGGCAGTTTAAATACGGTGGGAAGGCGCGGAAAAGGAGCAATTTTGGCAGAGACCGGCTTAATTAGCCAATTAATTCATTAATTAAGGAGGCTGTGGCGGCAACGGGAACAACTTCGCCACTTTGGCGGACTGCAAAAAACGCTGCACTCCGCCGGAGACGGGTGGGGAGGAGCGGGGGCGGGGAGACCGAGTTGGGGCTGATCGGAATGGAAGCGGTGAACATCGGGCTGGGGAGAGCTGATCAAATTGGGATAGTCGGACTGGACTGATCAAATATTTTGGGATTTCAGGGGGAGTGATCAATCGTATTGGGGTTAGGAAACGGTTAGGAAAAGGCTAATCATTGACATGCTTTTGGTAGAACTGAACAAACAAAACTTTGGGATCTCTGACGGACTAGATCAAGACCGATCACAATTGTCACTGATCAGTTGGACATTTCGAGATGGAATGATCAAACAAAATTCCTTTTTTGAAATTTATTTTCTTTTCCAATTTCAGAGATTCTCAGCAACAATATTTGTGAACATCGCATTGATCCAGGTGATTAATAAATGCTCGCGAATGACCAATTATCCTCCATTGTTTTCACTTTTGAATTACTTTTTTGAAAAAAATTTTCGTTTTCTTCGGCCTTAAATTTCATTTTCAAATTTTTCAGGCGAATGTTCCGGCGTTTTCCATCGTTTCGGCTACGACACGGACTCCAACCGATGCAAGCAGTTCATGTACGGCGGATGTGGTGGCAATGGGAATAATTTTGCCACAGTTGCCGACTGTAAGGTGATCGGTGCTGATCGGGAACTGACATTAATACTTTATTCTAATTCACATTTTTCGTCCAATTTCAGGTGGCATGTGTGCGAAGCGAATGTCCGAAAACGGAGCCAAAAGACTGCGATTTGACGCGTTGCCAATTGGTGAAAGACGGAAGGGGCTGCGCATTGTGCAGGTGAAGGATCGGAACAGCAGATGATCAAACACTCCAATCATCAAAACTGACAAAAATCATGGAATTTTGTCACTGAGCATTGATTGGCACATTCTCTGATCAACATTTGTTTATCCCGATTTCCGATCACTCTAATTGTGGGATGGTACAGTGATTGATCACCCCCATTTTATGATTACTCTTCCTAATGATCAGATTGGTCACTCCCAATCAATGCGTATGAATATCCTTTAATCGGATTCATCCTCCTTTTTTTGCTAATTTCTTGGTGTACCATGCCCCATTTTCCGATTTCCGTTTGCTAATTGGTGCCTTCCGTTCAGTTGTGCTCCTCCGCGTCATCCTCCGCTTGTCCCCGGTCCGTCGTCCGTCGCTCGCGCCCATTGTCCTCCCGTGGACATTCAGTTGTGCGTCGAGCCGTGCATTGTCTTCTTGAATAGGTTCGACTTTCGGCTTAATTAGTATTTTTCCATCCATTTTTTAATTTTTTTAAATTGTTTTTAACCTTTCCCTCCGATAATTAATTAAATATTCCAGAATTAATTAATCGCTCCTAATTATATCCCCCTCTCGCAACTTTGTCAGCAAAAGCTGCCAGGAGTGCGTTTGTCCGCTTCTTCCACCCCCTCAGCCGTCCTCCGGCGAAGGCGCGCAGCCGCCCGCGGCGCCGGCTCTCCCCGAAGGGGATGAGTCCGTTTCGGTGCCGAATCGGCACGCTCCGCGCCCCGTTGACCCCTCCGTTTCCTCGCCGCCTTCGCCTCCGTCGCCGCCGGCACCAAAATTAATCGGCGAGTTTGGCACAATTTATTAGCATTTCGGCTTTTTTTTAATAATCACTGTCAATGTACAGAAGTCATCCAACATGGCGTGCCTTCTCTTTTGGGCTCTTCCCTCGCCCCGCCGACTGCCGCCACTCCCGCGGCATCGGATGAGTCACCGGTGCCTTCGTCGGACTCGGCTTCTCCACCGACGCCGGAATTGGCCTTGCCAAGCAGCACAGCGTCCGCACCGGTGCCAATTGTGCCAATTGATGGCCATCAACGGCACCAAAGCCAACACGAAAAGCAGCAACAGCAGCAAGTGGTCGCATTCGGAAATAACGAAATTTGCTCGCAAATTTTGGTAAGTCATTCATCATTGACAATTTTTGGGGACGGATTATGCGGCACTTTTTTGAATTTACGGAGTGACCCTTTCCAAAGTGAGAAATATGGCACCAGCCGTAACTCATTCGCCAAATTTGGCAAATTCCACTTTATTTTTTGTCCGTTCATTTCTCTTTTTTCTCGTTGTACTGCTCCAACTTTAGGACCCCGGTGCTCCCACCTGCACGCGTTTTGTGCAGCGGTGGTTTTTCAACGTCGAACGTGCGCAGTGCGAATCGTTCACTTACACAGGTAACTTAAAGCACACAGCAGCGATAAATAATTCAGTAATGGGGCACATTTTTGGCACTAATTTGCCGTTTTAGGTTGTGCCGGCAACCGAAATCACTTCTTTTCACAGAAGGAATGCCAAATTTATTGCGGTCGTTTTTTGCGTAAGTTTTTTTTTGACATTTTTCCGTTCATTCCACCATTATAATTAATTAATAATGCACTCACAGCTTAAACACAAAAAAGAAAAAAGAAAAGCTTATAAAAAATTGTTTTCTGAATGAAAACAGCGAATGGAATTTAAAAGCATTGCACAAATTGGCACAAAAATGATCGAACGGTCACTGCTCTGATCATCACTGATCACCTGGAATGATCAATTGATCACACTTTCTGGCCATTCTTTGGCTCCCCTCCCGCCTTTGATTGCTTCACATTTGGCACAATGTTCAGGCACCGGCACAACGCACTCAGACGGCGCCAATCCCTCCCTCCCCACGGTGGCCGTCCCTCAACAACCGCCCCCGGCACTTTCCCCGTCCCCCACGGCACTCCCCGTCCCCGAAATCGCACCGTCGTCCCCCCGGGCGGTGCCACCTTCACCAAATGATGTTGAGGGTGAGAAGCAGGCATTTGATCAACAGCAGCAAAGAACTGACGAAGAAAAACAGCAGATGAAAAGAGTGCCATTGAAATTGGCGGAAGAGAAAAGGAACAAATGGAATCAGAGCAAACAGAAGGAGAGCAACGGGACAGACAGAGAGCGACAGGAAGAGCACGGATTGGACGTAGGAAAAGAAAAAAAGACGGAAGATACATTGGGACGAAGAGGGGAGAGTAACAGAGAAGTGGAGATTGGACATAGAGTGGAGGGAGGAGAAGACTCCATGGAAAGCATTAATACAGTGAGAGAGGGAAAAGAAGACAATGAGCAGAGAGTGGAGGATGGAAAAGAAACAGAGAGGGGAGAGAGAGTGGACAAATCACGAGAACGACAAACAGAAGTGCCTGATTCTGAAAAAGAAGTGCCAAACGTTGTCATTCAATCGGTTACGACGCAATCGCCGGCAGAAGGCACTCCATTGGAAACATCAGCAACAGAAGAAGCAGTGACACCAAAAGAGGAGGAATTGGAGGAAGAGAGAGGGAAAGGGGAAGAGAGAGTGGAGGAAACGGAAGGGAAAGGAGGAAAAGAGGAGGGACACAGAAAAAGAGCAAAGGAAGAGGAAGAAGAAAACACGAAACGAACACTGAAGGAGGGGGAAGAAAGGAAGAGAGAGAAGGAAGAGCGAAGAAGGGCCAAAGAAGAGGAAGAGAGACGGAAAGGGGAAGAGAGAGAAGGGAGAGGAGGAGGCAAAGAGGAAGAACAGGGAAAAAGAGCAAAGGAAGAGAAAGAAGAAAACAGGAAACGAACACTGAAGGAGGGGGAAGAAAGGAAGAGAGAGGAGGAAAAGCGAAGAAGGGCCAAAGAAGAGGAAGAAGAAAACAGAAAAAGAATCCTAAAGGAGGAGGAAGAGCGAAGAAGGGCCAAAGAAGAGGAAGAGAGACGGAAAGGGGAAGAGAGAGAAGGGAGAGGAGGAGGGAAAGAGAAAGAACAGGAAAAAAGAGAGGAGGACGAAGACAAAGAGGAGAGAGAAAAAGGAGCAGAGAGTGGAGAGAGGAACGAAGTGGTGGAGACGGAACAGAACCACCCGATGCAACACCAACAAGTGGAAGGGCAGGAAGAAGTGGTGGCGCTGTCGGAACAAAGGCCGGACGAAATGGAGCGGACGACGAACGGTGAGTCACTGATCAGTGTGATGGATCAGTACCGATAGCCAATCGCAAACTCTGATCAGCTGATCGGCGGGGAGGGAAGAGCAAAGTGCCAGCAATTTTTTTTCCGAGTGATTTGTCCATTTTATTCTTGGCAAATTTTGGCACAGTTCGTTTTCTCTTAATTATATTCCGTTTTTTCTTTTTGGTGGGCGTAGGCCAACCAAACAAAACACAAAATAAGCACATCATTAATTGGTTAATGGCACCCACTTTTTGCACTTTTATTAGCACCCGCCGCTTCTGTCACACCGCCACAAATGCCACCGGCGGAACCCCTGGGGAAAAAACAGCAGAAAGAGCAAGAGAAAGAAAGGACCAGCCCCCGGGGAAAGCAAAGTCAAGAAGAAGTGGAAGAGAATGGAGCAAAAAGTGGGGAAGAGATGCAAAACAGAGAAACAGAGGGACCAGAAGAGCAAGCAGTACAACAAGGGCAGGGGGAAGAAGGACAGCATGTCATGCCGAATCAGCAAGGACATGAAGCAGTACAACAAGGACACCAGCATCTAGCAGGACAACAAGAACAACAACATCAAGCAGTACATCTAGGACATAAACAGCACCAAGCAGGACAGCAAGAACAAGCAGTTTTACAACAAGGGCATCAACAACATCAAGCTGTTCAACAAAGACAGCAACAAATACGACATGGACAACAAGGCTTGCAAGGGCAACTAGAACTAGGGTTGAAAAACGAGAAACAAGGGCAACACCAAGCTGTACTAGTGCAGCAACAAGTTGTACAAGAAATGCAGAATCAGGCTGTACAAAGACAGCAAAGGGTTGGACAGAATCACCAACACCAAACTGTTCCAGTACAACAAGTTGAACAAGGACAGCTGCCCCTGACAAATTTCTTACAAGGACAGCAACAACCACAGCAGAGCATGCAGGAACAGCAACATAAAACAGTACAAGGACGACAAGATGTACAGGGGCAGCAAATTGTTCAAACACAAGAACAGCAACCCCAAGCCATAAATGGACGACAATTTGCACAACCAACTCAAGGACAGCAAGTTCAGTCTGCCCACGGACAGCAAAACCAAGCTGTACAAGGACAGCAACATGTTCTGCCCACTAAAGCACAGCCAAACCAAACCGTACAAGGGAAACAACATGTTGGACAAAATCAGAAACACCAAATAGTACAAGGAGAAGAAATGCAAACTGAACAAGAGAAAAAAATTGTTCAAACTAATCCAGGACAGCAACAAATTAGACAAGGTCATCGACACCAAACTGAACAAAGTAAAACTATACAAGGACAACAAGTTGAACAGTCAACTGAAGAAGACCCAAATGAAGGACCACAAGCAGTACAAGATGTACAGCCAACTGAAGGACAGCAAAACCAAGCTGTACAAGGACAGCAGCAAGGAAAGCAAACAGTTCAAGGGCAACAAATGAATCAGCAAATTCAAGTGCTGCAAAACCAAGCTGTACAAGGGCAACAAACAAATCAGCAAATTCAAGGGCAGCAAAACCAAGCTGTACAAGGACAGCAGCAAGGAAAGCAAACAGTTCAAGGGCAACAAATGAATCAGCAAATTCAAGTGCTGCAAAACCAAGCTGTACAAGGGCAACAAACAAATCAGCAAATTCAAGGGCAGCAAAACCAAGCTGTACAAGGACAGCAGCAAGGAAAGCAAACAGTTCAAGGGCAACAAATGAATCAGCAAATTCAAGTGCTGCAAAACCAAGCTGTACAAGGGCAACAAACAAATAGGCCAATTCAAGGACATCAAAACCAAGTACAAGGACAACAAACAGGACAACATAACCAAGCAGTCCAAGGGCAACAAACAATTCAAAGACATCAAAACCAAGCTGTACAAGGACAGCAGCAAGGAAAGCAAACAGTTCAAGGGCAACAAATGAATCAGCAAATTCAAGTGCTGCAAAACCAAGCTGTACAAGGGCAACAAACAAATAGGCCAATTCAAGGACATCCAAACCAAGCAGTACAAGGACAACAAACAAATCGGCCGATTCAAGGACAGCAAGCAGTCCAAGAGCAAAAACCAAATGAGCCACAAGAACAGCAAGTAATCCAAGTACAACAAATAAATCAGCCAATTCAACGACAGCAAAACCAAGCTGTACTTGGACAACAAGCAGTCCAACTGCAACAAACGAATCAGCCCATTCAAGGACAGCAAAACCAAGCAGTTCAAGGACAACAAACAAATGAGCCACAAGAACAGCAAGCAGTCCAACAAGGGCAAGGCGTTCAACGACAACATCGACCCCTTTGGGTTTTCTCCGTTGGAAATGACGATGAAGGAAGAGAAGTAACACCGGCAGAACCTTCGATTACTTCAACTCGTCGACTGAAAATACATACAATTGAAATGTCGGAAGGACAATCGACGGCAAAAAATGCCGCGGCACAAAATGGGACAAAAATGGAGCAGCAAAAGGGGAGAGGGCCGGGAAGAGTGACCACAATAGAACTGAGCAAATTGAGGAAGTCGTCAGAGGAGATGGAGCAGCAACAGCACGTGCAGATACCTGTCCAAGTCGGAGGAGTACAAATTGAAAAGACGACAGAGGTAGGCAGAAAGAGTGCGGGACAGACGGAGAGTGACAGACACAGAGAGGAGCAAAAGACAACAGTGAACAAGGAGAGCGAAAAGAACCGAGAGGGACAGATGGAAGAAGGTGTGGAATATGACGGTGATATGATCTTTTTGGAGACCCAAAGCAATGGCAGAGAGGAAAAGAGAAAGGGAAAGGAAAGGAAAGGGGACACGGAAGAGACGGACAGACAGACAAAGTTGGAAGAGACACTGACCGAGTTGGAGCCAGACGAAAAAGAGGGCTGGAAAGAGAGTGGGGAGGAGACAGAGCCAGAGCAAGTCTACATTTCACCAGCGGAAGAGAAACCGGCAGCAGAGAAGGAAGGAGCGAGAAACAACAGAGAAAGAGAGGGACAGACGGAAGGAAAGAGTGAAGGCAGAGAGGAAAAGGAAAAAGAGAGGCAGCAGAACAGAGAAAAAGTGCAACATCAGCAGCAACAAGTTCAAGAAGTACTGGGAGAACAACCGCAGCAAATTCAGCCGGTACAAGCCAAAAAGGGGGCCGAAAATATAGGACAAATGGAAAATGGACAAAACACACAACCGAAACAAGCACATCAAGGCCAAGCAGTACAGGGAGAACAACCGCAGCAAATCCAATGGATGGAAGAGAAACAAAGGCAAAACGTAAACGGGGGAAAACAACAGAGACAGCAGAAAAAACAGGAAAAGATAACAGTTCATCAGCACGAAGTACCTGCTCAAAAGCTTGCTATGGAAGAAGGAAAACAGCAACAGAATGTGGAAGAACAACAGCAACAACAGAAACTGAATAAAAATGAATCATTATCATCTGATCAGGATATAATACGCCCATCGAATCCGATCATTGAACAACAACGGCAACATGTTGAAGAGGGTCAGCAACCACAGCAATCTGAACAAAGTAAAGCTCACAATCAGCAGAAGCAGCTTGTTCCAACAGCAACAACTGCTGAGGCTGATCACTTCTCACCTCATTCCGCTGATCAATCAGTTGTTGCCGCTGTTCCGTCCGTCTCAGTGCCGAATTCGCCGCCCACTGTCTCATTGGAGGGCAGTGGCAACGGCGGCGCACCTCCAACCGCCCCATCCGCCGCCTCTCCGCCCTCCGCTTCGGCCGGAGCTCCGGAAGGCTCACTGTCCGACCTGTTTACCATGCACCATTTGCAACAGCTACGGTCAGGCGGGAGCAGCGATGTTGGGAGTGGACGGGAAGAGGTGGCACGCAAAATGGTGCCGGTTTGGGGCGGACTGATCGACGACAGTTCGCAACTGCAGCCGATCAGTACGACGCTGGAGGAGGAGGAGCAGCAACATATGCAGCAGAACGGCACCACGGAAAAGCAGCAGAGAGAGGAGGTCGGTGGTGAAATGCCGACGGAAGGCGACGACAAAGAGACAGGCGGCACCGCCGCGGGGGCGGAGACAAACCCACCGAAGCAACGACAGCCGAATGGAGAAGCGGCACAGGCCATGCCGGAACAGCAGGAGAAGACGGTGGTGGTGAGCAACAACGGATCGGGTGAGAAAAAAGAAACGGGGGAAGGCTTTGATGATCAATTATCAGCCAGGGAGGGAGGGAAACGGACACGCGAGTGAGTCATCCATTTTGATCATTATTGATCAGGTTATCATTTACCCACCCCACCCACCAATTCGATCACTATTGGCACAATAAGCTTGCTAATTATGCTTTTGCACCCACTCTTCCACCTTTCACGACCCGCACAAACTGATCACTCCGCTGATCAGCACTTGGTTCGATGCTTTTCCCTTATTAGCTTCTCCGTCTTTTGCTGGTGCCGTTCTCCCCCCTCACCAGCGTTTGCCGCCGCTTGGCTTAACCCCATCCGCTTCTTCTGCTGTTGAACAGCTTCCCCAAACTTCGTCCGCTCTTCCTGAGCTGGTCCCCCTCGTTCCCGCCTCATCCTCCGTTGTTTCTGTGCCGTCTCCATCTTCGGTCCATCAGCAAAAAATGTTGCCACAGCCGGACATTCTCGACAATGCCCGGGACTCATCGGCTGCTGAGGTCGTCTGTTCGCTTCCACCAGATGCCGGCCCATGCCGTCAATTCGCGCCGAAATGGTCAGCGCTCAGTTGGGCGTTTGTTTTGCCCTAGGCAAAACAAATTTTTTTCCCTTGGGCAGGTTCTTCAATGCTCAGTCCGGCCTTTGCGAGCAGTTTTCATTCGGCGGATGCCATGGCAATCAGAACAATTTTGCGGACCAAGACAAGTGCGAGGCGAAGTGCAGTCGAGCGACGACTTCGGTGGCGAACAGTCACCAAATGTTGCCGGAGCGGTGCGCCTTGGAGAAGGAGGAGGGCACCGGCGGAGGATACCATGTCCAATGGTACTTCAACGTCCGAAATTTACGGTAAGCAATTTTTAAGAACA
The DNA here is from genome assembly GCA_004148225.2 of Heterodera glycines. NCBI lineage: Eukaryota > Metazoa > Nematoda > Chromadorea > Rhabditida > Heteroderidae > Heterodera > Heterodera glycines. The sequence goes on along the minus strand of CP049711.1, from coordinate 7,153,022 downwards.
ATGACAAAGCGAAGCCAAAACAGTGAATGGCACGAAAGAATTGTTTTCCTCAAAAATTAAAGCAAGAGAATTTATTTGAGTTGTTTTTTATCCATTGTAAAGTTTTGTAAGGGCATTTATTGGCTGTGCCGGGCCAAAACGGTCAGTGCCATTTATAAATGCCAATGGAAATTATTCCTCCTTGGCACGAGTCGGCGCAATCAAAGATGACAATTTGAAAATGTTTTTGGCTTTAGTTGTGAGCAATTTGTGTGGCAAGGCGAGGCGGGCAATGAAAATCGATTCGGCACCAGCGAAGAATGTGAAGCGATGTGTAAATGTAAGCAGCGGAAAAGCAATGCCAAAGTCGACGATGCTTTCCTTTCCCTGAGAACAGTTGCACAAGTGCCGGGAATTCTTCGGCCCAAAAATGTTGTGGTGACAAACGCACGGGGAACATCAAAGGCACCGACAGTGCCACTCTCGGCCGACCGGCAAAAGAGTGAAGAAGTTGGAGCAGTGCACGGAGAACATCCGCAAAATGGCAACGAAAGGCACAGCATCGGTGGTGAGGAAGCGCAACAGGAACAGCTGGGCCACGAAAATGACCTTCCGCTCGCGAAAGCCGCTTCCATCGCGCAGACGGAAGACGCGGAAGGGGCGGTGGGAATGCCGGGACCAGCGCAAGCGATGTGCGGAGGGATAGCCACGGGAGAGACTTTAGCCACGGGAGAGACTAAGTTCATTTGTTGCTCTTTAGTGCCGAAATGCCACCCGCAGCATTCCCCGGCTCCGCTGCCGCGCCCTCCGCCCCACCGCAGGCGCCGCCACCTTTGCCGCCGGCAATGGCCGGTAGCGCCGGTTACGCGCTGTCCTCCGCGTACGGTGCCCAACCGTTGCCAAAATTCCCGCAAAAAGTGCCCGACAATTTGCCGCCAATGCTCGGCCCGTCGCCGCCCGCAGTGATCGATTATCAAACGGGCAAACGATGTAAGCCGAAAGAGAAGGATAATCCAATTACGAAGTCCATTCCGACTCAGTTGACCAGCCCAAAGAGGCAGAAGCATCAGCAGCGGTGGTTGCTGCTTCTCCAACGGTTGCTGTCCAAGGACTGCCAAATCACGTGCCATCGAGCAAAGAGCAAAGCATTGGGGGGACTGACCAAAAAAGTGACCGGAAAGGCACAATGGCATTTGAAATGCATTTTTAAGGCTTCGGCGACGGCATTTTGGAGTCATTCTCCAAAGATATGTTGGCTAACGGTCAAAATCAAGCGGAACAATCGCCGCACTCAATTCCGATGTGTCCGAACGGACTCAGTGCCATGCGATACAAAGACGGTGATTCATTCTCGAATTTGACCATGGAAATGCCAACTTTGATTTTGTGAAGGGCGTCCGGTGATGTGTCTGCCGGGTATGAACCAATGCCCGGCCAAGTCGGTGTGCTTCTTCAACGGCTTGGACTACTCGTGCTGCCCCAACGAGGACGACCCGTACGACCAGCACGTGTTCGGCGGTTACGACGGCGAGGAATTAAAGGTGGACAAATGGGAAAATGCAGACAGAGTGATTGGAGGATAAGAGAGAGAGAGAAGCAAATGATCAAGGATCCATCAAACATGTGATCAAATTGGTCGGGGATTAGAGAAAGATCGATTCCGCAAAAACAACAACAAAAAATTCATTGGCCCGATCAGTGATCTGTCCGTCCCTATGAATTTTGTATGCCCCCCTTTTTTCCCTTTGGTGGGGCCGTGCCAATGGGAATGCCGACAATCGAATGGCCAAATTATGTTTAGCACGGCTATAAAAGCCAGCTACAGCACCACCACCTGCAAAACAGTTTCCTCCGTCGCCGTCTCCACCACCAGCACAGACGCGTCCGACGGAGCGGCCAGCAAAGCGCGACGGCCGCCTTTTCACTGGACAACGGTGCGACGGCACCCGCGGCGAGCCCATTGCGATTTGACGGTCAGTCAATGCCTATCAACAGTAACCCATTTTGTCACAACACTCGCCCTCCAATACCGTACCCAATCTCACATAAGCGTTTTCTTTTCGATTCCGCAATAATACCGTAACACCATTCTCCTACCGTACCTTGGCAACTTACAGACAAAGCACCGCCCGCGCGCATTAACCAAGCTGTTTTCCGGCAGCAAAGTCTGCTGAACGCCGCTTCCGCCGAGCTCAGTCCGTGCGTGCAGCCGCTTCGCCGCGGCAATTGTCAGGAAGCGAGTCTGCGCTATTTCTACGACTTGGCCCTGGACCAGTGCAGACTGTTCTACTTTTCGGGCTGCGACGGCAACGAAAACAACTTCGCCACGTTGGCCGAGTGCGAAGTGCGGTGCAAAATTGGTACGGTAAAAAGGGGGGGGGCGAGGGCATCCGGACTGAATTGGCACTTGGACATTTGCTCGGCGTGCCAATTCCGATTTTCCATTGTGTCAGTCTTCGACTTGTTTTTGTTTAGGGTTTACTCCCAACTCGGTACCAGCCCAACAACAACAGCAGCAACAACAAAAAGGCAGCATTGGCCCATGCCCCAGCGGCGAATTGCCCCTCGGGGGTAAAAACCCGGTGTTGTGCGGCGATCGGTCGGACTCAATCGGCTGTCCTTCCGGCTTTTTCTGCGCCGATGGGCCCCCGTCGGTGTGCTGTCCCGGCCACAAAAGTGCCGCTTCTGTCGGCGATGTCCGACGAAAGCCGTCCATTGGGGCGCCCGGCGGTGCGGAAAAGCAATTGGAGGTCAATCCATCGGATGACGAGGAGGATGACGCGGCACGGACAACGCCAACGACCGATTGGCCGCCAATCTGTCCGGACGGATCGGACCCACTAAAAAATAAAAGTGGCGAGATTATGGCATGCGGATCGGGCATCGAGATGGACGGACACGCGATGTGCACACAGGGCTTCTTCTGCTCAATTAACAGGGAGAAAAATTGTACGAATGGCGGGAGAGGGGGGGGGGGGGGGGGGGAGTGCCATGGGATTGGTAGGGAGTCAATTGGGAAAGGCATTGGCTCATGGGATTGGAATCTGAAATTGAAAATGCCAATGTAGACGGAGACAGAGAAATGGTTAAAACAATTCATAATGCATGGGGAGGGTGCATAAGGGGTCTGTGGGAAAAGTGTGCCAAAATGAACAGGTGCCAAAGATTGGCATTCCATGACAAGGAAGCCGATCCCAAAAAATTGATTGCAGTGCGCATGTGTTGTCCGATAATGTCCTTGGGCAGCCAGCTGAGCAGTTCGGGCGAAATTGTGGCACCGCACTTCGGCATTCGCAGTCCCAACCCGGGCGAAGTGGTCGGCCAAGGGTCGGCCCCCTCCGAGCGAAAAGTGCCAAAGGGCACGGCGATAAACAAAGCGATTTTGGCAATGGCGGTGGGCTCAGCAGCCGAAGATACGAAAAGTAACGAACGAATGGGAAATTGGGGGGAAAGGGAGAAAGCGTGGGCAATTAAACGGAAGAAAAAACATTGCCACTATTTAGAAGTGGGACAACACCCGTTGGATGTGCCGAGTCAGCCGGAGAGTTTGGCACGAGGAACAGCATCAGGTGGGAAGCGACGAGAAGAAGGCGGGGGGGGGGGGGGACAATGTGGGATAAATGGTCGAGGGGGAGATAAATGGGGGGGGGGGAGGGTTAACGAGGGGAAATGGGCGAGGGGGAGGGGATTAATGGGGGGGGGGCACCGCGGGAATGGGCGGATGAAACCGACTTCGAACTCGAGCCGTAACTCGGAAAATGCTTCTCTTTTCCGAGTCGAATCAGAAAGGGGCCAATTTTCTTTAACCGAGCCGCTTTTCCAACAGATTCACCGACTGAATTTGCCCATTTGCTTCTCAGTGGAAACAAAGGCGGTGAGTGTTTGACTTAAATAAAAACGGCACTAAAAATCATTTGGCTTTTAAAAAATGTTTTTAAGGCGTGGCCAATGCGGCGGTGGAGCCGCGGGAGGGCGACAGCGGAGTACAGGACCCATTTGAGGTGAAAGGAAGTAAAGGCAAACCGAAGTGACCATCGTTGCACTTTGCAGGTGAACAGACCATCCAAAAGGGACTCTTCCGTCCGAATTTTGTGCCGACTTCGCCCGACAGAAGGTAGAGAAAGAATTCCATTTCGTACTTCTCTCTCTCTCCTCTCTCTCTTTCCCTCTCTATTTCCCTTTCTCTCTCTCTCTTTCTCTGTTTCCCTTTCTCTCTCAGTCGCTTTCAATTTTAAATGCCATCCCCCAAAAAAGGTCGGCAATGTGCCGCAGGAGAACCGTCCCCGTCCTCCCATCTCCAATATTTCTTCGATGCCAAGGTTTGTTTTGCCCAGTGGTTTTGGCATCGAACTGAATAATGTCCCCCCAGGAGAGGAAGTGCAAAGTGTTCTTCCACCACGGCTGTGGCGGAAATGCCAACCGATTCGGCACGAGGCAACAGTGTGAGAGCAGATGTGGGAGCAGTAACAGCACCAATAGCAGCGGAAGGAGCAGACATTGAGGGGAGGACGGACAAAGACGACGCCCATAATTTAATTGCCCATTTAATTATATGCTAATTATTTATTGATTGATTATTCAACGCTTTGGACCCAAAAATTTGTGTGTAAATTATCGCTTTATTTGTGTGGACGAAACGCCAAATTTGAATTTTAAGCATTGTGAACGGATAGAGAAATTTGAGCAAAGGGAAAGGGAAGGCAAAAGGGAAATGAAATGGTAAGCTACAGTAATCTGTAAATCTGTTTCTACAGAGCACATCATAAAGAAAGGAAGGACGACGGCACAATAGGAAGAATGAATGCGCTTCCATTATTCGAACCATCCCTATATTATCACCATAATTAGGGTCATTATCATCGCATCCTTTAGCACATCGGTCGCCGCCGCCGCCGCCGCAGCTGGCCATCCTCAGTAATAGGGGTAGAAATGGGCATAGACGGACGTACGGGGCGCGGAACCGGAGCGAGCAGAGGAGTAATTATGGCTACGCAGCAAGTCCATCTGCTTGACCGCCTGGTCAAGCTGGTAGCTGACTGTCGCGTATTTGTTGCGCAACTGATCAGAGGGGGAAGAAGTGATCAGGGAAAGGGAAGAGAGTGACAGAATGAGAGGAGAAAGTGAGCAATCAGGGAGTGATCAGAGAAAATTAAAGTGAGTGATCAGGGAGAGTGATCAAAAAGAGGGGAGACGGAATGATCAAAAGAAGAAGTGAGTGATCAGGCAAAGGATAATCGGAAAAATGAGCAGAAGATCGCGAGAGGGGACAAATGTTGCAAGCAAAAACCAACCCGATCGCGCTCGTATCGTTCTCGGGACAGACTCCGCTGGAGGCCGCCCACGTAGCTCTGAAGCAGGCGTGTCTCTCGGCCCCATAATTAGAAAAAAACACTTTTTGGGATCTTTTTTATGATTTATTCCTTTGCGAATTATGGGAAAAGTGCGGGTGAGCTTTTAATCAGCTACTTTAAACATTGATTTTGAAGAAAGCAGAAGAAAAAAGGTCACAGGAAAGCGTCCCGAAAAAGTCTCTTGGTCAGTGTCTAATTACTCTTTAATTGAGACATTAATCCCTCTCTGTAAAATGCTTCATTTATCCCAGGGCTTGTGCCACTGTTGAGGGACCCATTTTTCAAAAATGATCAAATTTGCGCTTATAGTGTAAAATTCTAGCCTGGTAGTTGGCGAGCGGTTTGTAGCCCACTTGGCCCCGGCTTGACGCGTAGTACAGCTCGTGACTGCTCGGCACGTTCCACTCGTAACGGCTGTGCAGTGCGTCCGCGTAGGAATCCACGCGGGACATTCGGCCGGAGCCCAAATAATAGTCGATACCACCACGAGAACTGGGCAAAATTAGGCAGAGAGTTACTCATTATCAACTGGTTAGTCTCGGCTTTATCAGTTCCGGATTGGTCTTGAAGCTGGACTCAAACCAAACTTTTGTAGTATTAATGCCAAAAGGAGGCCCCGAGACTTACGCCGATCGGCTCAGTGCCAAGTTGCTGTTGTACACGGAGCTTCGGTGCAGCGACTGACTGCGAGCCAAGTCGTACTGCTTGGCTCCGTAGTTGTCAATGAACGAAACAAATGAACTGGCAGCGGTCGGTGTTCGCGTGATGTAAGAGGAGGGCGGGGTGGAGTAATCGCGGGTGCGCAACGGGGCGGGGTATTGGGAGGCAAATCTGAGGGAGCACGGGGAGGGGAGAGAGTCAAGGGAACGGCAGGAGAGGAGAAAGCATAGGGAAAAGCATTGGGGAGGAAAAGCATTGGGAAAAGCCTTTGGGGAGGAAAAGCATTGGGGAGGAAAAGCTTTTGGGGAGGAAAAGCATTGGGAAAAGCCTTTGGGGAGGAAAAGCTTTGGGGGGAAAAGCCTTTGGGGAGGAAAAGCATTTGAAAGCATGGGGAAAGGATGCCCTAACCAAGAATTAAGGAAAAGTTTTTTTAGAATTAATTTTCGGTGGGAAAAGCACACAAATCAGCAGAAGAAGCGGATAAGAAATAGTGAGAGACCGGTAGAGAAACTCGACGGACCGGAAATAGTTGCGCGCTTGGCTTTGAGAACGGAGTGCTTGGCGGCGTTCCTAAAATGGAACGTTTGTTTTAATAGGGGGAATAAATCGGTGGCCAAATGGCGGCAAATTCAAATTGGCTCTCGGCCAACTCACTCGGGTGCGAGAACGGGACCGCTCCAGCAGACGCGAAGTCGAGTAGAGCGAGCTGGCGAAGGGGCCGGTGGCAACCATATCCTGAAATTTGAAGGGCACCAATTAGTGGGGGGGGGGGGGACGGAGAAAAGCAATACATCAAAAAAGGCAGTGTAAGCGGCAGGGGCAACGGGCGGCTCACCAACAGTGTACTGTAATGGAGGCAGGTATACGGTAGATAAAAAGGCCAAAAGGGACTCGGCCTCCGCCTTTACCTCGTTACGGTATTTGCTGCTCTGGTCCACCCATGGTGAGTGTGGCTTGTACGTCTCTTGTTCCTATGCATGGCAAAGTGACATTAATTTCTGTTTACAGTGGATTACGGTAATACCGCGGGGGAATACGATGAGAAGGAAGTGGCTGTGGGCAGTCGCGCGGGCTGAGCCTCCCGCACGATGTCCTGATCGTACGGCATATAATCCCTCGAGACGGGCTCCCTTCGCTGGATCTGTGCCGTTGCATTTGCAATTTTGGGCGTCACATCGTCAGAACTACCGGAGACGGCGAGCGTTCCGGCCGCGGTGGGCCCGGCGGCGCTTCAATTTCCTCTTCTCCCGCCGCTTCCGCCCCTTCCGGTTGCTCTTCCGCGCGTTCCTCCGGCACCGCTTCCGCGTCCGCTGCGACAGGTGCTTCCTCAACCTCCGATTTGGGCTCCTCCTCCCCGGCCGGCTTCTCCTCTTCCTCCGCCTTCTCGGCCGGCTCGGCCTCCGATTTCTCCTCCGGCACTTCGTCCACAGTTTCGGCCGCCACCGCTGACACTTTCCGTTCCGCGTCCGTCCCATCCTCGCCCTTGTCCCAGCTGGTCATGCGCTTCCATCTGTCAATAAGTGATCCGTCAGCGGGAAAGGCAGCAGTGATCGATTATCATTCCGAGAAAAGCGATCAATCAACCAAATCAAATTCAGATTTTTCAATTAACAAATTGCCGTTCATTTCACTGGCATTTCCTCTTACCTCCCTGAATAATTTGTTGGCATTTCCCTCCCCTCCGATTGGTTTAACCCGATCATTCTTCCCGATCACTTTGTTTCCCATTGGCATGCCATTTTCACTAATTCCCACTGATCAATGATCAATTGTCCGTTCGTTTTCCCACGCCATTTCCTCCTCCCCTCCCTTCACCGATCACCTCGACTCTTCCTCCTCCCTTTCACGCATCCGTGCATCGAAGCTCTCCTGCCGCTGTTTCTCCTCCTCTTCTTTCGCTGCTTCTCCCTCATCTTCCACTTCGACTGCTTTTCTGAAATAATTCATCTCTTTTTCCACTTCGTTTCCGATCACTGATCAGCTTAAACTTTTGCGCTTACTTTGGCGATTTCGGTGACTTTGGCGTCCGTGGCGTCCGAGGGCTTCTCGGCGATTTTGTTCTGATACTTCTTCCACTTCTGCCGCTTTTGACTGACAACACTTCGTCTTCGAAAGTGCTGAACACAATGATAAAGACAGGACAATAGCAGAAATTTTGTTCATTTGGGCATCAATTTGTCCAAATCCCAAAAAATTGCTCGATTGAAAAAATCGGTAAATGTTAGCAATGGCTCACGTTTTCTTAGTCGACGCGGCACTTTTCGGCGTCGTTGGCACCGGCGAAACTGCCACAGGTGAAACTGAATGATTGCGATGAAAAAATGATCAAATGGATGACAAATGGTCAAAAAGTGTCGGCCATTTGTCCCTCTCACCGACACTCGGCGCCTTTCTGCTGCCCGTAACACTCGCCACGTCTTCCGGCACTTCTTCCGCCTGTTCTACCTCCACCTCCACTTGCTGTACTTCGTCCAATTCGTTCGGCGTGCGCGGCCGTCCCCTGGGCGGTGCCTAAAGGTCGATTAAAAATTTAAAATTAATGCCGAAAAGACAGCACGGATTATATTGGCACAAATTGACTCTGTGGGATAATTTGGCATTCTTCGGCTAAAGCGCCAAGTAATTGTGAACTTTTTTACTTTATTAAGCCTATTTTGGACAAAATGACTAAAAGTGCGTCCACCTGCAGTTCAAACTTTTGCTGTTCGTCCTCCGTTTTCGGCTCGTCGCCTTCCGTCTCAGCGGGCGTTTCCTCGGGCGCCTCCGTTTCCGACTCCGCCGGAAGCGCCTCCTCATCCACCGCCGGTGGCTCCGCTTCGGCCGCCTCCTCCGCGGGCGGCGCTTCTTCTTCAGCCGCTTCTCCGCCTCCGACGTTCTCCACGGGCACTTCAACGGCCCCCTCCTCGTCTTGCGCTTCCGCTGCTTCCGCTTCTGGTTGTTCCGTCTCCGCTTCTTCCGCCTTTTCCGCCTCCTCCGCGGGCGGTGCCTCGGCCGCCTCTTCGTCGTACACATCGACCGGGATTTCGGCCGCTGCGCTGTCTTCTTCCTTTTCAGGCGCCTCATTTTCTTCGCCTTCCTTCTGTTGCTGCTGAAAGGGGTAAAACATGCGCAATCAATAGACAGAACAGCACAGAACGGCACAAAATTGTGCCGAGGGAATTCGAATTCAAATTAAAAATGATGGCTATTTCTATAATTCATTTTGAAATATTTATTAAATTGTCGCTCCTTCGCCGCATGCCATAATTTTTTACGCAGCATGAATCATTTTTGGTTCTATTCAAATTATAGCACAAATTACAAATGATGTCAATTAAATTTTAATTGAATGGCAGAAAGTCACGGCACTTTTTTCTTTAATTGTGCCTAAATGAGACTCCCCCCCTTCAAAAAAGGACCTCAATGTCGTCGATGCCTTCCATCGATGTGGTCATTGGGTCTTCGTTTGTTATGTCGGGCACCTGTGATCAGCAACAGAGAACAAATTGGAAGCAAATTGAAAAAAAGGAAAAAATCAATTTTGACACAAAAAAGAAACGGGAAACAATTGCCAAAAATAATGCGCAGCTCAGAAAAGAGAACACTTGTCAAGATCAGGACAAAATAAACAAAGCTTTTCGCTGATCGAATCCCTCGAGAGCGAATCGTCGAGAGGAAAAACCCTTTTGTGTCGCTCTTCTCTCACTATGCCCCACTATCTCTCTTTGTGTGATCAGTTTCTCTCTGCTTCTTTGTCAGAGAGAACCATCCGATCACTCTTGTTCTCTCTCTCACTTTCTCTCTCATCCTCTCCCTCTTCAGGTCGCCTTCTCTCTCTCTCTCTCTCTCTCGCTCTCTCTCTCACACACACACTTTACTAAGAATCTGAACAGAGCAAAGGGTATCCCACCCGGGGATAAAGCAAAAGAGGAAAAGCCGAGAAGTTGCTATTAATATTGAGAGAAAGGGGGGAGGGAGAGAGAAGGGAATAGAGAAAACGAGAAAGGGACAGAGAGAAAGAAACAGAGAGATAATCGGAGAGAAATAAATTCGAGTGAAATGGGAGGAGTTCAAAAAATATTTGAATTTATCTAAAAAAATTTCCCTTACCAAATCTTCAGTTTTGTCCTCTGCCGCCGCTTCCTTTTCGACACTTTCATTCGCTGCTGCTTCTGAATGAATCAATCATTGTAATTCAGCGCCCTCTTCTTCCCTTCTGTCACTGATCTTTCCTCTGATCGCTTTTGTGTCCCTTGAAGGGCTGGCCGTGATTGAATTTCCAATCACGGAAATCCGTGAGCCGTGATCACGGCCAGCCCTGGTCCCTTCCCTTTTCCCCTCCCAAAAATTATCCCAGCAGAGCTTTGACATGGGGATGAGTAGCTGATGAGGGGCACGAAAATGGCCTTTTTCGATTTTAGATACATTTCTGATTTTTGTTTGGTTTCTCTAAAGAAGCCCCCTCCCCCACTGTTGTACAAAGGCAACTCGTACATTTGCTTAGATTAGGCCTTGGTTTTAGGCTTCGGCTTAGGCTTAGGCTTAAGCTTTAGGCTAGGCTTAGGCTTGCTTGGGCCTAGGCTTAGGCTTAAGGTTAGGCTTTATTGTAAAATATAAGTTGCCTTTTGTACGAGTTGTTTTTTTGTACGCGTTGGCTTTTGTACAAGCTGCCATTGATCACCCCCCCCCCTCTCTCCTCCCCTCCCTCCACCTTCTCCGCCTCCCTCTGCCTCGGCTTCACCCTCGTCCAGTTTGATGCCCTTCTTCACCAGCGTGGCCTCCTCTTCCTCCGCCCCTTCGCCTGTGCCGTCGTCCATCTTCTGCACCTCCAATTCCACTTCTCCCTCCGCGACTCCGTTAGTCAGCGCCATTTGCGAGGGAATAAACAAATGGAAGGAAAGATGAGCCCCAAAAAGGAAAAATGATCAGAAGCAGTGGGGAGAGGAAAGTGATCGGAAAGACAGACAATGGCAAAATGAGTTGGGAACACCGAACAATGGGCGGTGGGGGAGGGGGGGGGGATGGATTAGCCTTGTGATGGGATAAATGAAGGGGGAGGGGGGGGGGGGGTGTTCGGAATGGTGGGCAAAGAAAGGCAAAGCGATCATTCTCCGCCAGGGGGGGGGGGGGGGTCAAAAAAGAAATTTGTTCGCTGTTTGAGGCCGTCGATCGAAGTGAAAAATCACCTCTTTCAACAGGGCATGAGTTCAGCCCAATAACCAATCGGAAGAGCGGAACGGCGAATGCGTTAAATTCCGTTTAAATTCCTCGGGGAAACGGAGGGAATTCGGTCGCTTTAACCGACCCATCCGTACGTCCGTTTCACTCATTTTCCATGCCATCAAAGCCATCCCCCGGGGCACACACAAAAAGGCAATAAGAAGCATCAATCAGCAGCCCCGGGGGCAAACAGCCGCTCACTCGGAGATGGACAAAGCCAACGGCAGCAGCAGCAACGGCAAGTTCTTTCCCCCCCCCCCCTCCCCTCTTCTGCACCAACGCCCACTCATCTCTTCCCCTCCTCCGACACTGACAGGTGATTTCCCCCCTCTTCCCCCCCCCTTCCCTCTTCCGATCGATTCTCTTCGGGAAAAAAAGATGGGGAAATGCTGTGGAAGGGTGAATAGGTACAACTGCTTGATCAGTTCGGCGGGTGAAAGAGCGAGGGAAAGTGAAGGGGGGGAGGGTGAGGAAGGGGTGAAAAGGGAGAGGGGAGGTGATCCGAAATCCGATACGATACCATTACCATTCTCTGTTCCCCCCCCCCTAAATGCGTGTTTATTTATTATTATTATTATTTTTGTTTTGTTTGTCATTATTTTTTGCTGTTGTTTCTGTCCCTTAATTTCGGAAAACATAAATAAAATAAAAAGCAAAAAATGAACGGGAAAAACAGTTAAACGAAAAGCATAAGACAAATATGATTAGGAAAGGAACAGGAGCAGAGGAAAATCATCAGAATGCCCCTCTACAATTAAATGCCCTTTTTGAGGGGTTGAACATTACAATGCCCGGGCATTCAAATAGAGAAAATACGGTATTAGGGTGTTGAAAAAGTTCTGTCATAATAGCCAAAACTAGAGTGAAGCGGGACCGGGAATTTTGGGCAAAACCGGCCGGGACTTGCCGGGAACTGAGAAGCCGGGGCCGGTACCTCAATTTTTGTTCGGGACCGGGACCAACCGGGAAATTTTAAAAATTCAAAAAAAAATTCAAATTTAAATTTATTTCAAGTGAAAATAATTAATTAAAGCTAAATTAAATTAATGAAAATTTTCAAATCAAATTTTCTTCAATTATTTCAAACAATTAATCATTTTGGATTAAATTATCGAATTTTATTAGTTTATTAGAAATTCAGATTTGATTTTCACATCACTTTTCTTGGCGCGCTTTTTCAAAAAACTTTTGGGAAAGAAGGGGTCCGGCGGTGCCGATAGGCGCCGCCGGGGGGAAATTTTAAAAATTTGAGTGTAATTTGTTAACAGATTTTCAACAAAAAAGGCTGGTTTTTGAGATTAATAGGCTCAATTTGTACGGATTTTCATTTAAAAATTGATAAAATATGTGTCAATTAACGAATATTAATTATTTTTTTTTAAATTTTTTCCTTTGACTCCAATTTTCATCACTAATTTTTCACTTATTGTCAGACACCCATTCTTACCAGTGCTTGTTTTTCCCGGTTCCCGGTTACCCTACCGGGACCTGAGATTTTCAAAACCCGGGACCTCGGATGACCGGGAATTCCCGGCCCGGTCCCGCTTCACTCTAGCCAAAACTTAAATAAAAAAATCAAAATAAATAAAGTAAAACAATAATTAGTTAAATTTGGCATGCAGATTTTTTCGGAATATACATATTTTTTTAACTTTTCACTAAGTTACCAGTTTTATCTCTTGTTTTAAGTTTTAACTAATTTTTGGCCCATTAAATTGACTAATGCTTTGGAAAAACCAATCATTTTTTAGGTGGTTTTACTTGTAAAGCGCAATTTGCTCACCATGATTTCGTCGTTATTAAGTGCCATTTCTCTCATTTATGCCTTCCTTCCCTTTCACTAAACATTTCAGGAAAAAAAGTTAAACGTCATGAAGTAAATTCAGTTTTTCTCTATTAACAGAGATAAATAAATAGTACGCCAAAATGAGAGATGTTTTTTTCTCTGCACTCTCTATTTATTGGCACACATCTCGTTTTTTGAAACGGTGTGTTCACTCGAGAGTCAGTCAGTTGATCGATCACTGTTGAAGGGAGTTCATGTTGCTGCACCGGAATGAAGCGATCGCCATGTCATACCGCCGCTTTTAACTTTCATTGACCCGGGCGAATTTGGAGTCGGGATTAGGGAGGCTGAAGGTCCAGGGCCCGGTTCCATTTAAAAATAAAATTAATTCATTATATTGGACTTTATTATTTTGAATTGGCCCAGAGGGGATTACTCGCAAGGTGATCTCGATTGCTTGCTAAATCCAAAATTTTTGCGGTCCAAATAAAAGCAAATGTTGGCACAATGAATGGATGAATTCCGTATGTTTTGTTTTTATTTTGAGAAAATACATGGAATAAAAAGCAAAATATGTAAACCTCCAATAAATCCTGAATTCGAGAACAAAAAAAAACAACAACACAGAATGATCTTTTTGAGAATAAATCAAAAAAAAGTCAATCGAATAAAAAAACACAAAAATAATTTGCAAAAATTGAAAATTTGGCCCGTCTTCTGCTTTTGTTCGTTCGTTGGTTCGAATGTCCATTGTCCCACCGCCCGTTTGTCCGTTCATTTTTTGTGCCATCACCGACTTTTGTCGATTTTCGTTAAATTTGTCTTTTGCTCAGAGAAGGCGGCGTTGTCGGGGGGCAGCAATTGATGAACGGCGGTGAGCTCATCGGCCGCGACTTGGCTTTCAGAGATGAAAAAGGCGGAGAAAGCGAACAGCAAAAAGACGACACCGCCGATGAAAGTCACTGAAATTTGGGAAAAGGGTAAAAAACTGAAAAGCGGTGGAAAATTTGGATGTAAAAAAAGCGTAAATGACAATTTTTGTAGTTCCATTAGCCAATTTCATGATTTTTTTTTACTAGTAATTTTCCACTAAAACAATGTAAGTGAGACCCAACTTCGTAAAAAAAAGATTCATGAAATAGGAAAACGGAATCCAATTCGTAAAAATTTATGGAATAGGAAAAGATGAATAGACTCAAAAGCGTAAAAATTTTGGGTTTTGGCACAAAATTTGGTTTTTCCCCCAATTTGGTAAAAATTTTAACGAAATGTAATTCAAAACCGTCACAAAATTTGTTGGTTTTTTCCCAATTTTCAAAAAATTTTCCCATTTACCAGTGCTTTTTCGATTTTGGTTGAAAATTTTACGAAATTTCCTCAGACCTCCGTACGATTTACGAAATTGATCTCCCCCCTTGTCCATCGATGATTACAATGGTTGAAAAAATAAAATGGTAATACAAAAATGCCGAACCTGTGCGTACCGAAATTCGTTGTGCCAACAAACGGCCGCCGAGCACAGCGATGCCAGTGCAAATCATATGGCCAATGATTCCACCCAAAATAACGCCTTAAAAGCAGAAATTTAGGGAATTGGTTGAAAATACCAACCGACAACGTCCTCTCTTGCGCCCAAAACAATTGTGGTCAGCTGAGAACGGTCGCCCTAAAAATTGAATTGATAAAAATGTTGGAAAATGGGAAACGCAACTGACCCATTCAGCAAGAAAAGTGAGCGTAAACGATTTGACAAAAAGCGTAGACACAAATGAAATGATACGCCATGCCGAGGAACTTGAAAAGGTAAAAGATGAAATTTCGATTCGGAGTTTGGCAATTCAATTGCCGAACCAGGTTAGGCCTGTTTTCCCCAAAGGCCGGACATCGGCACTTTTCCTGTCCTATCTGATTGTGAGTCCGTAGTTTAGTGCCAAATTCCGCATATTTTACCTGCCGTCCGCTTGGGTCAAATCCGCGCCCGTCTCCAGTGCGGAGTATTTCGTCGAGTCCATGTCCAACTCCGTCTTCTGCACTTCCGCTTGCGCCTCCTCCTGCACTTCCTGTCCCTCCGAGGGTGACATGTGCCACGCCTCGTGCAGCATTTTAAGCCCAAAAATGGCGAAAAGTGCGGTGGACAGGTAAAAGGTGATTTGGTGAGGGATCAGTTGGGTGATCCATCCGAGACAAGCGGAGAACACAGTCATCACAGCCAAGGCAGCGATGGCACCGGTAAAAACGGTCAGCCGAGAATGCCTCATGGCAAGAATCTGATGGGAGAGAGAAACATGGCATTTCACAAAAAATAATAATATTTAACTATTTTATAAAAGGTTTGCTGCCGGAAGAATTCCAAAAAAGTCTATTGAATAGTCTTTTTCATAACTTATTGAATTTTTGGATAAAATTAGTAATTTTTGAGATTTTAAATGTTTTGCATTTGGAAACATACCGCTGCGATAAACCATGTTTTGTCGCCAAGTTCAGAAACAATAATAACAGAAAGGGAGGCAATAAAAGCATGGTAAAAGCCAAACTTTGAAGGTGCGTAGAACATACTGAAAATGTGAGGAAAATAAATTAAAAGGGCGGAAAAAATAGGAAAAGCAATTAAATTCACGAACTAATCGGGAAATCGAGGTCAACAATTAGGTATTTATTACCTATTCACGTTTAAACGGCCAAAACAACTCTTTATAAAAGAAGAAACGAAAACAAAAAGCATTTGGAATTTTGGAGGGGAAAAGGAAAAGAAAGCAATGCACAATTTGGAAACGAAAAGCCAAAGTGCGAGTGCCAAATTGCACAAATTACGAATTACCTGTTTTTTTTCGGCGTACGCCGCACAAAACGCGAAGGATCGAATTTCGTTGTTGTGTCTCGTCATGTTCACTTTTTGTTTGCCTTTCCTCCACGCGCCGATCGCACGTGCTTTTTTCGCTCCCTGTTTCTGTTCTCCCTTTGCCTTTGCTCTCTCTTTTTGTTCCAATATTTCGTTCAATTCGTTCGTTCCGTTGTTTTTTCAGCCCATTTCTCATTACACCTTTTTTTATTCGTAAATTACTACTACCAAAGAGGTATTTTAATTTCAAAATGATTGCCTCAACAGTCCATTCATCCGTATAATTTGATTTAATAGAAAATGGGCCAAGCTCTAAGTGAACCGATCACAACCAAAAACAGCGCCTCTTGTTCCAATGATCGTTATTTTGTCGGTGGGTAATTTTTGTTATTGTTCCAATTTTAAATGCGCATTTTCCCTTTGCTTTAGGTTCGTCTTCGATGCAAGGATGGCGAATAAGTATTAAATTTTGCAAATAAATGAGAAGAACGCAATTATAGCTTAGGTTCGCCCGAATCCTGCCCAACTCGCATACCCAACTCAACTAAAATCCATGTTCTATTGAACCTCATTAGTCCATCAACTTTTATCAATCAATCGCATTTTAAGAGTCCAATAATTAAACTACTTTTCTTAGACTTTTTCTATCAGAACAAACAGGCAAATACCAAAACTCATTTTGTAACTTTCAAGTAGACTTAGTTGATTTGGCTCACAAAGTACAATAAATCCAGAAGAGTTGGATATGTATGTTTGTATTTGGATGAGTTGGGTTACCCCACTTCACTCTAATCGATTCCTATTCATTTTTCTGTGTTCGGAATTTTCCCGAAACATTTGCACCAAAATTTTTATTAGGAAGCGTCTTTTTTTATTTATTATGATTTTCTTTAAGCTTCGCCCCGTAATTCGCTCTCTTAGGCATGGAAGATGCCCACACGCATTTGCTCGAACTGCCCGAAGATCCGAGCACAGCTTTTTTCGCCGTTTTTGATGGACATGGCGAGGCGTTCTTCAATTTCCTCATCATTTCCCATTGCATTTCAGGTGGCGCTCAAATTGCGAAATACGCCAGTGAAAATTTGCATACGCAAATTGCCCAATCGAATACATTCCGTACGTTTATTTAATTACATGCTTGTTCTATTAGACGGTTTTATGCTTTTTTAGGTGAGGGCAGAATATCCGATGCATTAGTTGAGGCATTTTTAGAATTGGACGAGCAAATGATGGCCAGTGAACAGATCAGAGAGGAAATGTCCGGGAGTAAGTTTTCTAATCCAATTTAATGCTATAAATAACTCATAGTTTTTCGAGTTTTTTTTGCCTTTATGTACATTTTTTAAGGTACGGCTGTTGCGGTGCTAATCAAAGACAATTTTATTTATTGCGGTTCTTTTCTTTTTTGTACATTAATTTTTTTCTATTTTTTAAGCAAATGCTGGTGATTCGAGGGCTGTCGCTTCTGTTGATGGCAAGAAAATTATAAATTTTAACGTTTTAAAATGAATTTTTTTTAAGGCAGGGCAATTCCTTTAAGCATTGACCACAAACCAAGTGAGTAGACTCTTTTATGGATTAGGAAAAAACAAACAAAATTCTCTCATTTTTAAGACAATGAGGAGGAAAGTCGAAGGATATTCGCAGCCGGCGGATATGTAATAATTATACAATTTTTATGCTTTTTTATTTCACTGTTAAGGTGGAATTTGGCCGAGTCAATGGCAATTTGGCACTGTCCAGGGCATTTGGCGACTTTGGTTTCAAGCAGAACAATTCCAAATCGGCACAGGAACAAATTGTCACTGGTATGAATATTTTGTGACTAATAATAGAACGCGTATAGCAAATAGAATAAACAGTAAAACTTGAAATAATTTGGTATTTTGTAATTATTAGTTACCATTTTTAGCATGCCCTGAAGTGGAAATAAATGCCATCACTGCCGAGCATGAGTTTATTTTGCTCGCTTGCGATGGAATTTGGGACGTTATTGGCAATCAGGAAGCAGTCAATTTTTGTCGGGAACGGCTGTACCGTGGGGTTTTGCCAGAAAAGGTGAATTTCAACTGTTACCACTTAGAAAATGGCAAAGGCATAGATTATTTTATCATTAAAACGATGGTGCTTGCATGGGCCTTTAACATGCATTGACCCTCTCTCTTTTTATACATCATTTAACTGAACTCCCCCCCCCCCCCCAATTGTCAGATTTGTGAGCAGCTCCTGCAAAAGTGTCTTGCACCGGATTGTGAACTGAGCGGACTTGGCTGTCCGTTTTCTTAATTTTTTAGTTACATATTCTTGTTTACTTTAGGTGACAATATGACCGTCATTCTCGTCTGTCTTTTGCAGGTTCCCCTCCCATTTTTTGCATTGATTTCCCCTTTATTTTGCTATGCTTTCCCTTTTATTAGGATTACTCTTTCGACGATTACCTCGCCAAACTCCGTGCCAATGGGACGGGCTTCGAATTCGAACATGAAGAGGAAGAGGAGGGTGAAGGGGTGGACAGATATTCCGACGCCCACCCACAGTCCGACTCAGACGAGCCCATTGAAGAGGAAGTTTTCTCAACACCGCCAAGCCATTCGCCACCAGTGCTTTCGTCGGATTCAGTGAGCAGGGAGGGAATGACGGAGCAGCAGGAGGATGGACCAGTGCCGAAGTTGGAGGAGAAGCAACGGAACGGCACCGGGCAAAAAGGTGAGCGGCACAGCATTTTGGTTTTCTACTGGCAAATTGAATTACTTCCATTAGTTGGTGTGGAAGATATCACCGAGGATGTCCATGTCCCTCCTTCACCCGCTGGCGCCGTGGAATATACGCAACCTGTTGATTCCTCTCCTGGAGCACAAACGACTTCCAATGATTCGACACAACAGAGGAATATGTGAAATGGATTATTTATATGAAGATTTTGTTTTTATTTAATTAAATAAATGGCGATGATCCATCATTTCATAAAATTGTGTTTTCGTGAAAAGCCTATTCGTTTCTTATGTGGGTAAATTAGTGAATGCTCGTTTCTTGACCAATGTTTTAAAATGAGTGAGTCGATATTTAATGGCTAAGAATAAGGGGAAATACTTTATTTATTAAATTTGGGATATTGTCTCTGTTTCACAATGTTGGAAAATGAAAACATTAAAATTTGTCCATTGGTTACATTATGAAGTATTTATTTAGTGTTTAATTATCGGATTAGGCCCTCAAATTAGTAGGTTCTTCTTGTGAGTGTACGCACGCGCAATTTCGTCATATTTTCCACAGAATCCCGAGAAGCGGGAGGTGAAGCCGAGAACAGACCGATGGTACCTAAAGAAATTAAAAAGAAAATCAGAGCAAAATAAAACGGTAACAAATAAGGACCAGGAAATAGTGAATGGCTGAAGCCAGTGGAGAACGGCACGGTAGGCAAACAAATATTGCATTTGGCTGGAGACGGCGTGGCGCCGCTGCAGGCGGAGAAAGACGGCAGCGGTGAGCATTGGGTGTTCAAAGGAGACGGCACCACGAAGCAATTGCATCAGAAAGACCTTAACAGAGGGGCGAGCAGGACAAAACGTCGCTGTCGAAACGTCGCCGCCTAAACGTCGCCGCAAAATTTTTTTTTTCTAATTTTAGAAAAAAAATCTAGAAAAATTGTCATAAATTTAGTTAGCTAGCTAAATACGAAAAAAATTCTAGAAAACCTCAAAAAAAAATTTCTATCAAGAAAATTCAAGGAAATTTTAAAAAATTTTCACGTTTTTTGGGTTTTTTCCGGAAATTCAGCAAATTTAGTTTTTATTAAACTTAGATTTTCAAAAAGCTAACATACTATATTTTTTTTTTTTGCGGCGACGTTATGTCCCGGCGACGTTTCGGGCCGGCGACGTTTCGGCGGCGACGGGGGGGGGGGGGGGAGTACAGGTAAAAAACAAAACAAAAAACTGTTCCGGGAGGGGAAAGGGTAATATATAAAATATAAATTTCAAAAAGTCGTCTTCAGACTCCGGGTGTTTATTACATATGTGTGTTGCTGGTTTTTTTAACCTCAATCAGTGCCAAAGTGCCCGAACGTCCGCACCCATCGGCGCACATAATCACACTTGGGTTCTTGGAATGACGCGCCCTGCAAAAATAGCATTATTTTTAAATATGCGGCACAATATGACAATTACCGTATCAGCACACGGAAGGGCCAATGGAAGTCGGTGTAACTGCGCCAATCGCAGTGCCAAAGTTGAAGACGAAAGGACTTCGAATTGTGCGGACAATGCGTCGCCCCCGCCGCCGATCTAGTCGATGAGGGAATTGCCGCTCCATCGTCTGAAATCACTTTCCCCGCTTAGTTTTTGATGCCCTCTGTCCCTGTTTCATTTGCATGACCATAGTCCGCCGTTTTTGGTTCATCCGTGTTCAGCCAAAGTTCCAAGTGAACAATGGTGAACAGCGGGTCGCTGGCCGCGTCATTGGATACATTTTTCACACGAAGTTGGCCAAAGCGTCGGATTTCTCCCTCAAATCTTAAAAAACGGCTAACTAAAATTGAACATATGGTCATGCCTTGGCCAGAAGAATGGGCAGTGACTTTTGGCCGCACTGCCAACGACGACACTGCTCTCCGTCAGTGAGTCGGTGGTCGCTTCACAAAGCATGAAAATCCATTCGCTACGCTCCTGCCATATCTTTAAATTTTGGGGACAAGAACATTACAATCAAAAACAGAGGGAAACAAAGCCTCAATACTAATAATAACAACAATCAAAATCACAATTTTATGTCATTGTTTGGCAATGATCATGGATAAAAATCTTCCATTGTAATTTAATTGTAGGAAAGGAATCTAATTTACCATGCGCCAAAAGTCAGGGATGGTTTGCTGGAGCGGTGCCTGAGCAAGAATGAACGTGTTCAGAAGCGGACCTCCCCGGACATAGCTGGCATTGATGAAGTCGCCATGCCCACTTCATCCAAATGGGAAAGAAAAAACATGACAGAAAAACAATTTCAACTTGTTTGAATATTCGCTTAATTTTCAAAAATTCACAATTCAACGCGTGTCGAAATCTGTGGGCAGTCGAAATCCCCAAAAATTTGGAGGTGTTGCTTCGTGGCGGCGAACTCCTCGTGCGTTATGCCCTCCCGAACGAGTTCAGCCGGAACATTGAAAGTAACTCGGGACCAATCGGCACAAGTCAATCCTGAAAGCAAAATTTGATAATATTTGGATTGTTTACCACCTTTAATTGCTTCAATTGAACTTACTCCGATTGCGCACTTTCAACAACGAATTCGCGTCGAATGCCTTTTGCGAACTTTCGGTTGCTGACAGTTCAACTTTGTCGAAAAATGATTCGAGCACGTCAAATTCGGCAAAGAATTTCTGTAATTCAAAACTTTTTTGAAACGGGAGGGAGGAGGGGATAAATCCAGTTATTTTATTTGAAATAAGGACAAAAACCTTGTAGTAAGTTATGAAAAATCACCGAAAGATCGGTGCGCGGACGTCCCGGCTCAATCAGAAATGACCAGGCGATGCGCTTGGAAATGGCACTGGCCAGGTTCTGAATGCGTGCCAACATTCGTCCGCTGACGTCGGTCCGTTGTCGAAACCAACAGGTCAAAGGGTCGTTGGCAGCCTTTGGAACAAAATCACAGAAGCGATCCTTTGCAAATTGACACAAGCAGAAAAGGCAAATACCGCCAAAAGTTGGTCATTTACGTCCACACTCAGCAGCCGTTCCAATTCGGCCGTGTTCTTCGCCAACAATTTCTTTTCCTTTTTGCCTTTGTACGGTTCGATTTGGTTGGCATAGAACACCACCCATTCGGTCATGCGTTCACTGAACAACGAATGGGGCACCCCTTAAAACTCGGCCATTTTGCTGACCCGTATTTCCGCTGCAACACTCGTGCCAACGAACAGTCGTCTCTTTGCAGCATTTCCTGCGTTTTGGAGCAAAGCATTGCGTTACTCAGCAATTCCTTGGCCTTTTCGTCCTCGAAAATCGTCTCCATCCGTTCCTTTCTGAGCCCAACGAAATTGCTTCGTTCTTCCTCATCATATTCCACCTAAAAAGGAGTTTAAAAATGCATTTGCACAAAAGTTTTCACCAGACGAGCATTTACTGCCCGTTCATTCCACCAACGCCAAACAATGCCCAGCCAAGTCTCGCGATTGGTGGCACTGTTTTGGCCATGCTGCTGTGACTGCTTCTCATCCTCCTCCGTGTACTGTTGCTCTCCGATGTTCAGATGGACATAGGACGGCTTCTGGCGGCGTTTCTTCGACAACGCTTCCATTTGGTCGTCCTCCGCCGCCGTGTCGTCTCTTTGACGGAGACGGCGCTGAACAGACGCCCAATCCCACGACTCGTCAATTACGGCGTCCTTAAGCAAACAAAAAACAGGCAGTGTGTTTTGCCATCCCAATTTTTATAAAATTAACGCGCGACAACGCACTCGAATCTCCAGGCTACTCCCAAAAGAATCGGTCGCCACGTTTGGACTGTCACCAGCAGCAGCTAAGCCATTTTGTTGCTGATTGTGAGTTGCGGTGTTTCTGTCGCTGTGTACAACGTCCACAATTATTTCATTCATTGTGCAAAAATAATAATATTTCGTATTCCTTACTCACTCTTAACCAAATTCCAGCAAATTACACTGATTCGCCTGAATTGCCAAATTAACTCACAATCAGCAATCCGTTCCTTCAGTTTTATGAATTTCAAATTAAATAAAACGAATTGCCAAAAGACAACGTCAAATATTTTTTTGTCAGAAATTTTAATATCAAATTTTCCGGCGACATGAAGTTTGGGCACTGGGAAGTTTGGGCACCAGGAAGTTTGGGCACCAGAAATTTGGGCACCGGGAAGTTTGGGCACCAGAAATTTGGGCACCGGGAAGTTTGGGCACCAGAGGGGGGATTTCAAAAAAATAAAACAAAATAAATAAATAAAATGTTATATATCATTAAAATTTAGTAAATTTTAGCAACCCTTTTTTCTTAAAATTTATATGTTCTTGAAAATCAAAAAATTTATGTATGGGAACCTGGCAATCTTATTATTTAATCAATTCTTACGGTTGTTTAAACGTATAATTAAACGTGTGCTAGTTTCTGTTTGGACTTATACCTGAATACCGGCTTAGTTGGGCCCGAAATAACAAGAACCCGTCTAATTTTGTTTAAACTCATAAACTTTAAGTCTTGAACATACTGAGCCTTGTAATGTTATAAGTTATAAATAATACATATGTATGGCATTGATATTGAATTAATTGTAATGAGTTTAGCAAAATAAGCATGCTTAATCGAATGAATATTCGTTAAAGAACTTTCTATTTCCTAACTTGATTAAATTTTCTATGCTTTTAAATTAGATGGTTGCAATTCATAGACAATTAAAAATATTTTTATTTTTTAACTCTTTAAGTTGGTGCCCAAACTTCCCGGTGCCCAAAGCTGGTGCCCAAACTTCCTGGTGCCCAAACTTCCCGGTGCCCAAACTTCCGCCCCCCAATTTTCCCACACCCAAAAGAACCAACAGGACTCTAATACCGTATTTACTGAATAAGAACCCCCAGGGGGTTCTATTTTAAATTCAGTAAATACGGTAAATTACTATAGATTTGGATCACCTAAAATACATAGCTGATTTTCTTCCAAAAATTATAGCATATTTATCGAACATAATAGATTTCCGACACAAATAAGCAAATAACTACATAATATATGTGTACTCACAGTTAACAATTCTTAAGCAAAACGAATTACGTATTGATAAATTCCAGACGGTTTAAACATCAAAAAATTGATAAAAATTCAGGAAAAATATTTTGTTAATCTACAAAAAATATTACAATTCTGAGGGACAAAGCACACAATGATTAAGCAAGTTTAAGGAAAAAGTAAATATGTTAGTTTTTTGTTTATTAAAACCCAATACTTATTTTTATTCCGTGTTTGACTTCGTTTGATATAGCCATTATCTCATTTATTCTTCGATGCATTGGGCTCGCGCCGGCACAGTGTTTTTAATTGCACGTGAAGACGGCGCCAACCAACCGTCTTCACCCGAGCCATGGATTTTCTCGAGAATACTCTTGAACAAACAAGTGTAGTTTAATTTCATATCTCGTCAATCACCTTCCAACCAAGCACCGATTCCCAGCAGTACAAATCCTCTGCCATTTCATTCATCGGACGGTTCTGCTTCGGCGGTGGGTACTTTTTCAACCAATGGGACGGATCGCTGGGCAGTACCAATGGAGGTTTCACCATTGTTTCTGACGCCGGAAATTCCACGTTGTATTTTGTTACACAATCTCCCTTTGGTGGTTGAGGTGATGAGAGAGCAGTTATGTGCGATTGGGCGTGTTCATGTTGGTCAACAATTGTTGGCACGGTGGTGTCGGCACCGCCGAAGAAATTGTCGCTCATAATGGAAGAAAATGGAAAGCTCTAAACATTCGGATCATAGCATTTTCATATATGTGAAAAAAATTAAATGGTTTTACCTTCTTGAACACATTTGTTGGTTGTGCAAAATGTTCGGTGGGTTTCACGGAGGAATTCGTCTCAAATATTTTGGAAAGTTTGTCGAGCGCTTCGTGTAACTTTAATTAATAATAAATTGCTTAATTATTTTAATTGATTTAAAAAACGGATCCGACATTGTATGTTCCTCCTTCCCCCCCCCCCCTCTCACCTCCTCCGATTCCTCCAATGTCGTCAGCTCATTATTTTTGTTGGTATCCATGCGTTGTTGACAACCATCTTTATATAAAAAATTAAATAAATTTTTTTCTTAAAACAATTATTCACATTTGTTCATCACAAATTGTGCCTCTTGCGTTTGATGACGCGCAATTTTTGCTTCCGGCGGTTGGGTCTCAGAAACAACGTCGAAGATGGTGGAAGAAAACGGCACCTTTTTACTGCTGTTGTCACTTGGCTTCTTGTTAGCCTTGGACAGCAACCACTGGTCAGGTGCCAATGCTTTCACGGAATTTATCACCGCGGCAAAAGAATCCGCAGGAGAAGAGACATTTTTGGACGCATTAAGCCAACTGAAAGAATTTGAGGAATTGTTTAGGGCTTCAAAAATGGTGTAAATTAAAGTAATCACCGTAAATATGACTCATACTTTTTTGAAAAATAGTAAAAAGATCAAATTTTCAAATATTTAGTGGGGGAAACAAACCAAAATTTTGTGAATTGTTTCTTACGCACACTGAAAGGTCCGCTTTGGCCCAATTAATTGTGGCAGCCGTGCCATTCTCACGGTCGCCACTGCCGTCGGCAACACTTCGCTTGCGGAGCGGTGGTTTTTGATGGTTTTTGACAGTGCAACCGATGGGTGTGGAAGTGGTCAGCTGATGCTTCTTTTGCGGTTCGCTGGTGTTCATGTGCATTTTTGAAAACTAAATATTAATTGTTAGTATAGTGGATAATTCATAAAAAGCATACCATTTCGGAAATGTTATTGGGAATGATCGGATGTTGTGTGACTGGCATTGACGGTGTGACGGATGGAAAAGCCTTTTTCGGACCATTTGCAGCGGAAGTCGACTTAAGCCAATGGTCGATGGGTAAGCGGTTGAGCTAAAGGTGAGCAAAAGAGAGTAAGTAATGAGAAAAAACCGTAAATTTATTTGATTCACATTCCAGAATATTTCGTAAAAAAGCACTTTGAATTCGAAAGATGATATGTATCATTGTCTA
The DNA here is from genome assembly GCA_004148225.2 of Heterodera glycines. Classification (NCBI taxonomy): domain Eukaryota; kingdom Metazoa; phylum Nematoda; class Chromadorea; order Rhabditida; family Heteroderidae; genus Heterodera; species Heterodera glycines. The sequence continues at coordinate 7,127,490 of CP049711.1, read as the reverse complement.
CCTCACTAAAATAGGCTGCAAATGAATTGCTTTGTTGCTGCGGTTGTTGTTGATTGTGAGAAGAGATAGTAAATGGCGTTGAATTGCCAAAATGTTCGGCGGCGCCTCCGCCACCGTTCAAACCGCCGCCGGCGCTGATCACGTCAAAGGACGCGATGGATAGAGAAGTGGAGGCGAGTCGGTCCTTAAACGAAGAGAAACAGAAATTGGAAATTTTAAAATGATTTCGCCATTTGTTTAGTAGTAAAATTACCATTTATTTTATGAAACTCATATTTCGTTTAAATTTTGTGTTTTTTAACCGCCCTTTCCTTCCCAAGTCTTACTCGAATTGTTCCTCCTATGTTGAGTGGTTGATCTTCGGCTTGCGCGGTATCGTCAGAGGAACAGGTCGAATTTGAGGAGTGATTACGCGGAGAGTTGCGCTGTGACATGGGCCAACTGTCATAAACCGAAGGATTGTCCATTTTTTGAGTTTGCTAAAATGAAAAAAGCATTTTTGAACAGACAAAAGCAAAGTAATGACTTAGTGAAAAAATAATGACTAGGGAATAGAATTACATGGAAATCCATATTTTTTTCCTGGACTGTGGGAGGCCTGAAACGCACGAAAAACATGTTTTTAGCTTGGTTTGAAGCTTCTAGGAAGGATTTCTATATCCATATTTTCCATATTTCGCGATTTATGTCCATATTTCCATATTTTTCCATATTTTGGCATTTTGGTCCATATTTTATGCCCATATTTTGGCATTTTTCAAAAAAACCTCTATTAGAACGGCCCCCAGCAGCTAAATTAGCCTTTTTGAGCCCAAAACCCGAAAAATTTTTCAAAAAATCATTTTTTCGCCAAAATTTCTCGAGAATATTGAATAAATTTAAATTTTCTTAAAAATTAATAAATTATGTTAAAAATAAGCAAAAAAGCGAAAATTTCGCTTTTGTTGTTGATTTTGCGCTAAAAAATTAATAAATTTTAGCTTTTATGTTTTTTTTCTTTTAAAATGATTGCACGTAATTGCCGAAAAAATTCGAGACCAATTTCCGAATGTTGACCGACTAATTGCAAAACGAAAGCCGTCTTTGTCAAAGCGCCTTACCGAGTCAAAAAATTTGGAAATGTATCTCATATGCAATTTCAACCAATAAATTTGAAGAAATTTTGCACTCAATTTTGAAAAATTTATGTCCATATTTTGACATTTTTGCCATTTATGTCCATATTTCGCGATTTTTGCCATTTTATGTCCATATTTTGCGATTTTTGGTCCATATTTTATAGCCATATTTCGCGATTTTATATCCATATAATTACACTCCCTAATAATGACCTTTGAAAAACGATGAGAAGCCGGACCACCAGCAAATTCAGCAGAAATTTGACCGAGCAGGAAACTCTGTTGACAAAGTTTCCCGGGAAAAGCCGCACTGAATACGATGTTGGCACCTTCGGAAGAATTTGCCAATTTAGCAAGCAAATTGATTCTAAAACAAAAAATGTATTTGACAAGAAATCGACATGATCACGAACAGACTGACTAAAGTGATTCACTACAAATTAGGGTCATTAAATCATACTTTTGGTCCAATTCCACAGAAATGAGTTCTTCTAAACTCTCTTCATCGGTAAATGCTGCCATTTTCTCCACCAAAAATTTAGAAGTGCCTTAAAATTTGCAAGTGTTTTTTTCTCCATTTCTATTAAACCAATGGCTTGGTTGAGTTGTTCCATTTGTTCCTCTATAAGTTGTTGTTCATGTTGAAGAAGGTGGTCCACCTCATCAAACAGTTTTAATTCGCGTTCACGCAACATAGAAATATGTTGGTCAGTGGCCCGACTAATATCGAATCTTGCCTAAAATTTTTTGTCTTTATGATTTGCCCAATTTCAAAACACCGACTTTTTCGGCACTGGAATTAAGCTGACATTTGTTGGTCGTTAAGTGCATAAGCGATGCTTCCATCTTATCCAATTTTTGACGAACATTTGCTGCTTTGTCGTCCATCCGATTAAACGCCGCATTATTTTTATTAACAATGGAAGGGAACAAAAATTGCATCTTCTAAATTTTTCTAAAATTACGTGGTGGCAATGGCAATCATTAAGAATGTCTGATTGTGAGCCGTTTCGTGATCAGTTGGGATGGGATTATACTTGCAAAATTTCCGAAATATTTAAAAGATATGGATCGAAAACGCCAAAAGACTTGCAATCTTTTTCACATGAATCAAACAATTTGTTATCATCGGAAGACTTTTGAGGAGATAAGCGAATGTTAAGTAAAGTGTAAAGTATTTGTACCCAAACAGCCAAGCAGCGAGAAAAATTACGAATAAAAAAACGACGAGATAGTACTAGGCTTTCCTCTGCATAATGACCCATAATAGCAACTACAATCCTACAAATTTTCATCAATGCCATAATGTCTGTCCACTTCTGTCCAAATGACCATTGTCAAAATCACACATACTCATTACTCAGTTGGTAACCGGGTGACAATTCTCACAAAACACGACTTTCAACGGTAGTATTACCTGATAAGTCGAGGTAATTATACCTGGAAGTTATGGCCCCAACACAGGATCGGCTTTCCAACATCAAAAGTGGAATCTCCCAAAAAAGATTTTGGACTGTTGCCATTTTTAATGGCGCTCTGAGCATTAACTTACATATAAAATTGTAAACAAAAAGAATATAGTATTTAAGACAAATAACGACGTTCACAACCCAAGTTTTCAAAAATCCAAAGATTTGTCCGTCTTATTGCAGCCGCACGCTGTTCTTCCCCCGCAATTGTTCATTTCTATTCTTTTTGTATTTTCTTCGTCCATTGATTTGTTCGTCCTCGTTGCTGAATTGAGCCTCTTTTGGCCTTGGTCTTTGGTGTTGTCCTCCGTTTCATCATTCAGTCCATCCAAAAGTTGGCACGCCTTGCAAAATTTTTGGCTGGCAATGTATCCACAACGGTCACATTTCCCCAGCTTTGGCTGAGAGACGTGTGCCTTCAGACGGAGTGATTCGCCGGAGAGAACCAAGTCGAGGATGGCACGAGGCCTAAATTTAAAAAATATCATTGAAAAAGGCAGCGATAATGTAAAGCTAATAAAGTAAAAGCAAATGAACTTCCTAGCAATGTTTGAGAGGCGGTCTCGACCCGAGAAAAGTTCCGCATTCGACGGTCATGTTCCTACCCACGGGAGTAGCATCAAAATTCCCTGATATTTTCCCAAATTTTTGTACGACAATTCCTTTTTTGCTTACACCGTGACCATTCGCGTTAGTTTTCGAGTTCTTTTTATTACATACGGGAGGGGGGGGGTTCTCTCACCGCCGGGAAATTCTTGAATTTAAAAAAATATTAAAATTTTAGGGTTTTTTAAATTTGAGGAAAGAAAGAAAATTCGAGTCTCAAGCCTAGGCACTTTCTTCATGTTTTTACATCATTAACAGTTCCAATTCCATGGCCAGTGTATCCCCCAAAAAAATCACCTCACTCTCTCCAACTCCTTGACAAAAGAGCGCACATTTGAACGGTAAGCATTTGGGGCGTAGATGCACTCGGTGGAGAAATAGTTCAATTTGCCAAAGTGTGCGTAAATCACAATGTCTGATTGGGGTATTCAAATTGTCCGGCGCTTTTTCCTTCCCCCCCCCCCCCAAATGCCTTCGTCTTACCCTTTTCGTACGCATATTTCATCGGTTTCACTCGCGGCAATGACTCGTCGTCGCCCGTTTCTGCTGCCGCCACGGCTGAGGTTGTTCCACTGTCGTCGCTATTGTTCCCCAATTGTTTTGTCGTCGCTTTGTCCGTCGGCTGACGCGCCGCAGCGCCCATCCGTTGCAGTCGGCCAATGTCTCCCCGCAAAAAGTTCATCAGCACCGTTTCCGCCGCGTCGTCCGCGTTGTGTCCGGTGGCCAACTTATTGCAGCCGGCACGGAGTGCCGCGCGGTCGAGCGCCTGGCGCCGAAACACCAAAAAAAGAAAAGAATGGACAAAAAGTAATTCAAAAAACCCCAGTTTATGAAAGAATTATTTAATTTTCATTTTTCTTAATTCCATTGGCTATATTTTCTTTTAAAATGTGATGTAATAAATGCAAAATTTGCGCACAAACCCCGCAAAATGTGCAATTGTTCCTGCGCCCGATTTTGGCCACAATTTCGTCCATTGTCCATCCATAAAGGTCCCTGTAGCTGGTAATTGTCAATGGCAGAGAAAGGTCCGCTTCATTCTTTTGCACTTCGCGAATTGAGTCGTCCCGGTAACCTTTAAAAGGCGAAAAATTGACAAAAACAAACAAAGAATGAACGTAAAACAACAAATAGCAAAGCGTCACAAAACAATTCTAACAAAAAGCCAAAAGTAAAGGGAAAATTAAAGTGGACCGACCCAGGCCCGTAACCAAAAAAAAAAAAAAATTCGGAAGGGGTGAATCGGAAAATGGAAAGTTTAAATGTCAAAATTTGGCCATTTTGGAATCAGTTGACTGACCTTTTATGCCCTCGTCCACGCACAAAAGGACCAATTGCAATCCATAGGAATGCCTTTTGTTCAGCCGACTTAGCACGTGTGCCAACACCGTGGAGTCCTTGCCACCGGACACTCCGATGCCAATTCTGTCGCCGGGCGTAAAAATTGCCATCCTTTCAATTGCTTCATGTACGTCCTGAAGGTGATGAGAGCATAGACATTTTGACATGATTTGGATGACCTTCCCCAATGGTTTTAAAATTACTGAAATGAGTGATTTGCCACTGACTTTCTCAAACCAACGGATGAAACAATCCGAACAACGGGGGAGCCCATCTTTGGCCGTTTTGACCTTCGCAACGCCAACCGAACAATCAGAACATTCGACCATCTTTATCCACAATTTTAAAATATTTA